>CAJQZP010001402.1:4460000-5205000 GCA_907164705.1 Parnassius apollo | reverse complement strand
GCAGATATGCTAGCAAAACTGACTAATAGAATCGAATGCCTTGTTATAAGTAAAATAGTCTTCAGTCCTCGTTAGTCGGCACCGAGCACAGCGGTATTATGCTATAATTTTATGCTAGCGTGGGGGTCGTATAAATAGCCTCTCTCAATACAGCTGACTTATTTATTTTGCAGCCAGAATACAGCTGTAGTGTGGCTACAATACTCTAATTTGCTTTCAAAGGGAAACAATTACACGGATAAAGTAATAAATTTGTAATCATTTTGGCAAAATATTTAATTACAAAATTATTCCACGTATGAAAGTGTTTATTGATATGACTAGGTAAAGGTTTTTAAATTACATTTTTTACATTCTAAGCGAGCATGAATAAGTAATGATGTCCTACAAACACATGAATGGTTTGCTCTAAAGAATTTGGCTGCCTACGTGATGTTTGCTTGGTCAAGTAGCTTGAGTACCTCGTTGAAACCAACATTTGATTTCTTCAAAACATTAGGCGAAACACGCTTTTCAGACACCGGAAATTTATATAGTATTCTCTATCTTCAACAATACATTTTAATAGGTACTTTTTAACTATATTAACTTAATTATCCTCCTGGATTTTATTGTTAAAAGTGTTGAACTCATCTTCAGTTTGGTTGCAGCTCTCGGCTGCATGATTCACGAATCTGAACTGATCTCTTGCTTTAAGCTTATTAATTTCACTCCGTAGTACTATAAACAAGTAGATGTGCAGAACTGAAAAAAAATTCTTATTAACCCTTTGATCTAACGTCAAATTGCTCACTCTGGCATTACTTAAACATCTTTTACGATTAAAAAAAAAACAGAAAGTCCTAAAATAAGTAAGTGATTAAATTATGCTTATTTGATTCCTAATTAGTGTTTTGTTAGATTAGTGATGAAATTAGTTTTTTTTTTTTGTTGACTGTCGGTAGCATTTTACAAACCACAGTGGTTTAAAATATTACTTCAATATGTTTCATGTAAACTAAAACTTTTTTGTAATAAATATATAAAAATATATTCTAAAATTTAAAACAAGTTGTTTAAATATAGAAATTTATTGATTCGGTTGTTCAATCCTAATTAATAACACGAGCAAATCATTATTAAAAGCTACTCTCGCTCATTAATATATAAAATCAAAAATCTCGCAAAACCTCGAAAGTGGCGCACCGATTTTGATGAATTTTTGTGTGTATTTGAGTAGATTCCTGGATGGTTTAAAAACTCAAGTGGACCGGATAGGTGGCGTTGTTATCGAGATTCATAAATCACCCGTGCAAAGACGGGCGGATCACTAGTACCTACTTGATATTTCTTACGACACTTTCTCAAGTATGACGAAATTTTCCAAAAACGGTGATTATCCTTCGGAAATTTCCGAACCCGAATTTTACATTAAGTACTGTAAATGAGGCAACATAGACGGTTCACACACCTATTGTGAGCATAGGCAACTTTTCCACCTTATCCTTTCCAGCTAGCACTTTCTTGGAATGCCTTTTTATAGAAGTAGTAACGGGTTATATCAATCCTCGATTAAGAACCAAAATGCAAATGGGTTGTTACCCCGATGACTAAGACGAAGCGCTTCATAACGCTCACCATACTAAACACATAGTAATATGCCGATATTTTGTAAAAGCGTGGTCCTTCCCCGGTCGAGCCATAAGACAGCAAAAATTTTACTCTTCGTGTGAGTTATGGTTATGTTACTCTCAATTCCCCTACCCTAATTGGGATAAATAACCAAAAATGTAGAAGTGTTGACAACCTTCAAAACTGAGATGGAATGCCTCATTTTCAGTAATTTTTAGTGGAAATTAGGCATTCTGCCTCATGGAAATGAGGAGTTCGCGGTTCTCTACATTCATCATACGAAACACAGCAGCATTAAGCTGCTATTTTGCGCTGGTATTCTGTGAGGGTGTAATCGTCTCGTCGAAGAGACTGATTCATGACAGTGAAGACAGTGAAGACTGAAGAGACATGCTGCAGCCATAATATAGCTGCAGCATGAGTCTATCACCTGAAGATTTATAAACATATTAGTGGCGGTGTAAGGCCTCCCCTTTCATCTTCATCTGTCAGTAATAATCTACTATTGATCATAGGTCTCTTCTGTTATATGACTGATTCTTGGCAGGGGAACTGGCAAACAGTACCGTACGTTTTGAACCTTAGACGCTGAATCTTGTTACCCTAGATAGTTATGCTGGTAGTGATGTATACATCACCATGAACTTATCATAATCATCAGAACAGCCCTTTAAAAACCCACTGCTGTGCAAGGCCTCCGACGAGGAATGCCACAAAGCATGATGAGCCATCTGCATCCATCGACTTCCTGCATATCTTCTAGGTCGTCACTACACCTAGTGGGTGGCCGCACTACACCTCGCTAACCGATTCAAGGTTGCCACTCGAGAACTTTACTTCCCCAGCAGTTGTCGGTTCTATACCATCATATAAACTGTTAGGTTGATTGAATCATTACAACCTAATTTATAACCTAATCGAATAAAATTTCTCGTGTACTTACTTAAAGAAACAATAAAAGCTGATGTAATTGCGAAAATATAGGGCACATTTTTACTATCTATCGGTGGCTCCATTCTGCTAATTGCATATAAAATCCATAACACACCAAAAACTACCAAAACGACCGCATGTGCGATCCCATAGCGATAGTATAGGCTCAACATAGTTATGTTTTTCTGAAAAAAATATTAAAACACATGATGTATTTTGCAGTGAAAACTTCTTTCGGCGCGTTGGACATTTTTGAGATGGGAAAATAGCACTAACCTCACGTGACCGTCACGCTCAGATACATTCATAATATGTATCTGAGCGTGACGGTCAGGTATACTATAGTATACTATACTGCATTATTTTTTTTACCGTCTGAAAAAAATAGGGTGAACATGTGAACGGAGTAGAAGCCTATGGTACTGATATTTTACAAAAAGTAAAAACAAATATTTTGAATTAAACGATTGAATTTTTTTTCAACAATTACTTTGCCCTTTGCCCTTGAGCCTGTGACCCTGCGAAGTGACAATGTCAAAGATTTATACAAAATTTATTGTTTTATTGCCGTTCGTAAAGTATGGTGGTTTTAATTTATTAATTTATTTAATTCAAAATTTTTGTTTTTATTTTTTGCAAAATATCAGTGCCATAGCCATAGCTTCTACTCCAAGCACTTGTTGCACTTGTTACACCCTATTTTTTTCAGACGGTAAAAAAGGTCATTTGCTATATATGGATGTATCTAAGCGTAAATTATTTTTCAAGCGTACATTTTTTAACTTCTGATGTGCAGTCCTACGGCCGACAGGTGACAGCTTTTTTACTACCATTTTATTATAACAATGTTGTTATTAACTTTCGTATTTATTTTCATATTTCTGTTCGGTACACTTTCGTATGTCTGTTTGGATCGAATTTAACAATCGATTTTAAAGTTACTTTCCGATGAGTTAGAGTCTTTAAATTTTGAAAATAGCTCAGAATCGAATGAAAATTTACGAATATGAAAAAGTTAATACGTATATATTTTAATTTCACTTGTTTATATATTGCGTGAGGGTAATATGATCGTCCGATTAATACGGTGACTTTCTTATTACGTAAAAACTACAGCCTTGTTTACAATGGCTGTGTAATTCGATAGCTCTTCATCAGTCAATCAAATAATAAAGGGTCAAAAGTATGAAGTGTAGAAGTAAGAAGTACAGACTGTGTATTAAAAAGTGTCCATAAAAACCATTAAATAAGGGTGGCGCCACTATAACTACGGGGTAAATTTTAAAGAACGCACCGAAAAATATTAGTGGGATAGACGACTTTTTCGAGGTTATATTTACTAATTAAAATTATTTTAAATCTTAGAACTACTGAGCAGTTTGGCAGCACACTTATACCGTCGACAACTGCTAAGTTCATTTCATCCCAGTAGCTACTCCAGCGCTGTTGTGGAGAGTTTTTGATAGTTTTTGAACTGTTATTTACTGCTTACAGATGGCCACTTTTCAACTGTTCTACTTTGGGAGTTGGTACTCCTTACTTCTACACTCCATAGTCAAAAGGGCGCTGCTTTATCGACGTCATTTTGACATTTCGACCGGGGAAGGACCACGCTCTCACAGAATACTAGCGTCAAATAGTAAAAGTAGCTTAATGCTGCTGTGTTTCGTATGGTGAGTGTAGAGAACCGGAGACCCTGTTTACTGGAAACGAGGCATTCCATCTTAGTCCTCACGGGTGACAACGCATCTGCACTTTGATTCGTAATTGAGGATAGATGTAGATGTCAATGGGCCACAGCAACCACTTACCATCAGGTGGACTGTGTGCTCGTTTGTCACCCTATCCTGTGAAAAAAAAAGTTGACATTATAGTAAATAGTTTAGTCAAGTTTAGTTAGTGTAGTGTAGTGAGTTTTTTTAATGGATTCCTAATAAGTCGAGGATAAGGATAAGAGGAAGTCATAATATTGCAAAAGCTAGATAAATTAATAGGTAATAGATATTATTTTATTACTATATGAGTTAGTGTACGACTTGTGGTTTTGTCTGTGTCCTCTTGGTTTTTGCTTTATACGGCAGCAAAGTTTAAGTTGACCATATTACCCTCTAGTAACTTATTCTAAAATATTTCAACTGACTATTAAAAAGCATTCTTATGAAGAAAGAATATAATAAATTAGTTGACCATTTAAAATATAAGATTACGTGCACATAAAGAACTTCCATAGACTTTTTTAGTTATGTATATATTTTAAGAGGTTAAATTTTAACACTTGGGAGAAAAATAGTCCACGTGTTGTGGTTGTTCCTTACAGATTCTTCTCACAAGGTCTCCCCGGTCCCCGCAGTAAGGCTTATTGAAGATATGGCATAGCAACTTTAAATAAAACCTTGCCTTGACTTTATTTAGTAATACAAATAATTACTAAATAAACGACTTGAATTAATAAATGAAATATGAGAAATTTTATATCATAAACGCGAAAATAAATCACAAATTAAGCAAATCTGTAATTGGCGGCCTTATCGCTTACCAGGCCAACCACATTGCTGACGATATAATTACCAGTGTAAAAGGATAAGGGTATACATAAGTTATTGATAAACACAAATTATAAAAAAATATTTGCGAATTGATGAAAACTACTTTTACGGATTTTATCGCGTTTAATTTTAAAATTATTTTTAATTCCCGACTTTTCGCGGCTTTCCTGACTGACGTCCCAATGTTAATGTTAACCCGGAGTACCTTCAGCTTTTTTATTTTTACTTATGGTCCGATCTCGACCTTAGTGAACAGTGACCCGTGACCATGGGTGCTGGAAAGCCAGAAGAAAGCGAGAGAGAAACGTCGGGAATCAAAAATCATTTCAAAATTAAAAGCGATAAAAGTGTTCGTGTTAATATAAGAAATCTTTAAATATTTACGAAGTTAATATAAATATATATACATATATGAATGTAAACACACATTAATATATGAACAATAAATATAATTCTTTATATATTAATCCCACAGAAGGATTTTCTTCTGTATCGCGGAGGTGGTTTCTAAACGTAATGTGCACAGTAACAAACATACTGTTGCGCGGCTAAGTTGACATCTGGCAATAGCACCACCTAGTGTCGGGTAACGGAGCGAGGGGAGAGCTTTCCAGAAAATGACATCACTAATCTTTCAACCGATAACGCCATCTGTTGTCGAAAGGAAGAACTAAGCTTCTGGAAGCTGACTCTCGAACTTTCGGCGCTTTGTTGATTGGTGCGCGTATTTACTTGAATGTTCTGGATGATTCGGTACTAATGTGTATTTATAGGCGCTGCAAGGTGCGATCGAGGAAGTATTGAATTTGGCGAGACAAGCGAAGCTTCGGAGCGAAATAAAGTGAATCAGTGTGATTAATTATTAGTGCTTTAAGTTTAAATTTGTGTAAAGAAAATTAAAGTGTTAGTTTAGGTAATTTTATCAGCAATTTTTATTGTTACGAACCTCAAGCTCGTAACAAATGGTGTCAGAAGTGGAATAAAATCATGCCGATTTTACCTAAGGAGGAAACGGAGGGTGACCGTACCCGAAGTCAACGCCAGCAGGAGATGGACCAAAGAAGATTTGGTGGTGCAACGCCGCAGACGTCGGAGGGCCAGCCACCGGCTGCAGGCCCGTCGGTAGCCCCTACATCTGCAGCACCTGACTTAGGTGCTCTGATGGTGATGCTGCAGGAGCAGGCTCGCCGACAGGAGGAGCAGGCTCGCCGACAGGAGGAACAGGCCCGTTGGTTGAAAGAGTAGCAGGAGGAATAGGCTCGCCGACAGGAGGAACAGGCTCGCCAGCAGGCGGAACAGGCTCGCCAGTAAGCGGAACAGGCACGCCGATTGGAAGAGCAGCTGCGGGGCGGACAGGAGGAACAGGCCCGCCGACAGGAAGACCAGGTTCGTCGTTTGGAGGAGCAGCTGCGGGGCGGACAAGAGGAACAGGCCCGTCGGTTGGAAGAGAAGATGCTCCTCATGAAGGACCTTTACGCTACCTTCGGGACGGAGACAAAGTAGGTGAAGGATAGGGTTGCTCAGCATGACAACCGCCTGTCGGAAGCTGAAACCCAAATCGCGAAAGCTGAAAACCGAATCGAGAAAACTGAAACCCGAATCGACCAAGTAAACCATCGGGTTGACAACGTAATGGCTGACATGAAGAAATCACTGGACGAACTCAAACTTGAAGATGGAGCTACAGCTCCCGTAGTAGCTACAACACCTTCGCTACGTGGGTTCAAGGTGCCACCGTTCGACGCTACCTCTTCCTGGTCAGCCTACAAAATCCAGTTCGAGGCTGTTATGAAGGCGAACGGCTGGAATAAAAGTCAGGCCATGACTGCTCTCACACTAGGCCTGCGCGACCAGGCGTTAACAGTTCTGGAAGCTCTCGGTGAGGAAGTGACTTATGAGCAACTCCCTGAGGCATTGGAGGCGAGATATGGCGAAGCTCACTTGGAACACGTCTTTCGTACGCAGCTTAAAGATCGCGTGCAGCGCATCAACGAAAACCTGCAGCAGTGGGCTCTAGAGGTGGAGAAGCTGGTGCGAAAAGCATACTGGTCTGTACCTGCGCTCATTGAAGGGAACCTGGTGCAGACATTCTTCGACGGCATCCGCGACCTGGAAGTCAGAGCTGCTGTGAGGCTCGGGCACCACGAGACGCTTAAGGACGCCTTGGCCCATGCACTGGAGGTGGAAGCCGTGCGGCAGGATCATCGTTCCCATCGCGTCAAGGAGGTTGCAGCAGCTACAGTTCGCGACCGCAACAAAGGATATAGCCATAGGTGCTATGGCTGTGGGGAAAACGGCCATCTTCGATCCAGCTGCCCTAAACCCGAACCCTAGAAAGGGAAGTTGAACGATCTCAGGAGGGTAGTGCGGCCAACAGCACCGCCCAGCAGCAGCTGGGAAACGAGTAAAAGCCAGAACTGCGGGGCGGTTGCTGGCTGATGTTAAAAGAGCCCCAAGGATCGCGATCTCACAAACCCATGATGGGAACCGTCTAATCATCAAGGGCGAGGTCAACGGAATGCCGTGTAAACTGACAATAGACACTGGAGCCTCTCGTACAGTTGTTACTTCCCAACTTATAAGTCAGTTCCGTGGGGACTCCGCATACAACCGAGAACGCATTAATTTGGTAACAGCCACCGGTCAGCGTATACCCGTCCGTGGAGAGAAGGAGATGGAGTTGAAGCTAGGCAACGTGATCTACCTGCATAATGTCATCGTGGCTGATATAATGGAAGACTGCATCCTAGGCCTGGACTTCATGAGGAATAATTGTTGTGAGATCGACGTTAAGCAAGGTGTTTTAAAATGTGGACAGGAGGAACTTTTTATGGAAGGTGCGTTACCAGGGAACGTGTACGATCGGAATCGTGTGAGATCGGAAACGATTGTTCCGGTTAGTCTTCCTCGAAACGCTGGGCAAGCTCACCGTTGTGTACTTGTGGAAAGCGTAAACAATGACCTTTCATAGAAAGTAGCTCGGTCGGAACCTTGGTCAGAACCACTGGCATCTCAGGAGTACGTGTGCTGAACCTTTGTGACCGGGAACAGATTATAGAAAAAGGCACGCTGGTTGGTACTTGTGAGGAAGTGGATTGGTTACGTCGATGCCAATATCTATCGAGTGAGATCCCCAGCAAGGATGCACAAACGAGAGTGACCTCACTTTTGGAAGACTGTCACAGCTGATGGAACTTGTACTTGCCGGGCTAATTGGCGATGCCTGTCTGGTCTACTTGGATGACATCATCATCGTAGGCCGTACGTTTGAGGAACACCTTCAAAACCTGGAACGCGTGCTCATGAAGATTCAGAGTGCCAACCTCAAGTTGAGTCCGAAGAAATGTTCACTATTCAAACGGCAAGTTAACTTTTTGGGGTATGTAGTATCGGAAGAAGGTATCCGCACGGATCCAGAGAAAATCGCCGCTGTCAAGGATTGGCCGGTTCCAAAAGACAAGACGCAGGTTAGAGAATTTTTGGGTTTGTGCTCCTACTACCGGCGATTTGTGAAGAACTTTGCAGATATAGCCAAACCTCTGCATAAGCTAACCGAGGAGAAGCGACATTTCTGCTGGGATGAAAGTTGCAATATCGCATTCCAGGAGCTCAAGGACCGTTTGTGCAAAACACCTATTTTGGGATACCCTGATGCAAGCAAAGAATTTATAGTTGACACAAACGCAAGCGATACAGGGCTCGGCGGTGTGTTGTCTCAACGGAACGGTGATCGAGGGATTGTGATAGCGTACTTCAGCAAGTCGTTGTCGAAACTGGAAAGGAACTATTGTGTCACAAGACGCGAATTGCTAGCTGTGGTAAAGTCGTTGCAGCATTTTAGCAAATATCTTCTGGGGCGAAAATTTCACATACGAACTGACCATGCTGCACTAAAATGGCTATTGCAGTTTAAAAATCCAGAAGGACAAGTTGCGAGGTGGATTGAACTACTGCAGGAATACGACTTTGAGATCGAACATCGCAGCGGGAAATCTCATGGCAACGCAGATGCATTGTCAAGAAGACCTTGTCCTGAAGATTGCAAACATTGTACTAGGCAAGAGAGTAAGGAAGTGGTATCCGTGTGGATGCTCAGGGCAGACCACCTCAGCAACGAGTGGAAGGACAGCTTACAACGTGCACAGCAGGAAGATCTGGATATCAAGCCAATTCTGGAATGGATGAAGGCCAGTGCTTCCAAGCCGAAGTGGAGCGACGTCTCAGCGATGAGTTCGACCACTCAAAGCTATTTCATTGGCCCAGTGGGACAGCTTGCTGCTTCCGGATGGAGTTCTGTGCCGTAAATGGGAAAATGTTCGGGGAGACAGCTGTCATTTGCAAATGGTTGTCCCTAAAGCTAAAGTACCGGATGTTCTACAGCTGTACCATAATGATTATTCAGGAGGTCATCTGGGAGTTAAACGAACTCTACTGAAGATCCGAGAACGGTTTACTGGGTCTACTGTCGAAACGATGTCGAGGGCTGGTGTCGCAAATGTACAAGGTGTGCGGCTGTAAAGGGACCTCAGACTCGTAGTAGAGGTGCATTGAAGTTGTACAATGTTGGTGCACCATGGGAGAGAATAGCCATTGACGTGGCGGGGCCGTTTCCGTAGAGTGAAAGCGGTAACAAGTATTTCATGGTTGTGATGGATTAGTTCACTTAAGTGGCCAGAAGTCTTCGCCATTCCAAATCAAGAAGTTTCAACAGTTGCAGATAAACTAGTTCATGAAGTCTTCTGTCGTTTTGGAGTACCTTTAGAGATTCGCAGCGATCAAGGAAGGAATTTTGAGTCTCATATATTCCAGGAAACTTGCCGAGTTATGGGTACTCATAAAACAAGAACGACTTCTTATCACCCGCAATCTGATGGAATGGTAGAACGATTTAATCAGACATTGGAGAGGTACCTAGCAAAAGTTGTAGACAACCGGCAACGAGATTGGGATAAGCACATACAACCATTTTTACTATCTTATCGAAGCGCTGTTTACGAAAGTACATCAGTGACACCAGCTTTCGCAAACTTTGGAAGAGAATTACGGCTGCCTGCAGACCTGATCACCGGGATACCACCTGATGCCCCACGCAGTATAACCGATTATGCAAATGACTTGCGGAATAAAATGAATGACATTTATGAGCACGCCAGACAATCGGGCCAGCAATTGTCTGAAAAGATGAGAACCCGGTATGACCGCAAAATGAACAACAAAGGGTTCGACGAAGGTTTACTGGTGTGGTTGCACAATCCGGTCCGCATCAAAGGGAAATCTCCTAAGCTTCAAGCTAAATGGGACGGCATGTACCGGATTGTGACCAGGATCAACGATGTAACCTATCGGATACAGAAGGGTGCAAGAGGGACTCCTAAGATCGTCCATGTGGATCGCCTGGCGCGTTATTATGGGGCCGATAATGCTCGGGACGAGCATGTCTTAGGAGGGGGCAGTGTTGCGCGGCTAATTTGACATCTGGAACTAGCGCCGTCTAGTGTCGGGTAACGGAACGAGGGGAGAGCTTTCCAGAAAATGACATCACTAATCTTTCAACCGACAGCGCCATCTGTTGTCGAAAGGAAGAACTAAGCTTCTGGAAGCTGATTCTCAAACTTTCGGCGCTTTGTCGATTTGTGCGCGTATTTATTTGAATGTTCTGGATGATTCGGTACTAATGTGTATTTGTAGGCGCTGCAAGGTGCGATCGGGGAAGTATTGAATTTGGCGAGACAAGCGAAGCTTCGGAGCGGAATAAAGTGAATCAGTGTGATTAATTATTAGTGTTTTAAGTTTAAATTTGTGTAAAGAAAATTAAAGTGTTAATTTAGGTAATTTTATCGGCAATTTTTATTGTCACGAACCTCAAGCTCGTAACAATACAGACCCTATTAATTTGTAGGTAATACAAACATTTATTCCGTATGGGATTCGAACCCGAGACCCCGCAACTCTGCGACCAAACTTTTAGGCATTGTGCTACCGAGCCGTCTTGAAGTAAATTTATTTAAATACACAGCACAATCAAAATCCATATACAATTACTTCTGTGTATTTATTTATTAGGATTACCAACAGAAATTACAACAGTAATACAAAGATCATTTTCACAACATATTAAGCATATTATAATTGTATTTCTTTTTATAAGTAATCACAACATGCATTGATTATTTAGTAAATGAAGGGATTATAAGAAAAAAAAACTTGAACTACATCATTGAATAAAGAAATTATTAAAAAGAAATAGAATTATTTAACAATATTATAGATAACTTCATTATCATATTAAATTACATTAACCACATTATAGAAAACAAAAACAATTCCAATATTATACTTTCAATATTATACTTCTTAATTAATTGATTCATTATTTTTAAAGAAATTGATTTGAAGGTGGATAAACTATCGCAAGTAATATCGAGGCCAGAAATTTTCGAGGACAGTTCGTTATAAGTGCGAGCCAGTGTGGCTAGAGGGGAATACTTTCCCAAGTTAGATCTATAAAGAGATACATTGAAAAAGGTTTCCTAGGTAGTCTTGATGGCCCTTTAAAGTTAAATACTTGAACTATCGCTGGACAATCAACACTATTATTGAGCGTTTTGTATAGGAATATCATGTCTGAGATACTTCTACGTGATTGTAATGGTGTGATGTTAAATTGCGCCAACTGTCTTTCGTAGGAATCATTAGTTTGATAGCTATTCGAACGGTACGCAAGATGACGTAGCAGTCGTTTTTGTATTCTTTCAATTCTAATGCTATTATATTTATTAAATTTATTATTTGAAAATTGTTACTTTATATTAAAATATTCTTACGAATTCAAAGTAAAGCTGTTTTGGAGCAAAAGTAACGTACATCCTATTGCTGGCCTACTTTCGTGCACAGGTATCCTCAAATTTCTGAAAAAATTTTAGGGCAAGGAAATGTCCACTACGCTGCCCAGTGTTGTCGAACTTCACATGTCTTCGAAATAGTTTTTTGATTTCTCAGACATGCAGGTTTCCTCACTTAATTTTTGGGCAAGAAATATTTAGGTTACATTTGAATAGATTTTTTTTTTCATTTGCCTCCAATAAAATTGCTAAAATAGATTTACGCAAAACTATTCTATTCCCTTTTGATGAGTGATGAGAATAAACTTTACGTGTTGTGGCAGTACACCATATTTTTCCGTTGGTGTCGTAAGATGCGACGGAGAGAATTTGAAACAGGAGATGGATAGCAGCTACTTACTGATAACTCAAAATAATGAATAAAAAAACTAAGTAATAATAAACATGATAAAATCTTTTAAAAGTTATTTTTATTAACACAAAATTATTTTTTCTTACCTTATGAGATCCAATTATAAGTACAAAATTAAAGACTATATCAACGATAAGACTGAGCATTGTCGCAATTAGTAACACCAGCAAAGCTTTTTCGAAATTTACAAGCAAAATCCACATGAAAATCCATATGACGGTAACTCCAAACACTAATATGCTTGTGACCTGGAAAAAGAATATTCAATTTATAAGTTACTAGTACCAGTATCCAACGGGTACCTACCGCAGAAGAAATAATTGTAGAAGTATTATTTTAAATTTGATAGATTTATATTGTTTTATTAGGAATGATAATGGTGATAATATATAACTTTAAAATAATGTATCGGTACAATACGTGCGCTACCTAGTGTGTCAATTGTACTATGCCTAAAACTGCGCAAGCGCAAGCAATAATGACAAAGTTTTGCCGCAATGTGATCAACGGAATGGCAAAAATTACGAAGAAATAGACATACATTTTTACATATTAGATATATTAAAAGATTGTCATAAAAATACGGTATTAATGTAGCATAAGATGGTATTTTTGTTACTTTTTTGTAGAATAATGGTGGCAATCGGGCACAAAGTTGAACAACTGATGGTAAGAGGATGGTGTGACCCATAGTCATCTTCATTTGTCCACTCCCGAGTATTAAGATAGAATGCCTCGTCTCCAGTAAAAAGGGCCTTCGGTTGTTTACACTCACATATAAAACATATCTACATTGAGTTGCTATTTCATGCTGGTATACTGTAAAAGCGTGGTCCTTCTCGGGTCGAGCCGACAAATTCGTACTACAACTAATATAGCTGCAGCGTGGCTTTACCGTGTATAAAAACATTATCACCAACCTATTAATATAGCAAAAGATAACTTTATAACCATCTCTTATTTTTATAACATGTATAATCTAGACCGGCAACTGCATCGGTATGCAGCGTTAATAGAGTTAAAGGGTGCGAAAGGAAGTATCAATGTTCGTTAGTTAAAGAATATAAAAAAAAAAACAATTAAAAACAAAATAAAAATAAATTATTTGTATTATATTATTTAGCATTGAAACTGTTGTTAATACTATGTAAATCACCGTTTCATCTATCAAATGTCCATAGAAAATAGGCTTTTGCCATGGATTACTCCATAGGGGCGGATATTCGTTAGTCGACACAATTGGCAAATTGGCAACCGCTACTTTTTTATTTCTTAGTTGTTATTAGAAAAGTGTTGCCCTACTCCTTGTTTGTTCCTTCTGTCGCCCTTGTGATCCCACGGGACGATATGGGGTAGTGGATATTCTGACACTACACTGTGAAACAATTTATAATAATTTATAAATAATATATAAATAAAAGTTTAATTATGTCCACAAGTAAATGAAATTTCTAAGAGCCTGTTTCGTATTATTATAAAAGGGGCGTGGTAGTAAATCTCTTTCCATCACGCTTCCCTTTCATCCCACTCATCGTTTGAGAATTCAAAAACCGAGTAGGTCCTACTTTTGTATTACATGGTTTTTTCTTTTATATGTTTACCAATTTTTCGGAAACGGCTGAAAAGATATAAATTATCCCTTATTTTAAGCCATACTTCAGGAGTGATCGCATATTTTGCATGAAAATATCTATCTCTAAAGGTAAATTTGAAGATGAAGATTTTAATATAACTATTTAGACGATATTATAGTGTTACCTTGAACTTGTGATTTTTTGTATAACATTCGGATTCGTTCAAAGTTCAAAACAAAATATTTACAAATAATTATCTTCTTTGTACCGATTTCAGAAGATATTATGCGGAAATTATTTTATTTTTTAAGTAATTTTTTACTTTATATTAAGGTTCAATTTTTATATATTTATATTCATAGGAAAAACACGGAATATTTTTAATTTTTAACAACTTACCAGTTTTAAGTAGGCCCATATTAAAAGACCATACCTCAATGGCGCGCAAAAGCAGCATCTCGCCACTGACAGTTTATCTTGAAACATGGTAAAAAAAAATCCCAGAAAAAATTAAAAACCAATTCACATACGTGAAAATATCACAACAGGAACAAGCGTGAATCCCTTACAAGTACAAAGTGCGAACTGTCATATGAAATCAACTGGAAAGACCACATCGCAATTGATAATAGCAACTTTTTAATAATGATAATACTGTGTATGTACAATAATACCGATCCATTTGCGTGACAAGTGTAAGATTATTATTAGCCCTTATTACAATTAGGTTATTCCTTTTTCATTATTTTGCGTTGTAATATGTGAAAAAAAATTTCTTATTACAATTAGGTTATTCCTTTTTCATTATTTTGCGTTGTAATATGTGAAAAAAAATTCTTATTACAATTAGGTTATTCCTTTTTCATTATTTTGCGTTGTAATATGTGAAAAAAAAATCTTATTAATAGGTTATCCTTTTTCATTTTGCGTTGTAATATGTGAAAATTCTTATTACATTAGGTTTTCCTTTTTATTATTTTGCGTTGTAATATGTGAAAAAAAATTCTTATTACATTAGGTTATTCCTTTTTCATTATTTTGCGTTGTAATATGTGAAAAAATTTTGGTTCATTATTTTGCGTTGTAATATGTGAAAAAAAATTCTTATTACAATTAGGTTATTCCTTTTTCATTATTTTGCGTTGTAATATGTGAAAAAAAATTCTTATAGGGTAGGGTGACAAACGAGCACACAGTCCACCTGATGGTAAATAGTTACTGCGGCCCATAGACATATCTATCCTCTCAACTGTCCCGGCCAAGTGCCCGCTTTGGCGCATCTGTCCAACCCTGAAGTTTATAAGTAAATAGCAACCTTCTAAAGGTTGTGGACAGACGCGTACTTTCACTCATCATACGATACACAGCAGTATTACGCTGCTATTTTACGCTGGTATTCTGTGAGAGGGTGCTTCCCCGGTCGAGCCAACCCATTCGTGCTACAACTATAATATAGCTGCAGCGTGGCCCTACCACGTAAAAATAACTGCCATTGCCGATCCGCCTGCCAAGGATAGCAACTTTGGCAAAAAATCAAAATATATGAAAAGAGCTTACTCCTTTCTAAAGGGCCGGCAACGCACCTGCAATTCCCCTGGTGTTGCGGTTGATCATGGGCGGCGGTAGTCACTTAACATCAGGTGAGCCGCATGCTCGTTTGCCCCCTCTTCTATAAAAAAATATATATGAAGTAAATTTGGGGGTGACCTATATTCAGAAGTGGACTTTTATAGGTTGTAATGGATGGATGTATAAAAATACCAATAAATTAACAGGAATAACATTTTTTACGCTTTTCCAAGGCCAAATTAGATGTAAAACCCGTATAATTACACGAATCGTATCGCTTCCTGTGATATTATTAATACATTTTATTTTTAAAGAGTATATGGGTGAATCCTAAAAATCGTTGAGTTCACGTATCATATCCTATGCGGTTACCTCGTTGGTGCTGTGTTCGTTAGCAGAACTGCTGTTCACGTCAGCCCGGGTTCTCTTAACCCTAAATAAAATAAGCTAGTTAGTTTTTCTGTTAAGAAGTTTTCGGAGACAGTAAGATGGTGGTGTTTCCACTCCTTGCCTCGAAAAACCCTTAATCCTACACTAGTGTCTCTACGGTCGTATCGGATCGCCGTCCCATTGAACTACAAGAGTAAGGGAAAAGAGTGCCAGTGTGAACTCTTTTCCCTTACTCTTGCAATGCAGTACTGTTAGACGGCTAGCCACCGCTGAAACTGGCGACCATAATTAGTTCTAGAGGACATTATTATTGTAGGGATATTACATAAATACCTATAAACGTATATTATATATATGTATATATATATATATATATATATATATATATATATATATATACGTGGTAGAGCCACGCTGCAGCTATATTGTTTTTGTAGCACGAATGGGACGGCTCGACCGGGGGCGGACCACGTTCTCATAGAATACCAGCGTAAATACTGCTGTGTTTCGTATGGTGAGTGTAGAGATCCGGAGACTCTTTTTTATTGGAAACGAGGCATTCCATCTTAATCATCAGGAGTGACAACGCATCTGCGTTTTTATTTCGATGATAAATGTCGATGTCTCCATAGCCCATGCCACAGCATCCACTAACCATCAGCTGGACTGCTCGTTTGTCACCCTTATTCTATAAAAAAGATAATAAAAATGTGTATTTTTTTAGCTTTGACGAGGTTTTTGTGTAAATGTCATGGTTCATCATCATGGTTTAACACCTCAATATCCAGCTCATTCGCCAGAATACTACTTTCTGTGACGAAAGCCTGATACCAGTAGAGCCTGGCGCAGTCATTTTCAAGAACGGTTTTCAGCAAGTACTTATAATAGAGCTATTTCGATCCTCGAGGCCGTTTTTACAGCAAGTCATGTTGTATCATTTCAGTTACTAGATTTTTGTTTGTACAGATTTAACAGTTGAGTTCAAAAGCGCCAAACAACCGGAACAACTAAGAAATGAGTTCTAAATAGAATGCAGATAATATGTCTAGAGGATATATTTGAGCCATGTTGGCTTGGTACTTATGGATTCCATGTTTACCTGGATTTTTTACAAAAAGAATATGTCAACAGTGATACCTGGCTGTTGTCGAAGACGACTGATGGTATATTGGGTTTGAGATTGTGTTGACAATGGGCTAGCTACCTATCCCTGCTTTCACAATATTCTATCTAAACTTCTGTACTCTGCTCTTTAGGTTCTGCTATGTTCTATGTTCTCTGCTCGCTATGTTCTATGTATATGTAGAATACTAGATATTGCAGGATTAGGTAGCGTTAAACAAAATTTACTATAGCTACAGTTATTGCATTAAGTCCAGCCTATTTTAATACAAAATCAAAATTATAGCCAATATATATGCTGGGAATAGAAAAGAGAGGGGCTCTTTTCTGAGATTTTTTTAAATATTCGCTACTAAGGGTAAGGTTCCTTCCAGCTTCCAAGATGAAGTTTGGAGAAGGACATCATTGATCATGATGTGCTTTTAGACAAATAAATAAATACGTATATCGTAAAACATTGTTATCAATAGAGCTGCTAATGTTGTTCTGTGGTTATCATTCACAATGTGTTTCCTATGCGATGATATTAATTCAACAGTTATCACTCTGCACTCAATTTATCTCCATGTTTTAAACGCGTTTATTCTAGTATTTATAAGATTTTGCGTGTTTATATTTGTATTTGAAAATTTTAATACAATGTATACAGATATCCCATTATTTACAAAATGTTGCTTCTGCGCGCCCTTGAGATACGGGCTTTTAGTCTGTGCTTATTTTAAATTGGTAATTTAAACTTTACTAAAATTTAAATGATGCAACTAAATCTATTTAAGAAACCATGTAATATTTGGTAAGAGGCTCGAACATACAGTGGTTTGATGCGGTCGTGTAACCTATGGTAAAAAGTTCTACGTGGCAAGTGTATCTCAAATGGCAAAAAAGTTATTCAAGGTCAAAGTTGCAAAAATTCGGTTTTTCGCGTTGGCCATGCAATTTTCTAGAACAAAATGTCCTTACACTGATTTCAAGCCGCAGTTTTAAAAGTTGTATAGCTCGTGTTTCCATTATACACACATTTTATTTGTAATGGGAACACCAAGGTCTTTATAAATTTTCAGCTCTCTGGGAATTTTCGTAAAATTACTTAAACCTTACTCTATTTTTTGTGCTTATTTGACTGGGCTAATAATGCAAAAGCGAAGCCTAATAATGGCCTAATTATACTTAATTTGAATATAACGTAGTAGAGCAAAAACATAAGTCTTGTCTGTGACACTTCAGGCTACAGTTACTTTTCCGCACAAAATAAACATAATATGCATACTGTCTACACATAATTGTTATGTGTCTGGAAGTTTCGGTATGTGTGAGTAAGTGAAATGCCTAGCCTACTCTATACGAGAGAAAATATTCTCTTTAAGTTGTCCTACGGATGATATAAATGCATGTTGCCATGGGACAACTCGGTGCCATATTGATTAAACCGATTTCGTTATTCAATTACAAGGAATTGTTATTTTAAAACGGGACAATTTTTATATACTCCTTGATGAAATACGAATAAGTAAGGCAAATTTTACGTAGTAGAGCTACGCTGCAGCTATATTAGTTGTGGCATGAATGAATGGGTCAGTTTGACCGGGATAGGACTACGCTCTCACAGAATACTAGCGTAAAATAGCAACATAAGGCTGCTGTGTTTCGTATAGTGAGTGTAGAGAACCGGAGACCCGTTTTACTAGAAACGATGCATTCCATATTAGTCCTCAGGGGTGACAACGCATCTGCATTTTTATTCTTAATCGAGGATAGATGTAGATGTCTATGGGCCACGGCAACCACTTACCATCAGGTGGAATGTGTGCTCGTTTGGCACCCTTATTCTAAAAAAAAGAATAAAATACAATACGAATAAAAGTTTTCGGGATTTTTCAAACCTTTAAAATTTATAACTCCGAGAATATTAACTTTTTAATAAAGAGTCGCAGGTTCTTTATTCAATTTCATAGAGAAATATAAGAGAATATCTTTAATACTTATTGTTTTACTTTATATATTTTTAATGTGTCCAAAGTATTCAAATTTGTGATTTTACAAATAATTTTAATTTCATTACTTCGAAAATATTAAATTTACTGTAAAAAGTCATGGGATCTTTTTCATACGTATTTTATCAAAAAATATAAAAAATGTCCAATTTTGCAATTGAAAAAAAAAATCTCTAGTAGAATCATACATTTATATCATCAGTGAGACAACTTGAAGAGGAACGCATAAAAAACTAAATTGGAATAGCTTTCGGTACTCATGCGCCGATTCCTCCTAGACTATACGGCTCGATGAACCGCCAATCGATTGAGAAGAAAAGCTCTCGCGTGGAAACCTCATACCTGTTAGGGAAGTGTAGGTCAGCCCCTAACTAGGTGGAGTGACGTCCTGTTAAGATATGCAGGAAGTCGATGGATGCAGTTGGTTTAGGACTGTGGTTTGTGGCATTCTTTGGGGGAGGCATATGTTCAGCAGTGGACTTGTGGGGTGTTGTAATGATGAATGATAGTTTGATTCGATAGTTTTGAATAATTTTTATACACTTTTTTTAGGTCACAAGTGTAATATTATTCGTATCGGCTCTTACGTTGATTCTTTGCTTCATTGTATACGTAGTTTTAATTGGAGACGCCAAATTTTTTATAACGTTGGCTGTGGTTGCAATAATTATCCTTTTATTTGATATTATCTTCAACTTGGTGCTCATAATCGGCGCTCATAAGGTGAGTTTAATTTGGAAACGCAATTTTTATTTTATAATCTAAGCTAAGCAACATATTATACTTGTATATACGCGAGAATAACGCTTCTAACCGTAGAATACTATAATACACAATAGAATGGCTGTCAACTTTATTTTATACGAGGATTGGCGTCGCCAAACGCGATTCACTGTGTTGACAGACTGAGTAAATTTACTCATTTTATTATGTATGTATTATAGTATTCTATGCTTCTAACAATCACTTAACGTAAGGTCTTTTATTTACCAATTTACTTATTTGAACTTCATTGCACAAAAATGTACAAAGACGGACTTAACGCCTTAAGGCGTTCTCTACGAGGGCGGCACTGAAAATTTCGGGAATCAAGGAAGTGACACAACATTACTATTTAAAAATGTATTTGTCGAAGTGTTTTTCGCGAAATTTGATACATTTTTCCATACGATGGAAGCAATCATTGAAGCAACCATTCCATTCGGAAGTTGGGGGTCTCCAAAATGGCCATTTTAAGCGTCCACAGCTTCTTCAGGTGATGAAAATCTTTGTCCACGCAATTTATTCTTTATTTTAGGGAAAGTATAGAAATCATTAGGGCTTAGGTCGGGGCTGTACGGCGGATGGTCTAATAATTCTATGTTTTCTTGCTCTAAAAACTCTTTTGTTCTGTGTGCGGTGTGAGAACTCGCATTGTCTTGATGGAGGATGATACGGCGGTTGCAGTTCTCTTTACGGAGTTAAGAAACGACCTGTGTCAAACAAATGCTAGCATACCATTCTGCATTATTTCTTTATTCTTTACCACATATGTTCGCTGATGACCTGAAATTGTCTAAAGTCATAAATAATGAGAGCGATATTATGACGCTTCAAAAGGATTTAGACATCTTGAATTCTTGGTGCGTTAAAAATGGACTTAAATTGAATGCCAAAAAATGTACACACATAAAATTCACTAGAAAACTTAACAAAATTTCATCTTCATACACAATAGCAGGCAACATACTTAAGGAGACAGAAATCATGCGTGATTTAGGCGTTTTATTGGACACAAAACTTACATTCATACCACATATAGAACAAACGATCGGCAGGGCATCGAGATTGGTGGGTTTTGTTATAAGAAATAGTAAGGAATTCCGAGACATTAAAACTAAAAAAAATCCTTTATTGTAGTCTGGTCAGAAGTGTACTGGAGTATGGTAGTGTAATCTGGCGGCCGCACTACGCTACTCACTCATTGAGAATAGAACGGGTACAAAAGCGCTTTCTTCGGCATCTGTCGTATTCTTCGGGTATGCGAGGCAGACATATCAGTTACGAGACCCGTCTTAAGCGCTTTAACATGACCAGTTTATCCAAACGAAGAGAGGTTTTAGATTTGTTATTTTTATTTAAATTACTCCACAATATCGTAGATTGCTCAGAACTTTTACAAAAGATTCATTTTAGAGTTCCCTTCAGGCCTCCACGAAAACCTATTACACCACTCAGTCCTCCATTACGACGAACTGTTTTGGGATCACATTCGCCAATTTGTAGGATGATCAGACTTTTTAACCAAATTGGCGATCGCGTCGACATTAACCATGTTTCATTGGGAAAGTTTCGAAAGGCTGTCTATATGATAGGTACCTCAGATTATAAACATTTGCCTTGTTAAATACTTTTTTCCTTTTTTTAATTTTTTTTAAATATTGTAAATCCATACCTTGCCGCTCTGTTTTTGGTCAGTTTGTTTTAGTGCATTTTATAATAGCAATACTACAGTGTTTCTATTCAATAAGTATAAATTCGTCTTGTAATTGTCGCGATAAAAGTTATGCATGTGGTGTTTACCTGTAATTGACTGTGTACTTAGTTTTTTTTTACTATATCGCTTGATTTATATGGAAAGATGTTAGTGCATAAGTTGTTGGTAAACCAATTTAAATAAAATAAAATAAATAAAATAAACCGTTCTTTGTCCCTCAAGAGGAATAGTCGTAACATGGCCGGTTTTGGAGACAAACGTGGCCACCATTTTTTTTGCAACACTCCGTGAACGAACAATTTTTGTTGGCTTTAACTCATTTTCGAACACCCAAACTCGTGACTGGTTTTTGTTTCGGGTTCGTACGCATATATCTAGGATTTGTCACCTGATACGATGTTGTATACAGCATTTGAGGATCCTGCGTGGAATCTTTCGAGAGTTCTGACGCACCAAGTAACGCTAGCTGCTGCTTTTTGCTCTTCACAGAGCGAATGCGGTATCCATCGGGAAAACAACTTTTTTTACACCTAATTGTTCATGCAAGATTATTTGTATTTGACTCATGCCAATGTCTAAAGTTGCCTGAATTTCGCGGTATATCACATGTCGATCTTCTCAATCAGCTTACGCACAGCATCAATGTTTTCTTGGGTGACTGCAGTTTTTGGACGACCTTAACGGGGATCATCACTGAGCTTGACACGTCCACGTTGTAATTCAGCAAACCGGCGATAAATTGTGGTTTTGGATGGAACTTCATCACCAAATGCAGAAATCATCCGGTCAATACACTGTTGTTGTGTTAAACCACTTCGAAAGTCATAATAAATCATCGCTCTTGAATTTTCTCGAGTCAATTCCATTTTCTCAACGACTAAACAAGTTTGACAAAACCTTGTGACAAGACCGAGAATCCTTTTTTTAAATAAATAAATGGTATTCGATTTTTAAAACCAAGGAGTTTTCAATCAAAAAAGATTTTAATATGACAGAAACAGTGGAAATATTCCATTCCCGATACTTTTAATGCAGCCTAGTACTAGTCAACCTATACAAAGATGCAATAAGATTTGTAAAACAAAATACTGTTACTTTACGGCTTCGCGGCGCAGTGTTCAATCCCGCGGTTTCGAATCCTACGCTGAACAAGTATTTGTATAGACTACAAATAGTCATATCGGGTCTGGATGTTTGTCCTTGTGCTATTTGTGTTTGTAAACTACCTTCAAGATACAAGAGAAAATTCTAGTATGGGGTAACGTTTAAAGAAAAAAATTACTAAGTATACGAAAATAATTATTTTTCTTTTTCATTGTGGTTTCTCGCTCTTAATTTTATACCAAAAATCAAAAAACAAACAGGCAAATTATTTTGTTAACAGAGTTGACTTTATTGTTTGCTATCGAAACATGTATGGTAAAAAAATACTTCGATTCAATTATTTTAATCAAACTGGTTAGAATACAAATTGTTCCTTACCAACATAACCATTTTATAAATTCACGTTCTGAAGAAAAGTCTAGTTATATTTCGAAATTCACAAAAAATATATCGAATGTAAAAAAAGTTAGGTTCTGATAATTTGAAAACGAAAATCATTCTAACTTCTTACGAACACAGCAAAATCTTTGTTTTACAAATGAACTCCGTTCACTATAATTGTTTGATTAATTTCCCGTATTGTTATACCGGGAAATCAAGGTTCTCGAGTGGTAGCCTCATACCTGTAACTGAATTGTAGGGTGGCCCCCACTAGCTGGAGTGACGACCTGGTAAAACATGCAGGATGTCGATGAATGCAAGTGGTTCAGGACCGTGATTCGTGGCATTTCTAGCCAACAGGCATGGTATAACTGGGCTGATTTGATTTTCTGAGTATGTTACGGAGCAAAAAGTGCACCAACGCAATATGTAAATAACTGGGCTTGGGTTTACAGTACCCGGATGACCGAGCTTTGCTCGGTTTTTTTTAAAATTACATTTAGATTCAAATTACATACTGATGAATAATATTTTTTGATCTTATCGACATAATAGAAAAAACTGAACTGGTTATTTGAATAAAAAATCATGAGTGCAATTAGTTTAATTAAAATTTTTATATTTTTATAAAATTCTAAAAAAAGTGCTGGAAATAATAGATTTTCTCACAAAAGAAGGAAACTTGAAAAAAAGGGAAAAAAGTCGCACCTAATACGGAACGCGAACCAAGGCATTACGATTTTGCGACCGCTCGCTATCCACTTGAGCTATTACGATCATTAATACAGTGTCCAAATTGACCTTCTTATATTGTAGCAGTTTTTCATTGCCTGAAAACACTGACAAAAAACATTTTCTAAAAATAAATCCTAGCTAGATCGATTTATTGCCCCCGAAACTCAATGGCCCTAAATTTCATGAAAATCGTCGGAGCTGTTTCCGAAACTCCGATTATATATATATATATATATATATATATATATATATATATATATATATATATATATATATATATATATATATATATATATATATATATATATATATATATGCAAGAATTGCTCGTTTAAAGGTATAGGATAATTCTGCTTTGATGATTTCACCATCTCCAAAAAAGAGCACAGATTCACCTCAAGATAAGCGGATTTTATCATCCAGTGACATCTACGTCCATCCTTGGTTAAACATTTAAATGAAACCGTGCCTGTTGTTCACCGCCGTTTCCATCAGTCTCCGGTTCTGGACTCTGATGACTCTCCCTGATCGAGCGACCCATATTACTGCAACCGTAATATAGGTACAGTGTGGTTTTCGCACGTATGATTTCCGAAGATAACATTTTGTTTGTTTCAGAAAAATACCACGATGTTACGACTCTACTACCACTATTGGATCACATATGCGTTCGTTATCACAGCCTCTGCTCTCTTATTCATTGTTTATACGATAACTTCAGCGAGTGATACCTTTAAAGAACCAAATCTATGGCACAAAATTGTAATATATTCATCGGGTATTTGTGCCTCTATGAGTAAGTTCTTTTTATACAATTTTTAATAACTTAACCTGTATATATATCTACGCATGACTGTAATGGAATTTTATAATTTGATTTTCACCCTATTTTGGGCGTCTAAATAATCTGCAATTTTGTGTAAATGTATTAAGAACTTATGACATAATAATAATGTTTATGATATATTTAGTACCTGGATGACCGCCTTTGAGCATTAAGCCAAATACTCAAAGATGACCGCACTTTACTCGGTATTTTTTTTTTGGAAATAGTGTTTTTTGGAAATTATATTTAGGTACAATTTACATATTGATGAAATATGAATAATATTTTTGATCTTACCGACATAATAGAAAAAAAAACTGAACTGATTATTTGAATAAAAATCATGAGTGCATTTAGTTTAATTTAAATTTTCATATTTTAAAAAAATCCGAGTATTCTCTCCGCAATCATCATAGCTTATGGTCGCATATTATTTAAATTTCTTCAAACCCTAATATAATTTAATGAAATACTAGCCGTATTTCTTCAAAAATTCGTTTGTCTCAAATTCAAACCCAAGTGTTTTAATAAAGAAGTCCCATGAAAAAATAGACGAACTTAAAGGGAAAGTAAGGAATTTCACAGTAAATGTTGAAATTCGCAAAAACTTTGTCACTGCAGGCTTAGTAATTACATACGTATGTATGCATATAGGAAATCTACAGTTCTACGTAAATTGAATCAATATACTTGTCTCACTTTTCTAATTTACTTTTTAAATAAAGCAAACAGAGAAACGTATTGAAATGTTGCGGGTAATTAATGCGTAGAACTTAAATGAACAGTAGTCAGTTTTGGTCTCTTTATACTGTTACGCGCTTGAGGTTCGTGACAATAAAAATTGCCGATATAATTACCAAAATTAACTCTTTAATTCACTTTAAACTAATTAAACTTAAAACACTAATAATTAATCACACTAATTCACTTTATTCCGCTCCGAAGCTTCGCTTGTCTCGCCAAATTCAATACTTCCCCGATCGCACCTTGCAGCGCCTATAAATACACATTAGCACCGAAACATCCAGAACATTCAAGTAAATACGCGCAAGGCGTCGAAAGTTCGAGTGTCGGCTTCTAGAAGCTTAGTTCTTCATTTCGACACTAGATGGCGCTGTCGGTTGAAAGATTAGTGATGTCATTTTCTGGAAAGTTCCCCCCGCTCTCGTCCCTGACACAATATGACGTCAACTTAGGCGCGCAACAATACTATGCCAAATATGAGAGTATGTCGACTCATATCTTGTGTATGATTTACTACAAAAATGTCATCCGTATCGTAGTAGTATTAAGTATGTTATTGTTTTGCAAAACATAACTTCTTTAATCTATAGTGATTTCGTTCTCAATGTTAGTAACAGTCGATAATGATATACTCGTTTTTGTTAAATTTTTCTTGTTATTACTTTATCATATGTCTAAAAATACAAAGAAAATATGACGAGACTTATTATTCAAGCGATTAATTAAATTATTTTCGAAATTAAATGATAATGATCATATTATAATGCAAATATTTGCGTCGCAAATTTTAATAGACAGCGGTATATAAGCGAGTGCGCTAACATTTGTAATTCCAATTTTATATGGTGATTTACCGCTGCTCAGTGATTAATAAAACCATCGAGAAAGGTATATCTGTTAGGATGAAGATATCTTAAAATCTGTAAGTGAAGGCAGGATCTTGATAATGACATGCAGTGTAAGAGAATCCACTTCTACCTAATATATATTATCATTGGTAGAAGGTAGTGCTCTAAGACCAGATACCATCTGTGGGCATCTTTAAAGGCAACAGAGGGAAATGAAACGGGAGATAGGCATCAGTATCTTCCTGATAACAACTTAAAATAATAAAAATTGCGGTTGCAAACCCACTTAAGTGAGGGAACTATGGCAAATATTCCAACTGTGAGGCAATCTATAGGGGAGGCTTATGTTCAGTAGTGGACCATATAATGGAATGTGTAATTAAACAATCAATGATTGATAATGCCTTGTGGGAGCTGAGAGGAAAATAGGTAATAATTACCTAATCGATTTATTAGTACTTGTGACAGGGCAAGAATATACTAATAATGTGACTTGTGATATATATATCTTAATATATATAAATTACGTGTCACGTTGTTTGTCCGCAATGGGCTCCTAAACTACTAAGCCGATTTTAATCAAATTTGCACACCGTGTGTAGTTTGATCCAACTTGAGAGATAAAATAGTTTTTTTTGCCCATGAGTGACCCACAATTTTTTTTGCGAATTTATGGATTTTTAATAGGACATGACAAAGGGTCGTCGAAAAGAGCAAAACAACGTCTGCATGGCAAGCTATTATTAATATAACTAACAATATAACAAGTTATATTATTAGTTTAATAATAACTGCAAGTAAGTATAATATAGTAAATCTCTGTTAAATAGAAGCGGTCTGCTTATACTTAACAGAGGGCACTGCTACGATATTTCGTAGCTGGTTGCGCGGAAAACCATTCGCGTTTTTATTTTTGACGGTAGGAACTTGCCGAATCATTATTCCCTTTCCCAAACGATATCATTCGTACCCTCCTATCGACACATCGGGGTGATGGGGTGGGAGGGGAAAGAAGACGATTCTAGAACATCGCGTAATCATCGGACCCGAGGATATATAAGACACGCGCGACCGACGCGCGCGCTTCTTCCCGCCGCAGCCGTCGTTGAACTACAACGCTTCTCTCCTGACGCACCCCTGGGGCCCCAGAGTGTCTGTCCAGAGGAGGTTCCGGAAATCGCCGCTATAGTGCTCTAAAGGATAGAAGAACCCCGGTGAGTCAACATTCCTTAATTTACTGCCTGATTAATATTTAATAATTGTTTAACCGCTCCAATTCTGTGTTCTCCCCATCAGGCAGGATTCCTTTCATCGATTTGGCAAGTAACAGTTTTAGTTTAGGGAAGAGCGAGTGCATTGTACCGCATGCTACAGTAGTCGCTTTTACATAAGCATAGAAGCAATCGCAAATACAGTCCACTTTAGTTAATATCTCGCGTAATAGGTTTGAGGTTTGACCGGGGAACTAGATTTTCGGCAGCCTTAAACACGTGGCTCCACCATTTTATGGTCACTTCGGCAGGATCTGGATTGGTGTTTAGTGGATATCCAACCATTTTCTGGTCGAATTTTAAATTAATTGTTTAGATAACGCACTGTAATTTATAGAATAGACTTAAATAGTGTTCGTTTAAATTAAAAATTTGATTTGGTACTCGCAAACAGAATTATTCATTTAATAGCGCTCGTATTTGGTTAAATTTAAAGCTTATTAAACAATTGAAACGGTGTGATAGCAACCGTTTGATACGCTTACCCACAATTTTGATAAAATTATTAGGTTTAGCAAACGACGCGTAGACTCGACCGCAACGGGTGTTCGATCTGATTACGTAATACGGCACGCCGAGTGTTCATCCTACGTCGTTTATGCGTGTGAGATTAATTGTGATTAATATAACTTTATTATAATAATTTAAAATGGCAGTTAGTGGAAGTGAAATCAAAATTAAAACGCTTTATGCCAAGAGGGACATACTCTTTTCGCGTGTGCAGAATATAAGTAATTATATAAAGAACATTAATATAGAGGCAGTGCGGGAAGCCTTTTTGAATGAAATCGAAACGATAGATACTTTGCGGATAGATTACGAAAGAATATTAGACCAAATTAATCATTTGGAATTACAAAGCGACCCGAAATACATAGTGAACTACCAACCGCTGCTGGCATTCGAAGATATGTTGTGTCGCGTAAAAAGAACTGCAAAACTCCTACAATCTCAAAGCGAAGCAAAGCCGGAAATACAGGTACGCCCTCGTGACTCAATTAGGTTACCGCCAATAGATATTCCGGTATTCAATGGTGATATTAAGACGTGGCCCTTCTTCTTCAGTAGTTTTCAAAACAATATACACAACAACCCATCGTTATCGGACGCTGAAAAATTATATTACTTAATTAGCAAACTTAGTGGCAGAGCACAGTCGATCTGCTCGGGTTTTACACCTACAGCAAACAATTACGTATTAATATTTGAAACGCTTAAAACTAAATATGAAGATAGGAGAATGTTAGCTTCCGAATATTTGAACCAGATATTCGATCTTAAACCTATATCATCCGCGAACATCAACGGCTTAGAGCAGTTTCTAGATAGATTTGTGGCATAGGTGGCTGCACTTAAGAATTTGAAGTTTGATGACCTTATGGACGTGGTGTTTCTCCATATAGCATTAAAGAAATTAGACTCCGACACCGTGCGTGCGTTTGAAATGGAGCATCGTAGCTCGGAGATGCCTTCCTTTCATTCATTAGCATCGTTCGTGCGAGATCAAATAAAGGTGATGCAGCGCTCTCCGAACGTTAAACAGGAGATTAAAAGGTGCGTCGACCGTAGACAGACTCAACCATCTAAAATAGCAGGGTCGTTAACTTACGTAACCGCTACGCCGACATCACTCCAGCATACTTGTATAGTATGTAAAGATAAACACGGTAATTTATATAATTGTGCGACTTTTCGTAAATATTCACCAAGCGAACGTTATAAGTTAGTAAAGACAAACAACCTATGTTTGAACTGCTTAAGCGATAAGCATTTAGTTGCAAAATGCAATTCGAGTTCCGTATGTAGCAAGTGCGCCAGGAAACATCACACGCTATTACATTTTGAAAATAGCAACATAGCGGCGTCAAGTAAGGCGGATAAGGAATTCACCCCTACTAAGGTCAACGATTCTAGCGGTCGACCTGGTGATGTCGCTCTGTGCTCATTGGCAAATATGGGAGTACAACCTCCTTCGACCGTGTTACTGGGTACGGCGCGTATTTTGGTTAGGGATTCGCGTGGAAACGAACAAAGCGTCCGTGCACTGCTGGACAGCGGAGCCCAAAATAGCTTTATAACACGACAATGTTGTCAGCGCTTAGGTTTAGTAATAAATAGGTCACTTTCATGTCCTGTAGTTAAAGGCATCGGAGGTACTAGTAAAGCGACACAGGGATATATAAATTTAAAATTTTATTCTCGGATAGATCGTAATGTTAACTTTGATATAAATGCACTAGTAGTAGATAGGGTCACTGAACGGTTGCCAACCGTTTCGGTTGACACCTCGGCAATGATTGAATTTAAAAATTTGCCTCTAGCAGACGACACTTACGCCGTTCCTGGAAACATAGACATGCTCATTGGGGCATCGCTTTTCCCTTATCTTTTGTTAAACAATAAGGTCAGGGGCAACTCCTCGCATACCGCGCCTTACGCACTGGAAACCGTATTGGGCTATGTGATCCTTGGCTCCGCCCCCATCCTAGATAGTATTTCGGCAACCTCTTATTGTGGTATGGCTGTCGAACCGCTCGAGTCGTTAGTCCGCAAATTTTGGGAGATGGAGGAGGTGAACGTCCCACCTATAGCTAGTCCAGATGACAGGTTATGCGAGGAAATTTACGTCCGCACGACCGTTCGTGATCGCGACGGTAGATATAGTGTAGCGCTACCCTTTAAAGGAGATGTTTTATCTCTCGGCGATTCGCGTCAAATGGCGGAAAAGCGTTTCTACAGCTTGGAGCGTAGGATGCTCGCTTCGCCCCAGTTAAAGGAAGCTTACGACGGCGTCATTAACGAATATATAAGAGAAGGTTACATATCGCTTGTGGCTTCGAAATTAGATAACTACGAGGACAAACTTACATCTAAATTACGTGTAGTGCTCGACGCTAGTTGTAAAACTAGCACTCACCTGTCGCTTAACGATATCCTCTATAGTGGGCAAAATTTACAGGGCAGTTTATTTAATATAATAGTCAATTTTCGTTTGTTTAGTATAGCACTATCCGCCGATATTCGCCAAATGTTTCTTTGCATAGGGGTCCGTGAATGCGACCGTAGATTCCAACGCATTTTATATCGCTTCAACCCAAAGGAACCTCTAATGGTGTTTGAATTTAACCGCGTTTGTTTTGGTTTAAAGTCGAGCCCATTTCATGCGTTACGCACGGTGAGACAGCTTGCTCACGATGAAGGTCCCTCTTATCCTAAAGCTAAGAGGGCAATTGAGAGCGGATTATATATGGATGATTTTGTGTATTCGGTCGATAGCGTGGAGGAGGCCACCCTAACCACCGCCGAAGTCATAAGGCTCATGAAATCGGGTCAATTCGATCTTGTGAAGTGGACTAGTAATTCGCGTACGGTTTTAGATACAATCCCACTATCACACCGTCTTTCGGCGATAAAGGAATTCGACGATTCCGATACACACAAGGTGCTCGGTCTGTGTTGGTCACCAGAGTCCGACGTGTTTAGCCTTAAGGTAAATCCGCCCGTAGAGAAATGCACAAAGCGCACAATACTGTCATGCGTTGCTAGATTATGGGACGTCATGGGTTTCGTAGCTCCTGTGGTATTGTACGCTAAGCTTTTGATTAAACAACTTTGGTTATTTGAATGTGATTGGGATGACTCGCCGCCTGACAGCATTGTTCGATTGTGGCAGCGTTTTAGAGAGGAACTTCCTTTACTAAGAGAAATTAAAATACCGCGTCATATAAATGTCGATAGAAATAGCAGCATAACGGTCGTTGGATTTGCAGACGCCAGCGAGAGGGCTTACGGGGGCGTTGTATATTTCCATGTCCAGAATAATGGTAGAAATTCGATTAGCCTCATTAGTTCTAAGTCGAGAGTCTCCCCCCGTAAGGTTGCCTCTCTGGCGCGCTTAGAGCTTTGCGCAATATTAGTACTCACCAAGCTTATTACCACAGTTATCGGCGCATGTAGGGATAGAGTTCACATAGAAAGGATATTTGCCTTTTCCGACTCCACCGTCGCCTTATGTTGGGTTCATTCTTCACCCCACCGTTGGGATACGTTTGTCGCAAACCGAGTGGCCAAGATCCAAGACGAGTTAGAAACGCGGAACTTTTATCACGTGTCCGGTAAGGAAAACCCTGCCGATTGTCTATCCCGGGGACTCACCCCGATGCAAATAATGGACCACCCGCTTTGGTTCCATGGACCTTCTTGGGTTCACTTGGATCCCTCACAATGGCCAATAACCGATTTCGAACCTTCGTCAGTGTCACAACCGCCGGAAGAGAGGAGACACGCTCTAGTGGCGAGCGTTTCGAGCGAGGTTTCTCCAATTATTGCTCTGGCGAACCGCTTGTCCTCTTGGTCGAAATTATTGCGTATCGTAATTTACGTTTGTCGATTCGCGAAGCTTTTACCGCGACGTTCGTATATCTTAGCATCCGATTACAACTATGCCGAGTCGCTAGTATTACGTGAACTTCAACGTGCGCACTTCTCCGAAGAAATTACAAGATTACAATCGAATGGAGCTTGTAGTCGCGCCTTTCAACGCCTTAAGCCATTTTTACAGGATGGGATTGTAAGGGTAGGTGGACGCTTGTCCAACTAGCAATTGAGTTTCGACCAACGGCACCCTATAGTTTTACCGCGTAAAGACCATATCATGAACTTATTAGTCGATTATCATGTAGCAGCCAGATTAATCAAACCTAAACGGGAATAAATAATATATACTCCGCTGCTACCATAACGCGGAAGGCGAGAATAAATAAAAAAACATTTTATTTCCTAATTATTCTTGGCTACTGAGATACTGCGGACTGTATATAGATAATTTGACGTTCTTATAAAGAAACAAGAAGCAGCCGCAAATATCATTCAGGGCCACACCGACTTCACACGCCGCTATCGTCACGTATCCGTCGACCAATGGTGAGCCGTTTCTTCAACGCCGCAGTTCGTTTCCTCTTGCTGTTCCGGAGCTGTATTCCACACCGCCGCCGCCCGCCGACTACGCGTGCGCACCGATCTGCATGTCTTATATAGCCCGGTCCAGCGACGTAGCTTCGTGAACAACAAACAAGTCTCACGCCGGGAAACGAAACGTAGATAATTGTACATTTTAAATAGTTTTCATTGGTCATAAAATAAGCAATATAATTGGCTAGGCAAAATATTAATTGTTACCATTGGCAAATCAATAGTGAGCCAGCCATATAAATATAGGCAAGGTCGATGCAAAAGATATTCCATTCCGAATCCCATTCGACAGTACATTCATAAACATAAACAGTAGTTTCATTTCTCCACCTTAAAGAAAACCACTCGGAGTTTGTTAATAGTGGACAGTTCGTCTCCACTATTACAGTGGTGACCCCGTACGAACACCGAGGGGGAAGATCCGGTACGAACACCAAGAAGGAACACCCTGCGACGTACCACTACTATTGCACGAACACCGCGAAGGAAACCCGTACGAACACCGAGAAGGAAGACTTCAGTTTATATAAAATCAGTGTAATCAAGCCGTCATTATGGAGCAGGAGGCAAACACATATACATCAAACCCGGTAAAAGAACCAGAAATCGCCGGTATATCTCTATCGTTAAGAATACCACCGTTTTGGAGAGACAAACCACGACTTTGGTTCGTCAGTTTTGAAGCCGCAACGAATGGTCTAAAGAAGAGCCAAGCGCAATTAGCACAGATGGTGATAGCCCAACTTGAGAAACAAGACATCGAACAAATTGCGGACCTGTTGTACAACCCACCAGCAGTCGACCAGTATAATTCACTGAAGGATCGTCTGATCTCCGCATATGAAGAATCCGACAGTCGACAGCTACAAAAAACTTCTATCAGAAATAGAACTTGCAGACCAGAAACCCACACAACTCCTACGCAAAATGCGTACTTTGGCGCGAGATAAAGTTCCGGATTCAACACTACGGCTAATGTGGGTAAACCACCTACCACCACATATTCGATCGGTAATAGCAGTCAGCGAAACATTCAGCACGCAGACGAAGCTCGACGAACTGGCACTCCTGGCGGACAAAATGATCGAAAACAACAGTAGCTCACACATATCGATCATCGAAGGCACTTCAACAAAGGCCAATGATACCCAGTTTCTTCTCGAAGAAATTCGGAAGCTATCATTCGAAGTCGCCGCGCTCAAAGCTTCCCAGCATCATACCTTTTACCAGCAACAGTACAACCAGCGCAATCAGCAACACCGAAGATCACCTTTTCGTCGCAACCGCTCTGCAAGTAGAAGTCGAATAAGCTCAACATCAAGATCCCCTTACTGCTACTATCATCGACGTTTCGGGGTCGAGGCAAGAAAATGCACAGCACCGTGTACATTCAAAAATGAAAATACGAATACGGAAAACTAACTAGTACGCTCGATGCGACGGGATCCAGCGTAACAGCAAAGTCCTACCGTCTTTTTCGTCACCGATAAAAAAAGCAAGCTTACTTTCCTTATCGACACCGGAGCAAATATCTCAGTGGTACCGCCGAAGCAAGGACAGAAGTTGAAGCCACTAGATTTTCAACTCTATGCAGCAAACAATACGGTTATTCCTACATATGGAGAAAAAACAATGGAACTTGATTTTAATCTACGCCGACCATTCAAATGGAGATTTATCGTCGCTAAAGTAGCAAACCAATCATCGGTGCTGATTTTCTTCAACATCACCAGTTGGTCGTCGACATCAAAAATAGAAGAATCATCGACGGGAAAACCAATCTTGCATCTCAGTCTTTTGTACAAGCAACCAATCTGCCCACAATAAGAAGCATAGATGTGCAACAACCGTATCACAAGATCCTCGAAGAATACCCTGGTATCACAAGAATAACTTCAATGAAATTAACACCGAAGAACGACGTTGAGCATTTCATCGACACCAATGGACCACCACTTCATTGTCGTGCACGTCCAATCGCACCACACCTATACGAGCAAGTTCGAAAGGAATTCGAAAACATGATTGAGCAAGGAATATGCCGTCCAAGCAAAAGCCCTTGGTCATCACCACTTCACATTGTACCGAAGAAGAACGGAGAATTACGAGTTTGTGGAGATTACAGAAGACTGAATTCTATTACCACTCCTGACCGCTACCCAATACCGCGAGTCAGGGATTTCACTCATCAACTATCAGACAAGACTATATTCTCCACCATCGATCTCAACCGAGCTTACCAACAAATAAGAGTCCGCGATGAAGACATAGAGAAGACAGCAATAATTACCCCAATGGGATTATTCGAATTCCCAAGAATGATCCCAGGATTAAAGAACGGAGGTCAAACTTTCCAAAGATTCATACACGAAGTACTTCATGGACTGGATTTCGTTTTCGCATTTATTGCTGATCTCCTTGTTGGAAGCCCTGATAAAGAAACGCACGAAACCCATCTACGCACCGTGCTACAGCGATTAGAAGACAACGGAATCACAATCAACCCTTCGAAATGCATATTTGGACAGCAAGAAGTTCAATTTCTTGGTTTCACCGTCAGCAAGGAAGGAATAAAACCGCCTGCCGAAAAAGTCAGAGCAATCATCGATTATGCAAAACCTAAAACTATCGAAGAGCTAAGGTGTTTTCTTGGGATGATAAATTTTTACAGAGAACACATACCTAAAGTCGCTGAAATCAAAGCACCACTTCATGCCTACCTTCACAACACGAAGAAAAAAGATAAAACGTCAATCGAATGGAACGATGAAGCCACGAAGGCATTTGAAGCTTGTAAAATTGCGATCCAAAATGCAGCTTTACTCGCTCACCCATCACACGAAGCAACCCTTGCTATCTTCAGCGACGCATCCGATCTCTCAGCATGAGCAGTTCTCCAACAATACAGCAATGGGAAATGGCAACCACTTGGATATTTTTCGAAGAAGTTCTCCGATACTCAACGTAACTACAGTACATTCGACCGAGAGCTACTCGCTATTTACATGGCTATCAAGCACTTCAGAAAAACGTTCGAGGGTCGAAACCTGATCGTTTTTACCGACCACAAGCCATTAACATATGTACTTCCAAAGAAACCATCACTATCGGAAACACCACGAAGAGCAAGACAACTTATTTTCATAAGTGAATTCACGACCGACATACGTCACATCAGTGGAAAGGACAACATAGTTGCCGACGCACTCAGTCGCGTACCAATCGACAGTGTAACGTGCCCTACATCAATCGACTATCATAAGATCGCCGCAGCACAAGACAGAGATAGTGACAACATAAAACATCTATCGAAGCAAGGTAACTTGTCCATCAAGCAAGTTACAATGCCAATGACGCATCTACCTATATACTGTGAAGCCTCAACGACAACCATGCGACCATACATACCAGAAGAATGTCGTCGCGAAGTCTTCAATACACTGCACAACATTAGTCATCCAGGTGTTAGAACAACAAGAAAACTCATCACTGAAAAATTCTTTTGGCCTGCAATGCAAGCGGATATTGGCAACTGGGCGAAGCAATGCATTCAATGCCAAAAATGCAAAGTACAAAGGCATACATCAAGTAGTCTAGCTACATTTCCACCCACGGAGAGATTCGAACACTTGCACGTTGACATCGTTGGACCATTACCTACTTCACCGCAAGGACATCGTTATCTCGTAACAATGATCGACAGAACAACAAGATGGCCAGAAGCAATACCTACCGATGATACTTCAGCCGAATCCGTCGCGAAGATAATTTATGAAAATTGGATTACTCGTTTCGGATCACCTAAAACCATCACAACGGATCAAGGAAGGAATTTCGAAAGCAACCTATTCCTCAAACTTCTTCAAACTATGGGAATACAGAAGACGCGTACAACAGCATACCATCCTCAGTCAAACGGAATAATCGAACGATGGCATCGTACATTAAAGACTGCACTCAAAACTCGTTTATCTCAACATACAAAGTGGATTGATGAGCTACCTACAGTGCTACTCGGACTACGAGCAACACCGCGTGCAGACACTAGTCTTAGCGCCGCTCAGCTAACTTACGGCTGCAGCATAAGGCTGCCGTGTGACTTCTTCAGTTCAGCAGCGTCAAACAAACAAGAAATGGATTACGATTTCGTAACTAAACTTCGAGAATCAATTAACAAAGCCTTATCGTTGAAATGCACCGAAATGCAATCACACAGAAATAATAAATCAGTATTCATTCACCAAGATTTGAAAACATGCAAGCAAGTTTTTGTAAGAAACGACGCAATAAAAAAACAATTTCAACCTACCTACGATGGACCGTATAAAGTATTAGAGCGTAATAGCAAGACTTTTAAACTACAAATACCCGGAAGGAAATCTACGATTATATCGATCGACCGACTAAAGCCTGCCTATATTATTAACGAGGATACTGCAGAGGATTCATCATCATCATCAAAACCACCAGCGAGGAAGCTTGAAAATTCATCATCTACATCAACCCAGTTGAAACCTATTTTAAAAACTACGAAATACGGGCGAGTCGTCAAGCCTCCGGTACGCTTTCGCTGGGGGGAGAGTGATGTAGCAGCCAGATTAATCAAACCTAAACGGGAATAAATAATATATACTCCGCTGCTACCATAACGCGGAAGGCGAGAATAAATAAAAAAACATTTTATTTCCTAATTATTCTTGGCTACTGAGATACTGCGGACTGTATATAGATAATTTGACGTTCTTATAAAGAAACAAGAAGCAGCCGCAAATATCATTCAGCGCCACACCGACTTCACACGCCGCTATCGTCACGTATCCGTCGACCAATGGTGAGCCGTTTCTTCAACGCCGCAGTTCGTTTCCTCTTGCTGTTCCGGAGCTGTATTCCACACCGCCGCCGCCCGCCGACTACGCGTGCGCACCGATCTGCATGTCTTATATAGCCCGGTCCAGCGACGTAGCTTCGTGAACAACAAACAAGTCTCACGCCGGGAAACGAAACGTAGATAATTGTACATTTTAAATAGTTTTCATTGGTCATAAAATAAGCAATATAATTGGCTAGGCAAAATATTAATTGTTACCATTGGCAAATCAATAGTGAGCCAGCCATATAAATATAGGCAAGGTCGATGCAAAAGATATTCCATTCCGAATCCCATTCGACAGTACATTCATAAACATAAACAGTAGTTTCATTTCTCCACCTTAAAGAAAACCACTCGGAGTCTGTTAATAGTGGACAGTTCGTCTCCACTATTACAATCATCATAAATTGAACTCGCACGCTGGCCCCGATTTATTGATGTCGATCTTGCGTCAGAATTATTGGATTCTTTCTGCACGTAGTTTAATACGCAATCGGGTGCACAGATGTATAGCTTGCTTTCAGGCACGCCCCAAGCCGTCATTTCCGGAAATGGCGGAACTTAGATCTTGCAGAGTGATACAATCAGTAAAGCCCTTCACGCACACTGGGTCTGATTTTGCTGGTCCGTTTAAGGTTACGCTCACTCGCGGGCGCGGTATAAGATCCACAAAGGCTTACGTCTGCATTTTCGTATGTCTAACTACTCGAGCAGTGCATATAGAACTCGTGGGTGATCTAAGCACAGCAGGCTTTATGAGTGCATTTAAAAGATTTCTATCCCGCAGAGGCCCTGTAAGTAAATTATATTCGGATAACGGTACGAACTACGTCGGTGCAAAACGTATTCTATCGGAACTACATGAGCTCTTAGCTAGCAAGTATTATAATTCGGAGTTCGCTCACATTCTAGCCGAGAACCGCATTGAGTGGTCTCTGAACGTCCCAGCCGCGAGTCATTTTGGGGGCAATTGGGAGACTAATATTAAAAGTCTAAAGAGCCACTTATACCGAGTAATAGGAGATCAAATTTTGTCCTTCGAAGAGCTAAGTACGGTGCTCGCTCAAATTGAATGCGTAATGAATAGCCGCCCACTTTGTCGGACGTTATCTAGTGACCCCTCGGAACCGCTGGCTCTAACTCCAGCACATTTTTTTGAATTTAACGCCTCTAAGGTATCTGCCCGCCGCGGATATGGATGAGAACAGACTTAGCATTTCCGCACGCCACAAATTATTAGATCGGTTAGTGCAATCGTTTTGGAAACGATGGAGGATGGAATACTTGCATACTTTGCAGTCTCGGCAAAAATGGAACACAGCGACAGAGCCTTTAGCTGTAGGAACGGTAGTTGTGCTCACTAAGGAGAATACGCCGCCTCTCCACTGGCCGTTAGGAATCGTCGAGGAGGTCTTTCCCGGTTCCGACGGAGTAATTAGGATAGCTCGCGTTAAGACCACGGTTGGGTCTTACCTACGTCCTGTTGTCCGTTTGTGCCCCTTGCCTCTTCCATAATTTAAATTAGATTTCTAGATTAAAATTGTAGTTGAATTTAGGTAATCTTAGCGTTAGTTAGTTATTTGTTAGTTGATCTTAGCTCTAGTTGTTTAGTTATTTTTTGAAGGAAATCCTTCAAGGGCGGGGGGAGATGGTTGCGCGGAAAACCATTCGCGTTTTTATTTTTGACGGTAGGAACTTGCCGAATCATTATTCCCTTTCCCAAACGATATCATTCGTACCCTCCTATCGACACATCGGGGTGATGGGGTGGGAGGGGAAAGAAGACGATTCTAGAACATCGCGTAATCATCGGACCCGAGGATATATAAGACACGCGCGACCGACGCGCGCGCTTCTTCCCGCCGCAGCCGTCGTTGAACTACAACGCTTCTCTCCTGACGCACCCCTGGGGCCCCAGAGTGTCTGTCCAGAGGAGGTTCCGGAAATCGCCGCTATAGTGCTCTAAAGGATAGAAGAACCCCGGTGAGTCAACATTCCTTAATTTACTGCCTGATTAATATTTAATAATTGTTTAACCGCTCCAATTCTGTGTTCTCCCCATCAGGCAGGATTCCTTTCATCGATTTGGCAAGTAATAGTTTTAGTTTAGGGAAGAGCGAGTGCATTGTACCGCATGCTACAGTAGTCGCTTTTACATAAGCATAGAAGCAATCGCAAATACAATCCACTTTAGTTAATATCTCGCGTAATAGGTTTGAGGTTTGACCGGGGAACTAGATTTTCGGCAGCCTTAAACACGTGGCTCCACCAGTAGCAGTGCCCTCTGTGTACGATCCATGACGCAAACCCGGCATCGATTAGATAAACACAATAAAAAATATTTCACTAATTTCATAGTGAACTTTTTACGATATAATTTAAGATTAGAACGATATTGCAAAATTCCGCATTATTCAACTACGTTTTTGTTATAAGACGTCAAACGAAGCTGCGTAGAATAAATGAATTAAGCGACGATTTTGTTTCACTATTAGCGTCAACTTAAGGTATGCTTAATGTTGCTTCAAAGTTAAAAGTTACAGACTATATACGTCTCACTCCTGGGCACAGGCCTCCACTCATTTCTGAGAGGGTTTTAGGGAAAAGAATACCACGTGCTATGCGGTGAAGTAAAACATCGTGAGCAAACCTACATGTCTGAGAAATAAGAAAAAAATATTTCGGAGGCATGTGAAGTTCGCCAACACGTTTGAGTATTCAAGCAACTGGAGAGGCCATGCGCGTTAATTCCTAAACAAAAATTCTGTCAACATCAGTGGGGCGCAAGAAAACCACACAACTGTATACTTAACTACAAATGCAAAATTAAATCGCGTCCCTATAAACGCACATTACAGCATTTGTGTTTGTGTTCATCGCGTTTACGCATATCATCCCATTGTACCACGTGTCGATACACTGATGGCGCTGTCTAAATGCGTAAGCAACGTAAGGCGTGGACTATGTCGATATTTTTTATCGATAAACAAATCACCATAGTCCGCATAAGTTTTTATTTGATTATAAGTAATACATAGATAAATAATACCAAGGTGTTTTTGAAATTCTTTTTTTAGTATTTAGAAATGTTCATCGGAAAAAAACTTAGAAATTATTGAAAATAAGTTTATTATTTTGCTACAGGTTTATTTTACATTATGCAGGATAAAATTTAAAACATTTAACAAATCGAAATAGGTTTAGTTAACTTATTTTAAAAATCAGATTTGTGAAAAGAAAAGTCCTATCAGTTTATCGTCTTAGATGGTGTTAACCAAGTTTTTGTTTTTATTATAAGACTTCAATCACAAAACCGCTATTTAAAAAAAGTTATTGATCTTGAAAAGATGTATTAAATGCACTATCTGGAAAATATTTAATAAATTAGGAAAACAAAAAAGTTTTACACTATATAATAGTTTAACAAAGCGAACTTTAAGCAGACAGCTGCTTAAAAATAAAAGGTGTCATCTACCTACGGCTAAGTATTCCCCAGAAATGTGTTTTGCTTTAACTTTACATTACCATTCACCGAAAGCTTAACAAAATTTGCGAAATATCAAAAGTTTTGAAATTGGTCTGCCTTTTTCATATACTATAGCAAAGTGGTACAGTACAATTTATGGCCAACTTGGCTACACAAAAAAAAGCGTTAACTGTTTTAAAACTTAGACTAGAGAGTAACCCTGACAAGAAATTATATTGTATATTAGTGATAGATGAAATGAAAATAAAACAATTGACGGAGTACCATGCAAGTTCTAAAAGACATTTTGGTTATATACATAATGCCTTTGGCTACTTGCATGGTATTCTGTCAATTGCTTAATTTTCATTTCATCCATTACCAAGGTACAATAAAAGATTTTATCAGGGTTACTCTCTGCTCTCAATTTTAATGCCGTCAGCGCTTCTTGAGTAAACCCTGGTCGGCGATCGATGGTAGTGTACCACTTATTCAATGTACGTGGTGCAGGCAAACATGTTCCAAAAGTTTTACGTAAATAGCGATAGGATTTTGGTGAGTAATAGTTAAGTGTTAGGGCATAGTATTTCTTGCAAACTTGTGAAGCCTGTTTATGCTATTGTTTTTTATGTCAAGGCATTTTTTTCATTTTAATTTTCCTTGGCTAAGTATTGGCTCGTAGGGGTGCTTAAATAATATATATATATATATATATATATATATATATATATATATTAGGGATGGGCCGTATATGGATTATTCGTATTCGGTGAATACGAATATTCGGCCGAACATTATTCGGCAGGATAATTTCGGGAACCTCGGGACCCAACCAATTTATGGCGACACTTGTTACCGTAAAGCGCGCGGTTTTAGCGCCGAACCCTGCCTCTCGCTCCCCGCCACACCTGACAGTTATTGCATCATCTAGTATTGAGAAAATTGCCGGCACATGCTTATGTATTGACTATTCTTGTGATAAAAAAAGTATTTCGTTGTTTTATTCTTAGTGAAAATTGATAATTAAAGGGTAAAAATGAGCGGCAGTAGATCTACTATTTGGACTTATTTTAGAGAAACTGACGACCAAAGTAAAGTCAGTCAAAAATGTAATGTAATGTTTCTTTGTACCCAAAAACATTTTATCAAGTTTCTATTTGCTATAATCGGAAATAAATCTACAGTGCCTCAAAAACATAAATGTATAGATTTATGCATTTGAGGTACTCTAGAGTAAGTAGATTTAACCCATAAATAAAATATAATTTAAACAGTAAAAGACATCGCATTACTTAATTCGTACATTTCCAATACATTGGACACTATGAAAACGAATGTTCGGTGATTTAGCCGAATATATTGGCCGAATAAGAATATTCGGTAAAGCTGCCGACATATGCCGAATACCGAATATAAAACGAACATTCGGCCCATCTCTAATATATATATATATATATATATATATATATATATATATATATATATATCAACGTGTCCCAAAATTCAACGATAAACGGACACCAGAGGGTGGACCTGCTCATGACTACTCGAGAAAAAAAAGAAAAAAATCTAAATCGTTTTTGAAATTACAAAAAAAATGAAATTCTTCGAAAATCGATACCCCGATATGGTATTTTTAACTACCATGACCACATTTTTAATTTTTTTTTGTATTTCTTTTTGTACCGGTAACCTTAGTAGTACTGCTATCTACCACAACCCTTATAAACCCCAGAATACATGTAGTTTTTACACAAAAATCAATCAATGTTATTTTTTCCCCTAAAATCTTAAAGATTTTTACTTTCAGTCCATTTTCACTCATCGTGGTGTAAAAAAGTACTGACACTACTATGGAAAGTTTTTCTTAAAAATTGACGCAACCAAGATTCTAAAATGGTATAATACTCTTGGAAAACTAGCCACAAAAAAAAAACTTACTGTTTCTAAACAAGAACCGAAATTTTGAACATAAATTTTTGTTGCTAGTTAATCACTTTCACTACACCACACTATGTGCCAAAAAAGGTTTTTGTTGCAAGTTCTTAGAACTTGAATTGGAGATGTGCGTAGTCAGTAAAATTTAAAAGTTAGAGAGAGGAGAGAGATAGATAGAGGGAGACTATACGTTAGAGAGAGATAGATGATGTTCATTGTTTAATAACAATTGGGTAGGTAGACAAGTTGCTTTAGTGTTCTCAACAAATCAGTCAGTACACTCTGCTCCTTTGTTTTATGTGCACCGTTCCGTATTCTATTGATATGGCTCTCTTACTAACGACTTTTGGCTTCGCTTTTTGGACTGGTGATCTGCAAACTGAACTGACCTGGCATTATTTTAGACTGTGATTGTGTGTTTTGTGAACTGGACTATTGGCACATTTTGGACTGTTTAGTGTTTATCATGCCGCTACCGTACACACCGTTGGAATACGCTAATATGCATCTCATTTATGGAGAATGCCGATGCAATGATAACACTGCTAGCAGACTGTATCGAGAAAGGTACCCAAATGCTCAAAGATACCCTGATTATCGAGTATTTATTAATGTGCATCAAGCGCTTGCGGAGGGTCGTTTACCATCTGCCAAGAGAAATGCTGGAAGACCTAGATTGGGGCGCAATGAAGAAGTTCTCAAAGAAATAGAAAACGATTCGACTACCTCGGTACATGCCATAGAACTACCTACGGGAATCCCAAAAAGTTCTGTGCATCGTATTCTTAAACTTTATAGGCTTCACCCATACCACTACAGGCGTATGCAGACGTTATTACCGCGGGACTATTCACTACGGGTCGCATTTTGCCGTGTGATGCTACAAAAGCACAGGGAAGATCCCCAATTCTTAGATAAAGTTCTATGGTCGGATGAAACAACCTGCAAGAAAAATGGCTATTTAAATCTTCACAACTTACATAGTTGAAGCAATGAAAATCCGCACCTGATGAGACAAAACAAATCCCAATATCAATTCAAGATTAACTAATGGACGGGCATATTATATGGAAAAGTAATTGGGCCCTTTGAGTTGCAAGGAAACTTAGATGGAAATAGTTATTTGAACTGTTTACAAAACGACTTGCCAGAATTAGTAGAAGACGTGCCTTTGCGTGACTTACAAAACATGTGGTTTCAAAATGATGGTTGCCCAGCTCACTATGCCCGTCTTGTGCGAGAATATTTAAACCAAGAGTACCCAGGACGTTGGATCGGGCGGCTTGGTTCTATCTTATGGCCACCCCGTTCACCCGACCTAAACCCCTGGATTCCTCTACTGGGTTTGTCTCAAAGACAGGGTTTACTCAAAACCCATTTCAACATTGGATGAGCTTCGCCAAAATATCACTCAGGCTGCGGATCATATCAATGGTAGAAGATATACGCGACGAATAAAAAGATCTTTTTTAAGGCGATGCCTTGCCTGTTTTAATGCCGGTGGCCAACAATTCGAACATTTACTGTAATATTAATAATGCAAAAAAAATGTAAATATTTGTACTCTTTGTTTTGATTCATGCAACATTTTTCAGCAAAAATTCTGTGCCACACAGAAGTTTTTCTAGAGTATTATACCATTTTAGAATCTTGGTTACTTGCGTCAATTTTTAAAAAAAACTTGCCATAGTAGTGTCAGTACATTTTTACACCACGATGAGTGAAAATGGACTGAAAGTAAAAATCTTTCAAAATTTTAGGGGAAAAAATAACATTGATTGATTTTTGTGTAAAAACTACATATATTCTGGGATTTATAAGGGTTGTGATAGACAGCCAAACATTACCTCCCACAAGTTCAAGGTTGGTACTGCAGTGTCAGATTCATGGTTTCTACAAGCTACAATCCAAGTGTGCCGCCTAAGAGGATCTTTTGGAAATCTGTAAAAACAAACCAATAATAGGAAAATTTACTACTTTTTGTAATACTTTATTATAAAATCTAAATAAAAACTACAAACCGGTTCGGCAGACAAACCCGCATGGTTAATTAACTTATCGATAGCTAAAGTTGCGGCGTTCATCACTATAGTGCAATACTTTCGGTTGCAGTGATACCAGTTTATTTTTATAAAAATTGCACACTTTTGCTGCGAGGTAGCAAGTTTCGATTTAACTTATTTGGCCTGTATTTTGTATAATATTTTAATAAATACCTTCTGATATTAGTACGGAGTGAGGTGCTGAAGCTGAAGGAAAATTCTCAGTTCATGTTTACGAACCACACCGCCGACCCAACGTGCGTTATGCAAGGCTCAGATGACGTACAGATATCAGAGAAAGTTATAGAAGAAGAGAAGTAAGCATTATTAGAATTTCGGTTAAAATCACTTATCTCAGTTTAATATTTTATAATTTACCTACCTAGTCAAACAATTAAGTTAACGAATAATATTAAAAATCATTATTTTAAACGTGTAGTATTTTTTCATCACTAGGTTACTGACAAACTAGTAAAGTATACGTATCTTAATCTAATATCAGAAATTACCCATTAAAATAATTATGTTAAGTTGTAGCAATAACATTAAACATCTAATACCTAAAGTAAATACATATTGTAAATCTTTACGTCGTAAAGTCATGCTGCAGCTATATTATGCCTGAAGTTTAGTTTCAGTAATCACATAGTGGTCATTTCTTTCCATAGAGAAACGGTTATAAGAGGTTCCTTAATATTAAAGAACGTTGAGAGCACCTTAATATTATTACTTCATAAAAATAAGAATGAAGTTTTTGTTACGCTTAAGAAACAGAATAAATCTGTTTTACTATATGGCGACTTTAATATCAATTTTATTCGAGCTTCGAACAATATTAAATTTGAATAAAACTATTATTTACGGATTTTATCGCGTTTAATTACTTTAATTTATTTTTATTATTATCTGACGGACTGACAGTCCCCCCCCCCCCCCCCCCGTGACCATGGGTGCTGTAAAGCACCCGAAACGTCGGGATAATAATAAAAATAAATTAAAGTAATTAAACGCGATAAAATCCGTTAATAATTTATTCAATTTGTAGTGTTCGCGTAAATTTAAGAAATCAATATTAAATTTAGAACATTTTTTGACGATGATCTAAATTTATTCTTAAAGTCAACGCGTATTAAATCTAGTGCAACATGTATAGATAATATTTTTACAAATGGTAAGCCGTTGCATTAATTTATAAAGTACGTGAGGGTAATATGGTTACATTAAACTTTGCCACCCTATAAAACCAAAACTAGGAGAAGAGCAGAGACAAAAACACAAAGTCGTATACTACAAATAATATATTAATAAAAAAATTGAGAGAGATCTTTTAACTAAAACATCTCTTGTTTTGACTCTCATTTTGCTATTTGCCTCTTAGATTACGCTGATGTCATTTGCATACCATAGAGGTTAACTCAAACAAACTTGAGCGATTTTAAAACCTTTGCATTCGGTATATTTTCGGACTCAAGAAGTTTAAACACGTCTCTTAATAGAGAAAGCAGATCAAGTGGCTCTCCGATTTCGCAGGCATATTCGTATCCTTTGCCTTTTTTTTTAACATGCTATACAATCCAAATTTCCCTACATACCTCCGAAATTGATTTACCTTTCTTAAATCCCTGGGGATTTAGCAGTTTATAGATCTCACCTTTTTTCTTTTTTCTTTTTTTAAGTAAAGCTAATTCATATTCCCGTTAATTCTTCGTACATGCGGTAAAAATCTCGAATTCACTACCTTCTCTCATTCGAGAAATCAAAATAGTGACATTGTTCAAAAAATGAATTAAACAACATTTTATTTCGCTGTCTTCTATGTGAGTATCATAATTTTAATATCTACTATACTTTATAAATAAAGTTTATGTGTAGACATTTGTTTTTACTTTACCCCTGTATCTGTTTTATAATAACGAAGTGCACGCCTTATTATCATTTATTTACCTTTATAACTAGCCCACTGGATTAAATTTCAGTACGAGATATGTAAAGTTTTTTGTACAAACTTTTCATCACGATGTGTCCTCTCCTTAGTTTTTGTGTATATAAATTATTATATAAATAAATAAATAAAAAAGTAGGCAAAAAGTTGTTATTAATTCTCGGCCCTTTTTTGTTTCTCAGTATTAAAAATCTCTAAGAATTACTTCACAGAAAAAGCTATAAGGTATATGAGGGTAATACGGTCACCTTAAGCTTTGCCGCCCTGTAAAACCAAAACTAGGAGGAGGACAGAGTTGTAAATACAAAGTTGTAAACTATAACTAATATACTAAGAAATAAATAGCAAACAAGCTTTGGCAATAATTAGGAACACATGGAAAAATGAATTTAAAAAGAACTAACTACACTACACAGTACTAAAATCGACTAAAGTATTTACTATAATGTCTTCTGTCAAAATGGCGTCGATAAGGCTGCGCCCTTTCGACTCTTTATTATTTAATTGATTATATACGAGCTATCGTATCACAAAGCCATCTGAGCAAACAATGCTGTAGTTTTGGTGGTGTGTAGTTTTTGGTTTTTATAATAACTATATTAACCGAATGACTACAAAAAATTGACACATCTTTGAGTTGCTTAATCCCAGAATGGACGCCAGGTGTATCAGATCAGATCTTAAGTGATTTATTGTGAAAAAGAGTTTCAAGGGTCAATCGGGCTAGGCTTCTTTTGATTTCACAAAATGGTTAAAGTCCAAATTGTGTACTCTTTGAGCCCTCCAGTGCGAATTTGTCAGCCAGTTCATTACCTACAATACCCTCGTGACCCGGAATCCATTGTTGTTACAATGTAAGGCGTTTAGACGGTTCACGTAGTCTCCAACTAGCTTCGAGTTTACAAAGTTTGATCTCAGCGCTAGTAGTGCTGCTTGACCATCAGAATTTATATAGATTATATGGTTGACGTAATGTTTTTGCAAATTAATTTCCGCACACTGAAGTATAGCGAAAATTTCTGCTTGCAAGATAGAGGTGAATCTACTCAAATTCATAATAAGTTTGAACTTGGGGCGTTCTAAATTCCAAAGCCTACATCGAGGCCCATTTTTAACCAATCGGTATACTATATAAGGCTACCGACCTCACAGATAACCTGTCCATTCAGCCAGTCTTTTCTGGAGGCTAGTTCCACTATGTACTTTTTGTTAAAAGTGTATAATGGATGGATGACGTCTGAGATCATGCCTAAGACCCGTGTTTCCTTAATTGAGTCGAGCATAGATCTCAATCTACAGGAAAGTAATGCAAACTAGACCTCACCTCCTTGTCTAAATAAAGATCATGACGCATTAGGCATAGAAGTATATACTCTATAAGAGCCGCTTCAGGCGATGATCGCATCACTCTAGTTACCATTAAGCAGGTAATCCTCTGTAGACTGTTTAGTCTGACCGCTGTGGTCTTTTAGATAGCCTTATTTTACAAGAAAATAGAGGCGTAGGTAAGACTCAGCCTCACTACGCTACTGTACTGCCAAGTGCCAACTTATATTTAGAAGAATCAAGGTCTCAACTGTTTCGAGTGGACTAAGGAATATCACAAGCTCAAGGTCACAAATGGAATCTCTGAATAGTTACATAAAAAATTTCATACCATATTTTCACCCCTACGGATGAAATTTTTCTCCGAATGTAAGTTTGTATGGAGGTGGTGGCCACATAAATGAAGTACTGAAATGTAATTCCTGTAATAAGAAAGAGCAAAAACCATAGAATCGAATTTTGACAATATTACTTTTTGTAGTCAGCTAAAAATAAAAAGTTACTCGCCTAAGAGGAATATCTCTTTTATTGTAGAGCATATTTCTGCCTGTATGGTGAGTGATGTAGTTTAGAGATCAGTAAATAGGTATTTTGTCGTAGTTATCAGGGCGTGGTAACCCTTTTGCATTTGGATTCTTAATCCATTAAATATGTAGATGTATATAAACAACAGTATCCACTAACCGTCAAAGAACTGAAGATGCCAACCTACCTGCCAACCGTGCCAACTGTGGTAGGCCCTGACGATCCTAAGAGATAATCTTTCGGTTTGCTGTAATTGTAAGATAAGATGTTATTAGGCATAAAGATGTACGTCTATGGCCCTTACATTACACTTTATTGATTACACTTACATTTATTATAATAAAATCAATTGTTTATATTCGTCTATAGTCGTCGACAATTTTTTATATTCGTCTCTTTGTTTTTTTTTTTTAATACATTGCTATGTAGGTCGTTCCTCATGAACTGACAATGGAGACTCCATTGAATCTGGTTGATTTGGGTAAGGCATTTTAGAAGGTGGCATTTATTGCGTTCGATTGCTAGAACTATGAGTAGGTAAACACTAACACAGTTATGTTTTCACGTATCCTAGTATTTTTGCATTAATGTCACTCTGACTTACTCTACTCCAGAACGTCAGTTCTGGAGTAGAGTAGAGAGAGTGGAGTAATAGTGTCCTGTGATGTATCATGTAATTATTCATTGCACTGTTGACTGTGTCAATCGTAATGTACATACTAACATTAATATAGGTAATACGGACCAAAGACTAGGGCGATCGCTTTTTTGTCGTATGCAGCAAATGCTTTTTTTTTACTTGGTACAGTCATGTTGTAGCTGTGTTATGATTGTAACATGCATGAGTCGGCTCTACTGGGGAAGGATCATGCAATCACAGAATGCCAGAGTGAAATAACAACCTAATACTTCTGTGCATGGTGAGTAGAGAAATGAAGGTCCTTTTTACTGAAAACGAATATTCTATTGTAAACTTCAGGAATTACAATTCTACTTTCTGAATTTTGATTCACTATTGAGGGTAGATGTTGATGTCTACGGGTCACTGCATCCACTTACAATCAGGTGGACGTTTGGTACCCTTATTCTTAATAAAAAAGCTCGATCCCAAGGGGCACTATTAAAATCAAAAGTAAAGCTACAAACCTTTAAAACTCCAACCGCTGGCATCAGGCCATGTCTTATCAATGAGAGGTCCAAAAATTATTAACTGTAAGTAATACTGATTCATAGCGTGCGCGTTGTTGAAGAATTTCCTGAACTGAAAATTAAAGACTGCGATTGCCAACCCGCTTTCCAAGCTCCATGAGGCAATCTACGGTCAAGGACTATTTTCAGCAGAGGACTTTAATAGGCTGTAAGGGTAAATTTTAAGTGATTATTTATCTCGATTATACGTGACAAGTTTGAAATAATCATAAAAATTTTGTATAACTATGACTTTTTAACACCAACTAAAACAATATATAAGGAAACTAAACTGTTGAACGTTACTCAACTTTATACATACAGCACATGCATACTAATATATAAAATAAGACATAAATTAATCCACACACAACTCACGTTTTTAACAAAGAAGCAAACAAACAAATACATAACACGCCGAGCTAGTCACCTTGCATTGCCGCCTATAAGAACAAACTATGGTAAAAATAATATAACGTATAAAGGAGCACAGTTATACAACAAACTACCTAAATTTGTAAAGGAGGCGAAATCTTTAAATGTTTTCAAACAGAAGTTACTTGCTTACCTATATTCACAACAGCTAAATACCTAACCTTAATCATTATTAAAGAAAAATAAAAAAAAAAAACATTATTAAACTTGGACCACCACCTTATAGTTTGAATAAACAACAAATATATTCGCTTCTTAAAAGCGACATCCGACAAAGTTATTTATACCCGCACTAAAAATTGTTTTTACTAAGTTTATATAGTTATTGTTCTCATGTAAGTGACGATTGTCTTATTGAGAAATAAAGATCTTTAAACCGAATAATTCAAGGGCAAGTGAATTCATACAATAAGCATTAGGAAGGCGCCATGATTATCATTTATATATACTTACATATAAATAAAATTGAAAAAAGTAAATGGAGCTCTACACTGTATTGTAAAAAGTCATAATGTGTCAAAAAAGGTACGTATAGCAATTCACAATGCTGTATTAGTCCCTACTTTAACGTATGGTAGTGAAAGTTGGGTGTGGCAGAAGAAGCACGAGAGTAGAATAAATGCAGTAGAAATGCGGTCGCTAGGGAGTATGTTAGGGCTGAACCTGAGTGACAGGGTGAGAAACTGTGTTATAAAAGAAAGGAATGCTTCGGTGGTTTAGCCATGTAGAAAGAATGAATGAGGAAAGACTGACAAAGCAAATATATGTTGCAGAGGTTAATGGAAGAGTCGGAAAGGGACGTCCTAGGCGAAAATTTGTCGACCAAATTGGCAATTTATTAAAAATGGGCCAAATTAAGAGTATGTAATAAATGCGTAGGTTGGATGTGGAAGAGGCGAGAGAAGTATGTCAGGATCGTGCTAAATGGAAGTCTGTAGTTTCTGCCTACCCCTCTGGGTGACAGGCGTGAGTGTTTATGTTATGTAAAATTGAAATATCTGTCTCTAATATAACCATTTCTCAAATTATTGTCTGCCTGACTGTCTGTCCGTACTAATGTTCGGATAGGCTGAACCAATTGTGATGAAACTTTACACCAGATAGAGAGCAACGCCAGGAGGGGTCTAGGCTATATTTTACCTGAAAATCTTGAAGATTTTTTTTTCGAAAAAAGAAAATTTTGTAAAAGAAATGATCTTTCATTATTTTATCTTATCTTTGCACGGGTATTAAAATATTTCATCATCTGAAACCTGATATAAAAGCCATGGACTTGCCAAAATTTAAAATACAACTAGAGAAATAGTTAATACATAATGTTTTTTTGTAAAATGATTTAAATGAATATTTTAATATCAAAAAATTTATATACTGTTCTGTTTCTCAATTATTGCATACCCGATATGGGTAAACCGTTAACATTTAATTGCAATGTCACCCCCAAATTGTACATACACAGTTTATTGGCAATAAATATTCTGATTATGATTCTGATTCTAAAGGTGGCTCAAGTCGCGGGCTCGAACTCATTGGTGGGCGCGGCCAAAAAGCACGTTGTATCACCTGGCATCGTGCCCGACAGAGATAGTACCAGTGAAGAGCAGTTAGAACGCACGTCTTGTTCGTACGGCGTTCCGAACCGTTAGAACAAAAACGAAGTTACACGAACACGATGCACACATACATACCACCCTATTCTGTGCCGCTCGACGCTTGCTGAGAAATCAGCAGTACCTACCTACAAACTCGTACTAAATTATTAGGCACTGCGCTACGTTATCGCTTTATACTATACCTCTATGGCTCTATAGATACCTAATATAGATTGCTTATTTTATTATGTTTTGTTTTCCCCGGGTGGTCATGCAGCGATCACTCAAGAGTTCACGACGCCGAAGCATGAACTGGAACAGTCATCGCAATTTATATCCGTACTAGCTGTTGCCAGCGGTTTCAAACGCGTAAACTCGAAAATTATCCCACAGGAACAAAATACCTGAATAAACGGTATCAAAAAATGTGTTATTCCAGACCAGGTATAACCTATCTCTGAGCTAAATATCATCCAGATCCCTTCAGCTGTTCTGGCGTGATTGAGTAACATACATCTATCCATCCAAACTTTCGCATTTATAATATTTAGATAATAATTGTAATTAGTTCTTTATTCTTTATTCTTTATTCTTTATTGTACACACAATAAGTTGGTAACAATTATTAAATATTTAAATAAATGTACAAAGGCGAGCTTAACCCTAATAAGAGTTCTCTTCCAGCAAACCTATTGGGAAAGAGAAATAGTTTTATATATAAAGCAAGTAGGTAGCAGCGTGCGTACTTAATAATTAACATAACGCTACTTAATAGAAATTGGCTATAAGTTACAGTTAACAATTAACATATAAGTGTATAACATATAAGTATAATTTATTTTCTTATTTCTTTTATACTTATTTCTATTAATTTACATACATATATACCAATAAAGATAATAAATATAAACATATATACACATATACACACACACATATATATACATATATATATATACATATATATATATACATACACACATACATATATATACAATTATACAATTATAGTTCTGCCTACCTATAAATTGTTTTCAAAAATACTTACCTGTCTTCTTACTTTTTTATATACACACAATATCACTAGATGTAAACACATGTTTTTATCAAGACAAGTGACCCGTCAAGACTGTTTCCTTAGTACCGACGTACTTAGGCAGGTAGTAGTAGGTAGGCAAAAACGATTACTACTGAAAAACTAAATAGGTACCTACCTAACATTCAAATAAAAATATTCTCAAAAAGCTCAACCAATTCAGAATTTAATTTTATTAAAAGAAAATTGGTCAATTAAAAAAATAAAGGATGAAAATAAAGCATACGGGAATATAAAAATAAATCGTATGTCACGGGGGGGACCATGGGCGCTGTAAAGCACCCGAAACGTCGGGATAATAATAAAAATAAATTAAAGTAATTAAACGCGATAAAATCCGTAAATAATAGTTTTATTCAATGTGTAGTGTTCGCGTAAATTTAAGAAATCGTATTTATTTGTTATTTCGAGTTTTACAAGAAAAGCATAATATTTACTGGAGAGAATTATTTTATTATTATAATAGTACATGATATTCCCTTTAAAATGACACCAATATGAATAATATCTTATATCTATATCTACAAATAAATAAAATTTAAGTGTCTGTTTGTAATGTTAAAATAACAGCTTTTTATTAAATGCATATGAAAGTACTAGTAACAAAAACACATTTTTTAAAATTTCAAACACCACAATCTCTAATTTTTTACTCTGCTATCTTCAGCGCTGTACACGAACGGAACGATGTCGTTGAGAGCCGTGGTAGCTCACATGGTTAGCGCTCGTTATAGGTATCACAGTACGAGAGCAACCCGGGTTCGATCCCCACTGGCACCAATGAAATTGTTGCGTGCTGATTTAGATATCAGTTGGAAAGTCTGTTTTTCTGGGCCGTTTTGTTTTGTTACACTGACATCTCGCAAGTCACCTAGGGACCTAGGAGGCTGTCGGTTGCTTATTTTTTATTTTTATTTAAAATTTTCGTCGGTAAAATAACATATTTATAAAAGTAAAAAAAAGTAAAGTTACAGCCTATATACGTCCCACTGCTGGGCACAGGCCTCCTCTAATTTCTGAGAGGGTTTTAAGGCAAGGAAATGTCCGCCACGCTGCCTCAATGCGTGTTGACGAACTTTACATTTCTTCGAAATATATATTTTTTAATTTCTCAGACATGCAGACCCGAGTTCGATCCCCGCCGGTATCAATGAAATTGTTAATTGCAATTGTGCTGATTTACCACGTGCTCGGCGGTGAAGGAAAACATTGAGGAAACCTGCACGTCTGAGAATATAATTATAATCGAATGTAAATCAAATTGACATAGGTAAGTACAGATAAAATTAGCGGAACATTAATAAAATTTTGAGATCGTTTTTTTTTTTCAAAATTTTATTTATATATTCCTCTATTTTTGTCTGTGCTTATATCAATTTGATTTAATCCAGAGTTCAAGCAGGGGTCAATGTAGCGTAGTAATTTAGAGCGCAGGTATAGCTATAATCATACGAACGTCACAGGCCGCAGCTGACTGAGTCGAATAAAACTAGAATAAGCGCGCGTCACCGCGCATGCATGTGTGTGTAAGTGTCGTCCTCCCGCACCGCACCGAGGTAAAAATTATTCAGTGAGATGCACGATAATTCATATAAACACGCGCGCGTAAAAAAATACGAAAAGGCCTTTGGAAGGAGGGGTTTTATGAAAAACCCACTGCATGAATCAATTACCAATAAAAGTTATTGAATTCTTCGATAATTGAGCTGTGTCGATACCGACTTTGTTTTGGAAATTTTACACTGCTTTTATTACTAATTTACGCCCAAAGTTGTGTTAAAATTGGCAATAAAAACGAATCTTTGGTAGCTCGTAACTTTTTACTGACTTTTTATTTTACTATTCTGTTTCGGTACAGACAAAATTAATAATGAGATAAAACGATATCATATTTAACTTTGGATGTACACTGTCAAACAGCGGAGTAAAACCCCTCCGAAATTTCTATGGAAATAATGTCGACTAGAGTCACCTTAAATCTAAATTATGGTTTCGTTTGGCAGAAAAATGCGCTAGCAAGCGCTTGTAAGCAAAATGGCGAAACTAAACAGTTTTCGGCAAGGACACGTTTGTTAACTTCAGTAGCGCTGACACAATCCGCCATTTTGCTTTAATTTGTTTGTTTTGAACATTGAAGTATGTACTTACGTACTAGAACAGCTATTTCAAACAAAAAATGTGCGTTAAGACCGATTTACACTTCGACAAGTACAGTAGCGAGTTAACTTACGAGCCTGGCGAGTTAAGTTTGAACCACGCTTGAACAGCAATAAGCCCAGTTTGTCGTCTGATTGCACCGAGATGCAATACAGGTATCGGGCCTCGGGGTGTACCCCATTGCCCGGGTTTCCTCATACCCCATTACTATGGGGCAGTCATTTTCTTCACCTACTATGTTGTAGGTGGTTTTTTCCTAACCGTAGTGTCCGTAAGTGGATAATATTTTTCCATAGTCATTTACCCGACTATGGAAAAATGGGAGGTTGTCTTGATAGTTTTTTCCGTAGTTATCCTACTACGGAAAAATGAGAGGTTATCCGGTTGAAAGTCAAAGTTGGCCTTTCAGCGGCATTGTGGGTTGTTACTCGACTCTAATCGATATAGAGAGGAGTTCTCTTGGAAGAGGTCGCCCGTCCGGTGGCCGAGTGTGCAACGGCGCGAAGCCGTTGAGGTGTTCGTGTGGCCCGTTGTCGGTACGGTCAAACATGCCGCGCGCCATCCGGGCCACGAAGTCGGTGATGCTCTCGACTTTTAAGTCGGCCGCTATTACGTCGTTCCGGACATAACGACCTGCTCCGACAATCGTCCTTAATGTCAGATTCTGCTGAGCCTGCAGTCGCCGCCTCTGGGTTATGCTCAGGAGCGCGTACCAGGTCGGAGCAGCGTAGGTGGTAATAGTCCGGATATACATCTTGTATATCCGGATCTTATTCTTCAATGGTAATTTGGATGCCAGGACCGGACGGAGCATCGCCCGCGCACATCTGGCTTTGCGGACGACGAAGTCGACGTGCGCAGTCATGCGCAGCGCCCGGTCGATCCGGCACCCAAGGTAAGTCACGGCCTTCTCATACGCTATCTCCTGGCCGTTGAGAGTCAATGGTGGTGGTAAATTCCTGAGGCGACGAGTGAGCAGAGCGGTTGTCTTACCAACGTTGACAACCATCCTCCACTCATCTAGCCAAGGTGGCAGCAGGTCCAGCAGACGCTGCATTTTGGCAGTGGCTATATGGGCTCTTCTGGACGATGTGAAATAGGCGCTATCGTCCACATATAGCGCCAGCTCAATGTCGTCCTCCCATTCTTGCAGCCTGCCTGCCAATGTAGGTATATCGTTGGTATAAGCCGCGTACAGGACTGGAGACAAACAGCTGCCCTGTGGAACGCCGGCTCTGATGGATTTTGTTGCGGACTCGGCGTTCTCTATGCAGACGTAAAACTTCCTGTCTTCCAGGAAAGACGCCATTAACCGCAACATAGCAGGGGGGACACTGGTCTGCTCATGTTGTTTATATAGTAATCCGGAGTGCCACACCCGGCGAACGCCTTCTCGATGTCGAGAAAGACGCCCAACGATATGCGGCCGCGATTATACTCTGCCGCAAGCAGGTGCAGCACTCTAGTCAGCTGTGTGACTGTAGAGTGACCCCTCCTGAATCCGTGCTGCTCCACCCGAAGTTGGATGCACGGACGGAGACGTCTTAGCAGCAATCTTTCAAACAGTTTAGCTATGTGTGGTAATAGCGTAATCGGCCTGTAGCTGGAAGCTTTACGCCTGTCCTTCCCGGGTTTCGGCAAGACGATAATTTTGCCTTTTTTCCATTCCTCCGGGAAGTGGGATGTCCGCAATATCCCATTGTAGAGTCGACCAATCTCTACTAGGACTCTGTTGGGCAGCTGTCGGAGTGCAGCGTTGGTAATCCTATCGTGCCCAGGCGCCTTCCTCGGTTGCAGGCGGGTTACTGTCCTCCGCAGTTCAGCGGGGGAGATGAACCACTCTCCTGCAAGAGGTGGCGCGGGCGACGACAGGAACTCCTGTACGCGACTCTCCTTCCGGGCATGAAGCTCCATGAACTCCGCACTCGCTGGGTTCGGCATAAATTGCCCCTCGAAGTGCTCTCCCAGGATATCCGCTCTGCCCTTGGCATCATAGCAACGTTCGCCCACACTGTTGGTCAGTGGGCAAACGGGAGGTCTAGTTTTGGTCAGCTGTCGGTTCAGTTTATAGAGCGACGCATCATGCTCATCCGCCTTCCATATGCGCCGCTCCCAGGCCTCCCCTCTGTAGGCCTGAACTGCCACCGACAGCTCCTCCGATACGGTGTTTAATTGCGTTTTTAATCTAGGACAGCGAGTACGCGCCCAAAGCTTTCTCAGCGCTCTTTTGCGCTTGATCTGCACGCTTATCTCACGCGGCAGATCGTCACGCCTTGCTGTTATCGGGACGATCGTAGAGGCCGCGTTGAGGGCCTCTTGGATGTTTTTAGTAATTCTAGAAGCAGCGGCCTCTACGTCGTCGGCTGTGCTTATAGGCATGTGTGCTGGAGGTCTCGCTTGCAGGTGTTGTGCATAGCGCCTCCAGTCGACACGTGTCTTGGTTGCTCTGGGCGGCGTAGTCACCGCCTTTGTGCCAAGGGTTATCAGAATCGGGAGGTGCTGTGAGCTCAGGTCGTATAGCACCTCTACCACTACTGGGTAGTTGATGTTCCTGGAGAGCACGATGTCCAATACATCCGGATAATTCCGTGGGTTGGACGGGATGTGCGTTGGCTCCTCGGGTCCTAAAACGTCATAGTTGTTGTTTTCTGCATCTTCATAAAGTTCACGACCCGGCGGGGTGATCACTCTGGACCCCCACGCCGGGTGTTTGGCGTTTAGGTCCCCGGCGACGATAGTGGGCGTGTCGCCTTCCATTATTGTCCGGATGTCTGAGGGGCAAAATGGAGTCCCTGGCGGGCGGTATGCTGCGTAGATCCTAAGTTCCTCGCCCGCTGCCTCCATTTTTATGCCGATAGAACGCATTGACTGGTATGATGGTAATTCCAGTTCCTGATGGACGATGTCCCTCCTCACCAGAACTGCCGTCCCTCTATAGGCAGCCCCTTGAGCGGTGACCTCGTCCCTTCTGTACAGGTGGTAATTGGGCAGCTTAATGTGCGTCCTTGGATTGAGCTTCGTCTCTCCCAGCAAGATGACGTGCAGATCCTGTTGCTGGGCAACTGTGCGGAGTTCATGCAGCTTCTGCTGTATACCGTCCGGGTTCCAGTATAGGAGGCGCAGGTTACTCTCCTCCGTAGTGCCGGGCTAGGAGGTTTGCCAGCGCCTTCATGATGGCTGTGATTGGGTCTGTCCCGGTCCTGATGTCTGTCAGTACTTGCATGCTGACCTCGATGGCAATACCAACCAGACGCTGGATTGCGTCTGCTGTTTCGAGGACGGCAGTAGGTGTTCTCCTATAAGAAGGCGTTGGCAATTGTCTCGGGCGTTGGGTGTCCTGGGTTTGCTCACTGTGTATTTGGGTAGGGCGCGCTCTTCCAGTAGAGCGAGCTCTGCGCTCAGCCCTTTCCGGCACTCTACCCATACTCCTGGTTCTCTCCCTGGTAACCTGCGCCTGTGAGGCTACTGGTGCAGTTGGTGTCGGGGTAGAGGTGACAGCGTGAGGAGGCTGCGACTTCTTCCTGCTCTTCTCCCGCCTCCTCTTCTTGGGGAGTTGCCGTTCTGTGGCAGGATTGGCGGAGGGCTGTAGAGTCGCCCCGGTGGTTGCCCTTATCTCTATGGGTTCCACCGTTTCTTTAGGTGTTACGGGAGGTGGGGGGGCTGGTTGTCTGCCCTTCCCCAGCTGGTTACAGCTTTTGGGCGACTCTGAGGGGGGCTTTTTAGGGGCCTCCGGGAGTAGCCCCGGCAAAGTTATCCCCTGCCTCCTTGCAGTCCTCCTCAGGAATGGACAGCGGCGGTCATATGCCGTGTGGTTTTTTCCACAGTTGGCACATGTTGGTTGTTCCTCTCTACCCCGTGGGCAAAGGCTTGCAATGTGCTCCCCGGCACAGCGCACGCATCTCACTGGCCTGAAGCAGTTTGCGGATGCATGTCCGAAGGCCTGGCAGCGGTGGCATTGAGCCGGTCCTGTTTTCCTTTGCCAGGCCTCGATGACTACTCCTCTCATAAAGAGGAGTTCGTCGATTTTGTACAGTTCTTGGAGCTGCTCCAGGCTCAGGTGGTCAAACTGGGCAAAGTAGATGCAGCCAGGTCTGCTTCTACGCGGTGGGATTGCTTTGACATATTTGACTGGGAAGCCTTTTGCCCTAATAGCCTCCTCTATGTCCTTGGTGTCCGTGCCCATTGGTAGACCCCGGATGCCCACTTTAGTGGGCTTGTCCTCCTCCGGGGTATAGCAATACCACGACAATGTTGGTACTTCCTTAGTCAGCTCAATCATGTAGCGTTGGACTATCCTGAACTTGTTCGCGCTTTGCGGTGTGAGCCTCACGCCTTTCCCGAATGGACGGGCATTTAAGGGGTGGCCCAACATTCTGTTGAGCTCCTTAAAATGCCTCGTCCAATCCGGTAGGCATTCAGCCACTATGGGCGGGTAGCGGGTCTTGTCTTGGTCGGCAGGCTTCTCAGTTGGCACTGCCGCCGGAGGTGGTCGCGGTACTGCTGGTGCAGCTACCATATGGGCATAACTGGTAGATGGCCGTTGGCCAACGTCCTGTGGAAACCCGGACGGATTTGTCGTTGCCGCCGGCGAGGACCGGCCGGCGGATGCAGCGAGGGTGGCATATGTGGTGGACCCCCAACTGTAGGATTCTTCACCCCCCTGCTCATACTGGGCCGAATCTCGGCTTCGTCGATCCGGTGATATGGAGCGGGGGGGGGAGTTGCGGTGGAGATGGTGATTTGGGTGGTGATCTTAACACCTTCTTCGGCGTCACCCGATGGTGATAATCGTCATCCTCCTCCGATGTGGACGGTGCTTCATCGGAGGACAGTTGGGAGCCAATCCTTTGCCTCTTTTCAAATAAAGAGGCTTCAGTCTCCGGTGGTGTGTGGCGTCTAGCCGTTTTCACTGCCCGCTGCTGTTGGGGCGATGGTTCTTGCCTGACCGTATGCTCAGCTACGGCCGGCGTGAGCGCAACGCCCGGTGCTGGCTCTTTCCGTGGCGAGACGGGTTTACGTTGGGGTATCTGTGAAAAGGAGGACACGACCCTCGTGCGTTCCGGGTTCGACAGATCCCTCACAACCAGTGGTCGATCCAACACACCTTTTCTTTTGTCTGGTGGTTTTCTTATTGAAGGGGGGTGGCTCCCCTTTATCCCTACCTGACATGTTACTAATCCTAACAACGTCAGTCGAACTCTAAAAGGCCCTATCTAAAATATGGTGATAAAAAGTTTATGGCTATCAACACTTTGGGCACTGCCTACCCCTTTTGTACACCAAAAGGGTTGGGGGAAGTGCAACGGTGGCACTTTATGACGCGACTAGGCACATGATGCTCGGAGCGCATAAAGTGCCCAAGAATCACCTAGGGGCCGGTGACCTCGACGCCTCACGGAATCACGGGACTCAACGTTCGGCGGAGTATGTCGTACCGGCGGTCATTTACAGCCACTGCTAACTGCAAATAACGCACACCTAGGAGATCCTTGATAGCAACAGCAATAAGCGAGTTAAGTAGCAAGTTAACGATTAAGTTGAACGGGATAGCCAGCCGAGCTATTTTTCGGCGAGTTAAGTGCGAAGTGCTGTCCTCCCGCGCGTCTCCCGCCACCCGCAACTAAACTCGCCATTCGTGTAAACGAGCGAGTTTAGTTCAGTGCATAAGTCGACGGGATGCAACGTTTGCGCGCCAAAACGTACAATTGTACTTTTATAAATAAACTCGCCACAAAGTTTGTACGATACTGATTATTGAATATTTATACGTTTTATATTGAGTTTTAATTAAAATGGACGGAAGATATCACGTATAAATTTGTACAGAAGTATCTAGAATACGAATGTTTATATAATAGTAGAAGTTCAAATTGTAAGATTAAACCTGCTCGAGATGCTGCACTCATGAAAATTATTAAAAAGTTCTTTAACAAGAACCATTAATACTTCTCTGACTGGATCATTTAAGTCTTGACGTAATCCTAGAACCATATTAAACGAAAACCAGAAAAATTATGTAGTATTGAAACGTCATACTCTAACGAACTCTATGAACTAATGTCCTTAATTAACTCACCATGAAAACATTGTTTGAACGCTACTGCCCACTTAACCGTTCACTGTTAACTGCTTTGTAACTAAACTCGCTACTGTACTTGTCGAAGTATAAATCGGTTTTTTATCATAGAATAAACATAGAACTATCAGTAGGTAATAATAGATTGCACTGTTAAATAGGTAAATTACATCAAGAACAATTTTTTAAATTTTGTCATTTATTTTGTATATTACATTTGCTTATTTAATATAATATTACATAATATTATATCACAACTACAATTTAATGATATTTTTATCTCAATATTTTAAAAGTTATCTATGTCAAATATTAAAAAAAAACATACTAAATGTATGTTTAACAAAACTTGTTAATATAACATTTAAATTTCAAATATATTTATTTAAATTAGAATAAGAGTCGTTTATAAATACTGGGCACGCGAGAGTTAATTCCACTTTGACTTTGATGTGGAAACCTAAAAATAAAATATAAGAATAATTAGCAGATTTAAATATAAAAAATTGGCCTAATTATGATAACTCATACATTTCTACAAAAAAAAATGTATATAATAATATATTCATCCTATACTTAATTACCCACAGAAATGTCGCATCTGAACAAATTCATAATCTATATTACGTGACACGAGATAGCGTCTTAGGAATACTTAATTTGTTTTATTACTAATTTATAATACTTTTTTATTGATTAAGTATCTTATTAACCAATGAAAAGTAATTCCTTGGTTTTTACTGACATTTCTTGAATTATTTGTGCAATATATAAGTACGCACGACGACATATTTTTATCACGAAATTTTTTTTTAAATCAACACAACACGTGTCAACTCTACAAGCGCCTAGCGAGTGACTGATTAAAACTGCCACTGCGGTGTATACACCGCAGTTGAATGGAACATATTAGCTGAATGCAGTGTCGCCTCTAGTACGTAGTACATAATAGCTCAATGGTTTTGAAGTAGAGTTTATAAGTTGTTTTGTGCAATATTAGTTTTAAGTAATATAATGACATGAATAAACATATAGGTAATATACCATGTTGTTAAAAATTTATGATTGGTAAGTTTTTAATATGAATACTTTACAAACATATATTTAAATTAAATTAGGTTCCCCGGTTAAAACTAACTTCGTGTCCTAGAGGAAAATAACTACTTACGATTTGACAGCGCTTACCGCTTACGATCGCCATTTTGCTTACAAGCGCTTGCTAGCGCTTTTTTCTGCCAAACGCAGCCAATGGAGAAGATAACAAGGTTACAATATTAAACTTTTAAGTACGTAGGTAAAATGTCTAGACCAAACACATAACTCTAGTTTTTATTTCACATCGATCGGTGCACTATTACCGAAGTTATAAGCGTGGAAAGTTTACGTACGTTTTTAAAATCTCGCCCGTGCCCGCGAGTAGCTCGTGACGTCATAGATTCCATGCGGACGCGCCGCCATACCGTTCCAGCGCACCGACCATACGTTTGTAGTCATTGAGTTTAATATATAAATCAATTTTTCTAGTAATATTTCGCGGGTGAGTTGTTTGCCCTCGTGCGCTCTGGTGTTTTTAAGTATTTAATAATGGAAGAAGGGTTTCAAAAGGTCAATCTGACAACCTTCCAATAGTCCGTGACATGATGGTAGCGGAATATTTTCTAAGAAACAAAGATTTTGTCGCGGCTAAAATACGCATAAGAATAAGATAATATTTTATAACCTAAGTACCCATTATTACATTAATACTTCTGGGTTTCATTTGCTAATGATAAGAATAAGTGTAACAAAAATACGTAAACATTCCTTACCTACCTACTTACTATCTGGCTCTAACTAGTTTTGTTTTCTTATTCTTCATAAGTGTACCCTGACCTCTTTGTGGTTTTTATGGTTAAAAAAATCCTGTTGTTTATAAAGAAATTTACTACAAATATACCTTCGGTGTATAAAAATATGATTTTATATAAAAATCAGATGTTTTCAATATTAATAGAAAAGGGGTCGCATTATTATTATGATTAAAGGGATCAAAGTCAATATTATCATCTAGAGTAGTACTTAACAGGATCGACAACATATCTATGCTCAATTTCTTGTGAAGTAGTGGCAATCGCATGTGCAACTGTTTCTGACCTACATTTGGCATTTAGTTTTGATAGTAAAAATCTTTGTGGTTTTTCTGAATACTGATTTTGTCAAGCAACTTGTGATGCAAAACATCTTTTTTAAGTTTGAGGGGACCACCAATTAGTTTGTACTTTACGTAGTTTTCTATATCGTTTTCGACCTAAAACAAAATACAAACTTATTTAAAATCTATAAAGAAATAAGGAACCTCGTAATTTGTATTCCATCAATATTTAAAATATGTACCAACTATGTAATAAATAAAAATAGGACCACACGAAAAAAAATTTAAGTACTCCACTTCATAATCAAACTTCTTCCATTATTTGCGGCCCGCAAAGTATGCAGGTTGAACAGCTCTGCGATGTGTTTAGGTTTTGCTCGAAATATCGTAAAAATATAATAATGTTTGTTAACATATTCCATATTTTAACATTTATATGAATTATAAACATTTTAAAATTTGCTGCAAATATAGGTAGGTATCTAAACTTACGAACTCACGACAGGTCATTGACTTCTCTACATTACATAGTGTGACGGCCCAATATTATTATTAATAATTAAATTCAATATAAAGGGGCGTCAAAATAGTCTTAAAAGATATATATTAAGCAATTAAGTTAAATTAATAAACATAAAGTTAATATATTTCAGACATTATCCCAATAACGTAGTAAATTAAAGGCAAAATTATTGTTTTTCGTAATAAATAAATTTATTTAAAAACTTGAAAAAATATTTAAAATAAGATAAATAATAGAAATACAAGTCAAAAAATATTATAAAATTAAGTTAAATAACGTTTATAAGATAATTAGAAAATTTGTTAAAAATTGTTTAAGTCATGGGAGGTGTTCGTGTATAAAAGAAAAAGAAAGTTGTGGAAGGAGTTCACGTATAGATGAAATTTCTGTTGTTGAAGGAGTTCATGTATTAAAGAAAATTTTCCTAAGTTATGGAAGGTGTTCACGTATAGACGTCTTGTATGGAGGAAGCTGTCGGAGGTACATACCTGCAGTTGTACATATATATGGGGTGGTCGGGAGCCCGACTGCCTGAAGTACTGTAGCACAATGACTAGTCCTATATTAGGGACTTTTGATATTAAACTCAATGATACAAAAGCAATACTAAAGGTCTCCATGATGAATTTGCATTACAATGGTAGGGTCGTGGGTTCGAACCCTATATATTAATGACTTATGAAAGTAAGGTCTATGATTCAAAAGCAATACTATAGAAGGTCTCTATGATTAATATGCATTACAATAGTAGGGTCGTGGGTTCGAATCCTATATATACATGACTTATGAAAGTAAGGTCTATGATACATAAGCAATATTATAGGAGGTCTCCTTGATGCATAAGCATTGTATGGGGTGGTCGGGTGACCGACTGCTCCTAGTACTGTAGCAAAATGACTAGTCCTTATGAGGGACTTGAAAAGGAATATTATGGTGGCGTGTGTGCTGCTTCACGAGCAATTGGTCCGAGGTAAACTTGGACTCGCTAACCGATGTGTCCTAGACATATCATCTTAATGCCGGTGGTAAGCGGGTTTGTGGTAGCAATACGGCTTTCCGGTGGACATCGCACACCCATACCGTTTGTGGGCGATGTCGTTGCACATAGCGATGTGTCGTCTATCTTTCGGATGAGGATGATGAGTGTGTATGGTAGCACTTTTAAGTGTAACAGGCATACTCAACTTCATGTCTTAGTGCATTAGCGCTATGATACGTGGAGTTTTGTTCATTGGCGTCTTAGTAGCGTGCTACTATGATACGTTGGTGATATTTTTTATATAACAACAATAAAAACTTTGTTTCCAAAGTCGATAGGGATCATGTGGGTGTGTTGTGAGGGGGGCGCCACCCGTATGATAGTTGCATTGATGCTTACTGCTACTTACGGTATTGCGTCTTGTGATGGATCTGCGGGTATACTGCGCCTGATTCAACGCATTCTTGTGGTTCTGGTCGATGGAGGTATACAATTAACATCTTAGTGCCGGTGGTAAGCGGGTTTGTTGTAGCAATACGGCTTTCCTGTGGACATCGCACACCCATTCCATTTGTGGGCGACGTCGTTGCGCATAGCGATGTGTCGTCTATCTTTCGGATTGGGATGATGAGTGTGTTTGGTAGCACTTTTAAGTGTAACAGGCATACTCAACTTCATGTCTTAGTGCATTAGCGCTATGATACGTGGAGTTTTGTTCATTGGCGTCTTAGTAGCGTGCTACTATGATACGTTGGTGATATTTTTATATAACAACAATAAACACTTTGTTACCAAAATCGATAGGAGTCATGTGGGTGTGTTGTGAGGGGGCGCCATCCGTATGATAGTTGCATTGATGCTTACTACTACTTGCGGTATTGCGTCTTGTGATGGATCTGCGGGTGTGCTGCGCCTGATTCGACGCATTTCTGTGGTTCTGGTCGATGGAGGTATACAATTAACATCTTAGTGCTGGTAGTAAGCGGGTTTGTTGTAGCAATACGGCTTTCCCGTGGACATCGCACACCCATACCGTTTGTGGGCGACGTCGTTGCGCATAGCGATGTGTCGTCTATCTTTCGGATTGGGATGATGAGTGTGTTTGGTAGCACTTTTAAGTGTAACAGGCATACTCAACTTCATGTCTTAGTGCATTAGCGCTATGATACGTGGAGTTTTGTTCATTGGCGTCTTAGTAGCGTGCTACTATGATACGTTGGTGAAATTTTTTATATAACAACAATACCAACTTTGTTACCAAAGTCGATAGGGATCATGTTGGGTGTGTTGTGAGGGGGCGCCATCCGTATGATAGTTGCATTGATGCTTACTGCTACTTGCGGTATTGCGTCTTGTGATGGATCTGCGGGTGTGCTGCGCCTGATTCGACGCTCTCTTGTGGTTCTGGTCGATGGAGGTATACGGGTGGTGATGTCTGCTGGGATGTATGGGGGACCTTGGTATGGTGTAAGCCCGACGATAGTCGTATTGATGCTTGTTGCGTTCTGCAGCATTGCGTCTCTGCGATGGTTGTTTGGTGGGACGCTATTCTCAATGGCGCTTTCTGCGTCTTGGTTTGACTCACACCTAAGTAGCTTTGCCCAAGTCGGGTCCCTTCATTGCGGGACTGCAGACTGTCTGCCCTCCACGATGTTTTATATAACAACGTAATATTATATCTCTGTAACTTTCCCACCTTTGAATGATTGAAGGCAACTTGTTGGTGGGTGAGACAAACATGATCGAAAATGCATTTACTCAACGTCAGTGACACAAACCCTTTCTGATGGCGAATTATTACTCTTATCTTATAACTGCCTTTTGGCTATATCTGCCGTTGTATTGGTTGGTGGAGCATATGTGTCGACCTCATGCGGGTGGTAGCCGGCGGGAGGATCTGAGGAGACTCTCAAGGCTGCGGCCGAAAGCCGCACAACGTGGGACCCCATTCCCTTGAGGTGAGCGGTAGACTCATGACACGCTCTGCGGCTAGTAGCCGTGCTGATCATGCAATTGGTGGTGATGCCATACACTTACATCACGTCTGCAGGAGCGGCGGTCTGGCAGGTGGTGGCGCTCACGGAGGGTTTACGGCCGTGTGCCTATTTGCCTAAACCGTGTGACGTTCATTCACTGTGGCTGGATTCGTTCGTATTCTGTATGGCGTTTACACGCATTGACATGCGCGACTTCGGTCGATGTTTGTGCTTACGCACTAACAAGGGGCCAAGCCTCTTTTACTGGTTAGCCAGTTATTTTGCTGTGGACTACGGTCCAGTTCCAGAATTAGCGTTCCCTTCGGGGGGAGTGCATCAAAATGGTTGGCACTCACCGTGCACGGCGTGTGTGGGGCCGTGTACCTCCCCCTACATTTTTTTAAATAAATGTAGGAGAGCGAAGCCCTTGTATCAGGTATTTTGTATAAATATATTTTGAGCCTTTTCCGAGCGGGAAGGGATAATTAATAATGTAAACCTGATGCAAGTGGAATAGGGACGTTTTATGTTCTTAACCTTTTTCGAGCCCTGTCTTCGTGAACGGGGTTCACTTAGCTTATAAGGCACTACCAACGGCTTTCAATTGCTCTAGTGAATATTCATTCTTCCAAAAGACACCTAAAAGAACTAAGTTACTAAACAAACACAACGTAAATAAGGGTCCTAACTAAGACGATCACGCCAAAATATTACAAACGGCCTATTATTAAACCTTTAGAAAGATCATTTAGAAAGATCAAAAATAATTTATTAATCCTGGTCACATATATATATAATTTTTAATATAAAGGGGAATATAATACATTTAGTATTTTATATATTTATTATTATGAGAGGGGGGAAGCGTTACAATAGGTAAGTACTTTACCCAAGTTTGGTTGTTTATTTACACTGAAGTAGTTTTAGTTAAATATGTAGGTATTAGGTATTGTTCTTCTTGAAATTATAATGATCATTAAGCGTGGAAAGGTTCAATGAATCGTTAGTTACTTAAACACTGCGACTCGAGTAGGTACCAACATACCTAATAGAAAGCATTTACTACCAATAACCAAGAGCTATCATGTGAAGATTATTATTATTTGAATACTTACATCGAAATTATCCTCACAACAATATGCTACCGTGTTTGGTCCTAAAGGATGTGCTCTTCTCAAAGCATTTGTCCATTTTTTTCTGATGGTAGGATTTCTAGGCAAATTAAAAAACAATTCTTCAGGTGTTTTTGTGGCCGTATTTCTACATTGAGACACAGCACAACATTTAATAGATGGTGTCATGTTCTATAATGTTTCTTGTTAAAAATAGCAAGTAAATCCGCGCGCGACGGGCACATTCGAGTAAATGTTTTGATTTTCTAAGTGCGCGTCGGGTCTCTCGCACGAAGATGGAAATCGTGACGTCATCAACGATGTCGCTCTCGGCCCGCGGCTTAGACCGAAAATGTTAACTTTGCGCCTTTATATCTCGGTCAGTTTTGAACGTAAAAAAAAATTAAAAACACGGTTATTCTCGTATTTTTTTAGATTTTTATTTTTATTTATTAATAATTTGGCATATAAAACAAAAAATGGTTATCTTCTCCATTGTCACATTAATAGAACTTATCCCGAAAAAGCCGGGAGGGGGGGGGTGTTAGTCATCAATAATGTGAGAATGGCAGAATTTCTTACACTTGATAAACTAATAAATAATAAATTTGTAACAAATAAAACTTTTAAATACTATTCATCTTTTATTTTAGAGCTGTTAAAAATATTTTGGTTAAAATTATACTTTCTAACGTCTCGTATCTCTCTAGAATATTTATAAAATTTAAAAATAAATAAAAATGGTGGTCACCTTCAAAATTCTTTAGTATCTACATTTTTTTTTAAATTATCGTGTTTTAATCTAACCGTTTAAATTAAATTACACACGTCGGCTTCTTACAAATTAATGCAATGAAAAGTACTCTTGTCGTCCAACTTATTTAAATATTACAAAGTAAACCAACTGGAAGACGATATTTTAACTTCATTGGGGTTGTTTGGGATATTATTTTAACTTCTTCGTGCTAAAATGTATAAATTATTTCATATACGGATTAGTAAGCTGAAGTGGCAACAGGTCGCCCGTATAACTCAAAGAACCGACAACCGAGTGGCAGCCTCGTACCAGTAGGCAAAGTGTAGGGCGACCCCCCAGTAGATGGAGTGACGACCTAGAAAGTCGATGGATGCATGTGACGCTGGACTTTGCTCTGAGGCATTCCTTTGGGGAGGCCTAAGGTCAGCAGTGGACTTGTGAAGGACTGTAATGATGATGATGATGATGTTTAGTTGTAATTTTATATACATTCGATTTCATGCAAGAATGATTATTTGCTATCTTAAAAGTTAATTGGTAATTTAATAAATTATTTCTGTCGGAATCTATATTGAAGACACAGAAGCTTGAACGAATTAACCACTGGACCCGACATAAAACACAAATGTATGAAAACTCGTTCAACCAAGTGGAGAATAACGCGCACGGAGATCTTATTACGTTAATGTAAACACAGATACGAAATTCGTAGAAGTTTACTCTATTTCTAGTGCTTGATCGTATTCGATAAAATATATCGATGAACGATTGAGAAAGAAAAGGCGTATCGTAAATAAGCTGTAAAACAAAGGAAATAAAGGGATAATGAAGGTGAGGTAAGCTTCCAGTACTTAAATTTTAATTAAAATAAAAGAAGCAGGACATTTTTATAGACTTTATACAATTATAGTTATGATAAACGTCAAATGTTTTGTTAAGTTTAAATTAATTTAGTAGGTTTACTGACTTATTATGTCTTTTGTCTATCTTTCTTAAAATGTGTTTCTTAGAATTTGTTGTGTTCGCTTGTTTTCTTATATAAGTAATTCTAATGTTTAAAAACTTTTCAGCAACGGCTTTCGTTAATTCTTCGACGTGATTCTCGTCGTCATTTTCAAATTTATGGAAATGAATGTCTTTGTACAACGGAAGTTCCAGCAATGTTTCTGTTACTTTCGGCAGAAGAAAGTCTGTTGTGTAATCTTTTTTTAGTCTTTTATTCTGAACACCCTTCCTAAGTTCGAGTTCGCAGTGCTAACAAATAGCTATGGTATCACTTGAGGGAAGTATCAGTTTTCCCTTGTCTTTATGGGCAATGAGACTGCCTTCATTGGTGTCATTTTCTGTTTCTTTGCATTAGTATTAAAACAGGCAGTATCGAAATATACACTGAATATTATGGCGCTATGTTTCGTCGGGATCCAGGTTTCATCTTTACGAACTGCTTCAACCCACTTTCTCTTCCGAGATGGGTCACTGGGAAATCTGAAAATTCGTGTAATTTATGTGTTTAAATATTTTAAGTACACATACTAATTATAATTTTTGCATTTATAATATTTTTATTTAATTATAAAAAATTATTATTACAAATTTAATGACATCAGATTGTAGGATACTTTTATATGTATAAGTATTTTTAAGTGTTATTCTATTGTACAAATAACATCATCATTCATTCGGTCATATCCTCAAATATAGATATAGTTTTCGACATGGTCAAGCAATAGTCGATGTCAAATTGACTCACTCCACAATTTTAGTCACTGTTCTGAATGGTATAATCCCAACAAAAACAAACGACCAAGCCTAAAACCGTTACTGACAAGACCGATATAGTTACGTCCGCTCATATGTCGGGTCCAGTGGTTAATTCGTTCAAGCATAGAAGTTAGTCAGAAGGAATAAAAGATATCATAAAAAATCATATTCTCGATTACGTCACACTGTTTGACGACTCCGTGGCGCAGTGGCTTAGCAATGAGTGGCTGCGATGGGGGTCGCGGGTTCGAATCCCGCACGGAACAAGTATTTGTATGGCCTACTAATAGTTGTTTCTAGTTCTGGATGTTTGTCCTCGTGCAATTTATGTTTGTAAACTGCCCCCACGATACAAGAATAAATCTTAGTGTAGGTGTAACGTTTTTAAAAAAAAATAAAAAAAGAACGAAACGTTCTTGGTTCAAAATTTGATTTTGACGGTACCATGTGGGTGGTCTCATATAGGAATACCATTTTTTTACTATGTGCAAGCAACTATGCAGGTCTAGGGAAGGAGACCAGTATCACTGCGACCTAAAAGATCTATTGTGATCGCTGCTTTGGCTATAGTTCACTGCTAAGCCCTATGTCTTCAATGAAAGGAGTTGCTTAGCCGTGAGCAATTTCACTTCTTCTGGGCGGAGTACATAGTTTCCCAGATGAGTGTTATATTTGCGCATTAAGAGTCCGCAATCAGGATGCGCAGAGGCGTTTTTTTCCGTTATGGATATATGGACAACAATGTCGAAAAAGCTCGGATTAAGGTTTTAAAATGTTTTAAGCCCGGTGTATCAGACTAAATCTTAAGTAATTTGTTATAATAAACAGTTTCAAGCGTTAATCGGGCTAGGCTTCTCAAGATTTCACAAAACGGCTCAAGTCCAAATCGTTTACTCTTTGAGCCCTCCCGTGCAAGTTTGTCGGCAAATTCATTGCCTACAATACCCGCGTGACCCGGAACCCATCTTAAGACAACCCTGTTGTTACATCCCAGGGCGTTTAAACGGTTCACGCAGTCTCCAACTAGCTTCGAGTTCACTAAGTTTGACCTCAGTGCTAGCAGTGCTGCTTGACTATCAGAGTTTATATAAATTATATGGTTGACGTAGTGTTTTTGCAGATTAATTTCCGCACACTGAAGTATGGTGAAAATTTCTGTCTGGAAAATAGAGGTGAATCTACCCAAATTCATACTAAGTTTGAATTTAGGGTGTTCCCTGTAAATTCCAAAGCCTACATCGAGGCCCATTTTAGATCTGTTTACCATATGAGGCCACCAAACTCACAGATAACCTGGCCATTCAGCCAATTTTCTCTGGAGGGTAGTTCCACTATATACTTTTTGTCAAAAGTGTATAGTGGATGCATGATATTTGAGATTATGCATAAGATCAGTGTTTCCTTAATTGAGTCGAGCATGGATCTCAATCTCTAGGAGATTAAGCTCAGACCACTCTGGGCGTTAATCCTATACAAACTAGACTTTGCCTCCTTGTCTAGATAAAGATCAAGGGGCGTTAGGCATAGAAGTGCATTAAGAGCCGCTCCAGGCGATGATCGCATAGCTCCAGTTGCCATTAAGCAGGCAGTCTTTTGTAGACTATTTAGTCTGTTCGCAGTTGTGTTTTGGTCGACTTTGTTGCACCACACAGTAGAGGTAGGTGAGAATCGGCCTCACTATGCTGCTGTACAGCCATAGGACCATACTGGGACGCAAGCCCCAGTTGTTCCTGACCAAACGACTGCACGTACCTAAAGCAATTTTTATTTTTATTTCATACGTTGCTAAGGTGAGAGTTCCACGTTAGTTTTTGGTCGATTGTTACGCTCAAGTACTTAACTTCAGTGGAAAATTCTACTTCTTTACCATTGATTTTTCGTGTGACTAATTTGTCCAACCGTCTCTTTTTGGTTAAGGGTATTATAACAGTTTTATCAGCATTAACTGAAAAACTGTTATCCCTACACCAATTATTTATGGTGTTTAGGGCTCTTTGTATATTTGACAATAAAGTACTTTGGCAAAAGCCCCCAAAAGAAGGGGTGACAAAATACCTCCTTTTTTTTTTTTTTGCGGATGGAAAATCATCTAATGACCCGTTTCGCTCTGGGTGGAGCGTAAGGGAGTGTCAGACTTTTACTGACTAAAAACCATCCGTGTTCCTTCAGTGCCCTTACGTTCCGGAGCCGTGGTATCTCTTTCGAACAGCCCGCAGCCCCGGCAGGCGTCGGCCCTTGCGGGCCCCTTCACGCTGCTGACAGCTCTTTGAGGCGCGCGTGGAACAAAACGCGCCGTCGACACGGCCTGTCGTCATTAGACGGACGGACGACGAGCTACCCATTGCTCGCCGTCCACAGGCCCGCGCCTACGGTGGCCGGGGGCCACGACGTAGCCCCCGACGCCCGGGGCGTCTCCCGCGGCGGCCGGGGAGGAAAGCTGCTGCTCTCTCCTTCTCCCGCTCCGCCACCTCCTTCGCTAGCATCACTGCTTCGCAGAAAGTGGTGACGGCATCCCATTCCGTCTCGCTCCGGACCATGGCTTCGACCAGGGCCGGACGCGAGAGGTCGCCGCCGCCTATCGCCGCTACGAGGACACGGCGGTGCTCCACCCAAGCAGGGCACACCTCCACGGTGTGTTCCACCGTGTCCTCCGGTCCATCCTCGCAGTGGGAGCACCCGGGCGTTTCCTCCCGCCCGATTCGGTGCAGGAACCTCCCAAACACACCGTGTCCGGTGAGGACCTGCGTCAGGCGGAAGGTGAGGATGCCGTGGCGTCTCTCAAGCCACTCCTCAAAGAGGGGTCTTATCGCCGCTATAGTGGCGTGCCCAGCACGGGGTTGCGACAGTCGCTGTCTCCATGTCGCCATGAGATCGTGCCGGAAGTCTGTCCGCTGCGCGACAACTTGCCGCGGCAGCGGGGTTTCCCCAGGCATAGTGCCTCCGCACGCCATTCGTGCAGGCGCGCGAGGACTATCGCCTCCAGATCCCATGGCGGCAATCCGGCAAGGAGGCTCGCCGCCTCGCGGGAGATCGTGCGGTAGCCGCGAACCATGTTCACGGCTATCACCCTTTGGGGCGCGTTCAGGTGGTGGACGGCACGCCGCGCCAAACCACGCGCCCACACCGGGGCCCCCGTAAAGGGCCATGGACCGCACGATCCCCGCGTAGAGCCTCCGGCAGGAGGCGTTTGGCCCTCCCAGGTTCGGCAGGAGCCGCCTGAAGGCAGCCGCGGTCCGTTCCAGTTTGGGAGCCACCTCCTCCTCCCTCCTCCTTGTGGGCAGCCTCTTGTAGTTGCAATCTCAATCGAAGTTAGAAACAGCGCTATTTTTGCTTTTCTGTTTGAGAGCATCGACTTCACTCATCTGATGGTTGTGGGGTCAACATTTTTAGATGTCAGGCCCCAATCAGTGGTGATGCGGGGCTATTGTCAAAGGCACCCTCAATATCTAGAAAGGGACAGAGAGCTTTTTCTTTATCCTCCCGTGCTTTTTCGACCCTGTCAATAACACTGATCAGGTCTGTTTCCGTGTATTTGCCTCTGCGGTAAGCATGCTGGTTCTAATGTATGGGCCTCGTAGCTAGAGTTACATCCCTTATATATCTATCTTTTCCAATGTCTTAAGAAGAAAAGAAGATCGGCTTATAAGTCTAAAGGACTTTGTTAAAACGTAGTCCTTTCTACCAGCCTTAGGTATAAATAGAACTTTGACAATTGTCCACAGTTCTGGAATATATCCCAACGCAAAACTTGCTCTGAAGATTTTCACCAGATAAGGAAGAAGGATGTCGATACCCCTCTGCAGTTGGATGGGAATTATTCCATCTTCCCCGCTTGTTTTAAATGCAAATAAATAGCAAAGTAAATGGTTTAAAGGAGTCAACAACCCACTGCATCAGGTTTGGCCTTATTATTTCTGCAGCCCTACACCAGTCCTCATTACAAGGCCTTCGCAGGGCTCTGAAAGAATTCAAGCCAGAAATCTTATGTGACCCTAGGAAATGGGTTGACGTTAGTAACTCCAATGTTTCTGTTTCACTATTAGTGAAGTTACCATCAGGCTTTTTAAGAAGCCCGATCTGATTAGGTTTAGCTTTCGACAGCATTTTGTGTAGTCTTACACTGCGAGGCAAAGACTGCACTTCCTCGCGTAGCTTCCTCCATTGCCACTGTTTCTGTTCTGTCTGTTTTCTATTGAACCAGACCAATTAACAGACGGCAACCACGTGAAGGAGATCTCCTCAGACTTGCCCTGGTGATCAACATGATCTGCGCTCTCCCCCAGAGCCATACGCCAAACTGCTCATCGGACAGGAGAGCAGAATAGGTGTTAATTTAGTCCTACTGTTAATATCAAAAAGTTAGGAGTAGACTAACCCCGCCCATTAGGAATAGCATACTTATTTTTAAAAATTTTAGATAGTTAAATACAATTACAACATACCGAAAGAAAAGCTTATGAATTAATTTAAAAACGTTTATACAGTCTTTTCTAATAAAGAAATAAATAATAAATAATAATGGCAAATCATATATGACCCAAAAATTTGAAACTATAACATGATATATTATTTAAGTGTTTTTGTAGAAGTATGATAAAAAGATAGAAAATAACTGATTTAAGGCACTTTCCGATTTATGTATTCATAATGTATATATTTCAAGGCAATTCTTTTTCTCTTTTGTTTTCAGTTTTTGTTTAGCTTACCGACGTAGCGTGGCCGATGGTGATTTTTAGTCCAAAATTTTAAAATTTTTCTAAATTTTTTGGGTTAACCACCTTTCACATGTTTAACTAAACACTTTTCATAATAATTTAACTACTGAGACCCCTTAGCCCACATTACTTATGATTGTATGCCAAAGATAAAATTTAATAAGAGAATAACTCTACCTTAAATGAATTAAAGGCATGATTAACATATAAAATTATTTCTATAGAATAAGAATTACAATCGAGCGCATAATCCACCTAATGGTAAGTGTTTGTAGTTGCACATTTCACCATACGAAACACAGCAGCGGAAAAATCTTATAAATCTGGATATAGGATGGTATATGTGCTTTGATTATATAACAGGTGTATAATCAAAGTATATTTGTATGTATGCCTTATCGTTCAAATCAGACGTTTAATACTTTTGGGCATTTTGGCGACGATCTAGCAGCATCAAACACTAAATTTAACAATGATCAAGAGCTGATTTTCTACACTCACCGTACAAACAGAAGATTATGCTGCTATTTTACGATACCCGGTCGAGACCTTACCGAGATATAGCTGCAGTGTGGCTCTACAACGTATATGTCAAAGACTATCTATGGTATATGTATAAACGTAACGGCAGGGCTTTATAACGTTAAGGTATCAGTTGATATTTTCTAATTCTCTTATACACTGTGATTAACAAGAGTCTTTCGAATTACAAAACCTAACGAAAAAGACTTATGAAACGTATACGTATAACGTATGAAAAAAACCAACATGTGTAAAAGTCTAAGGACGCTGTAAATTATTCTGTTAAAATTTTACAGCTGCATTTTATTGACATTTTTATTTGTATTATTTTTATTTTCATTTCTTCATTAACCAAAGACCCTTTTTACTGAAACCGAGGGGCATTCCATCTTAGTCCTCACGGGTGACAACGCATCTGCATTTCAATTCGTAATTGAGCTGCCCTATGAGGGAGGGCACTATTGGGGTGGCCTATATTTTAGATTTTAATAGAGACACAAAATTGTTTAATATTCGAATTTGATTTAAAATAATTAGATTAACGGTGTCTTGTATTTTGAATACTTTGAATTGAGAACTATCTTATCTCTTCTACAAATATAACAACAAATAAACGTATCCGCCATTAGTAACGCCAAATTTTATCATCCGGATACCAATAAATATAAGCGTGGATAAACTATTTATGTTTCCCGAGTGGTACGGCTTCATGTTACCCATTCATTCGTTAATCTTTACGGGCCATTAAAGAGTCGTAATACATCGAGAGCGGTGTCGCTGGCGTATCAACGCTACAGGACAATGCGTCGCTAGCTAGGCACCTGATACCAGGCCATCATCACCATGCGGAGTTGGTTTACAAGCGATCGTTGACAATTTAATTTAGGTATGCGACGAATATGAGGGCGAGACATAGCACCTTTCATAGAAATAAAAATACACTATAATAACAATTTATTCTAACCTAGTGCTTATATATTTAACGCTTATTATTTTTAATATTTCTTTTACTCGTTTCTATTTCCTTTTCTTCATAAACCCGTAACAGACCACTGCTGCAAATGGGTCCCGCTAATTGCAGAGAAGATTTCCCCTTGGCAAATCATTTCCATCGCAGTTCCAGTAGTTTCCTATCACATTTACTTCGTTACGACTGGCATAAAATAATAAACGGCCATCTTTCGAAAGCTATCACATACCTTTGGCATATCCCATAGTCACCCCTTACGACACCATCGGGATGAAATGGGATGACAGATTCTCTTGCGCGGCTATCACACGACATTTATATTTTGTTAAAAAAACTATATTAATACCATGGACGAAAAAAAAACGTAAGGACTCCGCACCGCGTAACTAGCAAGTGAAGCAACATTTATGCTGTATATATGTGCGTAATAAATAATGTAACAAGCACTGGTTTACTTGTGAAAGGTAATCCCTTGGCACTTTTTTGTAATGTGGTATTATTTTTGCACCATTTAACAACACACGTCGGCATTTTTTCAATTTTTGATACGCGAACGTAATGGTGGCGGATCGGCATATCTTTGTGTGAGTGTGTGCGTGTATATACGTAGCCGGTTCGTTTTAGAGTGCTTCATTTTTTATGTAAGTGACGCGGAGTCCTTACTTCTTTTAAACGACCGTGACTAATACACGCTGAATAGGTAAAATATTAAATACTTTAGCATGCTAAGTTCCTCTCCTTTTAGCTTATTAAGTTTTTCATCAAGTATTTTGGCCGTAGTTTTATCAATGTTTGGATTCTCTTTTATTGGTTTTGTAAATATTACTAAGGTACGTGAAGGTAATATAGTCACCTTAAGATTTGCCGCCCTATAAAACCAAAATTATGAGGATTACAGGGACAAAAATATAAAGTACTATACTATAACTATTATATTGAAAAAAAAATAGCAAACAAGCTCTGGCAATCATTAGGAACACTTCGAAGAAACTAACTACAACACACAATATTAAAATCGACTAAAATATTTTCTATTATATCAACTGTCTAAATGACGCCGATAAAACAGAACTTTTTTATTTTAATTTATATGAATATAAAACTCTATAGGGTCTTCTCGTCTTTTAAATACATTTTAGCTTTTTAACTAAAAAATTAAATTTTATAAATTAAAAAGAGACAGTATATATTTCATCAAATCCTTCATACAAGTCACCAATTAAGAGAACTCTATATTGTTTGATTTACTGATAACGAGCTATCGTATTACAGAGCTATATATGCAAACAAGGCTTTGGTTTGAGAGTTATAAAAAGTGACCATATTAACCGGATGAACACATTACCCTCACGTACTATAATTATAAGCGAGTGCTGTGCTACGATAACACTCACAGAACTGACTCGTTGAAAACTTGAGGATAAGCATAAAAAAAGATGTTTGGTAGAGCCAAGCTGCAGCTATATTGTATTTGTAGCATGAATGGGTCAGCTCGACCGGGGCAGGACCACGCTCTTACAGAATACCAGCGTAAAATAGCAGCGAAATGCTGCTGTGTTTCTATAAGAAATAATTACATACATATTTAATTTTTGTATCAATAATTCTCTTACTCCCGTGAATTTAACACATTTCATTTTCATTAAATGATAAATGTCATTAATAGATTTAATTAGAATTTTATACCTGGTAGAGCCATGCTGCAGTTATATTAGTAGTATAGTTGTAGCACGAATGGGTCGGCTCGACCGGGGAAGGACCACGCTCTCACAGAATAGCAGCGTGAAATAGTAGCTTAATGTTGCTGTATTTCGTATGGTGAGTGTAGAGAACCGGAGACCCTTTTTACTGGAAACCAGGATTTCCATCTTAGTCCTCACGGGTAACAATGCATCTGCATTTTGATTTGTAATCGAGGATAGATGTAGATGTCTATGGGCCGCAGCAACCACTTACCATCAGGTGGACTGTGTGCTCATATGTCACCCTATCCTATATAAAAAAAAGATCCACATATATTACACTAGTAGTAGTAGTAGTACTACATTTAGTTAGTCAATAGAAGAAAATGTGTCATTGCAACCTAACCATATAGTGGACTGTGTGACGGGACCTTTCGGGTGGACTAAGGAATATCACAAGCTCAATGTCACAACTACAATTTCTGAATGGTTACATAAAAATATTCATTCTATATTTTCAACCCTACGGATGAAATTTTTCTCTAAATGTAAAATTGCACACACACAACACGGCTTGATTCCTCCTGGACTAAAAATAATGCATTTTTATATAATTTAGATGTGGAACGAACAACATGCACTAATTACTTAGATTTTGATAGTTTTTAATCGTAATACCCATCTAACTTTATTGTTGCTTATAAATTTTTATTAAGTTGGTTATACCGATTTACATTACTTCAAATTACTGAAAACGCTGTTTTTACGACAATGAATTTAATTTAACGTTATTGTCGGTGAAAACCTGGCTATGGATACATATAATATTTAGGTACACTATTATAAAATTAAATCAAACAATTGAAATAAAATTAAATTGTGTTTTAAAAGACATTATTGAGTTTATGTTTTCTTTAAATGTTTGACAAACTAATCTGACAAAAATTAAAATATTAAATAAGTCAAACGTGACTGCTGGTCGCATGAGGAATCTGACGGTTGCTCAGCGAGCTATGGAGAGGGTTATGCTCGGGGGTTCTCATACAGACAGCGGTAGTCAGGTAGAATTAAAAGTAAGGATATCCGTAGTATGTTCATAATGTTAATAAATGATGAAGTGAGTATTATAATGTCCGAAATTATTTTATTTTCATTTTCCCTTAGATCATTCAAAATTTTCCTAACAACCCCCAGAATTAACGCTGGGCGTCTGAATACCTACTCGGGAGGCGGCAGCGCCTACGTTAAAGGCGTTTTACAACAAGTTCCACAGTGTTCGGAAATGTACAATAATTATTGGATTCTTACAATAATTTGTTACACGAAACTAAATTGTACCATAAAACATAGGTTTCTCATTATTGTACGCTTTTATACAATATTTTCCTATTTTTACACAATATATATTTCTAAAAGCGCAAAACGTCTTGTATAGGAATGCATATCATTTGAACCCACGAAACAATTGGCAAATCAAATTGTCTCCAATGTCCCATATGCAACAACTTCTCAGCAGTCAAATCCGTCTACATCTACACGTCGAGATTTCGAACTCGAAGAAGAAGACGACTTCAAAAAAAATTCCATTCCTGTTTAGTTCATATTGTATAATTCCGTGCCCTAAGTTTTATTATTTTAATTAAAAAAAAACATTTAATAACATATATTTAGTTTATGTAAATATGTATAAAGAAATAGCAGAAACCTATTAAATTTGGATTTAGACAGCTTAAATAAATAAAAAAATCTTTAGCAAAAAATACAATAATTCCACCCAAAATACAATATTTTCTAGCTTGGCAACACCATAATTTCGCACCAACTATTTCCCAACACTGAGTTCCACACAAGTATTTAAGGTGTGGTAGGACACACAGAGCATAGCCGCTAGACGAAGTAGACGTTGTCTAAAATCTCTGCGTTTGCCGTTTCGTCAAGTACATTCAGGCTTATTGAAGCCTTAATATACGACAGTCCTTCCTCTGCGCTCGATTTGTCTGTATTTTTCGAACGCGTATATTTCGAAGATTTTATGTGTTTATATTTGTATTGTGAAATTTTAATACAATGTCTACAGATATCCCATTATTGAAAAAAATTTTAATTCACTTCTCTACGCCCTCCAAATACGAGATTTTACTCTGGGCTTACTTTAACTTGGTAAGTTTAACTTTACTACAATTTTAATAAAGCATCTAAGCATAAAACATTACTCGTAATATAAATTTTTAAGAGGCTTGAGCATGGGGTAGTTTTATTAAATTAGTACAGTTTATGTATTAAGATATATAAATTTAAATAATTAGATACTTTTCCGCTTGCATTATGTAAACGTGAAGATAAAAAGTAGTCCACCGACGTGAAAAATATCACCTTGGTATATTATATAAATATATCTCAATTATAATATCTAGGACATGGTCTTACAGTGTCTCAAATTTTATCTAAATCCAATCCCGAATAATTAACGCCTGATAACTAACATCTACAATCCTGTTAACAAACTTCTTGCGTTATAAATGATCTAAATCTATGTCCCAGTAAAAGTGTGGTTCAACTATCAATCAAAAACCCGCAGGATGCCCAACCTCAATAAGTGCAGATGAAGCAATCAATGAAGTTAGCGTTTCACACAACGCGATCCCGGACTATCAACTCTCAAGCAACCTGCCGAGCTCACCTTTGCATCGTATATTTGCGATACAATTAACAGTGCACTCCTTTATAATTCAGCTTGTGCAGAATATAAAGCCAAATGATCACAATTCACGACATGTTTTTGATGTAACAATGTTGGAGCGCTTGTGATTACAAAAATATTGTATTTTCCGACGAAGGTCATTTTCATATAAATTAGGCAGATGTAGCTGATTGTGACTAAGGTGAACCTATTTGTTACGATCTGCGTAACAAATAAGTTCAACTTAGTCCACAGGTTAAACAGTGTCATCATTGAAAAGTTGAGATTAAAATATTAAAAAGTTTTTTGGTTTCTAGTTTATGCATATACGCAAGACGATGCCTCCATGCTGTATTCTTTATATTATACGTATTTTTAACTTTTATTTGCTAAAAGCAACAGTTTGGGCACTAGAATGTAAAAGTTAAGCTTAACAAAAGCCTTTTCACCATAGATATAAGAAAGAAGTATTTCTATGCTTTTCACACATGCCTCCAAAGATAACGCGGTAGAGCAAAGTATATGGTTTTGTCTGTGACACTTCGAGCTACGGTTAGCTTCCCGCTTAAAATAAAAATATCATCGTCATCATCATCATTACAGCTCTTCACAAGTTCACTGCTGAACATTCTGACCAAGGAATGCCATAATGCATGGTCCTCAGGCAACTGCATTCATCAACTTCTTGTATATCTTAGCAGGTCGTCACTCCATCAAGCGCCCAACACTTCCCCTACTGGTACGAGGTTGTCAGTTCTAGACCTATATGGCCAGATGATTGCCAATTCAGCTTATTAATCCGTAATCAATCAACGGATTCAACTGGGCTGGGTAGCGTTCAGAAAATTACGACACAGCTTCTCATCAAGTTTACGTCAAAACTTAAAAACGTGATATACAACCAGTGATAACTTATGGATCTCACACGTGGTCCTTCACTGCTGGCCGTATGAGGACGTTCAAGGACTGAACGAACGACCGACATAGCTCAACGGATTATTAGGAATAAAAATATGTGCATATATCATCATCGTCATCATCATTACAGCCCTTCACAAGTCCACTGCTGAACATAGGCCTCTCCCAAGTAATGCCACAAAGCACGGTCCTGAGCCACCTGCATCCATCGACTTCCTGCATATCTTACCAGTACGAGGCTGCCACTCGAGAACCTATCTTCCCCATCGGTTATCGGTTATTCGAGCTATATGGCCGGCCCATTGCCACTTCAGCTTACTAATCCGTTGGGCTATGTCGGTCACTCTGGTTTTACTGCGGATATCCTCATTTCTGAGTCTATCACGCAGAGAAACTCCGAGCATAGCGCTCTCCATAGCTCGCTGAGCGACCTTGAGCGTCCTCATACGGCCAGCAGTGAAGGACCACGTGCATATACGAGTATATCCTACAAATAATTGCTACTTGTCTGTGAGTTTTGCTACGCGTGTCTTATGTACGAGTTAGTGAAATGCCTAGCCTACACTATACAGTAGAAATTATTAGGAAAAAATGTTTAAGAAAAAATATTTAGAGAGATTTCAGGAATCGATGTTTTAAACAACGAGCTTATTTAAATGATTGCCTATGGCTTGAAGAACATACCGACCGACAATTACCGATAATCGATTGGGAAGAAAGATTCATGAGTCGCAACCCCGTATCTGTAAGCGATGTGTAGTGCAGCCCCCTACTAGTTGGAGTGATGTTCTGGTAAGATATGCAGGTAGTCGATGGATGCAGTTGGCTTAGGACTGTGCTTTGAGGCATTCCTTGAGGGAGGCCGATGTTCAGAAATGGCTAGCCCGTAAAGCTGTGATGCCGTATGATGAAATGACTCCCTATTGCTATTTTTGAACACAAGTATTACGTTATTATTAATGGGTTTTTCTTGGATCTTTATCCTTATTTTAGACGAAATTGTATTTCGACAACCCATGATTATTATAGCGTTGACTGTGGAGATACTAAGTATCCTTTTATTGGATATTGTATTCAACTTGGTGTTCATAATCGGCGCTCATAAGGTGAGTTTAATTTAAAAACACGATTTATTTATAATATAAACCAAGTTACATCTTATGCCGTTTTAGAGCAACGCTTTTCAACATCTACTAACTGTCAAGTCTTTTCTAAAAAATCCGATCAATATATTTTAGTTAACTTCTTGTTTTATAGCCTGTATTCATACTGGGGAAGAAAGGTTTTCGAGTAGTAGACTCGTACCGATTAACAAAGTGTAGGGTGGTTTCCCACTAAAAGGAGTGACGACCTGGTAAATGATGCAGGAATTCAATAGTGGCTCATTACAGTCAACAGGCATCCCATCATTGGGCATATGCCTCCTCTGATATATCGAGATTGTTAAGAAGCAAACAAATTGACCAACGCTCTAATCGATACAAATTACTGAGCTTGACAAATAGTAGAAATATTTTTTTATCGTAGGCATGCAAGTTTTCAGGGATGAAAAAGGCTGTATTCACCTTTCTACTGTGGTGAAACTTGATGGCTAGTGTATCTTAGGGGCTTGCGTGGGGAGGAAAGAGATAAAACTCTTTATATCAGGTTGAATCTGATTTATTTTATCGTATCAGAGACGTGTGTTCACATTTTACTTATAGTAGTGTGTGTGCTATTGGCACAGCACACATACTGGTATAAATGCATATCATACAATATAATACATAATATCGGATCAGTCAGCTGACGTGGCAACAGGCCAGCCATATAGCTCGAAAAACCGACAAACGATGGGGGAGAACAGGCAAATTCATTGTTGGGCGAACGCACACTGATGGATGCAGGTGGCTCAGGACTGTACTTTGTGGCAACCTAAATGTTTAGCTTACATAATTTTTGATTTGATGATAACACCACCTATAAAAACTTTTTAAATTTAAATAATTCATTGAACAAGGGAAACAAATGAATACACTATCCACTTGATGAAAAGTAAATGTTGTAATCTATTGACATCTGCATCTATTCTTGATTAAGAAATAAAATGCAGATGCGTTGCCAACCCTAAGGCGGCGTCCGATACTTACATGAGGTTATTTTGGCGATTTATCTACTCTTCTCCTTTCCCTAGTGAGATGTCGTAAGACGTGGTTTATTGACAAAAACTAATTTGCTATACAATTTATGGACTTCGCATAACCGTGATAAATATTACTGTGTAGATTTAGCCATATTTCACTTAATTTAAGCCACTATTCTCGAAATTTTACACTATTTCTTGCGAAAAAATCATGTCGAGAACCTCCCTCTCCCTCACGTGAGATTGTGTGAGACACGGCTTGACGCCCTCCACCCTATAAACGTCTCACCTAATTAATGGACACCCCCTAGCGACTTAAAATAACGAGATGGAATGCCTTGTTTCCAGTTAAAAAGGTTCTCCGGCTCACTGTAATTGCACGCTGCTGCTATTTTGTAAGAGCGTGGACTTTCCCCGATCGAACTGACGCAAATGTGCTAAAACCATAATATAAATGCAGTATGGCTCTACCACGCACAGTTCCAAAGATAATATTTTGTTTGTTTCAGAAACATACTACGTTGTTACTACTTTGCTACCGCTATAGAATCGCACGTGAGTTCGTTTTCACAGCCAGTGCGCTCTTATACTCTTGCCTTGTTTATAAAGTTACTCCAGAGAATAATCTCTACGAAGAATCAAATTTATGGCACTTAATTTTAAAAGGTTCATTTACCTCAACAAGTAAGTTGTCTTTACAAATCTTCTAATAACTTATACCTGCGTGTATCTTTGCATGATTGTAACGGAATTTCATTAATTCAGTTTTCACCCGCTTCCGGAAGTCTGAATAATCAACGTATTAAGAACCAATGACAACATTAATTTCAATAATCATCACTGCTGGTAGTAAATGAATATTATTTAAATGTCTTTAACCTCTTATATAATTTCATGAAAAACTGTCTGTCTTTTCTACAAAAAAAATTAATAATTTGTCTCAAGTTAAAACTAGAATCTGTTTTAATAAATAAGTCCCGTGAGGAAAAATAGGCGAACCAAAATGGAAAGTTTTGAATTGGACGGTAAATGTCATAATTCGCAAAATCTGTAGCTATGAACTACGTCAATTTAAGCAATGCCAAAGTTGCTCTCACTTCATAAATGACGTATTAAAGACACAAGTAAACGATATAATTAATTGAATGAGGCGTTACCTTGCGGAAATCCATAATATTTAAAATCTTAAAATTATATAGCATAGCTTCACTTAAAAATGAGAATGATGTATCTTACGTAGTTTGAAGAGCACCTCCCGCCCTTCTATAATTACGTGCACTATTCTTGTTACCACTTATCCCTACACTAGGATCTTAGCGGCCTGCCATCGCCGAGTCTATTTCTTATGATGATACCTCGTTAAGAAGAGAAAATCTTGTTGTACTATGTAGGTAGTGTGTCTATCCCAGTGAAAATGTGTTGAGATTGAAAGTAATGGTGTTGGGTTTAGTGGTCACGGGAATAGTGCACGCAATAAGGGGAGGGCGAGATTAAAATATATTTATAAGTCAACCAGGCAACTTTTCTCGCAATTTGCGCCAAGGGAAAGGGAAACAGTCTTACTGACTGTTTTACCAGTGAAACAGCACCAGAACTCGATAGTGGATGCACTATTGCTTGGCTATTAAGTGGAGGGGTACGACTCCTAGGAAAAAAGAAGCTTACAAAATGAAAACTGATAATTAAAATGCATTGAGTCAGAGAGCCATACCCTCCGAACATGAATAAAATAGAAACTTTTCTAGATAGAAATATATCCTTAGATGGTAGAAGTAAATTCTAGTAGAATAAGTCTAAGAAAGATTGTTGCCTTCTGGTACAAAAAATTTTATATTATTAAAAGAAGATCTCAACTATAAAGTTACAGCTTATATACGTTCCACTGCTGGGCACAGCCCTCCACTCATTTCTGATGAGGTTTTAGGGCAACGAAATATTCCGCCACGCTGCCCCCCATGCGTGTTAGCGAACTTCACATGTCTCCGAAATATTTTTTCTTATTTCTCAAACATGCGGGTTTCCTCACAATGTTTTCCTTCACCGCCGAGCACATGGTAAATCAGTACTTAAAATTTCAACAATTTCATTGGTGCCGGCGGGGATCAAACCAGGTTCAAACGACTCAACTATAATGCAGTACTAAATAAAAACATCCATGTTACCAAATAAAAAAACTGCCTAGAAGTCAGTTTGGTTAGATACGACCCTCATACCCATTTTTCCGTCAAACAGCAGTGCCTGTACTTTTATACCTGAGTTATATGGAAATCCAGTACAATTACAGGCTGTAAGGCGAACAAGCTTAGTCCTCAGAGCTGTCAACGCATCTGTAGCGTCCTTTGTTTGAAATGGTTGCAGGTGTCTAGAGACAGTTACCATCAAGTTGTAAGTCCTTTTGGCTTTTCTGTTTTACAAAACAATGCTGATTTGTTTCAGTTTTTCAAACATTCCTTCTGATATTAGTACGATGGTGGATGGAGGTGCTAAAGCTGGAAGCAAATTCTTAGTTCAAGCTTTCGAACCACACCGCCGACCCCACATGCGTTATGCAAGGCTCAGATGACGTATAAATAATAAAGAAAGATGTTCTTAGGGCGAGAGAAGTAAGAATCAGTATAACACATTTATATCAGTTTAATATTTTGTAATTTTCTTAGTGAAACAATTATATTTAGTTATTGAATAATATTAAAAAAAATTTTTTGGACATGTAGTTTTTGTTTATCCCAAGATTACTAAAGTTCACGAACTACTAAATTATACTTATCTTAATTTAATATTTCAGAATTTAACTATTAAACAATTACTTAAAAAACTTCCCTAGTGAAACAATTACATTAAATTATTGAATAATACTAAAAATATTTTTTAGACATGTAGTTTTTGTTCATCCCAAGGTTACTAAAGTTCACGAACTACTAAATTATACTTATCTTAATTTAATATTTCAGAATTTAACTATTAAACAATTATTTTAAGTTATTGAATAATATAAATATCTAATACATTACATAAATCTAAGCGTGGTATAGCATTCAAAAGCTATATTATGATTTTCTACGAATGGGTTGGCTCGACCAGGAAATGATAAACAAGTAAAATAATAGGTTTTATCTTATATTCTGTTTAATTTACTATATCAGAATTTACCAATTAAAATTACATTGCATTAAAGAATAACATTAAGAATCTAATACGTACAATAAATCTAATATTATAAACCTTTACTTGGTAGAGCCATGCTGTAGCTACATTGTAGCTGAAGTTTAATTCCAATAATCACCAGTCGGTCCCTAATTTCCATATAGAAACCATATACTCGTAGTTATAAGCCGTGGCTCCTTAATATTAGCTAGTAAATTATTATCATGTAAAGAACGGTAAGGTATGGCATATATTGAAAGCACCTTATTGTTGTGAGCGTCTATAGACCGATGTTCTATATTTGATTCTTTTTGAAAAATTATGGAGAAAGTTTTTTCAAGCTTAATAAAAAATCTATTTTAATATGTGGGGACCATAATATCAATATTTTAAGCGTTTCAACTAATATGAAATTAAGATCATTGTTAAAAATCATACGGTCTTTTAAAAGCAAACGCATATCGCTGAATCTATTGCAACATGTTTAGATAACATTTTTACAAAAAAATTTAAACCGTTGCATCAATAAGTAATTCAAAAATTTGGTTCTGACGAAGACAACAACAAAACTAAGATGGCTTCTGATGAAATTAAAATGACATGGAGCATAATAATTAATAGATACTGGTAGAGTCAAGTCTCACAAATCAAACCACCAATTAAATTTTAACAATTAATTTATTAAATCCAATCGGGATTTTTTTGAGTTGAAATGTTGTTTGAGAAATATTTTACTGAAATTCCGATCTTAACTACCCTGTCACTGTATTTTTGCCCATTTGTCGACGAACCATTACTCAAGCAAAATGTAATCATCAGAAAATTTCGTAGACTATTTCAAAGATGATGTCAAATCAAAGATGTGTGACGGTGGATTGCCGTTAAATTAATTGCGTCTATGATAGATACATACAGCTAGCTATTATTGTAAATACTACTATCAAATCTGGTTTGCCTCCTGATTAAACAGAGTAAAGTGATACCTTTATTTAAATCTATCATATCATTTGACCCCGCTAATTTTGAAGATTTAAAGAGGTTTCCACCGGGCAGGGTGTTCAACCCGAGGAGCGGTTGCACCACAAGCGGGAACACACCGAAGCCTACATCGCGCTATCAAAGTTCTGAAATTGATGCCCCATATATAGGACAGCTACGACACAAAACACGAAGCGTTAGTTTGCTTAAAAGCTTTCGAATGTGTTCACCATGAGACATTAAATATTGCACTGCAATACTATGATGCAAGAAGAAGTGCAATTAAATTTATTATGTAATATTTAAGTAACAGAACGCAAAAAGTATTTATCAATGGTATTACTTCTTCCTTGAATTTTTGAAAGTCCTTCCTTGAAAGTTGATAGTAAATTGTGCATACCTCAGGCCTCAACTCTCGGCCCCTTTCTGTTTTTTATCTATATTTTACACGTAGCAGAGCAACGTTGCAGCTATATTACGGTTGTAGCATAAATGGGTTGCCTAGACAGGTGTAGGAATACACTCTCACAGATTACTAGCGCAAAATAGAAGCTTTATGCTCTTGTGTTTTATATGGTGAGTGTAGAGAATCGGAGACCCTTTTTACTGGAAATGAAGCATTCCATCTTAATCCTCTGGAGGATAAATGTATATGCGTTTGGCATCACCTATATTACTAAATTATTTATTTTTATTTTTGAATTGACATGGCACTGAAACTAAGTATGTAAAATTTATATTTCTGAATGATAAACATCAAAATACTTTTATCATCTAAAAAGATGAGGAGGAATTCAGTCTTTTGACGCCATTTTTATTTCAAACATCAAGGCTAGTTAACTGTAGCAATTTCTATAACATAATGCCGATTGGTATTTTTCAAAGGCGAAACGCGACTGTCACATCATTTATATTAGTTTTGCAGAAGAGGGCCATAAAAGCAATCTATGATTTAAACCTAAAGTCTCTAAGATAAAAACACAGACAATTATTTTAGTAACTGTGGCCTCTCCTTACGTTTACAAAAATGTATGGTATGTAAATAAAACTAAAATTAGCTATAAAATAAATGATAAAAAATCTGTAAATACTAGGAAATCTCTATCTATACTAGGAACAGACACAAGCTAGGAGTACTCAACTTCACAGAGTCAGTAATTTATAATAGGGTCGATGTTTACTCATTTACTACAAAATCCATGAAAATATACACAATTTGTAAAAGTTAAAACTGCATTGCCATGTTTAAAAACTTTATTAAACAAAAGATTCTATAAAAAATTGTTATTATAAATTTTTTGTATAAAAATATTCAGTTTCAAAAATATTTGTTTACGGACGAAGGTCATTCTCATATAATGAGGGCTAATAATCTCACCAGAGGTCGCTAGTTGACACTGAGGTGCAGTTCTGTGTTACACAATGGGTGCGTTTGGCAGAAAAAAGCGCTGGCAAGCGCTTACAAGCGCTAAAATAGTTTTCGGCCAGGACACGATTGCTACTTCAGTAGCGCTGACACAATCCGCCATTTTGCTTATTTAATTTGTTTGTTTTGAAGTAGTTTATAAGTTCTTTTGTGCAATATTAGTTTTAAGTAATATAATGACATGAATAAACATATACATGTTATTAAAAATTCATGATTGGTAAGTTTTTAATATGAATACTTTACAAACATATATTTAAATTAGGTTAGGTTCCCCGGTTAAAACTAACATCGTGTCCTAGAGGAAAATAGCTACTTACGCTTTGACAGCACTTACCGCTTACGATCGCCATTTTGTTTACAAGCGCTTGCTAGCGCTTTTTTCTGCCAAACGCACCCATTTGATTTAATTGATAATTTAATTTTAAATAAAAGCTTATTGGTTTCTAGAATACTATTTTAATACACAAAACAGTGTTTCAGTCGTTTATTCTTTAATATTTTTGAACATTTGTAACAATATTTTTATTTGCTCTGTTTTTATGAATATCTGTGGTTTGGTTTATTTATTTTTACAATAATTAATATAAAATATAACTAATGGTGCAGAAAGTAACATTAACCTTTACATCTTTCGAACAAATTAACTTCCCCAATCTGTCAAATATCACACCTACACCTCATTTTAAGTGACGCTGCCCTTGTGGCAGAAAAAGTCGTGGATGCCCGTCGTTGAGCCAGACGTAGCAGGTTTGGACTAAGGTGAACTTATTTGTTCGATCTGCGTAACAACTGAGTTCAACTTAGTTCACAGGTTACACAGTGTTGTCATCATTGAAATTTTCTTTTGTTTCTAGTTTATGTACACCTGTAAACCAAATGGAAAAAAAAACCTGTAAAAAAATCGATATCGATTACTTAGAGTTAGTAATCATTTACAGTTTGGTTTGAATAATACCAGAATAAATTAAAAACGGATAATTTAATACACAACATTTATCAGTTTCTTCTTATTTTTTGTTACTGCTTAAATCTAGAGGCAAATTTAAAAAAAATTAAGATTGAAACTAGATTCAAAATAAATTTATTCAATCACTCAGTACAACTAGTAGAACTGTCGTTGTTTAGATTAATTACTATTTGGTTTTCAATAATGCAGTCAAAAGTAATGTAATATACAACATGTAACAAAAACCCTGTGGTTCCCGTTAACTGCATTATCAGAGTCGGTATCCAAGCATGTAGAAACAATTTTTTTCAAAAAAAGGCATTTAAAAAAATTAATCTTAATTAAAAAAAAATTATTTGCAAATTGTATGTGGTTTTATTATCTCTGCATTTGCCGAGGAATTAGAGGATTGTCTAAGACCCCGCATTACCGATACTCGTGCGAGTTAGAGGAAATAAAACCACATACAATTTGAAAATTAATTTTTTTTTCGTTAAAAATAATTTTTTAAATGTGTTTTTTGAAAAAAAATATTTCTATACGCTTGAATACTGATTCTGATAACACACCTAACGGGAACCACATATATATATATATATTATATATATATATATATATATATATATATATATATATATATATATACTATATATATATATACATTTTTTTGTTTTCTCTACCATTTCACCCAATCATCCTTTGTGACATGAGCACACGCTCCAGCGAATATAGAAAAAACAGTCCCAAAAAGTTAAAACCTAGTCAGAAAATAAGAAGCCAAACACAAAATCCCAAAATTACGCACAGTAAGCCCCGAAATTAAATAGTGGTTGTTTCTGCGCGGCCTTGTATGTGAGTTTTTTTACCTACACAAATTTACATTGACAAAGTAACGCCGGATTCTGTAAATTATCTAAAAATATAAACTTATTTCACTCATGATTCATGTAATTTAAGGAAATTTTAAAATAAAAATTTAATTAAACAAATAATACGTTAAAAATTAGTGATCGGTTATTTGAATATTTTTGCTGATTATTCGCATAACAATAAATTTTAATCATGCAAACACTACGCTAAATGTACATAGCGACATCGACGTCAAGTAAAAAAGTTGATACTGGTTATTTTTTTAATATTTTACTTTGTTTGAAAGATTCAATTATGAATTAGTGATAAAAACTATACATGTTGTAATAAATTGAAAAAAAAAACTTCATAATTCTTCGGATTGATGTAATAGGTTATTTTAATAAGTGTGAGTAAGCTTGTGCAAAGTTATTGCGGAATAATTAATGTGAAACGTCAAAAGGTATTTCTTATATACGGTTGACTATAGTAACGACTAAAAGTAAAAATAAGCTACGGTTGCCAACCCGCTTGCCAAGCGTGGCAACTACGGCAAATATCCTCCCTATGAGGCGATCTATGTGAGGGCCTATGTTCAGCAGTTTACTTTAATAGGTTGTAAAGGTAACGGTAACGGTTAAGTCGTTCACAAGTTACGAGTTACAGCACATACTTGAGACTAATAAAAATAACAGACTAGGTAACAGATGTAAAAAAACAGTTAACTTTAAGCAGAAATCTGTTCATGAACCAAATTTCACCGACTTATAATAGAAATATAAAGTTTAAGCCTATATACGTCCCACAGCTGGGCACAGAGCTCCTCTCACTTCTGAAAGAGTTTTAGGGACCGATAATTCCAACGGTCGCAATATTACCAACAGAAACAGAAACAGAAACTTTTTTATTCAATTTAGATTATAACAATACTTATTGAAAGTCAATTTTTTCATTTATCACTGGTTCGCAAAAAAAATCTCTGTCCTGGCAAGAACCAGCACGAAACTCAGCGGGACTATTTTTTATCGAATAATAACTTACAATCATGTTTACGGTTAACAACACAAGACAAATTAGAAATAGTTTGGTAGCGATCACCCTTCCCAGGGTTTATTATCATCCATAAATTCCTTTATATTATTATAACCCTTTTTATACAATCTTAGTTTAATAAAATTTTTGAACTTTGCGTATGACAAATTTTATATATTTTCTGGGATTTTGTTGTAAAAGCGTATACATCGCCCCAAGAATGAATTACTGACTCGGTGGAGTCGAGTAACTGGTACTTCTAGCTTGTATCAGTTCCTAGTATTTACAGAATGAATATCACTTATTTTTGTAAAATCACGTTTATTTTTGTGTACGTACATTATATTTTCATAAATGTATTGAGAGGCCAGACCAGAGTAAATATATTAATTTCCTTAAATTTTTGTCTCAGTGACTCTTTTGGATTTAAATTGTATATTGCTCTAATGGCCCTCTTCTGCCAACGAATCGGTGTAAGCTCTACTCTCCGTAGCATACCTGCCCAACTTTGGCTCAACTTTCCAAGTACTACAAGCCAGATCTGCATGACAGTCTTCGTAATGAGCAGTAGAACCAGAGTAACCGAGATAGCCCAACGGATCCATAAGCTGAAGTAGCAATGAGCCGGGTATAAAGCTTTAAGAACCGACAACCGATGGGGATGAAAGATTATCGAGTGGAAGCCCCGTACAGGTAAATGAAGTGTAGAGCGGCCACTTACGAGATGAAGTGACGAGCTGGTCAAGAGATGCAGTCCATGAATGCAGGTGGCGCATGACCATGCTTTGTGGGATCTCTTTGGGAGACCTATTTTCATCAGTGGACTTTTGATGGGTTGTAATTTAGTTGATGTAATTTTTTTCTAAGAAAGAAAAATTAAAAAAGCCTATGTGAAAATTATAAATGAATAATAAAAAGGAAGTTAAGCAAAGCTTACCCAGTATTATTTATCTTAAGAAATTTTAGTCGTATGTAATATATAAATACGTGTATTATTAAATTACTCTATATATATATATATATATATATATATATATATATATATATATATATATATATATATACAGGGTGTTAGTGTAAACACCGTTGTCCTTGTAACCAGTGGTTTGGTTTCACTTATAGAACGTGAATTTAACGAATTTAAAAAAACGCTACTTTCTTTCATAAAATTTAAAAAGTTTCTGTCCGCCACCGTCCGTAAATTCATGGATACCCTATGCGCCCGAGTGACGTAATCACTGTAAAGATCACCGCCCGTGATAGCTACCTACACAAAATTCAACATAAAAACTTAATAGGTACACATAACACGTGATGTAACTTTTCCTTCGTAATTTCATCCTGACTTAGGACAGGCAAAAATTGAGGAATTAAGGAAAAATTGAGATTTTACTAAAAAAAATGTTGTTATTTTTCATTGAATTTACGTTCTATAAGTGAAACCAAACCACTGGTTTCAAGGACAACGGTGTTTACACTAACAACCTGTATATATAATGGTATACATAATGGTATACATTTACTCATCAAGACCCTTTTTCATAAATTAGTGGTGAAACATCCCCTTTGAGAGTAATTCAATAATACACGTATTTATATATTATTACATACAACTAAACTAAAAGAAAACCCTATTTACTAATGTGTGTGTGTGTGTGTGTGTGTGTGTGTGTGTGTGTGTGTGTGTGTGTGTGTGTGTGTGTGTGTGTGTGTGCGTGTGTGTGTGTGTGTGTGTGTGTGTATGTGTGTGTGTGTGTGTGTGTGTGTGTGTGTGTGTGTGTGTGTTTGGTGCTTATAGATTCCATGTTTATCTGGGACTTATTACAAAAATGAATATACCAACACTGATACTTGGATATTTGCTTAGCATGTCATCAAAGACGACTAATGGGATATTGGCTTTGTGATTGTGTTGGTGATGCGCTAGTTACTTAACACTTCTTTCACAATTTTCCATCTAAGCTTCTGCTCGCTTTGCTGCTTTTTTAGACTTCCAATTCCTAAGGAAATTAAAGGCGTCACGCTTTTGGTCTATGTATATATACCAAAATAGTTATATATACATAGATATATATACATACGATATATATATATATATATATATATATATATATATATATATATATATATATATATATATATATATTATGCTAGGTGTTGCAAGATTAGATTAAACCAATTTACTTCAGCTAGAGTTAATAGATTAAATCCAATCTATTGTTTTTCTTTTCATTTTATTTAAAGCAAAGTTACAGCCAATACACGTATGCAAATCTCCATCTCTTTTCTGAGATTTCATTTTTATAATGAGCCTCTCTAAGATGAAGATTCGAGGAAGATATAGTAATAAAATTATTGTATTTCCCGCAAAATAATTAATAACGTATTTTGTTTGTTTTATCGAGCAAAACAACATTGTTATCACTTGGTATGGACCTGGTGATGTTGTTTTGTGGTTATCATTGCAATATATTTCCGTCGCGATGATATTAATACGACAGTTCGCTATCCGCGCTCGATTTGTCTGCTTGTTACGAACGAGTATATATTATTATTTCGGAGATTTTGTGTGTTAATATTTGTATAGTAAAATCTTAATACAATGTATACAGATATCCCATCATTTACAAAATGTTGCTTCTGTGCGCCCTTGAGATACGGGCTTTTAGTCTGGGCTTACTTTAAATTGGTAAGTTTAACTTTACTAGAATTTAAATGATGCAACTAAATCTATTTATGAAACCAATTAATATTAAGCGATAAGTGGCTCGAGCTTACAGTTGTTTTATTAATCTGCAATTTGTTTATAAGGATATGTAAATTTAAATAATTACATACTTTTTTGCTTATATAATTAAACGTTATGATAAAAAGGACACCGCATACGTGAAAAAGCTCCCCGTGGTAAATATATCTCATTATATCTAGGACATGGTGTATCCGTGCCCAGTTATCTTAACTCAACCCCGAGTATTTAATGAGTGACTTATATACAGGGTTATTTTGCAATAACCGAGCAAATTTGCAGAGGAGGTTCAGAACAAGTAGTATAGGCAAATGGTTGCAGAAAAATTAATTTAAAAATTCTCAAACATTCTGTCCTTTTTATGTTGTAAATACCAAATGCCTTATTTACTCGTATTTAAAGACACTGCAATTACGGTATGTCATTATTTACATATTTGAACTTGAAGTCCAAGATTTGCCTATTGTTTGAAAAATAACCCTGTATTATATCATCATCATCATCATTACAGCCCTTCATAAGTCCACTGCTAAACATAGGCCTCCCCCAAGGAATGCCACAAAGCATGGTCCTGAGCTATGAATGTGTAAGCCCGAGGCTGCTATGGATACGAATGAAAGTGGGCTTAAAGAAGCTGTTCCTGCTAGGGGTGTACGCCCCAGACATGTCTAAGCCCACTTACATCCGAGAGTAGTTTTGGGACATGGTAAGGATGGTGTTGACAAAATGTAAGGAAAATGAAAATATTATTATGTTAGGAGACTTTAATGGAAGGGTTGGGGTAAAGAGGTCTGGTTATGAAAGGATCAATATCCTTTCATATTTCAGGACCATGCTTTGTGGCATTCCTTGGGGGAGGCCTATGTTCAGCAGTGGACTTATGAAGGGCTGTAATGATGATGATGATGATATAATACAGGGTTATTTTTCAAACAATAGGCAAATCTTGGACTTCAAGTTCAAATATGTAAATAATGACATACCGTAATTGCAGTGTCTTTAAATACGAGTAAATATATAATTTATACTTTCATCACCAAACCTTCCCAATGGAAGGTTTGGTGATGAAAGTATAAATGAGAATGGTGAAGACCTCCTCACCGTATGTGTGGAAAAGAATCTTTTTGTGACGAATACTTTTTTCGTCATAAGAAGATTCACATGTATACATGGGAAAGAGGTGATGATAGAAGCATGATAGATTTCGTAATTGTGGATGAAAGAATGAGGAGCGCAGTCGTAGATACAAGGGTTTGCCGAGGGTCCAACGTAGGGACGGATCATTACTTAGTCTTATGTCGAATTAATGGTCTTTTCAAGCGTTGGCGGCATCGGACATCTGTGTTTACCACTGCGTTACAGCGTATAAGAATAGAGAAGTTACAAGATGAAGATGTGAAAGAGAAGTATAAATGTAGACTGAGAGGAAATATTAGATGTTTGAATGAGTTGTCTATGAATGATTTAAACTTGAATACTGTGTGGGATAATATTAAGAAAGGTTTGGTGGATGCCGCCACTGAAGTATTTGGTGTAAGTGAGAGAACAAATGAAAGGAAAAGTAATACGTTGTGGTGGGATGATGAGGTACGGGTGGAAGTTGAATCAAAGAAGAAAGCATGGTTAGATTTACTAGCAACCAAAGCTGGTAATTCTTCTGGTATGAATGATGATATTGAAAGAAAAAAGGCAGAATTTAGATGTCTAAATAAGAAAGTAAAAGAAGTTGTTGAAATGGAAAAGAAAGAAAGAACGGATAAGAATGATAGAAGGATATCTGATAATTTCCAGGCTAACATAAAAATGTTCTGGAAACTCGTAGGAACTGCCAGGGGAAATACAAAACAGCCTATAATGAATGCTATAAGAGACGAGAATGGATGTATTCTGAATGATGAAGCTTCGAATTTAAACAGATGGAAGGAATACTTTGAAAGCGTGTTTATGAGTGAAGAGTCGTCTGAATTAAATGAACTAGAAATTCGGAAGGAAGTGGAAAGGGGTATGGAGATAAGTGTAGATGAAATAATGAAAGCAATGAAAAGCATGAAAGCAGGTAAGGCAGCTGGATATGATAGAGTATCACTCGAGATGCTAAGAGCTGGAGAGGGAGTGGTGGCAGGCCTGCTGTACACCTTGTTTAATTTATGTTGGGAATTAAAACGGGTACCGGATGACTGGTGTAAAGCAGTTATAGTACCAATATATAAAGGAAAAGGGTCACAGCAAGACTGCAAAAACTACCGTGGTATCAGCTTGCTTAGTATTGTGGGTAAACTGTATGCTAAGGTGTTAATTGAAAGAGTTATGAAAGAAACTGATGGAAAAATTTGGGATGTGCAAGCGGGTTTTAGAAAGGGAATGGGATGTACAGATCAAGTCTTTTCCATGCGCATGATGGGGAGTTTTTGGCCAAAAACCAGAAAGTTTTCTTATGACTTGGAAAAGGTCAGATGTTTAGAGGGTTTGAGGTGTGATTATGTTTAAACTTTGAAAGATGAAGAATGCGGGTTAAGAATGGGCGAGTTAACCGTCCGAGCCTTTTGCATGCCGATGATCAAGTCATATTTGCGTCATCGGTGGCCGAGTTGCAAATGATGGTTACATTAATGAACCCGGGAAATAAAAGAAAGAGGAATGAATGTGAACGCAAGTAAGACGAAAGGGATGGTTTTTGAAAGAGAAGAAAGCAAAACGGTATGTTTTTTTTTATAGGATAGGGTGACAAACGAGCACACAGTCCACCTGATGGTAAGTGGTTGCTGCGGCCCATAGACATCTACATCTATCTTCCATTACAAATCAAAATGCAGATGCGTTGTCACCCGTGAGGACTGAGATGGAATGCCTCATTTCCAGTAAAAAGGGTCTCCGGTTCTCTACACTCACCATACGAAATACAGCAGCATTAAGCTACTATTTCACGCTGGTATTCTGTGAGACCCATTCGTGCTACAACTATACTACTAATATAATTGCAGCATGGCTCTACCACGTGTGAAATAAGAATAGAAGGAGAGTTAATTGAGCAAGTGGATGAGTTTGTGTATTTGGGATGTGTATTTAGCAGGGATGGTAGATATGATAGGGATATAGAACGACGAGTATATGCAGGGAATAGAGTGAATGGGGCACTACACTCTATTATGAAGAACCAGAATGTGTCAAAAAAGGCACGTATGGTAATTCATAATGCTGTGTTAGTCCCTACTTTAATGTATGGTAGTGAAAGCTGGGTGTGGCAGAAGAAGCACGAAAGTAGAATAAATGCTGTAGAAATGCGGTCTTTAAGGAGTATGCTAGGGTTGAATCTGAATGACAGGGTGAGAAATTGCGTGATAAGAGATAAATGTGGTATGCAAGATGATGTTGTGACCAGGATTAAGAAAGGAATGCTTCGGTGGTTTGGTCATGTGAAGAAAGAATGAATGAGGAAAGAGTGACAAAGCAAATTTATATGGCAGATGTGAACGGCCGAGTCGGGAAGGGGCGCCCTAGAAAAAAGTTTATCGACCAAATTGGCGATATTTTGAAAAGGGGTCACGTTAGAAGTACCCTTAACCGACGAGCATGTATTCGTTGATACATGGATGTAAAGGAGGCGAAAGAGGTATGTCAGGATCGTGCCAAATGGAAGTCCGTACTCTCTGCCTACCCCTCTGGGTGACAGGCGTAAGTGTTTATGTATTTATTATGTATTATATACACACATATAATACAGGGTACATACATTATATATATATATATATATATATATATATACTATATATATATATATATATATATATATATATATATATATATATAAGATGTTAGTAAATAAAATTTTTATTAACTAATTTATTAACATCTAAAACCGTATTCATAAACTCTGCACTCCTAAATGTTTTAGCTAGTTTAGGAAATAAGACCAAATTATCACAATTTGAGTCATGTTTTTGTCGAAAGAATGTTGATGCGCTTCGGGAGTTATAAAAATATTGTGTTTTCCGACGAATGTAATTTTCATATAAATGGGCCAGATGTTTTTAGTTTGAACTAAAGTGAACTTTTTTGTTACGATCTGCGTGACAAAAAAGTTCACCTTAGTCCAGTGTCACCATCATTGAAAAGTTGCGATTCAAATATTATAAGTTTTACAGATTTTGGTTTATGTATATATGCAAAACAGTGCTTCAGTGCTCTTTTCTTTAATTTTTAACATAATTAACTTCTCTTTAATTCTTCTACTTTTAGGAACATCTGTAGTTTGGCTTATCCATTTCCGATCTAATTAATAAAAAATATTGTTTTGTTACCGATGGGGAAAAAAGGTTATCGAGTGGCAGCATCGCACCGGTAGACGTAGTATAGGGCGACCCCCCACTAGATGGACTGACTGGTAAGACATGCAGGAAGTCGATGGATGCAGGTGGCTCAGGACCGTGCTTTGTGGCATTTCTTGGGGGGAGGCCTATGTTCAGCAGTGGACTTACGAAGGGCTGTAATGATTAAAATGAATAATTGTTTTGTTAATTAGCTTGGACATTACAATGTGAAAGCTAAGCTTAACAAAAGTATTCAAACTTGCCTTGAAGAATAACGCGGTAGAGCAAAGACCATAATGTTGTGTCTAACTAACTATATTGTGGCATTCCTTGGGAGCGGCCCATGTTCACCTGCAGACTTCTGAAGGGCATTATGACGAATGATAAAATGATTCCCTACTGCAATTCTGACATTCTAATTTTTTCATTTTTATTCATTTCTTTTAGGTCACAAGTATAATAATATTCGTATCGGCTCTTATGTGGATTCTTAGCTTCATTATATTCGTAATTATATTTGCGGACGCTATGGTTTTTATAGTGTTAGTTGTGGTGACGCTTACAATTATTTTATTTGATATTATCTTCAACTTGGTGCTCATAATCGGCGCTCATAAGGTGAGTTTAATTTGAAAACACAATTTTTATTTATAATCTAAACTAAGCTACATATCAACTTTGTTACACCAACGATGATCATCATGTAATTACGATTAGATTTTTCTTACTCTTAATTTTATAAAAAATTTTGGAAAAAATGAGACAAATAATTTTAATTGTAAACTTTTTTCTAAATATCCCTTTTGGTATCTTGCTGGCTCTTCCTAAGAGTGTGGTAAATTAAAGACAAGAGTGACTTTTAATAAGTATTATTTATACAATCTATATTGAATAAAAAAAATATATATCTGTATTGTAACCAAGGTTGTCTATCTTGTCTGCTAATAAAAAATAAATGGTAAAAAAAGGTTTTTCGATTAAATTATTGAAAATTAACTTGTTTGGAATACAAATTGAACCTTACCCATTATAACTTGTTCCAACATTTAATAAGATAAATAAATAAATGCTTTATTTCTTTAAGATTAAAAAACATAAAAAATGTAGTAGATGGATTCTCCTAGTAAGCTTAAAACTTGTGCCAGAGCTTACCTATTACATTCTGAACAAGTTTCGGTTGCGATATTCACAAACTATCTATCGAACAAAAAAGAAAACATAAAAATTGGATAATGTGAAAACAGTAGAGCCGTCGTAGCTCAGCGGCTAAGTACTCGCTGTAAATTTAACAGCACGCGAGCAACAAGGGTTCGATCTCCGCCGGCACAAATAAAATTGCTAATTGCAATTTTAAGTGCTGATGTACCACGTTCTCGATGGTGAAGAAATATATCGTGACAAAATCTACACATCTGAGAAATAAGAAAAAAATATTTCGAAAACATCGCCAACATGCATTGGGCCAGCGCGACGCACATTTCCTTGCCCTAAAACACTCTCAGGAATAAAACGAGGCCTGTGCCCAGCAGTGGGAGGTATATGGGCTGTAACCTTAACTTCAAATTTAACTTTTTATAGGATACGGTGACAAACTAGCATACAGTCCACCTGATGGTAGGTGGTTGCTGCGGCCCATAGACATCTACATCTATCCTCTATTACGAATCAAAATGCAGATGCGTTGTCACCAGTGAGGACTAAGATGGAATGCCTCGTTTCCAGTAAAAAGGGTCTGCGGTTCTCTACACTCACCATACGAAACACAGAAGCATTAAGCTACTATTTCACGCCGGTATTCTGTGAGAGCGTGGTCCTTCCCCGGTCGAGCCGATCCATTCGTGTTACAACTATACTACTAATATAACTGCAGCTCTACCACGTATAGAACTCGTAACTAATGTAAAAACAAATAAGATCATTCGAGTTTCTTACGAAAGTGACAAAATTTCTATTTCAGCACTAAACCGACCAATATATTGTAGTTAATAGTCCGTATATTGGGGAAGAAAGGTTTTCGAGTGGCAACCTCGTACCGGTAAGTGAAGTGTAGGGTTATATGAAGTGACGACCTGGTAAAAGATGCAGGAAGTCGATGGATGGCTCACGAATGTGATTTGTGATATTTGACAACAGACATCTCATCAATGAGCATTTGCCTCCTCTCATTTTTCGAGAGGGCTACGAATCAAAGAAATTCGGTAACGCTCCAATAGATACGAATTCCCGAACTTGATAAATATTCGTAATATTTGTTTGTATCGTAGGCAGGCAAGTTTACAAACACGCAGCAGGTCATCTTTCTACTATGAATGTATATAATATAAAATATTATAAAACAACTATCAGTAAGCTAACATGGGAATGGGTCGGATATAGTAATTATATCTCAAAATTTGACAACCGGTTGGGCAAAAAGGTTCTCGAGTCGCAGCCTCGTACTCGCAGGCGCAGTGTCCAGCGACCTGACGCTATAAGAAATGACGACCTGATGGAACACGCAGACCGTCGATGAATGCAGTTAGCTGAAGACTATTACTTTGTGGTAATCTGTGGGGAAGGCCAATGCGCATCCGTGGACTTGTGAAGGGCTGTAATGACAGTGACATTGAAAACAAAACCGATAGTAATGACAGTGATATTGAAAACAAAACTGACCGTAATTACAGTGATATTGAAAACAAAACTGACAGTAATGACAGTGATATTGAAAACAAAACTGACAGTAATGACAGTGATGTTGAAAACAAAACTGAACTTCTAATGAAAAGATTCCTTCAGTCGAATAATTATAGCGTTTCCAAATTTTAGGTATTGAACCGTTTAGTTTACATAACACACAGGTTACATAAGTAGACGCTATCCATTGGCATCTACATCTATTCTTGATTTTGAATTAAAATGTAAATGCGTTGTCACCCTGAGGACTTAGATGAAATTCCTCGTATTATGTGAGAGCGAGGACTTTCCCCGGTCGAGCTGGCCCATTCGTGCTACAGCCATAATATAGCTGCAGTTTGGCTTTACTACATATAATTTCCAGAGATAATATTTTTGTTTGTTTCAGAAACATACTACGTTGTTACGGCTCTACTACCGCTATGGGATCGCACATGGATTCATTATCACAGCTTCTGCTCTCTTATTTATTGTTTATGCAATTGCTTCAGTGAATGATCCCTTTGAAGAATCAAAATTATGGCATAAAATTGTGATATTTGCATCGGCTATTTGTGCTTCAATGAGTAAGTTCTTTTTACACAACTTTTAATAAACTTAACCCATATGCGTAGATACATAATATGTACTTTTTTAGCATCTGGCAAAAATAGGGTTGTAACATGTGAACGAAGTAGAAGCCTATGGTACCATCGAACAGTTTTTTAGTGAAATAAGTAAATTAATTAAAAACTAACGAAATTCAAATCACATCCACCTTACTTTACGAACGACAATAAAACAATGAATTTAGTGGGCATATTTGACCTTGTCATATTGCAGGTTCACAGGCTAGGGTGGATATGATTTGAATTTCGATAGATTTTAATTAATGTATTTATTTCATTCAAAATTTTGACCTTAATTTTCTTTAAATATCATTGCCATAGACTTCCATTTCGTTCACATATTGCACCCTTTTTTTCCAGACGGTAAAAAGGGATATCCAGTATATGTACGAATGTAATGGAATTAGCCATCATGTTATGCAGTTTACGCCATGGGCTACAGTAGCGAAAATAATACAAACTTACTCTCTTACCTTTCATGCAGCACCGGAATTTGGTAGCAGGTATAGTATTGCTTATCAGTTAAATAGGTTAGAGGGTAGAACTACTAGGCAGAGTAGAAGCCTAAGAAATCAGTAATAAAAATCCCTTGATCATCCAGAGAAATAACCATAGATAATAAAAATTAAAAAATAGAAACATTTCCAAATATACTAAGGTGGCAGGAGTAATTTCTACGAGAATATAACTATAATGATACTTAAAAAAATGCTCGATTATAATACTGTACTAATTTAAAACATTTTTGTTATTAAATAAAAGTTTAATTTTATTCAATAATATTTTGCCCAGGAGTTTGTCTAGGTAGATACGACTCTCTTTCCTACTTCTGCCGTCAAGCAGCAGTGCAGACTCTGCTCTAAATTCTGATTGGCAGAATATAGAGAGCCAGAATATTACAGGCAGTATTCTTTAGACACACATTTTTTTAAAACGTTACTCCTACACTAGGATTTTCTCCTGTATTGAGGGCAGTTTACAAACATAAATTGCACAAGGACAAACATCCAGACCTGGAACAACTACTTGTAGGCCCTACAAATACTTGTTTCGTGCAGAATTCGAACCCGCGACCACCAGCGCAGCCACTCATTGCTAGGCCACTGCGCCACGGAGTCGTCAAGCTACGTGGCGCAGTGGCTTACTAGACTCCTTTGTTTGAAATGGCTCACAGGTGTCCATGGGCTACAGTAGCCACTTATCATCGGATTGTAAGTTCATATGTCACTGCTGTTTTACAAAACAATGCTGATTTGTTTCAGTTATTCACACATACCTTCTGATATTAGTACGGAGTGAGGTGCTGAAGCTGAAAGCGAATTCTCAGTTCATGTTTACGAACCACACCGTCGACCCAACGTGCGTTATGCAAGGCTCAAATGATGTACAGATAATAAATAAAGATATAGACGAAGAGAAGTAACCATTATGAAATCGAAATTATCTCAGTTTAATATTTTATAATTTTCCTAGTCAATAATATTAAGCCATTGAATAATATTAAAAATTGTTTTTAAGCATGTTGTTTTAGTTCATCCGTTAGCAACTAAATTAACATACTACTGAATTATACGTACCTTAATTTGACATTTGAGAATTTAACTATTAACCCTTCAATCCCCATGAAATTCCCATGGAGTCGCATGCGCCTGGCAAATCCCGAGCGGCCGCATGCGACCGCACCCACCCACAGCACTTAAAACCATTAAAACTTATGTTTAGAGACTACTTTTCTACGAAAAAGGTTGGCATTATAAAATCTATACATAATTTTCTATCTTGTGGTTTAAACACAACTCAGGTTTTACTTAAAAGATTTTATTGTACTTTGATAAAAAAGAAATATATATCAAGCGGATTTCGGCAGCGTGAAAATCACAATTATTTCAATATATTACTCGAAATTCTTTACGTAAAAATGTAAATTATATTCACATCAAAACTTTTGTAATAATTTTATAATAAAACACTATAGTAAACACTAATAAAACACCAGAAAAATCCAAAACTCAACACAACATCCAAATTAAAATGGCATTCGTAACGAACGTAGATTATAAATTAATATCTATAGACTAAGTGTTTTTTTATTCCACTAGAGAATAGAAAATTTCATACCGATTCAATAATGCCAAACTTCTTCATGAAGAAATAGTTGCTAAATCTAATTTTTTATCGGTTAAAGTGTTCAATCGTGAAAAGACAATGAGTGTGGAGAATTACAGTAACCGTAGAAAACCGGAGACCCTTTCTGCTTGAAACTGGGTATTCCATCTTAGTCCTCGGGGTGACAACGAATGACTAGTATTAAAAATTAATTTTTTATAAGTGTAGTTTTTGTTCATCCCTAGTACTTTTTTTTCAGAAATTACCTATTAAAAAAATTATATTACGTTATAGAATAATATAAAAATCTAATCTATACATATAATAAATCTGTAGAAAAGTCGTGTATGTAATTCTAATATATTCTTGAAAAAACAGTTCAGGATACTAAATATAGGGTACTGAAGCCTAGCAAGTGGTTTTTAGAATGTTTGTCTGTCTGTCTATCTGTCTGTGTATTCATGATTCACGCAAGAACACTTCTTTAGATGTAAAGTTTCTATTATACATGATTCTGTTAGTTATAGGCGAGATGACGGGTGTTTTTTTTATTAAGTTCGCCATGGATCGGTCGCGGTGGTCCAGTAGCGTGGCCATCCCGCTCTTCTGAGGAAAGGATGATCGTCACAATTCCAAACACTAGGGAAGAATTCATCGCAAAAATAATGTCAGTCGCCGAATAAATAAAATCTTCGATGGCACATAGAGTTTTAGCTAGCCTACAAGCTAGAGGTGGCCACTTTGAGTAACTGCTTTAGATATTTTAATTGTAAGTAAATTATGTACAACAAGTAAAAACTAATAAGTAATTTAAGTGTTTTTAATGTTTTTCTGTTTAGGGTTTCCACAATGGGACTTTGTGCTTGCGCATACGCTATGTTCAAACAACAATAATTCTTAAAGTAATAAACATACAGCTGTAAACTTTATGTTCTATTATAGCTTAATCCAAAATCTGTCGATTTAGTAAAAAATAAAGAGGGGCAATCGAGGTTGTTTTAGCAGTAATTTAAAATAATTTGCCGATTTGCATAAGTTTTGGATATTCATTTAGACTCAAATATTTTTTTAAAGTTACGAGTATGTGAACCCATTTTTTGCAAATGTAAACGATAGACAATGTTGTTGTCCTCCGAATGAGCATATATTATCTCAGAAAAATCCAAACATTGAGAGATATGTTTTTTTGTACACATGTGAATAATATCTAAAGAAAAAAACAAAACGGTTGTCACATAGAGGGTATGGGATTAGACCTCTTCAGTTTATAGTGTATTTGTGTATTGAAATATTTGTAATATATTATGTACTTAGAATATCGCTGGTCCGTGACCGGACGCACTGTATATTATGTCGTGGCCAGTGTCTATAACTTCGTGAAATTGTGTTATTTCACGATATTTAACACTGCTTTTATACTATTTCATGATAATATAGTTTGACAAAATTAATGAATAGAGATCGTTTGACAAATCAATCAAATAAGTTTTCCTGACCTATTATTTATTTAATTTTATCGGTGTCTTATCATTAGTTTAATCAGCAGTAAGTGGATGGCGCGATCTAGAATGTTCGAGTACATACCGGTCCCGAATGATTAGGTGTAGAAAGTTCGGGCATGGAAATCTCTAGAAGGATCTTAACTCTCCTAGTTCTGGTACTTGGTACTAGAGGGCGCTAGTATCACCATGTACCAGGTATTAATTATGGTGCGTAACAATATTATATCCTCGATTAAGAATTAAAATGTGAATGCATTATCACTCCAAGACTAATATATACAATAAATAAGGACAGTATACAAACTACATATATTTTGCAGGGTCACAAAACAATACGGCACCGAGTTACCACATGGCAACATGAGTTTATATCAGTAGTAGGAAAATTTGAAGGGAAGGGTTTAGAAGGGAATGCATAAAAAATTGAGGTGGAATAGTTTTCGGTATTCATTCGCCGATTCCTCTTTATTTATTTAGTTACAGCCTATACATCCCTCTGCTTGGCACAAGCCTCCTCTCATTTTTGAGAGGGCTTTAGGGTAACGAAATGTCCGCCGTGCTGCTTCAATGCGTGTTGGCGAAATTCACATGTTATCGAAATATTTTTTCTTACTTCTCACGATGTTTTCCTTCACCGCCGAGCACGTAGTAAATCGGCACTTAAAATTGCAATTAACAATTTCTATAGTGCCGGCGCGGATCATACACGGGTTGCTCACGTAATTTTTTGAAATTGAAAACTGCATTTTTATATAATTTAAATGTGGGACGACCAACATCATGATTTCGCCACTTATATTTTAATAGTTTTTAATCGTAATACTTACGTAATTTTATTAAGTAGGTGATAGTGAATTTTTTAACTATGTATTAATTACAACGAAACGCTGTTTTTATGACTATGACTTTTATAGAACATTATTGGCAAGGGAAAACTGCATACAGATACATATAATATTTAGTTTATAAAATCAAATCAAACAATTTAAATTAAATAAAAATTGTGCTTTCTTAAATAAAATACAAAGATATTCTTAGGTTTATGTATTCTTTAAATATTTGACAAACTATTACCCGACAAAAATTAAAATATTAAATAAGCCAAATGTGACTGCTGGCCGCACGAGGAATTAAACGGTTGCTCAGCGAGCTATGGAGAGAGCTATGCTCGGGGTTTCTCTGCGTCATAGACTTAAAAAGTAGGATATCCGTAGTAGAACCAATAGTAATGAAAATGATCTCGTTCTATAAATCGTTTTAACATATAAGTATGTAAATAATGTTAATAAATGATAAAGGGTATTAAAATATCCAAAACTATTTTATTTTCATTTTCCTGACAATCCCCAGCAGATACGCTGGCCGTGTAAATATCTACCCAGGGGCGGCATCGCCTGACATCAAAGGCATTTCATAACTGTAAGGTCTTTAAGCTATGATAGTACAGAGCGCAGCCGCTAGACGTAGTTAACGTCGGCTAAAATATCTGCAGTTTCCATTCCGTCAAGGTCATTCAGGCTTCATAAAGCCTTAATACGACAGTCCGCCCTCTGCGCTCGATTTGTCTGCCCCTTTCGAACGCGTATATATTAATATTTCGAAGAATTTATGTTTTTATATTGGTATTGTAAAGTTTTAATACAATGTCTACAAGTAACTCATCATTTACAAAATGTTGCTTCTGTGCGCCCTTGAGATACGGGCTTTTAGTCTGGGCTTACTTTAAATTGGTAAGTTTAATTTTACTACAATTTTAAAAATGCAACTAAGCATAAAACCTAGCAAAATAAATTCATAAAAGGCTCAAACATACAGCGGCTTTATTGAATTTGTACACTTTATGTATAAGGAAATATAAATATTATAATAAATAATATATATATATATATATATATATATATATATATATATATATATATATATATATATATAATAAGAACAAGTATTTAATAATAAATATTATATACTTGTTCGCTTGCATATTCAAACGTGATGATAAAAAAGAAGGCCAGTAAAAGGGTCCCCTTGATAAACATGTCTCTTATATATAAATGTAATCATTTATAAATCTAGGACAAGCTCTATGCGTGACTCAAATTTTACCCTAATCTAATTCCTAGTAATTAACGCCTGATCACTAACATCTGAAATCCTGTTAACAAACTTCTTGCGTTTTATGTGATCTAAATCTGTGTCGCAGTAAAAGAGTGGTTCAACGCCCAAGGTCAATAAGTGCAGATGAAGCAATCAATGAAGTTAGCGTTTCATACTACGCGATCCGGGACTATGAACCCTCAAGCGACCTGCTGAGCTCACTCTATTAAGAAGAACGTCTTTGCATCGCATATTTGCGATAACATTAACAGCGCACTCTTTTATAATTCCGCTAGTGCAGGATATAAAGCCAAATGATCACAATTCACGACGTGTTTTGACGTACCAATGTTGGAGCGCTTTTTGTTCAAAAATATTGTATTTCTGACGAAGATCATTTTCATTTAAATTAGGTAGATGTAGCTGACTGGGACTAGCGTTGTCAGGCGTCCGGATAAAGCGGGACACAGTCAGGCTTTTTGGTTGCGTGTCCGGCTAAATTACACGGCGTCCGGCCTATCCGACTTTTGTTAGGCTTTTTAAATTTGACCATTTTTTATATTTTTCATGTACTTATATAAATAATATTACAATTATTGAATTTAATATTGTAATAAATTTTAAATGATTAAAAATAAAGAATGTTTAAATTTTATTGTTATTTCATTAGAATTTGGGAAGATTTTATTTTAAATAATAAGAAAACATTGTTTTACCTTAATAAAAATTGTCATGTTATACTAAGACTAAAAAATTAAGTGTGTCCGGTCTTTTAACTAAAATGTCCGGCTAAGCTCGCTAGTCTGTACGGCTTTTCGGTTTTAAAACCTGGCAACCCTATCTTAACTTATTTGTTACGATCAGCGTAACAAATAAGCTCACCCAAGTCCACAGCTTAAACAGTGTCATCATCATTGTTAATACTTGCCTTCAAGGATAACGAGATAGAGCAAAGTATATGGTTTTGTCTGTGACACTTCGGTCTACAGTTAACTTCCCGAGCAAAATCAAAACATCATAATCGATTTCATTACAGCCCTTCACAAGTCCACTGATGAACACTCTGACCAAGCAATGCTATAAAGCACGGTCCTGTCTTACCAGGACGTCACTCCATCAACCGCCCTACACTTCGCCTACCGGTACGAGGTTATCGGTTCTTCGAGCTATATGCACTTCAGCTTAATAATCCTTATTCAATCGACGGGTTCAATTTGGCTGGACAGCATTCACAATATTACGACACATCTTTTCATCATGTATACCGGTATACGTGAAAACTCGAAAACGAGACTGTATACCGGTGCCTATTACCAGTGATAACTTATGAATCTGACACGTGGTTCTCCACTGCTGGCCGTATGAGGACACTCAAGGTCACTCGGCTAGCTATGGGGAGGGCTATGCTCGGGGTTATCTGCGTGATAAGCTTATAAATGCGAATATCCAGAATGACAGACATAGTTCAACGGATTAGTAAGGATGAAAATATGTGTATAAGCATATATAGCCTACAAATAGTTGTTATGTGTCTGGGAGTTTTGCTATCTTAATGAACGAGTTAGTGAAATACCTAGCCTACACTATACATGAGAAGTTATTAGGAAAAACTGTTTAAGAAAAAACGCTTAGATAGATTTTAGAAATCTAAGTTATAAACACCGAGCTTATTTAGATGATTGGCTATGGCTTGAAGAACATACCGACCTACAATTACCGATAATCGATTGGGAAGAAAGATTCATTAGTCGCAACCCCGTATCTGTAAGCGATGTGTAGTGCAGCCCCCTACTAGATGGAGTGCTATTCTGGTAAGATATGCAGGTAGTCGATGGATGCAGGTGGCTTAGATTTGACTATTATATATAATATAATATTTAGATATTGACTGTGCTTTGTGGTATTCCTTGGGGGAGGCCTATTTTTATCAATGGACTTGTGAATGCTCTGATGACGTATGATGAAATGTCTTATTGAAATGATTGAAACTGAATAATTTTTATAATTCTTTTAGGTCACAAGTATAATAATATTCGTACCGGTTTTTATATGGAGCCTTCTCCTTATTTCAGCCGCACTTGCATTTGGAAGCCCCATGTTTATTATAGCGTTAGTTATAGCGATACCAATTATTCTTTTATTGGATATTATATTCAACCTAGTGCTCATAATCGGCGCTCATAAGGTGAGTTTAATTTAGAAACACAATTTGTTTATATTCTAAACTAAGTTACATCTTATACCGTTTTAGAGCAACGCTTTTCAACATCCACTAACTGTCAAGTCTTTTCTAAAAAGTACGTTCAATGTATTACCTATAGTTAACTTCTTGATTTATAGCCCGTATTTATACTGGGGAAGTAAGGTTGTCGAGCGGTAGACTCGTACCGATAAACAAAGTGTAGGGTGGTTTCCCATTAAATGGAGTGACGACCTGGTAAAAGATGCAGGAATTCAATAGTGCTCATTACCGTGGTTTGTGGTATTCCTAGTTATCGGGCATCCCATCATTAGGCATATGCCTCCAATGAATATTCGAGATGGTTAAGAAGAAAAGGTATTCACTAACTCTATTATTCAACCTTTAAGAGTTAATGAGCTTGATGAATAGTCGATATATTTTTTATAGTAGGCAAGTTTTTAAGAAGTTGTGTTCACCTTTCTACTATGAATGCATATCATACAAAATAATATTATAACAGCGGATCATTAAGCTGACGTAGGAATGGGACAGAAATGTAGCTTAAAGAGCCGACAAACGATGGAGGAGAACAGGCAAGCGCATTGTTGGTCGTACTCCCACTGAATGGAATGAAGACCCAATAAAATATACAGGCAGCACATGGATGCAGGTAGCTCAGGACCGTACTTTGTAGCAACCTAAATCTACAAAACTTTTTAAATTAAAATAATTTATTAAACAATACGTGGTAGAGCCATGCTGCAGTTATATTAGTAGTATAGTTGTAGCACGAATGCGTTGGCTCGACCGAGGAAGGACTACGCTCGCACAGAATACCAGCGTAAAATAGCAGCTTAATGCTGCTGTGTTTCATATGGTGAGTGTAGAGAACCGGAGATCCTTTTTACTGGAAGCAAGGCATTCCAGCTTAGCCTTTACGGGTAACAACGCATCTGCGTTTTGATTCATAGTCAAGTATAGAGTCTATGGGCCCCAGCAACCACATACAATCAGGTGGATTGTGTGCTCGTTTGTCACTCTATTCTATAAAAAAAAACAAGTTAAATAATTGAACACATTGTCCACTTGATGAAAAGTAAATGCTGTTATACATTGACATCTTCATCTACCAACCCTAAGGGGGCGTCCGATATTTACGTGAGGTAATTTTGGCGATTTTTCTACTCTCCCCTTCCCCTGGTGGGATGTCGTAAGATATGGCTCAACACGGTTAATATGTGCTTGATTGCGTTAGGTTTATTAAAAAAATATAATTTGCTTAATTATTTTTATATAATTTATGGAGTTCGCATAATCGCGTTAAATAATATTGTGTAGAGTTAGCCATAATTCGTTTAACTTGAGCCACTATTCTCGAAATTTTACACTATTTCTTGCGAAAAAAATACCTACGTGATATTTATCGAGGACCCTTCGCTTACGTGAGATTGGATGAGATGCGACTTGACCCCCTTCACCCCATAAACGTCTCACGTAATTAATAGACGCCTCGTTTCCAGTTATAAGGTTCTCCGGCGCATTGTAATTGCACGCTGCTGGTATTTTGTAAGAGCGTGGACTTTCCTCGGTCGAACTGACCCAAATGTGCTACTACCATAATATAAATGCAGTATGGCTCTACCACGCATTATTTCCAAAGATAATATTTTCTTTGTTTCAGAAACATACTACGCTGTTACGAGTCTACTACCGCTACGGAATCGCGCGTGGGCTCGTTATCACAGCCTCTGCTCTCTTAATCATTGTTTATAAAGACGCTCCAGGGAATAATCCTTATGAAAAACCAAAATTATGGCCAACTGTAATATTTGCGTCGGCTTTTTGTGTCTCAATGAGTAAGTTCTCTTTTACACATCTTCTAACAACTTATACCTGCGTATAACTTCGCACTATTGTAATGGAATATCATAATTCAGTTTTCACCCGCTTCCGGAAGTCTGAATAATCACCGTATTAGGAACCAATGACAAAACAATAATTTAAATACTCTGCAATCATCACTGCTGATAATCAATAAATACTTTTGGATATTATTTAAATTTCCTTAAGCTCTAATATAATTTCATTAAAACGTAACATACTATCCGTCTTTTCTACAAAAAATTGTTTATAATTTGTCTCAAGTTAAAACTAGAGTGTGTTTCAATAAATAAGTCCCGTGAAGAAAAAAGATGAACTTAGATGGAACTTAAGGAATTGGACAGTAAATGTCATAATTCGCAAAAACTGTGGCACTGCAGTAGAACTACATCAACTTAAGCAATGGCTAAGCTGCTCTCACTTCACTAAATGACAATAGAAAGAGACAGGTAAATGTTATCCTATACCTTTAAACGAGCAATTCTTGTATATATATATATATATATATATATATATATATATATATATATATATATATATATATATATATATATATATATATATATATATATATATATATATATATACGGAAACAGCTCCAAGGATTTTCATAAAATTTAGTGTCCATGGGGTTTCGGGAGCAATAAATCGATCTAGCTAGGATTCATTTATAGAAAATGTTATTTTGTCCTTGTTTTCAGGTAATGAAAAACTGCTAGGATATAAGAAGGTAAATTTTGACAGTGTATTAATGATCGTAATAGCTCAAGTAGGATATCAGGCGGCCAAAAAATCGTAGTGCCCTGTTTCCCGTCCGGTCTTCGGTCCGACTTTTTTTCCTTTTTTTTCAAGTCCCCTTCTATTGTGAGAAAATTTGTGATTTCTAGCCTTTTTTAGTATTTTTTTAAAAATACGAAAATTTAAATTAAACCAATTGTACTCATAAGAGCCGTGGTTCGAGCTCAGATGGTTAGCGCTCGCTGTAAATTTCACAATACGCGAGCAAAACGTGCTCGGCGGTGAAGGAAAAACATCGTGAGGATGCATCGTGACCTGCATGTCTGAGAAATAAGAATAAATTTTTTTTTCAAAGACATGTGAAGTTCGCCAACGCGCATTGGGGGTAGCGCGGCGGACTATTCCTTGCCCTAAAACCCTCTCAGAAATGAGATGAGGCCTGTGCCTAGCAGTAGGGCGTATATAGGCTGTAAGTTTAGTTTACTTTACACTCGTAATTTTTTATTCAAATAACCGGTTCAGTTTTTTCTATTATGTCCATAAGATCAATTCGTATTACTCATGTTTCATCAGTATGTAATTTGCATCTAAACATAATTTCCAAAACACACGATTCCCAAAAAAAAAATACCGATTAAAGCTCGTTCATCCAGGTACTTAATATAATGAAGCGTTACCTTGCGGGTTCCAAAATATTTTAGATATTAAAATTTACGTAAAATATATGATAACGATGATGAATGACGTGTCTTACCCAGTTTAAAAAGTACCTCCCGCCCTTTTATAGTTACGTGCACTATCCCTGTCACCATTTATCCCAGCACCACTACACTAGGATCTTAGCGGCCAGCCATCGCCGAGTTTATTGCGCAAAAATTTTTTTCGGCACAATTTCATTGGTGCCGGCGGAGATCGAACCCGGTTAGGTCGCGTTTTGTTAATATTTACAGTGAGCGCTAACCATCTGAGCTATCACGACTCAAATATAATGCTGTACTTAATAAAACCATCCTTGTTACCAAATTAATATAAAATGTGCCTAGAAGTCAGTTTGGTTAGATACGAACCTCTTACCCATTATTCCGTCAAACAGCAGCGCCTGTACTTTCGTACCTGAGTGATATAGAAATCCAGTACAATTACAGGCTGTAAGGCGAACAAGCTTAGTCCTCAGAGCTGGCAACGCATCTGTAGCATCCTTTGTTTGAAATGGTTGCAGGTGTCTACAGACAGTTACCACCAGGTTGTAAGTCCTTTTGGCAGTTCTGTTTTACAAAAAAATGCCAATTTGTTTCAGTTTTTCACACATACCTTCTGATATTAGTACGAAGTGAAGTGTTAAAGCTGAAAGCAAATTCGCAGTTGAAGTTTTCGAACCACATCAAAGACCCCACGTGCGTTATGCAAGGCTTAGATGACGTATAGATATAAAGAAAGATATTCCTAGATCAAGATAAGTAAGTATTGGTGAATCACACTTATCTTAGTTTAATATTTTGTAACTTCCCTGGTGAAACAATTATATTAAATTATTGAATAATACCTGACGAGAAGATCGTCGTTCGTCGTAATTTCCCGAACGCTGCCCAGCTGAGTTGAATCCGTCGATTGACCTCTCGGTCGAAGTTGGACTTACCTAGTCGGACTTTTTGTCTACATCTTCTCGTCAGGTACACCTCAAAACCTGAAAACTAAGTTGTACAACCAGTGCGTGTTGCCAGTGATGACCTACGGAACCAAGACGTGCTCCTTCACTGCTGGCCGTATGAGGACGCTCAAAGGCGCTCAGCGAGCTATGGAGAGGGCTATGCTCGGAGTTTCTCTGCGTGATAAACTTAGATATGAGGTTATCCGCATTAGAACCAGAGTGACCGACATAGCCCAACGAATTAGTAAGCTGAAGTGGCAATGGGCAATCCATATAGCTCGAAGAACCGACAACCGTTGGGGAAGAAGGGTTCTCGAGTGGTAGCTTCGTACCGGTAGGCGAGGTGTAGGGCGACCTCTCACTAGATGGTGTGACGACCTTGTAAGACATGCAGGAAGTGGATGGATGCAGCTGGCTCAGGACCGTGCTTTGTGACATACCTTGGGGGAGGCCTATGTTCAGCAGTGGACTTGTGAAAGGCTGTAATGATGATGATGATGATTGAAAAATATTAAAAATATTTTTTAGATATGTAGTTTTTGTTCATCCCTAGGTTACCAAAGTCATAAACTACTAAATCATACTTATCTTATTTTCAAATTAAAGAATTTAAGTATTAAAACAATTATTTTAAGTTATTGAATAGTATGAAAATCTAATACATTACATATATCTAAGCGTGGTATAGCATTCAAAACCCATATTATGATTTTACCACGAATGGGTTGGCTCGACCAGGAAATGATAAACAAATAAAATATAGGTTCAGTCTTATACTTTTTTATATGTATATATCTTAATTTACTATGTCAAAATTTACCTATTAAGGAAATTACATTGCGTTATAGAATAACATTAAGAATGTAATACGTAATGTTGCGCGGCTAAGTTGACATCTGGCACTAGCGCCATCTAGTGTCGGGTAACGGAGCGAGGAGAGAGCTTTCCAGAAAATGAAATCACTAATCTTTCAACCGACACCGCCATCTGTTGTCGAAACGAAGAACTAAGCTTCTAGAAGCTGACTTTCGAACTTTCGGCGCTTTGTCGACTGGTGCGCCTATTTACTTGAATGTTCTGGATGATTCGGTACTAATGTGTATTTATAGGCGCTGCAAGGTGCGATCGGGGAAGTATTGGATTTGGCGAGACAAACGAAGCTTCGGAGCGACATAAAGTGAATCAATGTGATTAATTATTGGTGTTTTTAACTTTAATTAGTGTAAAGTGAATTAAAGTGTTAATTTAGGTAATTCAATCGTCAATTTTTATTGTCACGAACCTCAAGCTCGTAACAGTAATATAAATATAATATTATAAACCTTTACTTGGTAGAGCCATGCTTTAGCTATATTGCGGCTGAACTTTAATTTCAATAATCACCAGTCGGTGCCTATTTTCCATATAGAAACGGTTATAAGACGTGGCTCCTTAGTATTAGCTAGTAAACTGCTATCATGTAAAAATGGTAAGCTATGGCATATGTTGCCTTATTATTGTGAGCGACTGTAGACACATGTTTTCACATTTATCTTTTTTGATATGTGGAGAATATAATATCAATATTCTAAGAACAAAGAAAAAACTGTTATGATGATTAAAATTACATTGAGCATAATAATTAATAGTCGCACGGGAAAGTTCAAGTCTCGTAAATCCGACCACCAATTAAATTTTAACAATTAATTTATTAAATCTGATAAGGAAAATTTTATGAGTTGAAATGTTGTTTGAGTAATATTTTAATGAAATTCCGATCTTAACTACACAGTCACTGTATTTTTCCCCTGTCGTCGACGAACCATTACTCAATCAAAATGTTTCAACACTATTTAAATTAGGAAAATCAAAGATCTGTGGGGAATTGCTGTTAAATTAATTGCGTCTATGATAGATACATATAGCTAGCTATTATTTTAAATACTACTATCAAATCTGGTCTGCCTCCTGATTAAACAGCGTAAAGTGATACCTTTATTTAAATCTATCAGATAATTTGGCCCCGCTAATTTTAAAGACTTAAAGAGGTTTACACCGGGCAGGGTGTTCAGCCCGAGGAGCGGTTGCACCACAAGCGGAAACACACCGAAGCCTACATCGCGCTATCAAAGTTCTGAAATTGACGCCCCATATATAGGACAGCTCCGAAACAAAACACGAAGCGTTGGTTTGCTTAAAAGCTTTCGAATGTGTTTACCATGAGACATTCAATATTGCACTGCAATACTTTGGTGCAAGAAGAAACGCAATTAAATTTATTATGTAATATTTAAGTAACAGAACGCAAAAAGTATTTATCAATGGTATTACTTCTTCCGAGTCGATAGTAAATTGTGCAATTACCTCAGGGCTAAACTCTCGGGCCCTTTCTGTTTTTATCTATATTTTACACGTAGCAGAGTAAAGTTGCAGCTATATTATGGTCGTAACATGAATGGGTTGCCTCGACCAGGGTGCTACACTCTCACAGATTACCAGCGCAAAACAGAAGCTTTATGCTCTTGTGTAGCTTGGTAAGTGTACAGAATCGGAGACCCTCTTGACTGGAAATGAAGAATTCGATCTTAATCCTCTGGAGGATAAATGTATATGCGTTTGGCATCACCTATATTACTAAATTGTTTATTTTTATTTTTGAATTAACATGGCGCTAAAACTAAGTATATAAAATTTATATTTCTGAATGATAAACATCAAAATACTTTTATGATTTTAGATGAGGAGGAATTCAGTCTTTTGACGCCATTTTTATTTCAAACATCAAGGCTAGTTAACTGTAACTATTTCTATAACATAATGCCGATTGGTATTTTTCAAAGGCGAAACGCGACTGTCACTTCATTTATATTAGTTTTGCAGAAGAGGGCCATAAAAGCAATCTATGATTTAAACCTAAAGTCTCTGAGATAAAAACACAGACAATTATTTTAGTAACTGTGGCCTCTCCTTACGTTTACAAAAATGTATGGTATGTAAATAAAACTAAAATTAGCTATAAAATAAATGATAAAAAATCTGTAAATACTAGGAAATCTCTGTCAATACTAGGAACAGACACAAGCTAGGATACTATCTGTTTACTCATTTACTACAAAATCCATGAAAATAAACACAATTTGTAAAAGTTAAAAATGCATTGCCATGTTTAAAAACTTTATTAAACAAAAGATTCTATAAAAATTGTTATTATAAATTTTTTGTATAAAAATATTCAGTTTCAAAAATATTTGTTTACGGACGAAGGTCATTCTCATATAATGAGGGCTAATAATCTCACCAGAGGTCGCTAGTTGACACTGAGGTGCAGTTCTGTGTTACACAATGTGATTTAATTGATAATTTAAATTTAAATAAAATCTTATTGGTTTCTAGAATACTATTTTAATACACAAAACAAAGCCTCAGTCGTTTTTCTTTATTATTTTTGCATATTTTTAACAATATTTTTGTTTTCTCTGTTTTTATGAATATGTGTTTGGTTTGGTTTGGTTTATTTATTTTTATTCTAATTATTATAAAATATAACTAATAGTGCAGAAAATAACATTAACCTTTATATCTTTCAAACAAAATTACTTCCCCAATCTGTCAAATATCACACCTACACCTCAAGTGTTTAAGTGACGCTGCCCTGGTGGCAGAAAAAGTCGGGGATTCCCTTATTGAGCCAGACATAGCCAGTTTGGACTAAGGTGAACTTATTTGTTACAATCTGCGTAACAACTGAGTTCGACTTAGTTCAGAGGTTACACAATGTCATAATCATTGAAATTTTCTTTTGTTTCTAGTTTATATACACATGTAAAACAGTGCCTCAGTGCTGTAATCTATATATTTCACACGTTTTTAACTTTTCTTTAACTCTTATATCTTTACGAACATCCGTATCTCGGTAACGCTTACCGTAACGTAGTTCTAGACATCTTACATTTGGAGACGGTTACGGTGGCCGTAAGATTTTTCAGCATTTTCCAAGAGCATTTTATAATTCGTTAATAACATATCTACAGCGCCACCTATTGGATCCTGAGAGCTAGCTAGACAAAACAAATATATTGTGAGAATATGACCTAATTCGGTTAACTCGTTTGCAATGCAGACTATATATGTCCGTAAGAGATTTTCTTCATCGCCACCACATGATGATAAAAAGAACGTCTTATTATTATAAGCTTAGAGTTAAACATTAATAATGAGTACACTGAGAATTGCCTTAAGTTTACTTTCTTATAGTAAAACACAAATTAACCAGTATTAACATCTTGAGAAAGGCGATAAAATAAAAATACGTTTATATAAATATATGCAAAAATGTATATATATTTATGTATTACACGAAACTAAACTAAAACTAAAACCTTATTTACCTACTAATGTGTGTGTGTGTGTGTGTGTGAGTGTATGTTTGTGTGTTGTGTGTGTGCTTGTGTGTGTTATCGATACAAAACTGTAAGCCTGTTTTATATAATTTCTTTTCACTATCGCGTATGTTAACGTTCAAAAATAGAAAGCAAACAATAAGTTTCGACATTCATATTTGTCCCATGTTGATTTGGTGCTTATAGTACATAAACACTCACGCCTGTCATCCAGAGGGTTAGGCAAAGACTACAGACTTCCATTTGGCACGATCCTCTCAGACTTCTTTCGCATCCTTCACATCCATATACCTACGAATACATGCTCATCGGTTAAGGATACTCCTAATTTGGCCCATTTTTAATATATCGCCAATTTGGTCGATAAACTTTCGCCTAGTAGGTCCCTTTCTTACTCTGCCATTCACTTCTGCAACATAATTTTTTTTGTCACTCCTTACTCATTCATTATTTCCACATGACCAAACAACCAAAGAATTTCTTTCTTAATCCTGGTCACAACATCACAACTTGCAAACCACACTCTTCTCTTATCGCACAGTTTCTCACCCTTTTTTTTGTACATGGGGAAATGCCTACGCATACCCGCCTCGCGGGGGCAAGGACGGGTTATGTCGGACTCGCACCGACGAAAACCCCATGGTGTTCCACCTTTGTCGCTATTGGCAGGGCCACGGGAACGCTTTCGCACACATCCGCAGCCCCACCAGCGCCTGCCGCCCCATGGCAGCACCTCCTCGGGAGCGGAATATTCCACCCCGTTCTTCCTTCACAGGTAAGGCGCACCAGAACACATGGCGCGCCTTCCTTCTCGGCCTCTAATTACATCTGCGCAACGGACGCCACCGCGTCCAATGCAAGAAGGCCATGGGGCCAGGAAAAACAAGCACTTAGAAGTACTAGCCTTCCCGACCCCAGCGGCGGATCTGGTCTATGGCTCCGCCGCCAACCAAGATTCGGCTGCGGAGGGTAGGGAGAGCGGCGCCTCGCAATACCGACAATCCTCTCCCCCGCAGCCCCACCACCTCCGCATCAACGGTGCGGCCCCGTTTGAGTCGCGGAGGATAGGGCGAGTGGCGCATCGCCATACCAACACTCCTCTTCCTCCGCGACTCCACCTCGGCTGCAGCGGTAGGTGGGGAGGACACACCTCTCACCGCAGTCCACCAACACACATCCGAAGTGGGCTCCCCAAGCCCACTCGGAGTGGCCACCTCGGGCCGGCCCTCCACCTTGGACCAGCCATATGGGTTCCTCTTTGTTTCGCCGTGGGTGACCAAGCCACGGCTTCTAAGCCCCTCCGCCACGACAAGGCGGGAACCCGTTCGTGGGGACAGTTTCTCACCCTGTCATTCGGATTCAGCCCTCCTTAACGACCGCATTTCTACTGTGTTTATTCTACTCTCGTGCTTCTTCTGCCACACCCAACTTTCAACACCAACACAGCATTGTGAATTGCCATACGTGCCTTTTTTGACACATTCTGACTCTTCACAATAGAGTGTAGGGCCCCATTTACTCTATTTCCTGCGTTCACTTGTCGTTCTATATCCATATCATATCTAACATCCCTGCTAAATACGCAACTCAAATATACAAACTCATCTACTTGCTCGATCAACTCCCTTTCAATTCTTATTTCACATATCGTTTTACTTTCTTCTCTATCAAAAACCATAACTTTCATCTTACTTGCGTTCACTTTCATACCCCTTGAAGGGGTTGGTGCTTATAGATGCCATGTTTATCTGGGACTTATTGCAAAAAATAATACGGCAACTCTGATACTTGGATATAGCATGTCGTCAAGGACGACTAATGGGATATTGGCTTTGTGATTGTGGTGATAAGCTAGTTACTTAACACTTCCGTCACAATTTTCCATCTAAGCTTCTAATCGCTTTGTTGCTTCTTAATACTTCCAATTTCTTAGGGAATAAACGCATGACGCTTATGCTCCATGTGTATATATATATATATATATATATATATATATATATATATATATATATATATATACCTCTATCATTACAGCCCTTCACAAGTCTACTACCGAACATAGGCCTCCCTCAAGGTATGCCACAAAGCACGATCCTGAGCCACCTGCATCTATCGACTTCCTGCATGTCATACCTGGTCGTCACACCATCTAGTGGGGAGTCGCCCTACACTTCGCCTACCGGTACGAGGCTGCCATTCGAGAACCTTTTTTCCTAACGGTTGTTGGTTCTTCGAGCTATATGGCCGGCCCATTGCCACTTCAGCTTACTAATCCGTTGGGCTATGTCGGTCACTCTGGTTCTACTGCGGATATCCTCATTTCTAAGTTTATCACGCAGAGAAACTCCAAGCATAGCCCTCTCCATAGCTCGCTGAGCGACTTTGAGCGTCCTCATACGGCCAGCAGTGAAGGACCACGTCTCGGTTCCGTAGGTCATCACTGGCAACACGCACTGGTTGTACAACTTAGTTTCCATATTTTGAGGTATACCTGACGAGAAGATGCGTCGTAATTTCCCGAACGCTGCCCAGCCGAGTTGAATCCGTCAATTGACCTTTCGGTCGAAGTTGGACTTACCTAGTCGGACTATTTGTCCCAGGTAAACGTACTCGTCAACAACTTCGAGCTTAGTGCTCCCAACAACTACAAGTTTATCACGCAGAGAAACTCCAAGCATAGCCCTCTCCATAGCTCGCTGAGCGACTTTGAGCGTCCTCATACGGCCAGCAGTGAAGGACCACGTCTCGGTTCCGTAGGTCATCACTGGCAACACGCACTGGTTGTACAACTTAGTTTCCATGTTTTGAGGTATACCTGACGAGAATATGCGTCGTAATTTCTCGAACGCTGCCCAGCCGAGTTGAATCCGTCGATTGACCTCTCGGTCGAAGTTGGACTTACCTAGTCGGACTATTTGTCCCAGGTAAACGTACTCGTATTACCGTACCGTACCGTATAGTGCCGTACTACCGGCATAGGTGTGATATGGACATTAAACATGATCTTTGTTTTGTCCATGTTCAACGGATAGGCCGTTGGGAGGCACTATTGAGGTCATTGAGTATAGTGCTTATGTCCTCCAGCGGTTCTGCCATAAGGAGTATATCGTCGACAAATCGAAGGTAAGTGATGTACTCGCCATTGATGTTAATACCGTATCCTTTCCAGTCCAGTAGCTTGAAAACGTCTTCCAATGTAGCGGTGAAGAGTTTCGGGGAAATAACGTCACCCTGTCTCGGATAGCCATCGTAGCCTTACTGTACAAACACTTCAGCACTTCGATATACCGACCGTCAACTTGACACCGCTGAAGAGACTGTAGCACCGCCCAAATTTCGACGGAATCAAAGGCTTGCTCATAGTCCACATACGCCAGGCAAAGTGGCAGATTGTACTCTTCGGACTTCTGTACAATTTGCCGAAGGATATGTATGTGGTCTATGGTACTAAAGCCTTTTCGGAAACCGGCTTGATTATTTTATTCAATGCAAAGTTACAGCCAACATACGTACAGTAATAATTCTGGAAATAGGCCACTTCGATTTCATTTTTTCAAGAAGCCTCTAAAGATGAGAGGAAGATACAGTAATAAAAATATTGTATTTTCCGCAAAATAAATAATAACGTTTTTTTTTGTTTTATCGAGCAAAACAACATTGTTATCGTTTACTTGGTATGAACCTGGTAATTTTGTTTTGTGGTTATCATTGCAATATATTTCCGTCGAGATGATATTAATACGACAGTTCGCTATCTGCGCTCGATTTGCCTGCGTGTTTCGAACGCGTACGAGTATATATTAGTATTTCGAAGATTTTGTGTAATTATATTTGTATAGTAACATTTTAATACAATGTACACAGATATCCCATCATTTACAAAATGTTGCTTCTGTGCGCCCTTGAGATACGGGCTTTTAGTCTGGGCTTACTTTAAATTGGTAAGTTTAACTTTACTAGAATCTTAATAATTCAACGAAATCTATTTATGAAACCAATTAATGTTAATCGATAAGTAGCTCGAGCGTACAGTTGTTTTATTAAACTGCGATTTATTTTATTTATCTTGTATAATCAAACGTAATGCTAAAAAGGACATCACCTGTGGTAAACATATCTCATTATTAATCTGGGACATGGTCTATCTGTGTCCATTTATCATAACTCAATCCCAAGTAATTAATGTGTGACCTATATACAGGGTTATTTTGCAATAACCCTGTATATAGGTCAAATTTGAAGATAAAGTTCAGAATAAATAGTATAGTCAAATGGTTAAGAAAAATTAATTTAAATCTCAAACGTTCTGTCCTTTTTATGTTTTATTTATTTTATTTTATTTTGTTGTAAATACAAAATGCCTTATTTACTCTTATTTTTAAAACACTGCAATAAAGTTATGTCATTATTTATATATTTGAAATTAAGTCTAAAGTTTGGCTACTGTTTGAAAAATAACCCTCTGTAATATATATATATATATATATATATATATATATATATATATATATATATATATATATATACTGGTCCAATAAGTGCAGAGGAAGCAATTTGTTACCATACAAAAAGATCCCGAACTTTCTATTCTTAAAACATCTGCTGAGATCGCTCTAACAAGAACACTTTGCATCGCATATTGGCGAAAGGATTAACATTACGCTCCTATATGATTCAGCTAGTTCAGGATATACAACCAAATTATCACAATTTGGGTCATGTTTTTGTCGAAACAATATTGAAGCGCTTCCGGAGTTACAAAAAATATTGCGTTTTCCAACGAAGGTCATTTTCATATAAATGGGCTAGATGTAGCTAGTTTGAACTAAAGTGAACTTGTTTGTTACGATCTGCGTGACAAAAAAGTTCACCTTAGTCCACAGTGGACTAAGGTGAACTTTTTTGTCAGTACAGTGTCATCACCATTAAAAAGTTTCGATTTAAATATAAGTTTTACAGGTTCTAGATTATATATACAGTAATACCCGGTAATCCGACAAAGCAGTTTACAAAATATATGCAATAACTTTACATTAGGAAATAATTATGTGCAAATAAATGTATATACTAAAATAATCAAAAATTATGAATCAATCAATTCAAGTGCTTTATCAAAAAGCATTAACGGTTTTTGAGGAAAATTATGATCTTTCAACCATTATCAGAATCAAATTTGTCAATCAGAATCAAAATAATACCCTACGCGTCGAGCACAATAGTGGTGAGGCGTACAAGTTAGAACTTAAATATTCAATAATTAATAACGGACCATGTCGGATTACAGGGGGTGTCGTTGTAGACAGGGGCAGGATTTTCCATATATATATATTTCTTTAACTCTTTTACTTTTAGGAATATCTGTAGATTGGTTTATCCACTTTCAATCTAATTACTAAAAAATTCAAACTAGCCTTGAAGAATAACGCGGTAGCGCAAAGACCAAAGTTTTGTGTGTGACTAACTATATAGTCTTTGCTCTTTTTTGTCTTTGGAACCACTTCGGGATACGGTTAGTTTCCTGAAAGTTGTAGAATTTCTTGGGGAGACCTATGTTTGGCTGTGGACTTCTGAATTGCAGTAATGACGAATGATAAAAGGATTCCCTATCGCAATTGAATGACGAAATAATTTTTATGAATTTCTTCTAGGTCACAAGTATAACAATATTCATAACAGCCCTTATATGGATTCTTAGCTGCATTATATTCGTAGTTATGATTGGAGACGTCATGGTTTTTATAGTGTTAGTTGTGGTGATACTTACTATTCTTTTATTTGATATTATCTTCAACTTGGTGCTCATAATCGGCGCTCATAAGGTGAGTTTAATTTGAAAACACAATTTTTGTTTATAATCTAAACTAAGCTATATATTACAGCATTTTTACAGCAACGTTGATCATCATGTACTTACCATCAGATTTTTTCTCACTCTTAACTTTTATAGCAAAAACTTAAGACAAAATGGGACAAATTATTTTGATTGTAACCATTTTTTCTAAACGTCCCGTTTGGTTTCTTCCTGGTTCTTCGCAGGACAGTGGTAAATTAAACACAAGAGTGAATTTTAATAAGTATTATTTATATAATCTACATTGAATAAAAAAGTTTATATTTCTATTTGTAACCAATGTTGTCTATCTTGTCTGCCAATAACAAATAAATGGTAAAAAAAAAATTTTCGATTAAATTATTTAAAATTGAACCTAACCCATTATAACTTGTTCCAACATTTAATAAGATAAATAAATAAATGCTTTATTTGTTTAAGATTAATAAACATAAATAATGTAATAGTTGGATCCTTCTAGTAAGATTAAAATAAAACTTGTGCCAAAGCTCATCCTTAACTGTAACACTCTTAAATATAAAATCATTTTATTTATATTCTGAACAAGTGTCGGTCGCGATATTCACAAAATATGGATCGATTAAAAAAGGAAAAATAAAATTTGGATAATGTGAAAACAGTAGAGCCGTCGTAGCTCAGCGGCTAACTACTCGCTGTAAATTTAACAGTATGCGAGCAACCCGGGTTCGATCTCCGCCGGAGAATTGTTAATTGCAATTTTAAGTGCTGATGTACCACGTCCTCGGTGGTGAAGGAAAATATCTTGACAAAACCTGCAAATCTGAGAAATAAGAAAAATATTTCGAAAACATGTGAAGTTCGCCAACACGCATTGGGGCAGCGCGACGAACAATGCCTTGCCCTAAAACACTCTTATATAAATAAGAAATAAACGCAGTGGGACGTGTATAGGCAGTAACCTTAACTTAAAAATTAACTTTTTTATAGGATAGAGTGACAAACGGCGGCCCATAGACATCTACATCTGTCCTCGATCACAAATCAAAATGCAGATGCGTGGTCACCCCTGAGGACTAAGATGGAATGCCTCGTTTTCAGTAAAAAGGGTCTCCGGTTCTCTACACTCACCTTACGAAAGACAGCAGCATTAAGCTACCATTTCACGCCCCTATTCTGTCAGAGCGTGGTTCTTCCCCGGTCAAGCCGACCCATTCGTGGCTCAACTATACTACTAATATAACTGCAGCATGGCTCTACCACGTGAAGAAGTAGTAACTAATGTAAACACAAGTAAGATCATTCGAGTTTCTTACGAAAGTGACAAAATTTCTGTTTTAGCACTAAACCGATCAATATATTATAGGTAATAGCCCGTATATTGGGAAAGAAAGGTTCTCGAGTGGCAATCTCGTACCGGTAAGTGAAGTGTAGGGTTATATGAAGTGACGACCTGGTAAAAGATGCAGGAAGTCGATGGATGGCTCACGACTGTGATTTGTGATATTTGTAGTCAACAGACGTCTCATCATCGGCCATATGCTTCCTCTCATTTTTCGAGAGGGTTATGAAGCAAAGAAATTCACTAACTCTCCAATAGATACGAATTCCCAAACTTGATAAATATTAGAAATATTTGTTTGTATCGTAAGCACGCAAGTTTACAAACACGCAGCAGGTCACCTTTCTACTATGAACGTATATAATATAAAATATTATAGAACAACGGATCAGTAGGCTAACATGGTAATGGGTCGGATATAATAATTATATCTCGAGGACTTTCCCGGGTCGAGCTGGCCCATTCGTGCTACAGCCATAATATAGCTGCAGTTTGGCTCTACTACATATAATTTCGAAAGATAATATTTTGTTTGTTTCAGAAACATACTACGTTGTTACGACTCTACTACCGCTATGGGATCGCACATGGGTTCGTTATTACAGCCTCTGCTCTCTTATTCATTGTTTATGCGATTGCTTCAGCGAATGATCCCCTTAAAGAATCAAAATTATGGCATAAAATTATAATACTTGCATCGGCTGTTTGTGCTTCAATGAGTAAGTTCTTTTTACACAACTTTTAATAAACTTAACCTATATGCATAGATACATAATAGTATATACTGGATGACCTTTTTTAGCGCCTGGTAAAAAATAGGGTGTAACATGTGAACGAAGTAGAAGCCTATGGCACCATCAAAACAGTTTTTTTTAAATGAAATAAGGAAATTAATTAAAAACTATCGAAATTCAAATCATATCCACTTTAGGTACCTTCCGAACGGCAATAAAACAATAAATTTAGTAGGCATCTTTGACCTTGTCACTTTGTCAGTTTCCATAGATTTTAATTATATTATTTATTTAATTCAAAATTTTTGTTATCATTTTTTTAATATTAGTGACATAGGCTTCTTCTCCGTTTACATGTTATACTCTTTTTCCAGACGGTAAAATAGGTCATCCAGTATATATGTACGAATGTAATGGAATTACACATCACGTCTTGCAGTTTACGCCAAGCGAAAATAATACGGACTTACTCTTATACCTTTCATGCAGTACCGGAATTTGGTAGCGGGTGTAGTATTTATTGCTTGTCAGTTAAATAGGTTCGAGGATAGAACGAGGCAGAATAGAAGCCTAAAAAATAGCAGTAATAAAAATCCCTTGATCATCCAGAGAAACGTCCATAGATCATAAAAATAAAAACAGAAATATTTCCAAATATACTTTGGTGGCAGGAGTAATTTCTATTAAAATATGAATATGATTATACTAAAGATATTGAAAGTTAATTTGCAACCATCCACTCAATAAAATAAAATGATGTATATCTTGCCTAGTTTGAAGAACACCTCCCGCCCTCCCTCAATCGCGTGCACTAATCCCGTCACCATTAATCCTAGCACCACTACTCCCAACACCACTACTCCCAAAACCACTACTCTAGAAAAGACACACCATCGACTATAATAAGACACGTGTTTCGCCTATACACGAGGCATCTTTAGGTAATGTAGACTCTGCGGTAGCTGACTGCTAGTAACTTTTAATATCTTTAGTATAATGGATTTCCGGAAAGTAACGCCTGATTCTATTAATTACAATTACACTTAAAACAATACTCAACTATAATACTGTACTAATTTAAAACATCTTCGTTATTAAATAAAAGTTTAATTTAAATTAATAATATTTTGCCTAGGAGTTCGTCTGGGTAGATACGACTCTCTTTCCTCTGTATGCCGTCAAGCAGCAGTGCAGGCTCTGCTCTAAATCCTGATTGCAAGAGTACAGAGAGCCAGAATATTACAGGCAGTATTCTGTAGACACACGTCTGTAGACTCCTTTGTTTGAAATGGCTTGCAGGTGTCCGTGGGCTACAGTAGCCACTTATCATCTGATTGTAAGTTCATATGTCACTGCTGTTTTACAAAACAATGGTGATTTGTTTCAGTTGTTCACACATACCTTCTGATATTAGTACGGAGTGAGGTGCTGAAGCTGAAAGCAAATTCTCAGTTCATGTTTACGAACCACACCGATGACCCAACGTGTGTCATGCAAGTCTCAGATGACGTACAGATAGTAAATAAAGATGTAGACGAAGAGAAGTAACCATTATGAAATCAAAATTACCTCAGTTTTATATTTTATAATTTTCCTAGTCAATAATATTAAATCCTGAATAATATTAAAAATCTTTTTTTAAACATGTGGTTTTTGTTCATCCCTTAATAACCAAATTAACAAACTACTAAATTATACGTACCGTAATTTGACATTTGAGAATTTACCTACTAAAGCAATTATATTAAATTATTGAATAATATCAAAATCTAATACATAACACAAAGTTAATCCATACTAATATTATAAATATGAAAGTGTGTTTGTTTGTTTGTTTGTTTGTCCTTCTTTCACGTCGTAACAGAGCGTTGGCATGGCATGAATTTTGGTATGGGGATAGTTCGGTGGCTGTAGAGTGACATAGGCTACTATTTTCCGCGGAAAAACATCTCATTTCCGTGGGAAAATAGAAGATGTTGCAAACATTTGTCCTTCTTTCACGTCGCAACAGAGCGTCGGCGTGGCATGAATTTTGGTATGTGGATAGTTCGGTGGCTGTAGAGTGACATAGGCTACTTTTTTCAGCGGAAAAACATCATTCCCGTGGGAAAATCGAATATGTTGCAAAATTAAATTCAGCTAGGTGGCGCCACCGTGATTCTACAAGACGGACGACGGTACGACGGACGAACACAGAAGGTCAGAATATCTGGATTATTATGTCTTTTTACCAAAATTAAGATAAAAAATGTATGGATCTGTATTTACAACACTTTTTTTTATTCATTACATTCAACATTTATTTATTCCTTTTAGATATTTTGGATTTGCTTTTAAAAGAAATATTTAAAAGGAAATTTAATTCCTTTTAGGTAATTTAACGTTTTTTTATAAAAAGGTTTTTTGTTACTTCGTAATGCCTCGCAAACGTAAGTCCAGCCTTTCAAGAGTATCTTCTCAAAGACAAGCGAAAAGATTAGCTCGATCGTTAGAATCTTTAGAAGATGCTGAACTGAGAAGGCAAGAACAAGCAGAGCGTCAGGCTGCTTTTAGAGCATCTGAGACACCTTCTCAACGTCAGCAAAGGCGTCTTGAAGAGACAGAGCGTTAGGCTGCTTTAAGAGCATCCGAAACACCTTCTCAAAGTCAGAAAAGGCGTCTTGAACAGGCAGAGCGTCAAGCTGCTTTAAGAGCTTCCGAAACACCTGCTCAAAGTCAGTAAAGGCGTCTTGAACAGGCAGAGCGTCAAGCTACTTTAAGAGCTTCTGAAACACCTTCTCAAAGTCAGCGAAGGCGTCTTGAACAGGCAGAGCGTTAAGCTACTTTAAGAGCTACTGAAACACCTGCTCAAAGTCAGCGAAGGCGTCTCGAACAGGCAGAGCGTCAAGCTACTTTAAGAGCTACTGAAACACCTGATCAAAGTCAGCAAAGGCGTCTTGAACAGGCAGAGCGTCAAGCTACTTTAAGAGCTTCTCAAACACCTTCTCAAAGTCAGCGAAGGCGTCTCGAACAGGCAGAGCGTCAAGCTACTTTAAGAGCTACTGAAACACCTGCTCAAAGTCAGCAAAGGCGTCTTGAACAGGCAGAGCATCAGGCTACTTTAAGAGCTTCTGAAACACCTGATCAAAGTCAGCAAAGGGGTCTTGAACAGGCAGAGCGTCAATCTACTTTAAGAGCTACTGAAACACCTGCTCAAAGTCAGCAAAGGCTATTCGAACAAGCTGAACGTCAATCTACTATAAGGGCGTCTGAAACACCAGAACAGACACAGGTGTGAAGAGATGTAAATGCACAGCTCCAAGCTGAACGTCGACAAAATTTTCAAAGAAATAATTGGTCGGTTTTTAATGACGCAGCATTCAATTATGATCCGTTGATTGATTATAAAAATCACAGGTTAGTTGTTATCGGACTGATGGACAAGGCGTGTCGATTTTGCAGCGCGTTAAAATGGAAAGATGAGACCGCAGGCATGTGCTGTTTCTATGGCAAAGTGTCTCTTCCGTTACTTGTGGAACCAGAAGAATCTTTGAAAACTCTCTTTTTATATGATGCTAAGAGTCACGGCGCTTTTTAAACAGGATCCGAAAATATAACTCATGCTTTCAAATGACGTCCTTCGGAGTTGACCGGGAAATAATAATGCCGGGATTTTCGCCTACATTTACGGTGCAAGGGCAAATTTATCATGGAATAGGTTCACTTTTTCCAGCTGAAAACGAACAGCATAAATTTTTACAAGTATATTTTATGGGTGACGAAGAAATTGAGGTAGACCGTTGCTGCTAATTTATCCAGGGAGTTGAGAGAGACACAGTGTTCAAAATTCAAAGATTCTTGCATGAACGTAACATTTAGTCAAAACATTTAAATTTGCTTTAGAAAATCTACCTGAAGAGGATTATAAAGTCGTCATTCACGCAGATTGGACCCCTCGAGGAGAGCATGAAAGGCGCTACGACAATGCAATCTTTTAGTGTGGGACGAAAGTACAATGTCGCGTAAAAAAGCTGTAGAAGCACTAAATCGAATCGAACGTTCCAGGATTTGCGCAGCAATAGCGATGTAATGGGAGGAATGGTGGTTTTACTAGCTGGTGACTTTCGCCAAACTTTACCTGTGGGCACACCTGCAGATGAAATTAAAGCATGCCTCAAGTCGTCTATTTTATGGAACAAGGTGACAAAATTCAGTTTAACTACGAATATGAAATTGCATTTGTAATGATATCAATGCTGGAAACTATGCTGATACACTATTAAAAATTGACGATGGGTGGTTGGAAACGGATGCTGAGGGTTGCGTTAAATTGACGAGAGATTTTTTTAATCTAGTACAAAGTCATTCCGCATTAGTTGCGAGCGTTTATTCAGATTTATCGAACAACATGCATGAAGATAAATGGTTATGTGAAAGGGCGATTTTTGCACCAAAAAATGAGAGCGTTAACAAAATAAATTCAGATATATTAAGCGAAGTAACAGAGTACTTAATTTTGTCGGTAGACACAGTTATAGATACAGAATAGAGCACTTCATATCCCGTAGAGTTTCTAAATTCTCTAGAGTTGTCAGGTGTGCCCTCACATAAGCTTCAATTAAAATTAGGCGTCCCAGTCATGCTAATGCAAAGTTTAGGTTATGTAACGGGACAAAGCTGCGTGTGACACATCTTCGACGGAACATAATCGGTGCTACAATTTTGACAGCCGTAGGAAAAGGTGAAAATGTTATTATACCACGGATCCCTATAATTCCCACAGATCTTCCTTTTCAATTCAAAAGGTTGCAGTTCCGTATTAAGCTCAGTTTTGCAATGACATAAAGCGCAAGGGCAAACGTTACAGGTAGCGGGGGTCAACTTAGAAAAACCGTGCTTCTCTCATGGTCAGCTGTATGTAGCATGTTCACGTGTGTCAAATGCCCAGAATCTCCACATTCTTTCCCCGAATGGAAAAACATATAACATTGTGTACAGTAGCGTCTTAAAATAGTGTTCAGTTAGTTTTTTTTTCTAAAATTCCCACAGTCAATTAATCAGAATTCCCATTGATCTTCCCTTTCAAAAACTGCATCTCTGACGAATCAATTTAGCTCAGTTTCTTTTCAAAAGTCTGCATCCCTGACGGATAATTATGCTCAGTTTCGTTTAATTAAAAAAATATCCCATTTCCATTTGGAATAAACAGGCTATTTTCATGCTTTCCTATACGCTGCGTTTCAAAACGTTTAAATAGGCTGACGAATCAATTTTGCTCAGTTTCCTTTTAATGGCGGCTGATCTCTGACAAATCTTTAAAACTCAGTTTTCTTTCAATTCAAAAAGCAATGGATAGTTCATTTCCCAGTGACCTTGCGGGCGAAGCCGCGGGTAACAGCTAGTATTATAATATATCAACGCGTTGTAGAGAATGCAGCAGCTATATAATTGTTGTAGCACGAATGAGTCGGCTCGATCGGGAAAAGACAATGAGTGTAGACAATTACATTGACTGTACCCTTTCTGCTTGAAACTAGGCATTCTGTAGTCCTCGGGGATGACAATGCATTATCAAACAAATGAATAGTATTAAAAATCTATATTTTTAAGTATAGTTTTTGTTCATCCCTAGTACTGACCACCAAGTAAAATATAATCATCTCACTGACCTCTACATATACAAGTACGCTGGACTGGCTATAGGTGTCGTAAGTGGGGATAGGGGGAAACTGAAACAAAATATAGGCAGCAGCATTGTTCTTTCGCCATCCCGCCTTGCCAGCGTGGCAACTATAGCAAAAGCCAACCAACAAGACAATCTAAAGAGGAGGCCAATTAAGGCGCTACTCCTAGCGGACGACCTGTAGCATTCGGTTCTATACATTCCACGCGCTCTCTTTACAATAATAGATCGCGTAAGAAATTCTCCCATATTTTAAAATATTTTCTTTATAAAATCGAATATTTATCTTTTGTAAAAATTAAACAGATCAAAATGTTCATTAATACATTGCCTATCCATTAGTGGCAATCGTAAAATAAAAAAGTTTGGAAAATCGAAAAGTGCACGCCTTATAATCTCATTTGATTATATAAAAGAAAAATATCTCTTTTTCTATATTTGAGACGAACGAAGAGATCCATGAGAATATTTTTTTGTAGAAAAGTACAAGTTGTTTTTTACATTTTAATTAATTACAATTAAACGAGAACAAATTACTCAGTGATTTTTTTAAAGGAACCTGTGCGTTGAGATTCTAAACCTAATAAAAAAAGAATTATTTTGATACATTAATTCTAACGACTAAAATTAATACAGACTTCCGGGCACCCTCGATAATTTTTTTCAATCAGTTTGTTTTTACACTAAATATAAAAAATTACTTTTAAATATAATAGAAACATGAAAACGAGTGATTTTTCTCGATATATGTGTATTTTTATTACTCTTAAAGTGCGGTAGTTAAAAAATGAAGACATTTTAGCTCAGTAAATTACTGGATTTCCATTTTTAGCGTATTTTAATAATTTATATTGTTGTAACTAACATGGTGGGTAATTAATTATTTTCATCCTATAAAGTTTGCTGGTACGTTAATGTATTAGATTATGTCTAGTTATTTATTTTTGCTTATATTTATAACTAGAATGTAAAACTGTTTAAGATAATTATAAGAAATATAAATAATGTTTTATAATGTAAAAACTTTCGGCTTAATATCCAATTTTATAAAAACTTGTAACGGAAACCACACAAGCAACGCCATCTGTAGTTTAACACTGTTAAATTACAAGCCTATAAAAGACGGATGTCGTCGGTTTGAGCGGCAGCGATAAGCGGCAGCTACGAGCGGCAGTCCTACTAAAACTGTTGAGTAGAGAATACGTACACGGAAGATAGATTGTAAGTAATAATAATTATTGTTATACCTTGTTATTTGTGTGTCTAAAATGTATATTGTTATTAGTATGAATATCTATAACCTTGTTTAGATTTATGATATTTTATGCAGTTAATGAAATACATGATGTTAATTACGTATTAAGCGACTTTACTTATCACCATTAGGTGAGAGTAGAGCACAACCTCAACGCTTCGCTTATGAGACGTGTAATAATGTTTACTTTATGAGGAGATGTATGGCTCAATAATTTTTATATAATCATTTTTTATTATTAATAATTAATTCGCATTTCTGTTTTTTAGTTGTAGGAAAATTCATCAAGTATATATACTCCTTAAAAAAAAAACCGGAATTGGCTATTATGGAATCAAGATTGTGTAGAAATGTAATAGGTTTTTTTATTAGTTGATATATCATTTTAATAAGAAGATAAGAAGTAGATAGCTCCTAAAAACGTCACAAATAACGACTAGCGCTTCATTTTGCACAAACACGCAACTTAGGGAATTGATAAATACTACTAAATGTATCAATACCATTAATTATTCATTCATTAAAGACTATCGAAGACCACTGCTGAACATACCCGGGTGGGGTCACTCCATAGGTTACCTGATAAGGGGGATATTTGCCACGGATGACACGCTTGGTGGGCAGGTTGGTAACCGCAGTTTATTATATTTTCTAGTCGTTATTAGGAAGACGCTGTTGCCCCTGTATTTCTCTGTCTCACCTCTTGCGACACCCACGGGAGGATATGGTGTACTGGATATTCTTACACGCTACTATACGTTCTATTACTCAAACTTACTAATCAAAATACACAGGAACCAGCGAACTACGAGTTCTCCTACAAAGTGAGCAACTACGAGAGCGGAAGTGACTTTGGCCACGCGGAAAACCGGCAGGACGATAAAGCAGAAGGGACGTACTTTGTCGTACTTCCTGATGGAACCAAGCAGGTACGTTGAAAGCATCTTCATCAGCTCTTTTACTTTGAAACCCGAGTAAATTCCACCTATCTATTTCTGCAAACACAAATGCGAATACTATTGTATTTTAGTGTAGTAAGACACACTGAAATGCAATATATAAGTTTTCACAGTACGCGAGCAATTTTAAGCGTTGATTTACCACGTGCTCCAGGGTGAAGGAAAACATCGTGAGGAACCCTGCATGTCTGAGAAACAAAAAAATATTAGTTAGTTACTGTAGAGTTCTCTCATTTCTCTTACAGCCTATATACGTCCCACTACGTAGGAACTTTAACTTTATAGTAAGACAGTCAGCATTGTAAGAGGTTGTGAATGTTAATTCTTTCTTTACTGGGAACAAGACATTCCATCTTAGTCCTTAGGAGTGACAATGCATCTGCATTATGATTCATCATCGGATACAGATGTATATGTCTATGGGCTACAGCACCCACTTGCCATCAGGTGGAACGTGTGATCGTTTGTCACCATTCTTCTATAAAAAAATTGAATTGAAAAACAAACTTACAGTCCACCTGATGGAACGTTGCAGGAATTAGTTGTTCCCCTCAACCAACATACACTTAAAAAAAAATTAGCCTCAATGAGGACTAAGATGGAATAACTCATGGCCTGTTATTATACTGGGTTTCTTCTACATTTCTCTACATTCATCTCTTATACACTTCAGATGTAGATGATAATCCCTGGGTAGGGTGATCGCTACCAAGCTGATTCTAATTTATTGTGTGTTAATTGTAACATACATGATTGTAAGCTGTTAAAAAATCCCGCTGGGTTTTTTGCTTGTTCTTCCCAGGACAGAGGTTTTTTTTCGAATCAGTGGTAAATTAAAAAAGTGACTTTCAATAAGTATTATTTATAATCTATATTGAATAAAAAAAGTTTCTGTTTCTGTTTTTGATCTCTTACTTTTTATCCTTGGACTACAGTAGCTAGTTGCTATAATTTGTCAACAAACGAAAGTGTACAAATAAGTATATTTTTTAAAACTTTGTCTTAAGAAATTAATATACAACGTTTTTCACCTACAATTTCTGATTCTGAGCTATGATCAAAATTTCAAGTGCCTAGCCTATCGGGATATATTCGAAATTTGAATTGCAAGATTCCACCCGGAACGGCAGTAAAACTAAAAAGTGACATGATGAAAACGTGGTAAAATTAACACATTTTCATGGCGTGCATTCTGTTCTTTCCAGGTGGTAGAGTACGAGGCTGATGAAGATGGATTCATGCCAAGGATCTCGGTAATACCAGCCGACACTGCATCTAGCCGCGCAGGTGACGGGTCTTATTAACAGAACTCCATAATCCTGTAGAAAAGACTACACACTACGAAATAATGGAATAAAAAATAAATAAATTAGAAATGTGTTTTACTCGTAATTGGTTCTATAATAAAAGAATATATTATTATATCACAAAGTTTTCAAATATTCTTTTAAAGTCACAGCCTGTATACGTCCCACAGCTGGGCACAAGCCTCCTCTCATTTCTGAGAAAGTTACGTAGATAAGCATGTTTTTACCCAGTTATTTTATGATATATGAGATGTTTAGAGATACTTAGTACAGTCTTGACACTGCTCCTGTCTGCCCATCTCAATCAATCATCAAATTTCAAAAACTTTTCTTGCTGATTCTCCCCAAGACAGTGGTTTTTCCGTACCAGTGGTAAATTAAAAAAGTTGTTTTCAATAAGTATCATTTATAATCTATATTGAATAAGTTTCTCTTTCTGTACCACTATTAATAGAATACTTCAGAAATTATGAGTTACAGTAATAAATAGAGTTCCATTATATTTTGTTTTCTGTAATACAACCAACTTTAAAACATATTTCTTACCGTGTGTTGGTAATATTATAAATAATATAAATGGACATACTATTCCTTAGTCATCTTGGTATTAATCATAATACTTTAATGGTATTTGGAATTTACACTCACAATCCATCAAAACATGTCAAAAGTAGAATCCATACGACATTTATGCACAGACAGGCACTATATTTTGACGGAATTAGTGAAAAGAATTTCGATCGATCTTAAAATACCTATAAATGCTGAATATACCTACAACTTAGTTTTATATGTACTATAATTATTCAACAGTGTTCTATTTTAACTTATAATACCGGTGAAAACTACTAGAAAATCGCTTTCAGTTTGTTTTTAGGATGTTGTTAGATTCATAATTTAATTGTTAATTTCTCAGGACTCCGTTAAGTTGCAGTAAATTAATAATAATAATAACACTATTGTAATCTATAGATTATAAGGACCAAATCAACATGCATTTCATTAAAAATCCTTAAAATTTGTGCTAGGCCCATTCTCCAAACAAAAGTAGACATGTGTCAATCACGCATGATTCGTTCGTTTGAGCTGGTACACTTAAAAGTATTGATGGTTCATTCATTTGTTTTTGAATGTACCGGTACAACCAATCACAAACAATTGACGGTACCTTTTTAACTCGCGATTTCTATGAATTGAGAATGAGCCAAAAACCGACCGAATCCCGAATGATCTGAATAAACAGGCCAATCGAATAAACAATGCAGACTGCAGAGTATCAGGAGTATTTATTATTTAAGGATTTTTTATTATAATATTGTTACCTAAATTAAAAATTATTTTACGTTTTATTATATTTATTTGTTAAGTCTACGAGTTAAAAATATCATTTCGTAGAGTTTACTAAATATAAAACTTCAAAAGATTTCATGGCAAAAGATTTATTTAATATGATAATTTCCAACCACCTTATATAAGTATATAATAGGTAAAAGTTTAATTTTCTTGCAAATAAATGTTACAATCCCTATTTTTAGACATGTAAATAATAAGAAAATTATACCGAAAAGCCGTTAACATCTTGAATAAATATGGGCGTTGGTTCGATTCGGTCTGGCTACACCATCAACTTCCCATGAATGTTCTATCTCTAATTAAAAAAACTTTTTTATTTACTTACGTTTTTAATTAGTGAATTCACTAACTTTTATGCGCAACGATTACACCACTCACACAACACTCACAGAGAGATATTTTTAGAAATAGTAGAAGTGAACTCTATGGACCTCAGAACGTCTTTTTAACGGAGATAATATATTAAAAAGTCTTTCAAATGTTGGAACCATAACAACGATTTCCAAACACCGTAGTCATTGCTGTTACAATGGCAGTCCAGATATTTTATCATATACCTTTAAAGATGCATCCTTGTAGAAACCTAACCTGATAGTTTCTTTTATAATCACTTCATTTTCTAATCCACCACTCTTCATCACACTATCTATCGATGGACCCCAGAAATGGTAACCCTTATAAGGAATTTTAAAGTTCACAGCTACGTTCCCTCTTAATTTTGCCAAGTACACGACTTCTACCTCTAAAGCAACCTTATTTGCTGACAATACCAAGATCGCCGCCTGCCCAGGCAGCAGTTCCGTTTCAACACCACTTGTGGTTCCAATCGCAATAGTTTCAGATCGCTCTTCACTTTCGCCCCAACTAGTTGTATATGAGAAACCAGTCGTACCCATCATATTCAATTTCCTGAGAAACCGTCGTCTCTTTGCTTTTGGTCCAAGTTGTCGAAATCGTATTTTCCACTGATTGACTTATCCCTGTGCTTACCTTAATCGTCTTATTTGAAATGTTATCGAAGTCGTGAGACAACACTATTACAGGTGTCTTCGTTAATGTCTTTAATCTTGCTGATTTGACAGTCAAAACTCGCGATACCTGTTCCCAGTTATATTTTCGGGACAAATCTCCCCAGGGTGTCAGACTTTTTAAGTAAACATTGCTGGGAGACCAATGGTAGTGTCTCTTTACAGCCTTCCTTATGTTAGCGTTTCCAATATTAAATAATTCAATTTCCTGATGACCAATAACGTCGACTCCGAAACCGGAATGTGTTATTGTAACATCGTTATCGTTTATTCCAACATTTATATCTAATGAGATCTTCGAGTCAACTCTTTTTGCGGCAACTATAAATAAAATCAGTGCTTCATTAAATGTGTTCATTTTATATACTATAACATTACATTGAATAAGACGTGCACTACATAAGAACTTATTGGTTTCTGATCTTTAAACCCACTCAATTTTTTAATTTTATTATTTTTATCAGTTTATCTCTGCCCCTTTTATCAAAATTTATTCTGTTAAAACTTTTTTATAGAGATGTGTAGTAACTAACGAACGAAACTTTATTTTATGATTTCAATATACTTTTATATTTTGATTATGCAATTTCTTAAAGACAAATGTGTTACGAACTTAGAAAGGCCTTTAAAAGGCAAAACTGGTATTGTTTAAGTGATGACCCATAATTTTTACTTACAAACTCATTAAAAATAAAATAATATAAAGTTAAGCATTTTAATATGAACTATCTCATGTCGAGTTTTAGTTAGAGTTTTCCTGTCAACGAAATTGTGCCTGATCTCTCTCATTGTCGGGTCGTGTCGGATTGGCAAGTGAGTTAGGAAACAGTGAGTGCATGTGTGCTTGCGCACACACTTGAGTACTATAACCCTGTCCTGCGCAGATGGCTAGACTCTGTTGAAATGAAACTGGGCATCGTGACCGAAATTCTTTCTGCAGGATGTTATATATTGATTTATATTAAATTTCTAATTGCTGCCTCAGCTCTTAACAACTACGGATTTTGCAAATATTTTTGTAAAAATATGAATTATTTTTCACAATCAATTAGTAATCGTTTTTCATGGGCTTGCAGTAGCTTCTTTACCATCAGATATAATAGAGATACCATAATTTTGAGTTTTGAGTTCTCCATATCCAGTTCTCCAAACATCTAGACTGAATAAAACCTTCATTTAATTTATGAATAAAGACTTCAATGGGAATAATACTAGTTTTTACGGAATTTATCGCGTATATTTAACTTTTTAAATACCCGACGTTTCGAACGCTTTACAGCACTCATGGTCACGGGCGGGACTGAGATGTTCAACGTCCATATGTCATAGTTAACCGCGGTTACCACAGATTAAAATTTAACTTTTGTTCCGATCTATGCAGTATGAACTTATGGTATCTTGAAGTCTTGCAGTTGTATCCTTGGGTTGGGATTTAATTTTATTTATTATAGGATCCCAAGCAGATGGTAGCACCCAGCCATCTTCTCTATGGAAATTAGGATGTTTTTTGATTTCAATAGCCTCGCGAATCATCCTTGGAAGGAATCGGTGTTCTTTAGCGAGGATTTGCGGTCTATCAAATCTGATGTAGTGACGGGGGCGATCCTGTACGTGTTCACAGACTGCAGACTTCCTGGAGCGTCGATTCGTCACATCAGCTATATGTTCTTTAACGCGGGTTTTTTTTTGATCTTTTAGTTTGTCCTATGTAGGAGAGACCATATTCACAATCAAGCTTGTACACTCCTGCATCTTGCAGAGGGACATTACACTTGACTGATGGTAAAAACTGACCAATCTTCTTCAGCGGCTTGAAGTATGTTTTGATCGAAGCGCGCTTCAAGATGTAGCCAATCTTGTCAGTGACTCCTCTAACATATGGCAGTACAGCAGGTAAACGCTCGACTGTGGCCGGCTTCACTCGTTCACTGTGACGTAGGCGCGGGACTCGAAGCTTGTTGTCATGCAAAACCTGCTTGACATGGTGGAGCTCGGCAGCCAGGTGTTTACTGTCACAGATCCCTCCATCCCAAACTAAAATTGTCGTAATATGCCAAAGTCGGTTGTTTTAATTAAATTGTCTTATTTAAAAAAAATATTTTGAACTTTTAAACTAAAACAACGAAAGTATTTTATGTTGTTTGATTGTGTATAATACATATAATTTTGTATACGCAGACCGGTGGCCACGTACACTGACTATGTTATACTGGATACTGTGTACACAAAACTGTGATTAAGAGAGAAGCTGTTTAGTTGAATATATCCAATATATTGTCTATTGTTATAGCAATAATTTCATCAAATTCATTTGTTATCAAGTTATCTGATGTAAATAATTAAATAGTAAGTGCAATATGATATTTTTATTTTTATTTGATAGTATAGGTCGTGACATCGTTAGATGTCTAATTTAATTGATAGAATCAGGCATTACTTTGCGGAAATCCATTATAATAAAAAATAAAAATATAAATTTCTTTGCAACCTTCCGCTAAACAAATACAATGATGTGTCTTACCTGGATTGAAGAGCACCTCCCGCCCTCCCTCAATTGCATGCGCTAACTCCGTCACCACTAGTCCCAGCACCACTACTCCCAACACCACTATTCCAGACAAGACACACCATCGACGATAATACGACACGTGTTTCGCCTCTACACGAGGCATCTTCAGGTAATGTAGACTCTACGGCGGCTGACCGCTAAGAGATGTGTAATTACTAGTTTAGGTTAGTGAGATGTGTTCAACAATCGTGCAAAATCTTTCTTTAAATTTTATGACCTTTATTAAAATAAATACGAGAGCTGTGTAGCTCACCGTGTGATTTTATCAAGGGAGCAAAACAAGTACGATTCCCATGACGACGAATGAACTGTTACAGAAAATTGTCACCGAACATGTGGTATTACATAAAAAAGTGGTGAATAATATCATCGTGGGAAAACCTAAATGTCTGAGTAGATCTAGGTTTCCGAGAGTCTGGCATGTTATTTTATATTCACAAAATACTATTGGTATCGAGACATATTACGCTTTAATGATACTTATAAATCAGTTTGTGATTGTAAAATACAGATAATATTCATTTACAGATGATATGAATTTCGATAATAACTTATGTCATTGTTTCTTTAATAGCGCTGTATTCTAATTTAGTTGTTATCTAGTAGTCTGTGTTGTTTTCTATTGTATTGTAAATGGTTGAACACTAGGTGTCGCCGATTTATTTATAAGGTAAAAATTAATTCAAGATGTAGAGAGTGTCCAGCCGGACCATTAAGTAAGTTTGCGATTTTGTACTCTTCAGCAAATACATGCACTACATCCACCGTACATTTGGAGTTTCATTTCTAATGAACACATATAGTATTGAAGATTTTTGAAAGTGTGAAGCTGTACATTCATTTAAGATAGTTTTAATATTTTCAGACATATTAAGATTTTTGTGCCAGTCCTGGTTTCATAGCTCACATGAGTATATGTAAATGAACAGGCTCTTGCAGAAAAATACTTAAATTTATGAAAGCAGATTTGACTTTTTAAACAAATGTTAATATTATTTTACTTGTCAAAGGCGGTAATCAAACCGATCCAAACGTAAATTTCATACTATGCTACGTTAGCATTATTATATTTTTTTAGCATTTAATTATTTAGATTGCAATTTGAAGTGTCGATGTACGTTCTCGGCGGCGAAGGAAAACTTCGCGAGAAAACATATCAGAGAAGTTCCACAATTGAGGTCATCCCGCGTTGGTATCAGCGCAGCCTTTGATTATATACCTGTCTATAATCAAAGAGCGCAGCAAAAATTTTTTTGATCGAAAGCTCGCTGCGACCTGTACCCAGCAGTGGCATGTATGTAGGCTGCTACTATTTAAATTTTAATGGGACAACTATACAGTTTTTACTTCATTCATATTTTCGAGGATGTTTCTGTGTTTTCGTTTTACCGTAAACATTATTAAGGGTAGCAAAGATGAGTAGAACTCATCATCGTCATCATTACAGTCTATCAAGAGTTCACTGAACTGCACATCGGTCTCCCCCATAAATTCAAAAGGCGGGATATTTGCTGTAGCTCCACGCTTGGAAGGCAGGTTGGCAACCGCAGCTTTTATTATTTTGATCTGTGGATGATTTGAGAAAGACGATGCTGCCCATCATCTGTTTGTTTTCTTCTGTCGCCTCATGGTCGCCTCTTACAACTCCCACGCTATGAGCTTGCAAGTTCTCTCTCGCTACGATCTCAATGTGAACATTTTTGTACTCCCGTTCGTGAATGTAGATATTCCTTTTGTCGTTTCAGACACTTTACAACACCCACGATGAGGGGAAGGTCTGAGATGTTTGACCTGTTTATCTTGATAGTTAACGAAGGCTACCCTCAAATTTAATTTATTATTTTTTGGTTCGATCTACGCAGAACGATCTTACAATAAATACCTTGAAGTCTTGCAGTAGTATGCTAGGGTTTGAATTTAATTTTATTAATTATGGGGTTCCAACAAGATGGTAGCACCCAACCATCTTCCCTGTTGATTTTTTATAGGTGTTAAGGGTGACAAACGAACACACAGTCCATCTGTTGGTAAGTGGTTGCGGCAACCCATAGACATCTACATCAATCCTCGGTCACAAATCAATGCACATGCGTTGTAATCCGTGAAGATAGAATGCCTCTTTTCCAATCGGTCTCCGGTTCTCTCGTTTCCAGTAAAAAAGGGTCTCCAAATCTCTACACTCACCATACGAAACACAGAAGTGCTAAGCTGCTATGTTACGCGGGTATGCTGGTATGATGGTTGGTTACGGCTGTGAGAGCGTAGTACTTCCCCTGTCGAGCCGGCCCATTCGTGCTACAACTATACTAATAATATAACAGTACCACGAATTAAAATAAATGAGCCTAATTTATTATATTTAATAATAAATTAGGATGTTTTTTTTTATTTCAACAGCCTTGTGAATCATCCTTGGTAGTGTTGCCCGAAATTGAAAATTGAATAATAATAATATATATATATATATATATATAGAGGACCTTAGCACTATGCTCAATGACCTAAACGGTGTGTCCCAACGGATAGATCTTAAGATGAACATAGACAAAACAAAGATCATGTTTAATGTCCATGTCACACCTATGCCGGTAGTTGTTGGGAGCACTATGCTCGAAGTTGTTGACGAGTACGTTTACCTGGGACAAATAGTCCGACTAGGTAAGTCCAACTTCGACCGACAGCTCAATCGACGGATTCAACTCGGCTGGGCAGCGTTCGGGAAATTACGACACATCTTCTCATCAGGTATACCTCACTCTCTGAAAACTAAAGTGTACAACTAGTGCGTGTTGCCAGTGATGACGTACGGATCTGAGACGTGGTCCTTCACTGCTGGCCGTATGAGGACGCTCAGGGTCGCTCAGTGAGCTATGGAAAGGGCTATGCTCGGAGTTTCTCTGCGTGATAGACTCAGAAATGAGGATATCCGCAGTATGTAGGGCGACCCCCCACTAGATGGAGTGACGACCTGGTAAGACATGCAGGAAGTCGATGGATGCAGGTGGCTCAGGACCGTACTTGTGGCATTACTTGGGGGAGGCCTATGTTCAGCAGTGGACTTGTGAAGGGCTGTAATGATGATATATATAGTGCGTGACGTCTTGTTGTCGGTATCATCAAAGGTCGGATACTGACCTGTCAAAGAAATTTTGTAGCTATTCGGAAGTACAAGGTCAAGGCGCGATGTACGTCCCGGCGGCTTCTATTGATATCGCATTCAATTGTCGCCGCCGCACCGCACGCACAACATTTGACATTGTTTTATTGTCACCACCGAATACATGTTCCAAAGAATAAAATAAGTTTCCGGGTGCTCAGAATGGACACGAATACATTATGCTGATTTCGCAAGGAATGTTGTAATTAGATAATGATAAGGATAGGTAGATATCGTAATAATTTATTCTAGTAAGTAATTATCATAATTACTCACTTTTATTATTATTATTCACTAATAGATAAACATATTCATAATAAATAAATATGTAACAAAATTACGCAGCATTTCCTGTAAAATATAAAGAAGTGAAATATTAAAGAGGAAGTTTCAGTCTACTTGTGAAGCAGCTGTCCTGCCATCAACTATGAATCCCATACTCGACTGTCCAACGAGATGGAATTTGATTTGGTTGGTTATGATTGGATTTGGTTTAAAAGTGAGAACTGGCATTAACGAATTGTGCACTTCTTTCACCGAATTTAATGATTTCCAAATCACAAATAGTGAATGGCTAATACTCGAAATAATACATAAGTATCTAATAAACTAAACTTTTATCAACGAAGCTTGGTGAAGAAAAATATGATAAATTACCGCGAGTCATTGTATCATTCAATCTCTTGCTCGATATAATTAAAACCATGGTAAAACAATTAGATGAGAAATCTAATCGACCCAAAGTGAATGAAAGGCTCATTCTGGGTTTCCTATATGAAGAAATACTGGATTTTTTGTTCCTCTTTAATTATAGACCCAAGGTATATGGCTCAGACTTTTAACATGACATTATGGGGGAAGCAAATTAAAACAAAAAGCCTGCGGAAATTTAATGAACTTTATAAAGAATATAAAAGTCTACACTTAGTGAATAAATCTCTAGAATCACCAAGAAATCAAAAGAAAGTATGTGAATATGCTGAAGATGAAGATATAATAGACTTTGAGAAACGGTATGCATGTCCTTCGACGTCATCTGGATCTGGATCTTGTCTTCAAGGCTTAGTTATTGACGACATAGACGAGTACCTAAGTAAACCCAGAGCCGCCAGCTCGGAAGACATTTTTAGAGTGGTGGAGGGCGCATAAGGCAGAATATCCGACTTTATCGAAGATTGCTCGTGATTTTCTTTCAATACCTGCTGAGAGATTATTTTCTAAAGCATCATTAGTAATTAGAAAACATAGAAAGAGGTTAAGTGATGAGTCAGCCAAATGGTTACTTTATATTAATTCTTGGTCAAAAGAATTAATATAAAGTACAGTAATGTTAAAGCTATTGTGTACTGTTATGTAATTTTATTTTTTATTTAAATATGTAATATAAACCATGTTTTAGCACATGTAAACTGATTATATGTAAACGTTTATTAAAAACAGACTGACTCCCGTGGCCGTGGGATACGGTATATAGCTCATTTGGTTAAAGCTTAGGGCATCGACACGGATAGCTTAGGTCGTGGATTCAAACCCCACCCGGTGTCAGTTGATTTTTCGAATTTTTCATTAAATGTTTAGACATTTATTAATTCGGTTAGTCTTTACTATGGCTGTGTTAATTCAAGCTCAAAATCTACCTACTCTATTAAGTTGTTATTCGATCTAAAGTAACGTTTAATAAATAGCAATATGCTAATACGTAATTGCGAGACTTGCGAGACTCTTGCTGCAAGACCAAGACTAAGACTATTACTAAGACTGGGAGCGCAATACCAAGACCAAGACTAAGACCAGGTGTATTGGCGTAATACCATGACCAAGACCGGCTAAGTCTTGTTTTGTTCTTGCACTTGGGCAACACTAATCCGTGGTAAGAATCGATGTTTCTTTGCGAAGCTTTTTGTGGTCTATGAATCTCTCAATCTCAAAATTTGATATAATGGTTGGTACGATTCTGAATATGTTGACATACTTCATGTTTCCCGGAGCATCAGTGCTTCACATTAGCGATATGTTCTTTCATCCAAAGATCCATAAAAACATTTTTTTTAAATTAAATGTGATAAAATCGGTATTGTGGCCGCCGAAGGAAAAGGGGAGATCTCCCGCCGGGCAAGGTGTTCTGCCCGGGGAGCGGTCAACACTCCATCTCCATGTGATAGTTCGGAGATGTTCTATATATACTGTTTATGGTACGAAATTTTGATACCGTGATTTAGACTTCGGTGTGTTTCGCTTGCGGCGCGACGACAGCGCCGCCGCAGTATAATAATTATTATTTATTTAATAATTTATGTACACACAAGCAAGGGAGAGGACACATCATGATGAAAGTTTTGTACAAGGGCTCTACTTATCTCATAAGGAAATTTCTTCCGGTAGACCATTTACAAAGATATAGGATTAATAAATGAATTAGTTTTATTCCATGTGATGTAGTGCTCGCGTAAATATAGAACTTAAGTTATGAAATATTGAAGTCTACTCGGACGTAAAAAAACAACGTCTATTTTATGGTGCCAATCAATATTAAATGGGACTAATGATATGCATCAAATATCTCAAATAAACTTTATACCCTTAGTTAAAAACCATAAATTCATCATTATTTTTTAAACTAAATTAACTTCAATAATGATTGAATCTAAAGAGGAAAATGTAAATAACACAAATTTGATTCCAAAAAAATTTACGTTCTTATGAATACCTCGGAAAACACGCCGGATATATTTTTATGAAATAGAAATAGAAATAGAAATAGAAACTTTTTTATTCAATGTAGATTATAAAAATACTTATTGAAGGTCACTTTTTTAATTTACCACTGGTTCGCAAAAAAAAAACCTCTGTCCTGGGAAGAACCAGCAAGAAACCCAGCGGGACTATTTTTTTCCAATAATAGCTTACAATCATGTTTACAATCAACAACACAAGACAAATTAGAAATAGCTTGGTAGCGATCACCCTTCCCAGGGGTTATTATCATCTATAAATTCCTTAATATTATAATAACCCTTTTTATACAAACTTAGTTTAATAACATTTTTGAACTTTGTGTATGACAAATTTTGTATATTTTCTGGGATTTTGTTGTAAAAGCGTATACATCGCCCCAAGAATGAATTACTGACTCGGTGGAGTCGAGTAACTGGTACTACCAGCTTGTGTCTGTTCCTAGTATTTACAGAATGAATATCACTTATTTTCGCAAAACTACTTTTATTTTTGTGTACGTACATTACATTTTCATAAATGTATTGAGAGGCCAGAGTTAATATATTAATTTCTTTAAATTTTTGTCTCAGTGACTCTTTTGGTTTTAAATTATATATTGCTCTAATGGCCCTCTTCTGTAAAATAAATATAATTTCAGTGTCAGTCGCGTGTCCCCATAGCAAAATACCATACGACATAATGCTATGGAAATAACTGAAGTAAACTATTCTAGCTGTTTCAACACTGGTAAGAGTTCTAATCTTTTTTACAGCATATGCTGCAGAACTAAGTCTGCTAGCTAGTTTTGATATATGGGGGAGCCATCGAAGCTTTGCGTCCAGTGTGATTCCAAGAAAAATGGTGGTATCAACAAGACTCAGTTCCTCCCCATTTAAAATTACATTAGTATTGACATGTTTAACATTAGGAGTTACGAATTTCATACATTTAGTTTTAGTTCTATTCAAATGCAAATTATTAACATTAAACCAATTGAATAACTTAGCTATAGCATTATTTACTTCGTCGTAATTTAATAACTGTCTTTTATTAAATTACGACGAATTAAAAGATTAGAGATAGATAAGAGATTAAAAGTGACAAACGAACGTATAGTCCACCTGGTTAGTGAAGGCTGTGACCCATAAACATTTACATTTATCCTCGATTAAGAATCAAAATGCAGATGCGTTGTCACGCCTGAGGACTAATACGGTATGCCTCGTTTCCAGTAAAAACGGTCTCCGTTTGTCTACATTCACGATACGAAACACAGCAGCATTAAGCTGCTATTTTACGTTGGTATTCTTTAAGAGCGTGGTTATCCGTGCTATCCCCGTTTGAGGCCACGCATTCGTGCTACAACGATAAATTAGCTGCAGCTTGGCTTTACAACGTATAAAGGTCACAGTAGTAAAATTATTGTAATTTCCGCAATAAAAGTAATAACGTATATTGTTTCTTACACCGAGAGATAAAAAACATTGCATTGTCATTTAGACCTGGTAATGTTGCTCTGTGGTCATCATAGCAGTGTTTTCCTTCACGATGATATTAATACGACAGTTCGCTCTCTGCACTCAATCGTGTGCAGGTTTCTTGCCCGATATACTCGTATTTCGGAGATTTTGTGTGTTGTAAAATTTTAATACAATGTATACAGATATTCCATCATTTACAAAATGTTGCTTCTGTGCTCCCTTGAGATACGGGCTTTTAGTATGGGCTTACTTTAAATTGGTGAGTTTAACTTTACTAGAATTTTAATAATGCAAATAAATCTATCTATGAAACCACGTAATATTTTAAAAAGAGGCTCAACCACGAATTTATTAAATAAATACAATTTATTTATAAAGAAGAGTAAATTTAAATAAATACGTTTGATTATATCACTTGGTGTAATCAAACGTATTGATAGAAAGGATTCCGCCTGCATGAAAAAGTTCCCCTTCGTAAATATATCTCATTTATTAATCTTTCGTTTCCTTTTATTTGAGGGCTCCGTGGCGCAGTAGCTTAGCAATGAGTTGCGGCGCTGAGGGTCACAGGTTCGAATCTCGCACGGTATTTGTATGGCCTACAAATAATTGTTCCGGGCTTGGATGTTTATGTTTAATTTCACCATAATCATATTTAGGACTTGGTCAATCTGTGTCACAAATTTTACCAGAAATCGTAATTAATGCGTGATAGGATAACTAACATTTAAAACATGTTTACAAACTTTCTACGTTATTGATGATCTAAATGAAAGATCCAGATTTCAACTCTCAATGAAAAACGTGCGAGACGCTCAAGGTCAATAAGTGCTGAGGAAGCAATTAATAAAGTCAGTATTTTGTACAACGCGGTCCCGGACTATCAACTCTCATACTGAGCTCACTCTATTAAGAACATCTTTGCGTCGCATATTTGCGATAAATTTAACATTGCACTCCTTTATAATTCAGTGCAGGGTATATGGCCAAATGATCATATTTTAATTCGTATTTTTTTCGATTCAGTATTAAAACGCTTCTGGACTTTAAAACATATTGTGCCTTACGACAAAGATGATTTTCATAAATCAGTCAGATGAAGCCATCATCTGCGTAACAAAATAGTGTGCAGTACTGTCTATGTAGTGTTTCCTCCCCCGCACCAAAAGTGAATTTTTGTTCGTAGCATTAGGCGCATTACTTGTCCATTGGGTGAATGCTCTAAGCTCCATCGCCAATCCAATGTCTATGGTACATACCTAGTTTTAATTTTTATGTATCTTGAACACTAGAAACTTAGATGAGTAAAAAAGGTGGATATCGTAATAAGAAACTGTAACCAATTTTATAACTTTGTGTAACCTTAGTACCATAAGGTGAACTATTTTGTTACGCAGATGTTACAGTGTCATCGTCATTGATAAGTTGCGATTTCAACATAACTTATGTACGAGTAGGAAAAGCCTAGCCCACGTTATACAGGAAAAATTATTAGGTAAAACTATTGAGGAAAAAAGAATTTGATAGATTTAAGAAATCGATTTATAAACAATGTGCTTATTAATATGATTCCGTATAGCTCTAAGAACCGACAACCAATTGAGATGAAATATTCTCGAGTGGCAATCTCGTACTGTAAACGAGGTGTAGGGCAGCCATTTATTAGACGGAGTGACGAGCTGATAAGATATGCAGTCAATGGATGCAGATGGTGCAGGATCGTGCTTTGTGATATCCTCTGCGGGAGGCCTTTGTTCAGCAGTGGACTTGTGAAGAGCTATAATAATGTATAAAGCTATGAAGAGGTGATTCCTATTACAATGCCTATATTTATTAATATTTTTATACATTTTTAGGTCACAAGTATAATAATATTCGCATCGGTTCTTATATGGCTTCTTAACTTCACTAAATCCGTTGTTTTAATTGCGGATGCCATACATTTTTTAGCGTTGTTTGTGGCGACAATATCTATTCATTTATTTGATATTATCTTCAACTTGGTGCTCATAATCGGCATTCATAAGGTGAGTTTAATTAGAAAACACAATTTTAATTTGTAATCCAAACTAAGGACATATTACCTATACCGTTTTTATATCGTTTAATATTCACTTACCGTCAGGTCTTTTGAAATAAAAGTTCTTTACGCACGCTTGACTTGGGGAGTAATCTGGCGAACGCGTGACGAAATCGTTATGAAAAGTGTGATCGAGCGAGTCGAACGGGAGTTGAATGGGGATATAAGCAAGAGAGAGCAGTGCGGGTGCACATTTTCTTTCTCTCATTCTCTCATAGCCAGTTACGTTCCGTATATCTGAGCACAGTGCAGGCCTATTGTCTGTATCACAGTATAGTAGCAAGAGAGAGCAGTGCGCGGGCACATTTTCTTTCTCTTTTCCTCTCATAACCAGTAAATGAATTATATATATATCTCAGTCAGTAGTTCGTTTACGTGTTTACTAGCGCTACGCAAACAGTGATTCTTTGGTTATTTTTCGTAATTTTATTTCGTTTTGACAACAATTCGAACAATTTTACGAATTAATATTTTGTTTAATACATGAAATATTCTACGTTTAAAGTAAATAAAATCGTAAATTCATTTTAAAGTTCATGTTTTGTGAATTTTCGGGTGAATAATAATGTTGCGCGCCATAATATCTGGTACATGGCACTATCGCCATCTGGTATCGAGTAACAGAACTAATCTTTCTAGAAATATCCATACTAAAATTTTCCCACTAGTGCCATCTAGTATCGAGTGGCAGAACTAGGAGAGAACTTTCTACACCTAGTCGGTCGGGACCGGCAAATAAGATGAGAAAAATCATTTCGTAAAATTGCAAATCATTTGCTTTAAGACATCGATTTAAATATGTTTAATAAACCTTTTTAGAATACAAAATATACCTACCCATTACAACCAGTTCCAACATTCATGTTGTTAACAATACTCTCTTGAAATTCTCAAAATATGTGTTGAATATAAAAAGAAACATAAACTGCAATAGATGTGATTTACTGAGCTTGAAAAATAGAGGAAATATTTCTTTTTTAACGTTGGCAACGTTTCATCCCTGAAAATCGCAAGTTTGAAACATTACAAAAACGGTATGAAACCGCTCATGTTCACCTTTCAACTATGAATGCATATCATGCAAAATATAAAACAGTGGATCAGAAACTGACGTGGATTGCCACCCATTGGGGTTGGCCATATAGCTCGAGGAACCGAAAACCGATGGAGAAGTAATGTTTTTGAGTGAAAGCCACATACTAACAAGAGCAGTGTCCAGCGACCCCCGCTAGAAGGAGTAACATTCAACCTTATGTAATATGCAGGCAATCTATGGATACAGGTGGCTTAGTACCTTACTGTGTGGTAATTTATGTATTTATGAGGCTTACGTCCAGCAGTGGACTTTGAAGGGCTGTAATTATAGTGATAGTGAAAACTGACCTTCTAATGGAAAGTTTAATTTACTTAAACTTTTTTGCAAAAATATCATTCTGTATCGGAATAATTCTACTATTTCAATATTTTTGGCATAGAACTTTTTAGTTTACACATTGATTTAATCTCGGCACATTGCTTGATGGGGAGAGCTTGCTCCGGCTTGGATGCCTCACCAGTGCCCCTGTGGTAGCAGCGTCGATGAGTTTGGAATCCACGGACTTTCATGCAAGAAAAGTGCAGGTAGGTTTTCCCGTCACGATTCTTTAAACGGAGTCATCCGAAGAGCTCTTGTCTCCATAAATACCCCCTCGGTTTTAGAGCCTTGCGGGATATCTAGAGACGATGGCAGTAGACCCGACGGTATGACTTTGGTCCCTTGGGAGAGAGGTAAAGCCCTAGTGTGGGATGCTACTTGCGTTGATACTTTGGCGGCCTCTCATCTCAAGGGTACCTCTTTTAGAGCCGGGGCTTCATCAGAGGCCTCCGAATTTAGTAAATGGCGCAAATATGAGTCTTTGAGAAATGACTACATATTTGTGCCATTTGCTGTAGAGACTATCGGTCCGTGGGGTCCACGTGCAGTGAAGATCCTAAAGGAACTGTATCCACGGCTGTTCGTTGCTGTTGGTGATAAGAGGGCTGGTTCTTTCCTCGCTCAAAGGCTTAGTATAGCTATTCAGCAAGGAAACGCAGTCAGCGTTCTTGGCACTATGCCACGGGGAGCAGGACTTTTAGACATTTTAAATTTTTAGTGTTAGTGTTTCTATATTATAGTTTCTTTTTTATATTGTGTATAATTAGTACTAATTGTAAATATTATAATTTTTATTATTATTTTTATTTAACGTTACGTATACAATAATTAATACTGGTTCAAATTAAATGAAATTTTAAATTTACAAAATTATGCTTTGATGACTTTACCATTTGCAAAAAGTTTTTAAATTCAAATACTTCATGTCCATGAATTAATTGTCTTTGTTTTAAGGGTGACCAACGAGCACACATTCCATCTGATTATAAGTGGATAATGTGATCAAGTGTCACCTAGATCTATCCTTGGTTAAGAAATATTAGTATACTATGGTGCATGAAGAGTGTGGTTTGCAAGATGATGTTGGATGTTGAAAGGAATGCTTCGTTGGTTCGGTCATATGGAAAGAATGAATGAGGAAAGAGTGACAAAGAAAATTTATGTTACAGAAGTGAACGACAGGGTCGCAAAAGGGACGTCCTAGGCGAAAGTTTATGGACCAAATTGGCAATATATTGAAAACGGGCCAAATTAGAACCCTTAACCGACGAGCATGTATGCGTAGATATATGGACGTAAAGGAGGCGAGAGAGGTGTGTCAGGATCGTGCCAAATTTAAGTCTGTAGTCTCTGCCTACCCCTCTGGGTAACAGGCGTGAGTGTTTATGTTTATGTATGTACTGTGGTACATGCGTTGTCACTCCTAAGGACTAAGATGGAATGTTTCATTTCCAGTAAAGGAGTATCCGGTTTTCTACTCTGCTACTACGGTACTCACCATACGGAACATTAAGGCTACAGTCTTTTAAAGTTGACTCACATCGAATCATTAGCGCCACTTTGATTTCTTTTTTTACAGCAAATTATTGTTTCAGAGTAAAATATTTTGATAACACATAAATACCCAGATTATAAGTAATGGCTAAATTTTTTTTTTTGGTTCATCTATGTGGTCTATGTTAGATAAATCAAACGGTAAATAGAGCTCTCTCGCACCCAACGCAATTTCGAGCTTTGTTCGTGTACCATTATAAGGCAATCGATAATAAAAAAGGCGAAACCTATTCAGCGCGTTAATAGGTAAACATCTTCATCTCCAAAATGCGCTGTTTCTTTTTTCTAAATATCTTTCATTGTCTTAAATAAGAGGTCTCAATTTCGTTAAATTTCGCTGTTTTCGCCTCATAAAAAACTATTTGTTTCATAGCAATAGCTGAAAATATTTATGCTATAATTATTTTTTTCTCAAGAGCAGGTGTTTAATTAGACAAATATTAAAAAATAATAATTTAAACCACTTTATTTCAAAATTAATAATTATTTCGATCGACCTATAAAATATTGACTTTATAAACAATAATTGCGGGCAATATTCAGTGTTGCCGTTTTAGCGACTTTCTCGCTAGATCTAGCGGATTTTAATAATGTTTAGCGGATAAAAAAATCGTTTTAGCGAGAAATAATTATTTAGCGACTTCTAGCGACATTTGGACTTTTGAGATGGCGACTTTTTTATGAAGTAATCATTTCAAATAAGTAATTTATCATATGTCCAATTTTGTAATCTACCGTTGGTAGCACACACACAATTCCCGTGAAATTATATATAATATAATTTCACGGGAATTCCCGAACATAAACAATGCAATGTCGTTAATTCACTTTCTCTGTTTCGACCTGAGACCATGTTCTAAGGTTTCGACATACAAAAATGCAGCAGGAGTAAACATATTCGAAGATTTATGTAATTTTGCAATAGTAATATTATCACTACCGCACTCAAATGCAGAATTTGACGCGTATTTGGTGCTACGAATGTAGTTAAAAGCAAACTGTGAAACAAGCAATCAGAAAAACGTTTAAATTCCATCCGTCTAATTAGAAATCAGTTAAGGATTAAAAAAGAATTGCGCAACGTATGATATTCCCGAAGATCTTGTCAACCAAGTCGGTAAAGGTAAACCAAAGATGGGAACTGGAGACATTGGCGAAGCTTCAACTTCCTCTGAAGTTCTTTTTGAAGATCTGGATCCATACTTCGCTATTAATTTTGAAATTTAGGTACAAGAACGTACTGAGCTAATTGTTTTATTTTTAATAAGATGACTAATGTTTAAACGTGGTTTAAAGAGATTTGTTTTTTTACAATATTTTTTTATTTTGTACATGTATAATTTTTGTTTTGGTTGTCATGTCATTAACCTACACTATATATAATTAATTTATATGAAATAGAGTCCGCTCTTTTTTAAGGTTTTCTGAATTTATAGATTTAGATTTTCGGTATTCTTTGTATACCATTTGGCAAGATTTTTCAGTTAGACCAACGGTACCACGAAAATGTACCTAGGGACTTCTAGCGGATTTTAAGATAAAGAAAAATCCTGTTTCTGGCGGATTTTTTCTATTAGTCTAGGGACTTTAAAATTTGTAGAACGGCAACCCTAAATATTCCTTAGTAGCCGCTGGGCGGCTGTAGCGTTCAGACGTCTTGTCTGTGCCAAATTTTTGCACTTCCTCTCGCTCTAACATTCCTCTTTCTCTCTCTTTCCCTAATCTTGGTTGCGCATTGTTACGAATTGAAAGTTGCTCTACTTTATTATTTTTTGCATATAATTCTTTAAGGGTTTATAAATCATTTTGTATTTGTTTTATAACTTTTAATTTCGATATGGACCATAAACGTAAAAAATATGCTTGTACCAGAAAACGAAAATTGAAATCAAACGTTGAAGCAATGAACAGAAATAGAATTCAAAGGTAAGTTTTTTTGTGTTTCATAGTAAAATAGTTAACAACGTGCATATGTGTGAGCACTTGGTTAAATATTAGGTATATAATTAGGTAGGTACTTTTAAGAATAGTTTATAAATGAGTTGCATATTTGTAATGCATATAGGTAAATGCTATACAAAGTTACATTATACTTTAATGAGAAACTATAAATATGTGTGATAGTGGACTGTTTGTACTTATATAGAAATTATTTTGAGTTTTTTTTTAATCTATTTTAGTATTTAGAACTACTTGACGTACTTGACGGATTTTCGATAGTGTCATCGACTTATTACGAAACCCTCAGTGCACGACTCATTCTAGCACTTGCCAGATTCATTTGAATAATCAATAATACGAGTACATGTTATACAGGTTCTAGATGATTATCTTTTAGAAACCTTTTCAACAAAACAACAAAAATTATACAAACTTAAAATATTTTTTTTTTGTGTAACGAATTTTGTAATAAAAGCATGGAACAAAAATAGATACGAGGTAGAAAATCTGTATGTGAAAATTTGTTAGCTAATTATCAATAATCCTGTATATTAGATAAATTGATACTGGAAAATCTTAGTAGAGCAACTTTCCACGCTACGGCCAGAAAGATAACTGCGGTGGCGGTACATGAAGTGGCGGGGCAGGGAGGGTGTAGATGTGTCACCAGAACGCAATTTTTCTGTTTTGCTCTGAAAGACTGGGCTCTTAAGCTGCCCTTTCACACCGGAATTCTTTGAAAGCGTGGACCTTCCATGGTCAAGCTGACCCGTTCGTGCTATAAACATAATATGGCTGCAGTTTGGCTCTACTATGTATAATTTTTCAAAGATAATATTTCGTTTGTTTCAGAAACACGTTACGTTGTTACGACTCTACTACCGCTATGGGGTCGCACATGCGTTCGTTATTACAGCCACTGCTCTCATATGTATTGTTTATGCGATTGCTTCAACGAGTGCGCCTTTTGATGAACCAAATTTATGGCATAAGATTGTAGTTTTTGCATCGGCTATTTGTGCCTCAATGCGTAAGTTCTTTTTACACTAATTTTAAAAGCTTTTATTTCACTTGCAATATTTGTGTTTGTTAGGTCATCTTGCAACTTTATTTTAAAGCAGTTATACTCAACCAATTGAGCTGAATTTTTGCATGGATATTGAATTTGGATGACAATGTATGGCTAGCTAAGTGACGTCATTCTAAATCCTATATCGGTCCGCTACCAAGACGGCGGATTAGTAATTTTTTTATGCACTCCTATGTTATGGGTATCAAATGAAAGAATTTGCTAAAAAGAATACAAAAATACAATGAGGTCACTCTGAATTCAATGTGGTGGACTCCTAAAGATGGCGGACTATGTTTTTATTCACCCTCATGATTGTGAAATAATAAATAACTTAAAGAATGGCCGTATAAGTTTTTAAAACTCATAAAGTATCTTTTAAACGTGGTAAAGCCACGCTGCAGCTATATTATGGTTGTAGCACGAATGGGTCGGCTCGACCGGGGCAGGACCACACTCTCACAGTCTACCGGGGTAAAATAGCAGCTTAGTACTACTGTGCATGATGAGTGTAGAGATTCGGAGACCCATTTTTTACTGGAAACGAGGCATTCCATCTTAGTTCTCAGGGGTGAAAACGCATTTGCATTTCGATTCTTAATAGATAATAAATGTAGATGTATATGGACCACAGCATCCACTTACCATCAGGTGGACTGTGTGCTCGTTTGTCAACCAGTAAACTATCACCTCATATGTTGTTGGTATCCCGTTGGCGTCGTAGGAGGCGCCAGAGGGAAATAAACTAGGAGGGCAGCAGCGTCTTCCTAATAAAAAATAAAAAATGTGGTTGCAAGCCCGCCTGTCAAGGGTGGTAACTATGGCAAACATCCTCGTATGGGACAGTCTATTGGAGGACTGTATTCAACGGTGGACTTTTTATAGGATATAACGAAGATAAATCAGTAGCGCAGTGGCTAGTTGGGACACTGCTCGCTGGGCCCAAACAGTTCGATTTCTATTAATTGTTTCAGGTCTTGTTTATGTACAATTTATGAATATAAAACGCCTTTACAATATAGGAGAAATGCTTATTGCACTCCAATATTTAACCGACTTCAAAAAAGAAGGAGGTACTCAATTCGACTGTATTTTTGTGTGTTACCTCAGAACTTTTTTCTAGGTGAACCGATTATGATGATTCTTTTTTATTTGAAAGCTGATGTTTTTCATGATCATGATCTAACCAGTAGTTTTTGAGTCGCATGCATATTTAATTGACTTCGACTACATTGATGAACTTTTAATTTTATTTATATAGAAGTCGATTGTAGAATTTTTATTTTTATTTTACTACTTGTATCTTACGAAGTCGATTAATCTTATTGTTGAGGTAATACCCACCTATTAGTTCTTATCTTGGTTCGAGGACTTATATTTTATATCCTATGCTTGATGTTATTCAAAATAGAATTGTAAGAAAGTTGCAGAAATGATTAATTTAATAAAAAGCTGTCGTATTGTACGTTGCCGACTTCATAAACATCAGTGGTCGGACACGGAAAGGGTAGAAAGTTATTGACCTCAAGAACAGCTTGGTGAGCCTTAGTTCCATTGGTTTTACAGTTTGTGAGGCACTCAAGCTTTGTTCTCAGAAGTGAAAACGCATCTATGTGAGGTGCCAATCGGCTACAGTAGCCACTTATCATCTGGTTGTAAGTTCATGTGTTACTGCTGTTTTACAAAACAATACTGATTTGTTTCAGTTGTTCACACATACCTTCTGATATTAGTACGGAGTGAGTGTTTTACAAAACAATGCTGATTTTTTTCAGTTGTTCAAATACCTTCTGTGTGGAGTGAGTGTTTTACAAAACAAATCTGATTTGTTTCAGTTGTTCACACATACCTTCTGATATTATTACGGAGTGAGTGTTTTACAAAACAATGCTGATTTGTTTCAGTTGTTCACACATACCTTCTGATATTAGTACGGAGTGAGTGTTTTACAAAACAATGCTGATTTGTTTCAGTTGTTCACACATACCTTCTGATATTAGTACGGAGTGAGTGTTTTACAAAACAACGCTGATTTGTTTCAGTTGTTCACACATACCTTCTGATATTAGTACGGAGTGAGTGTTTTACAAAACAACGCTGATTTGTTTCAGTTGTTCACACATACCTTCTGATATTAGTACGGAGTGAGGTGCTGAAGCTGAAAGCGAATTCCCAGTTCAAGTTTTCAAACCAAGCCGCCGATCCTACGTGCGTAATGCAAGACTCAAATGACGTAACAGAAAATAAAGACATAGACGAAGCACTACTAAAACATACTTAAGTATCTCGGTTTAATTTATTAATTTATTCAATAATATTAAAAATCTATTTATTTAAACATGTAGTTTTTGTTAATCCTTAAATTATTATCAGATTACAAAGTTATCTGAATTAATATTTTAGAATTTACCTATTAAAAAAAATTATGTTAAGTTATTGTATAATATAAAAATCTAATGCATATTATCATTATTTATTTATTTAATTTCGAGTATCTAGGACTAAATATTACATTATATTTAAAAATATTATTATCTATTATTAACATAACATTGGATACATGCATCATCATCATTATCATTACAGCCCTTCACAAGTCCACTGCTGAAAATAGGCCTCCCCCAAGGTATGCCACAAAGCATGGTCCTGAGCCACCTGTATCCATCGACTTCCTGCATGTCTTACTAAGTCGTCACTCCATCTAGTGGGGGGTCGCCCTACACTTCGCTTATCGGTACGAGGCTGCCACTCGAGAACCTTTTTTTCTCAACGGTTGTCGGTTCTTCGAGCTGACCATGACCGGCCCATTGCCACTTCAGCTTACTAATCCTAATCTTAATAAAAATATAATAAAAAACTGCGGTCGCCAACCGGCTCGCCAAGCGTGGCAACTATGACAAATAAACATGAGTAACGACGCAAACAAACGGATACATGCATAAAAGTTATTAATTTTTTCTTAATGCTATATAATGCATGTGCTCAGCAGTTAATTAGCTGCTGGACACATGCATTCTACAACAGTGTTTCAGGTTGGGACAGTACACTCTGTCACCTATCATTTAAATTTTAATTTTAATGACGCTGATTGTGGCTTGAGCAAACATGGCTGATTCGTTGCAACTTCAGGACAGCGTCATCAGCACCCGGAACTAACACGAAGGCTCCTAGGCCCCGTTGAGTGCCCTCCGTACGCTGCACGTGGAAAGAGATGTGTAAAACGCTATAAATATAAGTAGATTTAGTTTAACTTCCTTCCAACATCGCTCCAACTTGCGAGCAATCATATTTGCTCAAACCGACTAAGCCCTATGTTTCCTTCCCATGTCAGTACTATCCTTGAGGTCGGACGTAATCATATGACTCAAATATTTAAAAGAGTTTGCTCTAGTTAATAGTGTACCATTTAATTTAATAGGGAGGAGGAAATGTATCACATAAACCTAACATTATAAATGTATGAAAAAGCATATAAGCATGCAGCAGCCGTATTGTGGTTGTAGCACGAATGGTTCGGCTCGAGCGGATAAGGGCAATGAGTGTAGAGAATCGGAGACCCTTTTTTGTCTTCTGTCTCCGCAATAGAACAAAAGTAAGTAACATAGTCCATCTTATTGGTAAGATGAAATACCGTGACAGCCGTGGCATCAGGATTATATTTTGTGGCGTTACTTGGTGGAAGCTCTATGATTAGCAGTGGATTTGTAATGTGCCGTGTGCATATTCTTGGAAAAGCCCTTTGTCTAGCATTGAACTTACAACAATGAAAATTAAAATAAAAGTAAAAAACTTTTATTTAAATGCTCTAAAAAGAAGAAAATAAACTTTATTTTTTTATAGGAAAATGGTGACACACGAGCACAGTCCACCTGATGGTAATTGATTGCTGTGACCCATAGACATCTATATATATATATATATATATATATTTTTTTTTTGCCTTTTTTTTATCCTCGATTACGGATCAAAATGCAAATGCGTTGTCGCCCGTGAAGACTAAGATGGAATGCCTCCTTTCCAGTAAAAAGGATCTCCGTTTCTCTACACTCACCATACGAAACACAGAAGCGTTAAGCTGTTATTTTACGGTATTCAGTGAGGACGTGGTCCTTTACCAATTGAGCCGACCCATTCGTGCTGCCACTATACTACTAATATAACTGCAGCATGGCTCTACCACGTACAAAATTATATACTACATTACACAATTGTTTTTCGCGAAACTTGCCTATTTTATAAAAAACCTATTTTTCGTAGAATTAGCTACTTACTAGTATGTCAATATCAAGTTACGTATTGTATTTTTGTTTATGTACATAGGTAAATCTCGCAACAAGCTTTTATATCATATAAATTGTGAAATGTAAAAAATTGATGGGTTTGATTTAAAGTTTATTTTTTTCCTTTTTTTAGACGGAATTAAAGAGCCTCTGAAGGACTTCAAGTACCGGTTTTCCATCCGTTTTCAGAAGCTCCGCTGTAATTCCATCCTCGGCCGGGGACTTGCCGTTTTTAAGGTGCTGGAGAGCCATTCTAATTTCACTCAGACTGACGTCCGGGATATCATCGGAATAGTGTCGGATAAGACTTGCTCTTGAATCGTTACTCACACTTGCGAGTGGCTCTAACGATGATGTGTACAGCTGCCCATGGAACCTTTCAATCTCACTCAGAATCTCAGGTGTCCCGGAAACGATGCTGCCACACTCAGTCTTCAGCTTTGACAGTTGGCTCTTACTGGCAGACAGATCTTTGGCAAAGACTTTGGAGCCCTGGTTCCGCTCGATCGCTTCTTCAATACGAGCAGTATTAAATTTGCGTAAGTCTCGCCGCATGCATTTGGAGATCTGTCTGTTCAGTTGCCTGTATGCCGTCAAATTTGTTGACGATTGCAGCTTCATCTCCCGTCTAACAGCCATGAGATTAAGAGTGTGATCGGAGAGTTTTTGTGTTCTTCTGCGGCGGGTCTTGCAGAACTTAGCTCCGACCGCATGGACAGTTTCCACGAGCTTGTAATTCATATCGTCCACTGCATTGCAATCTTCTAGGCACTGAAAGCAGTTACGTAACTCGAGCTGAAATATTTTGGGGTTCTGGATCAGAACACGAGGGGGACGGAGCGTTGACTTCATTAGACGAGACCTCTCCAACTTAACGTTTAGGTTCAGTGTGCCTCTAACCATTCGGTGATCGCTGCCAGTTTTCACCCTTGCGATCACTGAGATATCACTGTAAAGTTGGCGTCTGGTCGTCATAATGAAGTCAATCTCATTTTTTGTCGAACTGTCGGGGCTCGACCAGGTCCACTTCCTGTGGGGCTGCTTCTGGAAGAAAGAGTTCATCATAAAAAGTCCCTCTTTCTCCATAAAGTCGGCCAGCTGCTGGCCCCTACGGTTCCGTTGCCCTACTCCAGATTTCCCTAACTTCAGCTCACCGCTTTCTCCTGTGCCTAGTTTTGCGTTAAAGTCTCCCATCAACACCGTGTACTAGGTTTTGGAGGAATGCATGGCTCTAAAAATATCCTCATACATTTCCTCCACCTCCTCATCGAGATGTGCCGAGGTTGGTGCGTAAACCTGTATGACCTTCGGCGAATACCGTTAAGTGATTCTGAGTATCAGGTACACACTCGCAATCTTTTACAACGTTGTTGACGAGAGATGTGTACGATAAATTAACTCCTGGGTTAGAACACTGCCAGACTCGAGGATTACCGTGTCCTCCACCTCTCTTCGGACCTCGGATAATCCAATAATATGCCAGCGCAACTTGTCTACCTCTTCTTCCAACTCCAGTATCTTCTCGTCAGTCCTCAGGGTGCGTGCGTTGTATGTTGCCAGGTCGAGTCGTCGTAGGTGGCAACCGAACCTCCACCGGAGATACTTAGCACCCCCTGTCACGCCGTTACCATGGTTGCCACCGTAGCCAGGAATGGCGGGGCCGCCGTGGACTGGGGGCCGTTTGTTTGCGTCGTTACTCATGGTGGGGTATTTGCCATAGTTGCCACGGTTGGCGAGCCGGTTGGCTACCGCAGTTTTTTATTATATTATTGTTGTTATTAGGAAGATGCTGCTGCTCATGTCCTGCCTGTCTCCCTCTGTCGCCTCTTACGCTACCCACGGTAAGATATGGGGTAGTGGATATTCTCAACCGCCGCTACACGGCAATGTATGAGAATTTAGATATGATTATTTACTATGCCTTAAAAATAATTCCATAAACTTATTCGTAAAAATATTGTGGTGTCATGGAGAAATGTCTAATTAGAGCCTATTTTTGCAATTTTTCCTATCGAGAAATTTTCATGTTGTCGTGTTTTCCTTTTATGCAATCCAAGGTCCTATAGTTAAAAATCATACACCAAAATTTTGGTTTGTAATCTATAAAACTTAAAGAAATATGTGAAATAGAACAACCACCAAATTTTCGAGGTATCACCCTGCTGTGTTTCGTTCGATGAAGCAACAAAGTTGGCTCACCCGCTCACGAAGCGGTTAGACACTGCAGAGCATATTCTGATGATCCCTCGTTCATAGGCGAAACACGTGTCCTATTATCCACAGTTGCGTGTATTTTTTAGTATATAAAGTTAGCGTGAAAGTGTTTTTGTGGGTGATGGTATTGGTTTTAGTAATGGCGGTGACGATAGCTAATTATTTTTCATATTTAAGCTTTAAATTTCGCGGTTTATGGGCAGTGTAAGAGAATCCGCTACTCCATATCATCGCGTGTCGTAAAAGGTGGTAAGAGAAATAGAACCAGGAGGTAACCCTCAGCATTTTATAACATCTCCAAAGAATAAGTAACTACAATACTCAAACTACCTCCCCAGCTTGACAACTATAGTAAATACCCTATGAGGCAATCAATGGGGGAGGCCTATGTTTAACAGTGTCTTTTAATAGGTTGTGGTGACTGAATTAACGAACTTAAAATTCGCACACCTTCCAACTACCGTCATAAGTTGACAATTATGCATATTAAAAAGTTATAGTGCCACAAGTTGGATTCGGTGATCTCTAGATAATTGATAGAATCTGGCGTTACTTTGCGGATATCTATTATAAAAAAGAAGTTAATTAATTTGCAACCTTCCGCTAACTAAATACAATGATGTGTCTTACCTGGATTGAAGAACACCTCCCGCCCTCCCTCAATTGCGTGCATCAATTCCGTCACCACTAATCCCAGCACCACTACTCTCGGCACCACTACTCCCAACACCAATACTCCAGGAAAGGCACACCATCGATGATAATACGACACGTGTTTCGCTTCTACACGAGGCATCCTCAGGTGATGTAGACTCTACGGCGGCTGACCGCTAAGCTTAGCGTAGTAGTGACGGGATTGTTGCACGCAATTGAAGAAGGGCGGGAGGTGCTCTTCAATCCAGGTAAGACACGTCCTTGTATTTAGTTAGCGGAAGGTTGCAAATTAATTAACTTCTTTATTATCAGTGATCTCTGACAATCGAATGTCTCAAGCTGAGATCTATAAACCGTACTTTGATTTTGCTCAGACTACTTAAGAAAAACTTAGCATAATCTTTGATTCTGAATTTTTCTTAGAGCCTCGGAGGACAGTCTCGGCATATTTTCTGATCCGAAAAACGAAACGTCAAAATCTACATAGAAATGGGAATAGCTAAATTAACACAAAACTCTAGGTTTTTAAATTTTATTGAAAAACTTAAGTAAAAATCTTAAAAAGGATTCCTCCCTTCCCCTCCATGAGGAGCGACCACAACAACTTCTGCAGCATGGTTGATGAAGCTCAACTGACTGTTCTGTTTTAACTTTTTCAACTCCGTTCTTATTAACAGCAGAAGATAAATCTGCAGCGCTGAAAGAGGAATTACTTTAAATTCATATATACTCTACGTAATATACAAATCGATAACTTTTTAAAAGTTATTATTCTAAAAATGCGTTAGTTTGCATGCACTCGAAACGTATTTTTGTCAAATTTTTTAATGCAAGCTGATCTTAGGTCTTTCAGAAACTAATCCTAGTGATGCTGTTCTGAAAAGATATGCCAGTGGTAGAGAGGCACCCTCGATCAAGTAATAATGCTATCATGAGCCCAAAACTCACTTAAATGGCTCGGTCTCGTCTAGCATATCACAGAGTGCAGCCGTTGCTAGTAAGGTAAACATTAGAAGAAAAATTTAATAAGTTTCTCCTTACACCTCATTCACACAATATTTTTTTAAACTGAAGTTACGAACGAACTTGAATGTAAGAAATACCTGATGATGAATTTCAAACGGAGACGGCTGCAGATGCACTGTCAGCTCTAAGGACTAAGAAGGAATGCGGACAGCCTTTCATTAAACAGGCTCTTTAAAACCTTCAAACCGGACAACAGCATTTTTATATGTGTTAGAGCCTATATAGCCAGCTATATTTGTATGGTTGTAGCACAAATGGATTGGCTCGACCGCGGAAGGACAACGCTCTCACCTAATACCAGCGTAAAATAGCAGTTAAATGCTGCTGTATTTCGTATGGTGAGTGTAAAAAACCGGAGACACTTTTTACGGGAAACGAAGCATTCCATCTTAGTCCTCAGGGATGACAACGCATCAGCATTTTGATTCTTAATTGAGGATACTAAAATATTATTACTTTATTAAATTTATACTTAATATTAATACTTAAAGATAAGGTAGAAGTTTATGGACCACAGCATCCACTTACCATCAGGTGGACTGTGTGCTCGTTTATCACTCATATTCTATAAAAAAAAACATCAGTGCACTTTCAGTTCAGCAGAAGAATATGTCCAGTAACGGACATTTCACGAGCATATATTTGTAAAAAAATTGTACAACATGACGTCAAATTAAAACATTGGCATAAAAATTAAGACTAAAAAATACAAACCATAAAAGCAATTTACAACAACGGTAACTTTAATTGATAAATTGGCTAATAACTGGCATAGAGATTGTCATTTGTTAACAAATGCAAGATTAAATCTGTTATGCTCCTCTGTTAACTGAATAAAAGTTTCGAACCAACAACAATGTTAACATAAAAAAAAATTCAAAACACTTTCAAATACTGCTATGTAACAGGTTGAACAGGTTGCTATGGAACAGAGGATGGGATAAACCCGGACCAACTCCCAGAGTCCTACGTCCTTAACTATTAATTGGATCTTTATTATGTTCACCTTATAGACAATATAATTTAATAAAAGTTGAAATGAATGCCAGTTGACATTATCTGACAGTCAACCTATTTTGTTGTAAATTGTATGTATTTATATTTATGTTTACTTATTTGAACATAATATAATATTTCCCCTTATATCAGTTTGAAGTCGGTTTTGATGTTTTCGAAAAATGTTCCCAATTCCTAGACTAATATTTTAAAAGCAATCATATTGGAAGCTTAAGGACAGAGGCCAAGTGAGACATTCGATCTTAGTCCTCAGAGGAGACCACGTACATCATGGGTTGCAGTTGCTGATGTTATTAAAAAAAGGGGTTTTAATAATCAACCAATTGCTTACCAAATCCAGAGAATATAAAACATCCTTCGAACAAGGCAGTATTCCAGTCATAGAGTGCTTCATAATGTTTCACCGTCAGGAATATTACCAATGAAGCTATAGCTGAAGTGGTTGTTATTCCGTAGTAATAATATACTCGAAGTAGACTTGGATTTTTCTGGGGTATAAATTTATATATCGGGAATTTAGAAAGTTATAAATGATCCTAAGATAGAAAGATATCAAAGTATTTTATTTTATTTTTGCTTAACCTTTTTTAGACATGATCAGTCTAAGAAAGAAAAACATATAAGACGCGGTTTATAAAAACTAAAAGTAAAAAATGTTTGATGAAACATACAACCCATTGTGTATATTCTGGGGTCATTCAACAAAAATTGATAGTCACCTTTTAGTATAACTCACTAGGAGTGCGTTTTTTAAGCTTTATAATTCCTTTGCAATGAACTCTTCATCCTGAACACCTAGAAATTCTCGGTTTTTTTAGGAGCTCTTTGAATGCTAGAAAGAGAAAATCACTAGGTCAAGTGCAAGGTCCGATGAATATAAGGGATGCTCAATTGTCAATACTATTTCAAAGTCATCAATCTCGAATTCGCTACGGAACATGTCAATTTAGGGGAAACTTTTACTTTTAGAGAACTTTTAGAACTTTTAGACTAATCGTAGAAGAAGACAAGAAGATCTACTAAATTTGATTCTGGCTCGGGTACGATAGCAGTGATCAAGATATGGTTAAAAAATAAAAAAAATATGTCAAGTAGATCGTCGCGGTAGGTTTTATTGATGATTCTCTAAAATTTTTTTTTCACGGTAGGTATAAAATAATGTGCACATTGCTCTAAGCATTTAAATTAGTTTTTATTGATATTTTAAAGTAATTTGCTTTTTACTAGTTTAGTTTTTATATTTTTTACATTTAATAAATTTTCTTAAAGAAAAAATCTCATTTGAAAAATTTGTAAAAATGTAAATGTAATTAATTTTAATTTCTGTTACAGTGATCTCCATGATGTTAATAGTAGAGTTCTGCAAAATGCTTATCTTTTTGGGACAATAATGTCTTTTTTATTACGAGTTAAATTTCCCCAGGTAGGTTTGATACTAAAATTTAACAAAAATATACAGTAAAAGCAATCGTTTGATTAGTTATTCTTCTAAAGTGTTTTACGGCAAATACTAATCGGGTCAGCTTCTTACAAAAAAGAAAAAAACTATGTAAAACTCCTAAACGCAGTGTAAGCTCAGTATAATTCCTAGAAATTTTATCTCGTATACTTTATTTTTAAATTAAAATTAAAATTTTTAGCGTTCGTATAATTTATAAAAATAGTAACGTTAAGTTTTGTTGCTATGTTAGTGTGGAAGTAATTTTCTTTTAGCCAATTAAGTGGAGTAGAACATTTTGGTACTCGTAGCATGCGTTTGTAAATAAAAATTTTAATCACCGTGCCATCGTTGGTAAATAAAACTAATTTGTGTTTTGTTTCGTTACATACATATATTACACATTTATAAAACCTAGCACCTAATGATTGATATCTATTTCCGAGATTATGGAAGTATCTAAAAGGAAAGAGATTTGAAGATGTTGAAAAATATTCGCTGCAGTAGAGTACATTTTGGTGTTCAGAAAAAAGGTATTTTACTAAAAGGTTATGACAATATTGAAAAAAAATTATTTAATAAAGGTTAGTGGTAACATGTTACTCATTATATTTTTATTGAACGACCCAAGTACAATACATAAAAGATAATTATAAGTAAAATAGCAACGTATATACTTCCCACTACCGGCCACAAGCCTATAATTCGGTTTGCACAGTCAGTTTGTGTACTATAAAAATTCAAAAAGCCAAGCGTTTTACTTCATTATATAGTGTAACGACAGTTCCGCGAAATACGTAAAGATAAATATGTAATAAAATGGGACAAATAAAACTAGGAAATATAACGATACATCAAAGCTGAAACACACGGGTTGCCATGGCTTTTCATGCAGAAAAAAGCCACTGATTGTCTATAAACAAGTGGTAAAGTTAAAAAATTTGTACAACCGATTTCAATATACAAATTCCGACACTTCGATTATTGTTAGGTCACGCGCGAATACCTATCAATAATCTAAGTTCCGACAGTTATTTGACTTTGCGCTTAATGAAAAGATATTATTTATTTATTTTACTTTATTTTGTTTTATACAAACTAATAACATTCCAACGGCCAAACTATTAAATGTCTACATATTTATAAGTTTTTGTGTTTAATAAAAGACGTATACCGTATAATTTATTGTATGGAACCTTTATATAAATATAATAACATAATATGTGCCCACGGAAAGCTCTATATAAATACTATAAAATATGATTCGAAATGATGTAAAGTCCATCAACTTACTATAGGTGAAGGTGATAGACCTTATATCACTATATCTCAATCACAGAGGAGGCCCAGCAGTAGGATGCATACAATCTAATTACCTTACCGCTACACTAGAAAGTAAAAAAACACTGAAAACGTACCAAATGAGCACCGACAAGAAGTACAACGTCGAAGATTGCTTCCAGCAAATACAGCGTTATAGTAAGCCACGCTTGCGTGATGAACGACGCGCCTCTATACAGCGCCACCGTGTGCTCCATTTTCCTATCGATAGTTACGAGCCATATCTCCAATCCCAGGATCAGGAGTGAAAATATCTGAACAAGAAGAAACCGTCGTCAGTTCGTAGACAGGTCGCTCAGTCAGTGTTGATGAAAACAGGACAAGATAAAGTTATAAATTCAATCTTATTGCACATTTATATTTATAGAAATAAAGGTCACATATACCACACAGGCCTCCTGATGGTAAGAAAATCTTGTGGCACATAGAGACACCAACGTCTATTCTCGACAAAGAATAAAAATACAGATACGTCGCAGCCCCCGAGGACGATTGAAAAGGTTTACTCACCATAGTCAGCACGGCAGTATTATAGTGAAATATTAAAATTAGATTTTGCGAGAGCATTGCTCTTCCCGGGGCCAACCGACCAACGCCCCACTGAAGCTCAAAATTTTCAGCGTGGTTTTACTACGTATAACATAAGATATACTAAAGACCACTTGAATTTAAAAAAAAATATACTTCAGCTCTTTTAATGTCCTCTGGACAGAATTTCGGTCACGGCTGCTAGTTTCATCGTAGGAGACTAGATATTTACGCAGGATCCGATGTCCGATGAGACAGTAATCCAACAAGACCGGAGAGAGATCAGGCGCAGAACTCACCATATTTGCCACGCTTGGCAAGGGCGTTTGCAAACACAGCTTTTTATTTTTAATCTTTATAAAGAAGATGCTGCTGCCCATCTCCTAATATGTTTCCCTCTCTCGTCACTTACGGCACCCACGGGATGATATGGGATGGTGGATATTCTTATACCGCCACTACACGGCAAAGTAACTGCCCAAAGACTAATATTATAGATCCGCAGACTTTTTGTTTAACTTCTACGCGGTCGATGTCGCAGGTAAAACAAGTCTTATTAATCGATACTTTTTTTAACCTTATAAGGGATTAAAAATATAAATGCCTAAGACTAAAATAGATTAATATTTTAAAATATAATGTAGAGTTTACAAATTTTATTTAAAAAGTAAGTAGTAACATTATGAATCAAAATAAAGACACGGTGTTAAAAAATAATAGAAAATGTAAATTACAAATTATTAAAACTTTAATGTTTACGTCAAATTTTGAGTGTCTCATAAATATTAGTGATGCAACAGACTCTGCTTCTGAATCTGCAACTGCGGAAGTTCTGCATGCTTTTTTACATCCGTTTCTGCTTGGGTTTTCGCAACCTTTATAATAATTTATACGCGGTATTATTTTAAATTATACGTGGTAGAGCCATGCTGCAGTTATATTAGTAGTATAGTTGAAGCACGAATGGATCAGCTCGACCGTGGCAGGACCCCGCTCTCACAGAATACCAGCGTAAAATAGTAGCTTAATGCTGCTGTGAGTGCTTAGTGCTGCTTCGTACGGTGAGTATAGAGAACCGGAGACCCTTTTTCTTGTAACGAGGCATTCCATCTTAGTCCTCACATGTGACAACGCATCTGCATTTTGATTTGTAATCGAGGATTGATGTAAATGTCTATAGGCTGCAGTGTGCTCGTTTGTCACCCTACCCTATAAAAAAAATTAAGGAAGTTTGATCGGAACTATGATGATAGCATACCTTTCTCCAAAGGTGCCGACCTCAAATTGAGAATGAAGCCCAACCTACGTCATCATCAATGATGAATTCACCATTACAAATGCTAGAAACCATGTTGCACCAGTAACAAGAGTGACAATCTCTTTTTTAGACGTAATCCTCCTATAGCATATGTAGTGGAAATGCAATGCACACACATATTATAATCTTTTGCCATTAGTTCGCCAATATTTATCAGTTCCTCCAAGCAGCGTCACCAGTGAGCAAATATTTAGCGAAGCTATTCTTATACATGAAGAAGACCGAAAGAGATTTCTAGGTGTAAAAGCCGCCAAATTACTTTTCATAAAATATAACTTACCGCTACTAAAATTATATTTGTCATAAATTATACTTGTATATAGTATTTACACTTCTGCTTCAGCATCCGTATCTGTTTCTGTTTCTGCTAAAATTTACTATTGACTTCTCTTTTACTTCCGTTATGACATTTACGTTGTATCAGTAATAAACATACGAAAAGAAAGAGAAAATTTTTCCATTGCAATCATTGTAGCTTATTCCGTTTAGATTTATTTAGTTTATGTTATTTTTATGACAAAAACATACATGAATGAGTCGGTTCGACCGGGGAAAATTATAACAACATAAGCTACTATAAAAGTAGTGAAAGGGAGCAATGTGATAAGTCCTCATCTACAGCGAGCATATTCATATCACTAAAGCTTGGAGCTGACAAGTGCTACTTTGGTATAATATTTTGAAATATAACTGGGATTGTAAACAAAAAAAATCGTAACATTACATCAAACTGTTTTATCTCTTAGTGAAAACCAGTTATTACGCATTAATCAATAACATTCCTGGGTTTTGTTTTTAAAAGGCATCTGGCAAATAGCACATGGTAGATAAATAAATCATTATAATTCTCATTACATTGATAAAGTTAAAATAATAAACATTAATATGTTATTGTTCGTGGAGTTTTTTTTAACAATAAATAACGATATACTTCCGAGAATTAATACAATACCTAATTTTTATAATGATTGGTGGTAAACCGTGTTAGGGCATAATACGAGTATATTTTGTAATCACATTGCTATCCATTACTTCTATGATTCGAGCAAATATCAGAAAATGTCAAAGGAATTTGAAATCTGTTAAACTAATTTGAAATTAAGAAACTCACTATATTGTTTCGATAACTATATTATCTGTACATAATTTTCAAAAACATCGTCATTAGATTTTAAATTAAATGCTCTCTACAGCACATTTTCCTATTTTCCCTGTGAAAACAATATATTTACTTAGCTATTGATATTATACGACTTGACTGCAACAAATAAAACACAAAAAACTTGACATTTGTATTAAACATTAGTCTTTTTCTTATGATACACAAATTCAAATGAAGCCATTAGTATTTTATAGAAATAATGGTTTCCACATTGACTTATTACCATATAACTAACGAAAACTCAAGCAGGTGGTAAATTAGTAGCAAGAAAAAATGAAAATTACTATGATGCTATAGAATTAATACAAATTCTTTAACCAAATTGGATTTCGAAAAATATTACAATTTTTTTTACAAATAATGTAAGGCTTATATAGCGTGCCCAAAATTGTATTTATTTTGGTAAGTAAAAAACGATAAAAAGCGATAAAATAAGGTAGCAACAAACACATCAAAATATCACAATACAATTTTACCAACAATTAAAATATCTACAAAAAGTATTGGTGAGTAAATTATACAAAATCCTCAAAAATTATAAAATATATTCAATGATCTAGACAAAATTAGCCTTTTTATTGATAGTAGGTTTTTTTGTATATGACATTGTTATGTTTAGATTTTTCATATTATATTTATTGTGTTATGAAATATAGTCGTACAGCAAATATTCATGTATTTTAGTAGCTTCAAATAAACTTAACTTTTTATGAATAAATATTTTGTTCAGTACATTAAATATTCTACGTTTAAAGTGAATAAAATTAAAGTTCATATTTTGTGAATTTTCGGATGAATAATAGCAAATTATGGAAGGACGCGCATTATAAATTTAAATGTTTGTAGAAAATTAATATATATATATACATATATATATATATATATATATCTAACTACTATACCTATTATATGAATTATTATAATATGGATATGTATTTATACGGATATATTGTATATAGATATATACTTCGATTGGCACAAGAGAAAGAAAATGGAATATAATTACTCACACGTGAACTACTAAAAGAAAGAAATATTTTTACTAATGTTTATTGCCTATGATGAGGTTTTCTATAAGTACTATAATTTTGTATTTAATAACTAATCCATAAATATTAAAAACATTATTTGAATGGTAAACCAAAACCTAAAAGTTAAATTTATCATAATAAAGGAGACAAAAGAAAGTAAACCTTAAACCCTAGTCCACGCGGTATGTCAAAATTGCTGGCATTGTTTCCTCAATAAATAATGAATTTAAAATAAATTAATTTGTTCAACACTCACTAAATTTAGGTATCCAAAAACGATGATTCCGTACCGAAGCGGAATAAAGCAGCAACATCGTCTGCATTCTGGAATTTCCAGCTGCATGACTTAGTCCCACCTATGTAACCACGACACAGGTTTAATCTTTAATTTACGAGTGTATAAACTAAAACATTCACACCGTAATATCCACAAGGAGATATGTTTTGCAGACTTGAACTCACTGATTGAAACATACGATACTAAGAATCGTCCTACAGTCATCTGAGTTGTTACAATTATCTTATTTGCCGGCCGCGTATCAGGAAATGCGACATTATGGCACAAAGTACCCGAATTCAGTCATCTGGGTAGTTATGTGTCCGTAAGTCGGTTGTTTTCAAGTGCATTTGAAGGTCATTTACTTATAGCTATCATACTTAACAGATTAATGAGTTATGAACTCTATTGAAATATATATGAAATATATATATATATATATATATATATATATATATATATATATATATATATATATATATATATATATAGCCATAGTAACTTAGGGGATATGCCTTAAATTTTTAAAGTACACGAGAATTTTACGCTTTATTTTTAGTACTGATTGACCACGTGTTCCGCGGTAAAGGAAAATATCGTGGGGAAAACCGTCTGAAATGTATGTTCATTTCGTAGCATGCGCTCATTGCCCCAAAATAATATTCTTAATAAGAGGGGATGCATGCACTCAGAAACAAAGTTTCACTTACACTGGTCAGTTATGATTTCTTAAGATTATTTAGCAGTAGAAAAAAAATGAACTTTCCTGTTTCATATTTCCCTCCACATTTTTTACAACCTTAATAATAATAATAATTTTTGTAGCTAATTTGAAATTTGTATTATGTGTGAAGCAGGCTCGTCTTGACGTGTTTACGATATTCTTACAAGCAAACGGAGCGCCAGTCAATGGTTTGCCTTCAAAATTAACCAATGCCTATCGTAGTGAAGCGATCGAGAAGAGCAGGCAAAATTTCGATCGCTAGTTTTTAACTCTAATAGGATATCTGGTGTTAATTCCTTTACGAAATCGAAGAAGCATCAACCGAAATGTATACTACCAAATACTGGCGAGAAGTGAAGAACACGGAGATTCGTGGGCTGCTACTTCACCATAGTGACAAGCGCTCAAAATGGGGGACTTTTTGAACGCCACACCGATTAAGTTTTTTGGTCATCCCTGATTTGATACCGTGTGATTCCTTTTATTCCCTGAAATTAAATTAAAAGCAGCTAAAAGGGATATAGTTTTCCTTCCGTAATATACGCTAGCAGCATTTTACATAACAAGCCGAAAATAAAAGCGTTCGATTTTAGTAAGTTAGGTCTCCGATTCTCTACACTTACCAAACGAAACTCAGCAGCATTAAGCTGCTATCTCACGCTAGTGATCTGTAAGAGCGTGCCCCAGTCGAGCGGACCTATTCGTACTACAACCATAATATAGCAACGAGGCTCTATCCACGTATAATCCCATCTCTACAGTTCTAATTTTCAAATAAAAAAATATTTGACATAACCCATACAGTAAGCGCTATAGAGCGCGCGTTAGCGAGTCAGAACAGTAAACACAGTCTCAAAATGACATCATCATCATAACCATCATCATTACAGCCCTTCCCAAGTCCACTGTGGAACTGGGCCTCCCCCATGGTATGCCACAAAGCACGGTCCTGAGCCAAAATGACAATGGCAACGTTATTACCTAGGTATTTATTATTATATACGATACGATATTTATTTGAAATTTAAGTTAACATGGTGAAATGTGTAGTGCCAAGCTATAAAAACGATTCGCGGAAGCGCACTAAACAGAATAATGATATTTCTTTTCATCGGCATGTAGTATTTCGATAAGAAAACACAGATTTTAACAAAATCACTTAGGGGGTCAAAAGCTGTAGCAGAAGGCGCGAGACCGGAGCGACACGGCAAGTGCCCCACGACTCGTGCTTCGGGTTTTTCCCGAATTGGAGCTAGTGCTGTGCCACGTTGCACTCGAATATTTTTTAAAAACATGATTTCTTTCGTAATAATTATAATTAATTTATGGTATAAGTAGTTCCTTTGTATTCCTTACCCATATGGATCAGTGTCTAAAATAAAACTTTTAAGAAGCTTTTTTTAAGGTACATAATAAAGGTAAATACGATTCAAATACTTTTCTAATTTCAGATTTCCGGAGAACCGTGAATTGGCTAATTAATACTCATATAACTTTTTATTGTTACCACCCGGTAACAATAAATAGTATAAGAATAATTTGTGATACATATTTAGTGAGAGGGCTCTAATGCAATTATTATTTGATTTATACGTTTTTATTAATAAATATCCTTATCAAATATTTTTTTTATATAGAAGAAGTGGCAAACGAGCATGCAGCTCACCTGATGTTAAGTGACTACCGACGCCCATGATCAACCGCAACACCAGGGGAATTGCAGGTGCGCTGCCGGCCCTTTAGAAAGGAGTAAGCTCTTTTCTTGAAGGTTCCCAGGTCGTATCGGTCCGGAAAAATCGCCGGTGGTAAACTAATACAACATTTAGTTCTTTGCCCTAGTAAGTATCGAAAGGTCGCCTGATGATGTCGAGCCACGTTGGATGTGTGTTAGTGGGCTGCGGCTAGAGGAGATTCCTCTCCCTGTACCGCTGTAGTCGAGGTGGAGTCGTCAGGGAAAAGGAGTGTTAGTATGGCGATTGGCGATGCGATGCCACTCGACTATCCTTCGCGACTTTGGTGAGGCTGCACCACTTGATGCTTCCAAGTGCTCTTTTTTTCCTGGCTCCATTCACATATCAGGCTCGGGGAGTCCGTAGTGCAGGTGGAGTCAAAGGCCGTGAAAGGTAGTGTGCCTTGTGTTTCTAGTGCGCCTTATCTGAAAAGAAAAACGGGGGGGGGGGAGAAATCAGCAACTATGGAGGTGCTGCCATTGGACAGCTGGCGCCGGAGGGGCCGCGGATGTGTATGAAAGCGTTTCCGTGGCCCTGTCGATTTGCGGCAGAGGTAGAACATCATGGGGTTTTAGTAAGTGCGAGTCTAGAGATTTAATTCTCCCTCGAGTCTCAAGATTTAATTTGTGCTTTAAATTCTAGTGGCCCTACTTTAGTTTATTTCTTATTTACAAATTCTGGTCATAGTTTTCATTCACGGTTTTTGGAAGCTTCCTCTTCCGCAACATCCACCACTAAAGGCAATTAAGTGTTCGATCAAGAATTGCTATGCCATGGATTGCTATATGTCAAGCCCCCTAGAACGTGGTACTGCCGAAGCCGGAAAGCTTGGGAGGATAAACTTAGGAGTGAGGATATCGGCAGTAGAACCAGTGACCGACATCGCCCAATGGATTAGAAAGCTGAAGTGGCAATTGACCGGCCATATAGCTCGAAGGACCCATAAACGATGGGGAAAAAAGATTCTCGAGTGGCAGCCTCGTACCGGCAGGTGAACTATCAGAAGTTCCCCCACTAGATGGAGTGAAACCTGGTAAGACATACGTAAGAAGTAGATGGATGCAGGTGGCTCAGGACCGTGTTTTGTGGCATTCCATGGCCTATGTTTAGCAGTGGACTTGTGAAGGGCTTTAATGATGGTGAATGATAGTGACATTATATATAGTGACATATTAATATGATACGTAAATAGAATGGACGTTACGGGTAGAGTCCATCAATCCATAGAGTCCATTCTATTTATTTAGGTATAGGTAGCGTATAGAATTTTTATCGATATATTTTGTCACACTGTCTTACCCCTATTATTAGTTCCGTGGACGTGCACTTCTGCTGTCAACGCCAAAATGGCGCAAATCAAATTGCCTTATCATGTCACGGTGTATAGCCAGTCCAGCGTACTTTATATATATATATATATATATATATATATATATATATATATATATATATATATATATATATATATATATATATATGTATATATATATATATATAGTAGAGATCCATTATTCAAATTTAGAATATAATTATTGTTTAGTGTATAAATCAAGGGAAAACTAACCAGTTTTTTAGGTAGACTAACTGCATAAATAACTTTGTAATCCCATGTAAATATATAGAATTACAAAGTTACATTTGCAGTGAATGAATCTGTGTACTTGTATATGTATTACAGGTGTACATAGGTACGTTGTTGGTACTCAAGAAGTAGACGGTACCGGAAAGGTAAAAAATTAGGACTATCTTATATACAAAAAAGAAATGAGATATCATTAAAAACATAACTTGTAAAAAAACCAAGTCTCGCAACTCAGTTCTTCTACCATAAAAGTTGTGTGATCCATGTAATACCAAGTCGGTTAATTTATTCAGTTCCTACTTAAAGGTCCTTCTGTTTTAAGTTATTACGTAATTAGCTAACCTAACAACATTTTATAGTGACCATATCAATTTTAATATTCTTTTATGTTTTAATTATATAGATTGACTTGGCAATCGCATTATGCAATCTAATTTAATATAATACGTATTACTTGTGAGATACATTGTGGTTTCATTAAATTTCAAAAAATTAGCTCCACCTATCACGAAATTACAAACAGTTAAATCAGGACCCCATGCTACGTGTGTAAAAATTTATAATAAAATTCCCAAATGTCTACAAAAAGAAGAATCGTTGTATAAATTTCAAAGAGAGCTTAAAAAATATTTAATTAAAAAATTCTATTCGTTGTCCTTCGTTGTCGTCCATACCTCTTTAATATCGTTGTAAATATTGCAAATGTATATTAAACCTAAAAGTAATGTTTAGTTTAAGTAAATAAAATAAAATTCATCTTTCTAAATTAATTAGATTAAATTGATATAATATAATATTGCTACGCCCTATCAGAGCTCATGTTTGGCTCTAATATATCCAACATAAGAACTAATATATCCTCTAATATATCCACATTAACGCAATAAAATGTTTTGAGTTTGAGTTTAGTCGGTAGTGTACCATATTGTTTACGCTATACGTAAACTACTAGGCGACAGGCGGCAGCGTCGAAGGTGCGAGACGTCCAGAACGGCGATCGTCAATCCTCTCTTCAACGAGAAAGTCCAAACTCCAGCAGAGGACTTACGAACGGATGATGAACAAAATAAAGAATTTTAGTACAGTTTCTGTTCTACCCATAACAACTATTAGCGCTTGCTTTCAAACATGAACATCAAAATGGAACAGTGAGGCTATCTCAGTTTATTGAAATTCTAAAAATAAATTTGTATACATTAAAATCGTCCCCCTATAAAAATAACATAATTAACAATAAGAAAATTATTCATGTTGACACAGAAAACTATTAGCTTAAGAGCCAGTTGGCGGCAGACTTACAGTATTTCAATAAGCTGCACATTTTTTTTTCTAGTTAGTCACCTATATATATACCCACTAGAAGACTGACATGCATTGACTATATATTCAGTAACATTAAAGGTGCAAGTGGGACTGTTCTACCACTTTGGTTGTCAGACCATGACACTGCTCAGGTGCTTAGTTTTAAGACAAAGTTAAAAAATGTACCACCAAAAGAAATACATATTTATAAGAGATGCTATTCTACTGAAAATATTGAAAAATTCATATTATACCTGGCATGTATCACATTCTCAGAAGTATATAGTGAGGAAGAACCAAATGTAGCATTCAATGAATTCCATGACTGGTTCTGTTTACTTTATAAACTTTGTTTTCCTGTCTGTAAAATCAGACTAAATACAAAAGCAAAGCTACAATGGATTACAAAGGGTATTAAAAAAAGCTGCAGTAAAAATAGAATCCTGCGGTACAATTATTATAAAAAAAGAAATTATATTAACAAAAATAAATATTACACCTATTCAAAGTTATTAAGGAAATGTATATTCCAAGCAAAAATACAAACAAATAATAAATACGTATTAAAAAGCAAAAATATTTTTAAGGCTACATGGAAAGTAATACAGGAAGAAATTGACACTAGACCGCAGTATAATAATTATATAGATTCCATTGAATATAAAAACAAAGTCATAAATGAACCTACTCAGATAGCGTCTATTTTTAACAATTATTTTATTGAATTGACAAATAAAGAAAATGCTAACATATTACGTGAAACTCCTAAGGACATTTTAAATAATTCTATTTATTTGACCCCCATTGACGAATATTACGTTAGAAAAATAATTTTATCATTGAATAATACAAATTCAGAAGGCTACGACGAGGTATCTACAAAGATTATCAAGATATGTAATAAACAATTAGGTGCTGTTTTTGCGTTTCTGATAAATCAGTCAATGGTAACTGGGATATTTCCAGACAAATTAAAATTCTCCTTGGTGAAGCCATTATTTAAAACGGGTAAAAAAAAACACTCGTAAATAACTACAGGCCCATTACGCTGGTTCCTATCCTATCCAAAGTGTATGAGAAGGTTATACATGAAAAACTTACATCGTTTTTTGATAAATATCAGGTACTCCAAAACAATCAATATGGATTTCGGAAAAGTAAATCCACTACACATGCGGTATATAACTTAGTGAATGAAACCCTTACACAACTAAACGCCAAACAATATACGACGGCGCTCTTCTTTGATATGTCGAAAGCTTTCGATTTTGTTTCTCATGATCAACTTCTAGCAAAGTTGGAGCACTACGGCGTTAGAGGCACTGCTTTGAACTTGATCAAAACATACTTACAGAATAGAATGCAATCAGTCGAAATCGCAAAACTTGACTCTAACCATGTAGCTGAAAATCACAGATCTGAGTTTAGGAAAAACGAGTTTGGCGTTCCACAAGGAAGTATCCTGGGACCTCTCCTATTCCTGATCTATATTAATAATCTCCCAAATGTGACCAAGTATCGATGTATCCTATTCGCTGATGATATATCTGTAATAGTGACAACTGATAAAAAACTAACATTAAATGACCACAAAAATGACATCAGTGAAACTATAATTCAAATAATTAATTGGCTTAGAAATAATAATTTAATTATTAATATTGACAAAACGAATTTAATTAACTTTAATAATATACAAAATTTGACATTGAATATAAATTATGAAGGACAAATACTAAAAAATACAATAACAACGAAATTCTTGGGTATAGAAATTGACCAAAAACTAGATTGGAAACAACAAGTCGAAAAAGTGTGCAATAAAATCGTTTCGCATTTGCAATTTATAAATTAACAAAAATAGCAGGAAAGAGAACAGCCCTTACTGCGTACTTTGCTTACGTTGAATCAGTCCTGCGATACGGACTCATTATATGGGGTAATAGCACAGATATAAAAAAAGGCGTTCATTGCACAAAAAAAGTGTGTTAGAGCTATATGTGGTACTGTACCTAACGAGCCATGTCAGCCTAAGTCCTTGAAAATTTTAACACTTCCTTGTCTATATATTTTTGAAACGGCGAAATTTGTAAAAAATAATATGTATTATTTCACACAAGCCAAAGACTTTTACAAACGAGGCACTAGAAATAGGAATAGGTTGGTTTCCACCATAATACCCAAGAGCGCGAGATTCCATAATAATTGCTATTGGATGTGTATGACAGTATATAATAAGATACCATAAGAAATTCAAGACCTACCTGTAATTAAAATTAAAAGAGAGTTATACAGAGGGCTCAGCGAAAAGTCTTTTTATACTATAGAGGAATATTTGAACTGCGATATGTGATAGCGGCTGGACTGATATGGACTTGCTGGACCAATTGTAAAATATTTATTAAGTACCTATTACCTATTTATTGATTAATTGTTGACGTTTTATTATTTCAGACATTTTACTCATAAATATTACTATCGCATTATTTTATATTTGTAAGATTTGCATGCCATAAATAATGGCTGATTAAGCGGATGTTTAATTAATACCACCATCTTCAGTGTACCTTAACCAAAAGCAAATAAATATTTCATTTCATTTCATTTCATTTCATTTCCTATACCTGAGGTACATGAAATGGGGACTCTTGAGTTTGACCGGCGGTCAGATGTTAAAGGTGTAAAAAAATAACCGAAAAAACATGATAGCAATAAGTCTGCCGCTTTGACATCTAGAAATATTCAATAGAAGTTAGAAGTTACCGATATATATATATATATATGTATTGATAATATTTGACATGTACAATTTTCATGACAGACATATTATTGTGGTTCTATCACCCAGGCAGACAACAAACTTCTGAGGCGTTCATAAGCACGTACTATGGCACTCGCTCTAATCCAATCACACTACATTAATCCTAATTAATCTTAATATCCAATATGTAACGTAATTAACGCACACCCTCAGACACCCCAATTAGTATATTATGTTATAATCATAATACATACACTGAATTTTTAGTTAAACATTTTTATGCACTGATTATTTATCAAATTAGTTATACTTATTCCGGAAGAATGTTGCAGTCACAGTACATATCCACGAACGCAAAGCCTTTAACCTGCTTGAAATAAAGTTCATTTTTCTTTATTTTTATTGAATGACAGAATTAGTAATAATACAAATAAAACTGCACTCTTAAAAATCTTATTGCCTTAAGTTACGGTCCATTTCAGTATGTTTTGACTGTACAGATTTAGTGTGACTGTAATTTACGTAGTTTTAATTATTTTTGGGATAAAAAGTTACCTATATTAAAAATTATAGGAGTAAACGATTCTGAACAAACTACATTCTCAAAGTGCGTTAATTATGTTACATGTTGTACATATATAAATAACGTGTCACGTTGTTTGTCCGCGATGGAGTCCTAAACTACTTAACCGATTTTAATCAAATTTGCACACCGTCTGTAGGTTGGTCCAACTTGAGAGATAGGATGGTTTTTTTGCCCATAAGTGATCCACAATTTTTTTGCTAATTTAAGGATTTTTAATAGGATATGATAAAGTGTCATGGAAAAGGGCAGAACAACGTCTGCCTGGCAAGCTAGTTGAAAGTAAATACTATTGTTTCATATTGTTTCCAATTAATAATAGTTACGGATTATAAAATATAGATTAACTAAAAAAAATATGAAGCTTATTGAAATGCCATAAGTCGGCCGCCCACTGGATCTTAAGCTATATTTCATAATTAAGTTAAAAAAATCATTAATTAAAATCAAATATGTTTAGATTATTTCTCATGGTATATTACTTTATATATGACATGAGTACATGAATTCACTAAACACTTTTTGAAACAGTTTTTTTTATTGTGACAATTATATAATAATTATTTTTATTATAATTTTTTTATAATTAAATTATAAATAAATTTAATTATAGTTAAATTTAATATAGTTACTTATAATAAATAACACATTATTTTTTAACATTTAAGTCTTGTCTGAAATGTCTTTAAGTTTAAAACTTAATACTTATAGTTAGAAATACATACTTATTCGAAAAGTTTAATCACTGAATAACCCGCATTCAAGGTCATTATTTTTTTATAGCATTGGGTGACAAACGAGCATACAGTCGATCTGATGGTAAGTGTATGCTGTGGCCCATAGCTATCCACATTTATCCATAATAATCAAATCATCAAACAGTAATCAAAATGCAAATGTGTTATCACCTTTGTGGACTCAGATGGAATCCCTTTATTCCAGGAAAAAGGGTCTCCAGTTCTCTACACTCACCATCACCATAGGAAACACAGGAGCATTAATTACGCTGCTCTTACGTTGATATTCTCTGAGAGCGTGGTCCTGGCCCTTACGAGCCGACCCATTCGTGCTACAACTGTAATATAGCTGCAGTGTAGCTCTACCACGTAAATTATTGACAGTGAAACCCTACTATAAGACGCACCTTTTTATTTAGTGCCATTAGTTGGCAAAAACTTAAATCACAAAGAAATTGTAGTGAGAGTCTGTCTATATCCAGAATAATATCTTCGTTTTTGGAGTAACAAAAGTGGTAAAAAATGAATAGAAAAAAGCGCTAAATATTTTATTAACTTATACAGGATCATTTTTCAAAGATTAGCCAAATTTTAAACTTAAGTTCAAATATTTAAATAGTGATATACCGTTATTGCAATTTTTGAGACTTGTTTGAAATTATCCCAAATTGAATGTGAACAACGTTTTTGCGTACAGATCGACCTTTATAAATATGTGCGTGTGAAGTAAAATCGTTTAAAATGATGCATTACTACGTGTTCTGAATTTAAAAGATAAAAAGGATGGAATGTTTTTTTTTTTTTAATAAATGATTCTTCTTAGGCCGGTTATTGCAAAATAACCTTGTATATGACATCTATTGGTGAAGTAAAAGGTTTTTTTTCGAAACACACTAGAAATTTAGTTACCCCATTAACACGATTTATAACGATATTGCAAATGATCCTTTAAGTTACGTATTCAAATGGTTGGTGTAAAATGTAAGTAATTTTTTATCTTAAGTATTTTTTAGTTGTAATGACTTTCTTGCGTGAAGCTACGCATCATTGTTAGATACCACTGTGCTTGGGTACACTGCATTACTTTCAACCTTCAGTTCACCACTGACGATTTGTTGAAGCTGATTCTCATATGAATGGGAGTCTGACATTTCCAACTTAATCAGCAAACTCCTCACCACGATTATCAGGTAAACGTGTATACCTGTTGAAAGTAAATAAAATTTGGAAAAAAAATTATAAAAACTATAATTACTAACCTGAAGCTTTATCAAATATTTTAAAAATAACGTCCTCCAGACCAAATTTCGGTCACGACGGCCAGTCTCAACGGATACAAGCCAAATGCGCAGGACAAGATTATTACAAGTTATTACAATTTACTACAATTTATTAGGACAAGATTATAGTATAAGAGCGTGTGCGCAAGCACAGATCTTCTCTCTAATCCCTCTTATATTTCGATGAAACGGCAATCTAACTCAACTGGAGATAGATGAAGCGTAGAACCAACGGCTTTGCGAGTGCTGCTACTGAAAATTTGTTAAGGCCGAATACGAAAAGAACTGGCGAAAATTAATGTATTTCTCTTGACTAGAACTTTGACCTGAAGTAATTCTAAGCTTTAAAACATTTTTGTAGGTTTGTTCGGGTCCTTCAGAAGGTCACCGTCATTTTAAAATTTTAAAATAAATGAATGTACCAACAAATAAAAAAAAATGTTAAGAAATGATATATAAAATTATTGTTCTTCCAAAACTCTGTGAATTTTAATTTAGGAAAAATTTTTTTACGTAAAAATGTTTGTATTGTGATTCCGAAGGTACCTGCTATCTTTATTTTCGATACAAAATATTATTTATTAACATAATTCGTTTTAATTAAAAACACCTAATAATAATATCGTATAATGCCAGATAACAGTTTGCCGTAATAAATTACCAGGCACTTCGACGTGTGACCTAAGATAACAACAGTCGGTGTGTCTGTAGCGAAAATCGGTTATTTATTGTTTTATACGCGTTTAAGTGTCTATAAATGTAAATATGGGTAGGAAAAGAAATAAATGTTACCTAAGTGGTAAAACAAAGAGAGTTTATCGCATGAACGCTGCTCGAATGTTGTATTTTGAGGTTAATAATTATATTTAGTAAGGTAATTTTTTGTTTGAGGCTGCCTAATAGGTTGCATTTTTACTCATTTACATTAGCCAAACTGATCATTTATACTTTTCTAGTTTCAAGTGAGAAACACTAAAAATGTAAATATCAAGACCCAGTCGGAAAAGAATGTACAGAGTAGTACAAGCACAGAGACCGCAAATAATGTCAGTCAATGTATTGTCAGAAAGCATGGGGTAAAAGTACATAATTAAGAAAAGCCGAAATACTTCGGATGTGAAGTGATTGACCAGTCGGAGTAGTCTTGTGAGAATTTACATACACAGTACCTATCCCCACTATGGGGCAATCACCGACTTTTTAGTTTTTTTTTTCTTTATTATTTATGCAATTTGCATTACGGCATCTTGTAAGGCTCACAAGAACAAACATTTTCAGTTATATGAGGTTCTTAACGTACGATGCACCAATTAAGAAAAAAAATCGTTATCAATTCAATAACTTTTCGTACAATATTTTATAACGAATAAAGTACAGAATTTATAATCTATAGGAACTAATATTATAAATAAGAAAAATTTATTTAAGAAGTAAGCAATGCTCTCTGTGTTGTTCATTACTCTGCATCTGAGCTAGCTCGGTCGAATATAATCAAAGCCCGTACGGCTCTGATTATAGGTATTATACATGTCTATATAAACAAAGCGTAGGTACTGGCGGCGCGTGGCTTGCTGCGAAACGAGCAAGGTCATTCACGTCGTATTCGGCCTTAACAGAAAAAACTAATAACTGATTTTGTCCTGATCGGAATCGAAACCGGAACCACATGATCAGTAGACGCCTCTACGATCACTAGGCCAAAGGGACAATAAAATTATTTTAATTTACTTTTTTATATTATTTCAAGAAAATAAGTAAAAGAAGGAAGCTAATGGATACAGTGCTTTATGGCATTCCTTGGAGAAGACCTATGTTCAGCAGTGAACTTTCGATGGACTGTGAAGATGATAATGATGATTGGCTAGTGATCACTGCAGCCGATAGACACATGTAACTAATCTCACTACTAATTGGTAGCACCGTTTTTTTTCCTGGGAGTCCGTTTGGATATGTACCATCAACTTTCCTAACTTTGCCTCGCCCAGAAGCATTGCATGCACCGCTGTGTTTCGATCTGAAGATTATTGTAATCACAGACTGTGAGACATTCCATCTTAATCCTCATGAGTAACAACGCATCTGTAGTCTTTTTTGTTTGAAAACGGTTGCAGTTGTCTATGGACTGCATTGGCCATTAACCATTAGACAGATGCACTGTACGTTCGTTCGTCACTTTTAAAAAAATAGGTTGACCCTGCAGGTCATCCCTGGAACTTCCCGCTAATTTCAAATGCAAAGCGCTCCAAATTTCATCAAATTATGTTGCGAAATCTCGCAGTTATGTTAAAAAAAAGTTTTTTCAAATTCTTTCTCCTTCGATATCTCACGAACGAATGAACCAATTTTTATTAACAAAACGTTACTCGACGTCATTTTTTAAGTTTAATAGCTGATTAGTTTTTGAAATCGATGGGTAAAGTCATTTAAAAGTTATTCCAAAAAAAAAACAGTTTTTCAAAATGTTTATTTTTGAGATTTCTCAAAAATTCGTCCGAATCAGTTCATATTATCACCAAATCCATTCCACATTTAGATCTTTAGAAACCGCATCTCAATTGATTAAGACGTTCAAAAGTTATGAAAGGTTTACGTACTTACACACACACTTACATACATACATCCGTACGGACGTCCACGTGAAATTAGTCGGAATAGGTTCCTGGGATCTCAAAGCGTCGAGATCTGATGAAAACTCGATTTTTGAAAGTCGGGGTGAAACCAATAACTTCCCTATTTTTGAAAATTCTCAATTTTCTTAGTGGGAATTTAAAAAAACTTCAAACAAACAAACACTGCTGCAATGCTCTAGACTACAATTAGACTTACTCTCTTACCCTTCATTCAATCCGCAACACAATGTTATTGAGCAGTGTCGCCTTGCAATGAAAATAAGTGAGATGATGGTCTTTTTGAGGGTTCGTAGCGACAATAAGAAGCTCCACCACGTAATAAAATTGCCTTTATCACTGTAAAATTGACTTGACAGTCCTGTGGTACAGAACGCCACACAATCAATAATATAGTGGTTGTCGTAAAAAGGACGATTGTGAAAAATTTATAAAATTTCTTATGGCCTTGGAGAGATATTGATTAGATTTTCTTTGAGTGACGTTATTTATATTAGGAAAGGATCACTATAGGTCGTTACTTACATTGCCCAGTTATGTACACAGCTAGTATTTCTCCCATAACCATAAATCCAAAGTAGCGAGAACTCGCTAAAGTAATAATTTCCAGAATTAATGTCATAAGCGTAGTTGCTATTGCGTAAAAGTAGAAAGATTTTAAAAATAATAAATTTCTCTGAAACAAACAAAAACATAATATTAATATTAAGTGGGTACCACTAAGAGAGAGTACTATATTATTTGCCATGGGTTAAAGGATCCATTAAAATATTTTTAATGTGGTAGAGCCACGCCATAGCTATATTATGATTGTATCACGATTGGATTACCTCGACCAGGGTAGGACCGCGCTCTTACAGAATACCAGCGTAAAATAGCAGTTTATTGCTGGTGTGTTTCGTGTGGTGAGTGTAGGGTAACGAAGACCCTTTTTACTATAAACGAGGCATTCCATCTCAGTACTCAGGGGTGACAATGCATCTGCAAGTTGATCAGGTGGACTGTGTGCTCGTTTGTCATACAAATTCTTTATTAAAAAAATACACGGGATTTATTTTTAGAGTAACTACCTCCAGCAGATGACTTTTTAAATGTCTTATTTATAATCTAGATATAAAACACCCAAATTTGCAAAGCAGCGCAACTTCAAGGGCTGCCTTATGGCACTACGATCGGGAACCTAACCGACATGTCTCTCGAATTGGACAGCCGTATCTTGTAGCATAATCTTGTGAAAAATTATTAGTAATAAATTTTCTAAGAACTAAGCAAATTAAAGTACTGTACGCTAGCGGTGTAGCGGTATAGAGAACACATCACCCTATTTCGATTTCAACTCCAAAGTCAGTAATTGCTTCATTGATCCATGTATACACTAACAACAAAGTCCTATGACCAGGACCTATCATTAAAAAAGTTTAAATTTTTTAAATAAAATCGCCGTGTGACGATGCGGTGGCTAGAAGCCATCACCTCATTTCTTCCTTTGACCTATGTGTATCGTACTATACAAAATGGCAAAAGATATCACGACGAGATCGATAGATAGCGGCATAACTACTAGACTACTAAAATACTTAGTTTGATGATGAGAAACAGCACAACGAGAAGGTCACATCTTGTACTACGATCAACAATCCGCCTGCTAAGAGTGATGATTAGGTAATTCCCCCCAAAGCAGTAGAGGCCCCCCCTCAAGTTCTCTATTCTGGTGATGATGATAATGAATGAAGCTGCAGTTATACGTGGTAGAGCTATGCTGCAATTATATTAGTAGTTATATAAAAAAATATTAGTAGTATAGTTGTAGCAAGAATGGGTCGGCTTGACCGGGAAAGGACCACGGTCTCACAGAATACCAGCGTAAAATAGTAGCTAAATGCTGCTGTGTTTCGTATGGTGAGTGTAGAGAACCGTAGACTCTTTTTACTGAAAACGAGGCATTCCATCTTAGTCCTCACGGGTGACAACGCATCTGCATTTTGATTCGTAATAGAGGATAGATGTAGATGTCTGTGGGCCACAGCAACTACTTACCAGGTGAACTGTTTACTCGTTTGTCACCCTATTCTTTAAAAATAATTATTAGGAATATTTATAATGTTTCATTACAACGTTAACTAATAAGATATATAAACAGACTTATGACTATAGAATTAACGAACATTCGTTAGACAGGAAAAGCTAAAGACCTCGGTACACGCCTAGCTCTTTAGCTTTTTAGTCCTAGCTTTTTGTCTTGTTTGACTCTCATCATTATCATCATCATTACAGCCCTTTACAAGTCCACTGCTGAACATAGGCCTCCCCCAAGGTATGCCACAAAGCGCGGTCCTGAGCCACCTGCATCCATCGACTTCCTGCATGTCTTACCAGGTTGTCACTCCATCTAGTGGGGGGTCGCCCCACACTTCGTCTACCGGTACGAGGCTGCCACTCGAGAACCTTTTTTCCCCAACGGTTGTCGGTTCTTCGAGCTATATGGCCGGCCCATTGCCACTTCAGCTTACTAATCCGTTGGGCTATGTCGGTCACTCTGGTTCTACTGCGGATATCCTCATTTCTAAGTTTATCACGCAGAGAAACTCCGAGCATAGCCCTCTCCATAGCTCGCTGAGCGACTTTGAGCGTCCTCATACGGCCAGCAGTGAAGGACCACGTCTCAGTTCCATATGTCATCACTGGCAACACGCACCGGTTGTACAACTTAGTTTTCAGGTTTTGAGGTATACCTGACGAGAAGATGCGTTGTAATTACCCGAACGCTGCCCAGCCGAGTTGAATCCGTCGATTGACCTCTCAGTCGAAGTTGGACTTACCTAGCCGGACTATTTGTCCCAGGTAAACGTACTCGTCAACAACTTCGAGCTTAGTGCTACCAACAACTACCGGCATAGGTGTGACATGGACATTAAACATGATCTTTGTTTTGTCCATGTTCATCTTAAGACCTATCCGTTGGGAGGCACTATTGAGGTCATTGAGCATAGTACTTAAGTCCTCCAGCGATTCTGCCATAAGGACTATATCGTCGGCAAATCGAAGGTGAGTGATGTACTCGCCATTGATGTTAATACCGTATCCTTTCCAGTCCAGTAGCTTGAAAACGTCTTCCAATGCAGCGGTGAAGAGTTTCGGGGAAATAACGTCAACCTGTCTTACACCCCTCTGCATTTGGATAGGTTTCGAACTCCGGTTCTGTACTCGGATAACCATCGTAGCCCTACTGTACAAACACTTCAGCACTTGGATATACCGACAGTCAACTTGGCACCGCTGAAGAGACTGTAGCACCGTCCAAGTTTCAACGGAATCAAATGCTTTCTCATAGTTCACATACGCAAGGCACAGTGGCAGATTGTACTCTTCAGACTTCTGTACAATTTGCCGAAGGGTATGTATGTGGTCTATGGTGCTAAAGCCTTTTCGGAAACCGGATTGTTCAGGAGGCTGGAAGTCGTCGAGTCTGCGTGCGAGACGATTCGTAATGACTCTCGAAAACAGCACGTAGACGCGGCTCAGAAGGGATATCGGTCTGTAGTTCTTCAAGAGGGCGTTGTCACCTTTCTTGAAGAACAAGACCACCGCACATCTGCTCCACGCCTCCGGAGTAGTGCCACCATGGAGGACGGAATTAAAGAGGCCTCTAAAGGACTTCAAGTACCGGTTTTCCACCCGCTTTCAGAAGCTCAGCTGTAATTCCATCCTCGCCCGGGGACTTGCCGTTTTTAAGGTGCTGGAGAGCCATTCTAATCTCGCTCAGACTGACGTCCGGGATATCATCGGAATAGTGTCGGATAAGACCCGCTCTTGGATCGTTACTCATACTTGCGTGTGGCTCCAACGATGATGTGTACAGCTGCCCATAGAACCTCTCAATCTCACTCAGAATCTCAGGTGTCCCGGAAACGATGCTGCCACACTCAGTCTTCAGCTTTGACGGTTGGCTCTTACTGGCAGACAGATCTCTGGCAAAGACTTTGGAGCCCTGTTTCCGCTCAATCGCTTCTTCAATACGAGCAGTATTAAATTTGCGTAAGTCTCGCCGCATGCATTTGGAGATCTGTCTGTTCAGTTGCCTGTATGCTGTTGACGATTGCAGCCTCATCTCCCGTCTAATAGCCATGAGATTAAGAGTGTGATCGGAGAGCTTTTGTGTTCTTCTGCGGCCGGTCTTGCAGAACTTAGCTCCGACCGCATGGACAGTTTCCACGAGCTTGTCATTCATATCGTCCACTGCATTGCAATCTTCTAGGCACTGAAAGCGGTTACGTAACTCGAGCTGAAAGGTTTCGGGATTCTGGATTAGAGCACGAGGGGGACGGAGCGTTGACTTCATTAGACGAGACCTCTCCAACTTAACGTTTAGGTTCAGTGTGCCTCTAACCCTTAGGTGATCGCTGCCCGTTTTCACCCTTGCGATCACTGAGACATCACTGAACAGTTGGCGTCTGGTCGTGATAATGAAGTCAATCTCATTTTTTGTCGAACCGTCGGGGCTCGACCAGGTCCACTTCCTGTGGGGCCGCTTCTGGAAGAAAGAGTTCATCATAAAGAGTTCCTCTTTCTCCATAAAGTCGGCCAGCTGCTGGCCCCTACGGTTCCGTTGCCCTACTCCAAATTTCCCTACCTTCAGCTCACCGCTTTCTCTTGTTCCTAGTTTTGCGTTGAAGTCTCCCATCAACACCGTGTAGTGGGTTTTGGAGGAATGCATGGCTCTGGAAATATCCTCATACATTTCCTCCACCTCCTCATCGGGATGTGCCGAGGTTGGTGCGTAAGCCTGTATGACCTTCAGCGAATACCGTTTGGTGATTCTGAGTATCAGGTACGCGACCCTCGTCGACACACTCCCAATTCACAACGTTGTTGACGAGAGACTTGTCTTGTCGTCGACACACTCCCAATCTTTACAACGTTGTGGACGATAAATCCGACACCTCCTTGGGACAGATGGTCGCCCTCCCGGTGATAGAACAAGTTGCCGGACTCGAGGATTACCGTGTCCTCCCTCTCTCTTCGGACCTCGGATAACCCAATAATATGCCATCGCAACTTGTCTACCTCTTCTTCCAACTCCAGTATCTTCCCGTCAGTCCTCAGGGTGCGTGCGTTATATGTTGCCAGGTCGAGTCGTCGTAGGTGGCAACTGAACCTCCACCGGAGATTCTTAGCACCGCCTGCCCCGCCGTTACCATGGTCGCCACCGTAGCCAGGAATAGCGGGGCCGCCGGGGACTGGGGGCCGTTTGTTTGCGTCGTTACTCATGGGGGGATATTTGCCATAGTTGCCACGCTTGGCGAGCGGGTTGGCAACCGCAGTTTTTTATTATATCATTGCTGTTATCAGGAAGATGCTGCTGCCCGTCTCCTGCCTGTCTCCCTCTGTCGCCTCTTACGACACTCACGGGAAGATATGGGGTAGTGGATATTCTCAACCGCCACTACACGGCGTGTTTGACTCTAAATTAACATTTTGTGAGGTCTATGCGTACAATACTCAGAAATACAAAGCATTCCAGTTACTAGGTTTCCTGACCATCTTTTATAGCCTTGTCCGTAGCATTCTAGAATATGCTTGTGTCATTTGGTCTTTCAACTGCACGATCCATTCGGATAGTACGGTAAACATCCAAAAAGAAGTCTTAGAAAACTTAACTGCAATTTCGTTAATTACATTGAGAGACTCGACAAAGTTAAAAGTGACTTCCTTACTTATTCGCCACAAAGAATTTAACCTTATGTATTTATATAAAACTCTCCATAACAAGATCGATTTCGATTACCTCATCAAGTAAATTAAACTTAACAACAAGCGCAATCATTGAATTCGTAGCAAGACAATTTACTTGCAAACTCATAAAAATAAATATGTCCCTTTATAACCCAATAAAAAGAATGTGTCAACTTTATAAATAGCGGTTTGCATATCTTTATATTTTTAACTTAAGATTCAAGGTATTCAAAAAAAAGTAAAATAGCTTAAGCTTGTACACACTTATTCCTATATTATGTAATAATGTAATGTCTTGATCGGGTGGTTAATTCGTTCAAGTGTAATGTATGTACCATAAACTCGTATAACGTCGCAATCAATACAGACCACGAAATAGGTTTCGAAACCACTGTTCTTCCTTTACATTTGAATTTTGAGAACATATTATTTGAATTCCGAAATATTTTTAAAAGTAATTGAGATATTTGTCATAAAAACAAATATAAATTGTATATCATAAATACGGTAAAACAAAATCTCTTTATTATTAATCTCTCCGGTAATTAAACAGTAACGAAACAGTGTTATTTGGTAGATTTCTCTACGCAAGTATAATGGCAATTTATTTCAACTGACAATTTTTTTTTCTTTTCATCAACTGAGAAGTAGTAGACTTCATGGTTATCGTAACTGCCGATTAAGGTCCACTACTGAACATAGGGCTCCCCCATAGATTAACTCATAGGGGTATATTTGCCGTAGTTGCCACGGTTGGCAAGCGGGTTGGCAACTTCAGTTTTTAGTCGTAATTAGAAAGATGCTGCTGCCCCTCTCCTGTTTTGTTTCCCTCTTTCGCCTCTCACACACAAACGGGATGATAAGAGACAGTGGATATTCCTACACCACCAATTCGCGTTAATCTATGCTTCATACAAATTAGAAATTACCACATGGGCTCCGTAAACCAGCAACATGTTCATCACGATCTCTACGCAATAAATGCCAACGCACACTGCATCTTCCAGCTTGCTTTTCGTACCGTGGTACACCATTTTGAGACCAATCTCATGGTGAACAGAGTAACTGTACACCCCAACCATAAACGCCGAAATTATCTGCAAAATAAATAATTTATGTGTTAGACTTGCGGATGTTGAACCCTGTTCAAAATGTGAAATTATTTTATTATTTTATTTAGTTTGACGTCAGCTTTTCCTTCTTATTGAAAGCTTAATTTATTGGAATTTTTGATTACATTTATAAAATAATAAAAGCTTGAGTTTAAGTTACTATATGAAAAATCATTTAAATAAATGTTCTCATTCATAAGTACCAACAACCCGCTCACAGATTTATTTTAATTTATAATAATTTTATCGAATATCTGATGTCAACATATCTCAGTCAGTGGTCAAGTATAGTTGAAGTTTAAAATGTTCTTCGAATGTTTGCTTTGCTCCCGCATAAATGCAGTAGTCACATCTAAACATTGATATGAAGCCTGGCAACTTTGCCACTTTTTGAACGACTTAACATTTTAGGACTAATTTTCTTACATAAAAGGTAATCCCAGATTGGGCCTCGGTGTTAAAATTTACACTATATTCTTTATAGATTTGGTATTTATTAGTGATTTAAACAAACATTAACATTAAATAGAAAAACACTCAAAAGTAGAAAATGGCAAAGTTAACCTTAGTTTGTGGCAAATTTGTCATCAGGATTTATGATGAAAAATAATAGGATTTGACTTCAAGGTTGCAACAGTTCGATGTAAAATAGTGAATTATTTTGACCAAATTTTTTTGTAATTAAAATGCAGATTCTGTTAGAGTACGAGGGTATTAAACATATTTTGTAAGTTTTCCAGACCACCCAGTGACATGAAATATTTGAAATGGAACTTAAATTTCATTAGAAATCAGCCAAAGATATGGGTACAATATTGTTAATTTCACTAAAACTAATCTTATCACTTTGATCAAATTTCAAATCCGGTCTATTTAGATATCCTGCGTAATTAATAACTAATATAAGTGATGGTTAAATAAGACCTACACGTACGCAATGTCTAGCTCTGTTTGTAATAAAGAATACGACTCCTTTCCTCTACATGGATGTGTTTTTGTGGGCGACGTTCGTAAACTATCATCACTACTCAGATACCATGATATTACTCAAAAAGATAAACATGGTAACACTGCACTGCACTTGACCGTTATGTTAGGTCGAAAAGAATGTGTACAACTCCTCCTTGCACATGGTGCACCGGTGAAAGTGAAGAACCTAGCTGGTCGCCTCTAGCAGAGGCAATTAGTTATGGCGATCGGCAGACTATTTCATCACTTGTTCGAAAACTTAAACAGCAAGCTAGAGAGCAAATGGATCGCAGGAGACCTGACCTTATTAAAGCCCTAGCTAAAATAAAAGATTTTTATATGGAACTAAAATGGGATTTTCATTCATGAGTACCTTTAGTTTCTAGGATATTATCATCTGATGTATGTAAAACTTATAAAGTGGCTCTTGAATCAGATTAGACACAACTTTAGTCGACTTTACAGATATGAAATGGGAAAGAGGTGATATTTCTTTTATTTTTCAAGGGGAAAAGCCACAAAGTGAGGCGTTAACTGTTTTAGACAATAAAGCTAAAGTATATCAGAGAGTGCGTTATGAAGAAACTGAAAATGAAATTGAGGATAAAGTAGACATTTTGATGTCAAGTGATATTCTTGCTGCACAGATGTCTACTAAAGGTATTTTATTTTCAAGGGCACAGTCAGGTTAGATATTCTGTGAAGATCTTAAAGAAACTGTTGCTAGCCTATATAAAAGTGATATTTACACTATAACTGGGTTAGTATTATAATCTCGTAAAAGAAGAGAACATTTATCTACAGATGATTTGCAGAAAAATAAAGCAATTATAGAAAGTTTAACAAAAGATAATACACAGAACTTGGACACAAATGGAGAGCCAGCTCGCCATGCATCATTGAACCCTCCACCTGAAAGTGGAGTACACTAGCAAACATACATATCATCTCCTCCTGGACGGTATCCAAACTTGGGTCGGGAGCTTGTTTAAAAGGAGTCATCTAGAAACTTCCGGGCTACTACTGCCATGAGTGATGAATTCCCTTTAAGTGTGGATATGTTACTTAATGTTTTGGAAGTGATAGCACCATTTAAGCACTTTGCTAAATTGCGGCAATTTGTAGCTATGAAGTTACCTAAGGGATTTCCAGTCAAAATAGATATATCCATTTTGCCAACAGTTACAGCAAAAATAACCTTTCAAAAATTTGATTTTTTGTGAAAATATACCTCCAGATTTGTTTATAATACCTGAAGATTATATAGAAGATCCTTTACGTTTTCCTGACTTATGACATTTTGATATTCTAACACTGTTTGAAATAAGTGAAAGGCCAATTTGGTCTTGTGAAGTGAAGCGTAGTTGGTCACATCGTGAAAGTAAGTTTACCTCTTAAGGGGAAATATAGCCTCAAATGGCTTAGCAAGATCCTCCGTTATGCCGAAAGCATTGCAGCATTCATTTTGAAATAAATATATGGTAAAGATGAGGATTAATGTTAAGGACTATGTTAAACGAAAACACGGTTCCGTAAAATTTTCTCGATAGAAAAAAATCCAAAGTTACCTCAAAACTGAGCAATAAACCACTGTTATTCATAAAATACTTTAAATTAGATCATGAAACTTTCCATACTAACCGAACTAACTATAAAGCCGTGCTAATTATATATATATATATATATATATATATATATATATATATATATATATATATATATTTTTTATAGATAATTGAGAAAAGTCAGAATATGTCAAAAAAGGCACGTATGGAAATTCACAATGCTGTATATTACCTACTTTAACGTATGGTAGTGAAAATTGGGTGTGGTAGAAGAAGCACGAGAGTAGAATAAATGCAGTAGAAATGCGGTCGCTAAGGAGTATGTTAGGGCTGAATATGAGTGACAGGGTGAGAAACTGTGTGATAAAAGAAGAGTGTGGTTTGCAAGAAGATGCAGTGACCAAGATTAAGAAAGGAATGCTTCGGTGGTTTGTTCATGTAGAAAGAATGAATGCGGAAAGACTGACAAAGCAAATATATGTTGCAGAAGTGAATGGAAGTGTCGGAAAGGGACGTCCTAGGCGGAAGTTTTTCGACCAAATTGACGATATACTAAAATGGGCCAAATTAAGAGTACCCTTAACCGACGAGCATGTATGCGTAGGTATATGGATGTGGAAGAGGCGAGAAAGGTATGTCAGGATCGTGCTAAATGGAAGTCTGTAGTCTCTGCCTACCCCTCTGAGTGACAGGCGTGAGTGTTTATGTTTATGTTTTATGTAAAAAGAAATTTCCTAAACTATCGGCGCGTAAGCTTCATTCCTGTCACCCCGTTAGTAGCGCTCCGGCTTTTCAAGGGAGAAGTTGTGTCGCTTACGATCAGAATACACATTACGCAACAGGACGACGTAAAATTAAAATGGGAAATAACCGTTATAAAAATAAGAAGCGACTGGGTTGGCGTTAAGAAATAGGCATAAATATGATAAACCTAATGAAATAAGTATCTAACGACCTATCTACTTACAGTATTAGTGATTACAAACATGTCGGTACATAGCCTACGACGCGCGGGGAAGTGGGGGCGAAATTAGAATTTGAGCTGACTTACTATATCCCCTTAATATAATACACAACACTCAGAGTTATGGTTTGCTCCTTCAGTTGTGCTGCAAAGAGCAAAATTTACAAGCAAGGTTGTCAAAAATTCTTAATTACGTACTTTACTTAATTTTATTATTTAAATCTTTTTGATATAATTTCTTAGACAAAATCTAAAATATCAAACAAAAATACTCGACTCCAAAATATTTTAAATCTATCTCTATAAATCGCAAACAATGTTTCTACCTTTTTCCGTTATAGACTTTGAAACCATCCAGCCGATTTTTATGAAATTTTTTGTGTGTTTAAATTGGTCCCTAGATGGTTTATATCCAAATGGATCTGGTAGGTGGCTCTGTTGTCAAGATGCAGAAATCACCCGTGCGAAGCCGGGGCGGATCGCTAGTTACTATATAAATTTAAAGAAAATTGGACTCGGTAGGTGGCGCTGTCGTCAAGATGCAGAAATCACCCGTGTGAAGCCGGGACGGATCGCTAGTTACTATATAAATTTAAAGAAAATTGGACGCGGTAGGTGACGCTGTTGTCAAGATGCAGAAATCACCCGTGCGAAATCCGGGCGGATCGCTAATTACTATATAAATTTGAAGAAAATTGGACTCGATAGGTGGCGCTGTTGTCAAGATGCGGAAATCACCCGTGCGAAGCCGGGGCGGATCGCTAGTTACTATATAAATTTAAAGAAAATTGGACTTGGTAGGTGGCGCTGTTGTCAAGATGCAGAAATCACCCGTGCGAAGCCGGGGCGGATCGCTAGTTACTATATAAATTTAAAGAAAATTGGACTCGGTAGGTGGCGCTGTTGTCAAGATGCAGAAATCACCCGTGCGAAGCCGGGGCGGATCGCTAGTCAATTATAGTATAGATAAAAAATGACGTTTCTCATGATAATTTTAAAAAGTATTCGCTTTTTAATTAGTCATCATCATTATTATATTACGATCAGATATAAAAATTATAATTTTTGCCACAATAACACAACAGAAAACATAATCATTAAAAATGACAACCTACCTATTACACACTTACACCTATTACACAGTTGAAATTATGAAAAATATTGAGAGTAATAATATTATTAATTTCGACAATGCAGTAAAATAATATAGATTTGAATTTTCTTTTCCTTAACTTTTGTTAAAGATGAATTGATTGAAAACTTATTTGGTGAAATTGGTCTAAATGGCTGCTAAGGTGAAACATCTATAGGTACATACATACATATAATGTCAAGTACAGAACCATTTCTTTGGATCGTCGTAATCGGTTAAAAATTTAGATTGAAAGTGACAACCTTTGCTTGTGACAAAACATAGCAAAGCTACCGTCACATGATACCATCACTAATATGGTAACTGCCAAGTCAGATTTGTAGACAAAATGTTATGATCACCATGTTTAAACCGAGTATTTCATTTCTTAACTATTATTATTACGTTACTACAAAGATGTAGATAGCTACGTTCAGTATTTCAAACAAAATCAACAAAATTTCTGAAGCATTGAACAAGGAGGTTAAATCACCTGCACAATTCCACGATAAATAAAATAAAAAATTAACGTATGTAACGAAAACAATGCTGTCAATCAGTTAATAAATTTACATTCAGAGGATGCTTTCTCAGTAGCGCTCTGGATATTTTCAGCAGTGAGATATCATACATCCTGTATAGACTGTAACTTTAATAGCTGTAGTCGATATTTGTTGCGTAATTTTGTTTTCATAATATTTATAGCAGAAAATAACCTTTCCATGGCGGCGCTGCTATGTGGTAGGCACAAAAACTTTTTTGCCAATTCACACAATGTAGGAAATGTTTGCGATTCGTCTCCAGTTTCATAAAGTCGATAATATTGGGAGTTTTGTTTTGGTTGAAAGAAAAATCGACATTTCTTAACACTCGCCATTCTCTATCCAGTTCCGTTGTATTATTTGGACAAATCTTTGGGAAGAAATAATGTAAATCTGCAATGGAAGGGAATTTCTTTTTTATTTCAGGATCCAGAATTGCTGTAGAATTTAGCATCTTTTTAATATCCGTTTTGCAGACTCCATATAAAACTGCTTACACTTTAAGTAGAAACTGTTCAGCTGTTCTTCTTTTAGTTCTTCTATTTCGCTCTTTTTTCTGATCAGATTTGGCACCATTCCACCAACGTATAATGTTGCAACCGTTAATGTTTCTGCTCACTCGAGAAGTCAAGGTTTAATATTTTAGTTCCCTTCCCTAGCGTCTAAAATATTTTGTGCTTCATTTTTTTCTTGTTCAGTGAGATTCAAATATTTAGTTTTTACAAAGCATTCCAAGATAGTATAGTAAATATTATTACGAGCTTAGAGTTCGTGACAATAAAAACTGCCGATTGAATTACCAAAATTAACACTTTAATTCACTTTACACTAATTAAAACTTGAAAGTTGTCTCGCCAAATTCAATACTGCCCCGATCGTGGCATGCAGCGGGTTTAAATACACGTTTACACCGAAACATCCAGAATATTCCCGTAGATACGGGCGCCGACCGACCAGACGCAGAAAGTTCGAGTTTGTGCCTTCTAGAAAGCTTAGTTCTCCAATTCGATACTAGATGGCGCTGTTAGTTGAAAGATTAGTCATGGCATTTTCTGGACAGGTCTCCTCGCTCTGTTACCCGACACTAGATGGCGCTAGTGCCAGGTACCAGACGTCAACTTAGGCGCGCGACAATATACCATTCCTGTAGTAGTAAAGTAAGAAGATTAAATTACCGAGTTCGCAACGAGGTCAAAGTCAGATATGAAAGCTCTGAAAGTGTCGTAATCACATTTGACGGTCAAATTCTTTCCTCGAGGGTTTATTTATGATATTCTTCCATTCCTGTTGAAATTTATAAGCTTCCAACGATCCAATGCTTTCAGTGCTGCAGATTTGGACATACTAAAGATTTATGTCGTTCCAAGCCAAGATGCTCAAAATGTGGAGGTGATCACTCCTCTTCTTCTTGCGACAAAGATAATGGATCTTTTCGTTGCTTATTTTGCTCAGGTAACCACAAAGCCACAGATTCTAGATGTCCTGAACACACAAGACAAAACAATCTCAAAAATATCCTCAAGTTTCTTCAAAATCATATGCTGATGTTTTGATTTCTAAAATCCCTGAAAATTCTTTGCTTTCTACTAATCCTAAAATTGATAATTTTCCTGTTTAATCTGCATCCTACTCATAATTATTGAAGATTTTTCAATTCCGCAACCTGAGGATGGTTGTGCTCTTCGGGTTTCACCAGTTACTACACAGGGTAATTTTGATTCTGTAGAAAGTATTATAAGTTTCCTTATTAACATAATTATATCTTCGTATTCGTCGAAGCCACCGTCCCACGTTGCTCGCTTACTAAATTCTATACCTAAAATTCTCCAAGACATTCACTCTCACAAAGATCCTTTAATGGAATTGTAGAAGCATTTAAGATAAACGTACTGAAATAATTTATTTATTAAAAAAAATACAATGTGTATATCGCTGCTATTTCAGAGACATGGCTAAAACCGGATTCGAACATCAGAGTACCTGGTTTTTGTCTTGTTCGAAGTGACAGATCTGATGGTTATGCCGGATGTGCTTTGCTTATAAAAAATAATATAACTTATTCCATTATAGATGTTTATGATGAAATATTTGACTATAATATTGTAGCAGTAAGAATTCAAAATATTACTTTCGTTTTTATTTTCCTCCCCTTCTGTCCATACGTTTCGCAGAATAAAATCTTTAATAGCCTCCATTATACTTCTTGGTGACTTTAATTGTCATCATTATTTATGGGGTAATAATACTGATAAATACGGTAGTTTATTAGTTGAAATAATTGACGAACTTAACATTGGTGTCCTTAATACTGGTAAAATTACCAAACACTCTCGTCCTAATGAGTCTAGAAGTGCTGTAGATTTAACAATTTGTACTCCTGATTTAACCACTCTTCTAAATTGGTTAGTTCTAGATAGATCTCACGGCAGTGACCATTTTCCCATTCTAATTTCCTTTCCGAACAAAGAATTGGCAGAAATTAACAAAAAACCATGTATTAAATACAAATTAGACAGAGCAGACTGAAACCTGTACAATATTCTTCTTGACAATGAAATTCTAAAAATCGCTCCTATTTCTTGAAATAATATAACTTCTATTGTTGAAGCATTTACAAACGCAGTTATAAATGCAGCAGATCTAACAATTCCTGTTAAAACTCTAAATAATAAGTGTAGGCCCTCCCCTCCATGGTGGGATTCTGAATGTACTGAGGCCATTCGTAATAGGAAAAAAGCCGAAAAACAATATAAATTAGACATGAGTTCGGAAAACTATTCATACCTTCAACGTGTACAAGAAGTGACTAAAAATACTCTTCGCACAAAAAAACAAACACGTTGGCATGCCTTTTCTTCCTCAATTTCTCCTTCAATACCTTCATCAGTTGTTTGGCGTAATATTAGAAAATTTCGCTGTTGTTTTTCATCTTGTTCTTACAGTGGTGCCATTCCCTCTCAATCTCTAAACACTTTTCTAGATAAGCTTGACCCCTCTTCTGCTTCTTTGAGAGAGGAGCTACCTCAAAGTATTCCACGTGATTCTTTTTTTGATCCCTTAGAACGTCCATTTTCTTTATATGAATTAAAGCTCGTCCTTTCTCACGTTCACGATTCAGCTCCTGGTTTAGACGGTATTCCTTAATCACTACTTGCCAAATGTAATGATCAAATTTTATCCTACTATTTAAATTTCATTAACGTTTTGTTTGACATAGGCTTTGTTCCTGACTTTTGGCGGACTCAAGTAATTATTTCTATCTTGAAACCTGACAAAAATCCTAACGACGGCTCTTCCTATAGACCGATCGCTCTATCCTCAACTCTAATTAAAACCTTTGAACATATGATCAAGAACCGTCTTGAATGGTATGTAGAAAGTCATGGATTGTTATCAAATACCCAATATGGATTCAGAAAAGGTAAAAGCACATATGACAGTCTTTCTGTCTTCACCACAGATATTAGACTAGCATTTTCCAGAAATGAATCGGTCCTTGCTGCTTTTCTTGACATTTCTTCTGCTTACGATAATGTGTGTCAACATCCTTAGAGAAAAGATGATTAAGCTTAATATATCCAAAAAACTTACAAATTTCATTATCAATTTATTTCTAGATCGATATATACATATTAAAATTGATGATGATCTAAAATATACTCGAAAGGTTTTCAAAGGCCTTCCACAAGGCTTTGTTTTAAGTCCTTTATTATACAATATTTATACGTCAGATTTGGACCAGTCTATTTCAAAGTGTAGAATTTTGCAATTTACTGATGATATCTTAGTTTATGTTAATGATAAATGTATAATGTAATCTTGTGTTAATGCGATAGAACAAGATCTCGTCTCTATGGCCTCTTGGTCAGATAATCATGGACTAGAACTTTCCCCAAATAAAAGTAATACAGTAATTTTTTCGCGCAAAAGAGTTTTACCTGAAATCCAAGTTTGCCTTTTTGATTATCGTCTCTAAATATTCAACAAGTTAAATTCCTTGGTGTAATTCTTGATAATAAATTATCCGGCATGCCTCATATCATTTATACCCAAAAAAAAATGCGAAAAAAATATAAACATTCTTAGAGCTTTGTGCGGGGTATGGTGGGGCGCTCATCCATATTCTTTAAAATTAATTTATAATGCAATTATAAGAAGCCGATTAGATTATGCCTTATTTCTTCTTGAACCAGCTAGTAAAAAGGTTTCTACCTTATTAAAACTTACTACCTTATAAAATATTAAAAACATAGCATTATTTGTGAGTACGAAAACATCATAACAATAAGCATAGACCACAAGACCCCTAAAATTAGTTTTAAATAAAAATGAAGCAAAAGTAATATGTAACATAACTCTTATCTTCTGAGCCTTGAAAGAGATACACAAATTATTGAAAAGTTTTAAGTATTATGTGCCTCAAAAGAATCAAAGCATTCTTGATTGCAAAATCCAGGCTGCCCATCACAAAGCATGCAATGAAAAGTTGTTTGTTTACGTATTTTTTTGGAAATTGAACAGTATCGGCAAACCTTTCGTTTTATTCCTTGTGGTAAGTCTAACGAGGCCAGGTCCATCAGATTTATTTTCTGTAGTTGTAGCATCAATTTTTGTCAATTTGTGGCCATTTCAGCGACTAGTTTGCACAGTTTCTGCACAAACAGGTGGCAGCAATTCTTCGGATAAAGCCATGCGAAAATCATACATATTCAAGTTCTTTCCAGAATATCGATTGTAGATTATATACGCATTGAGAACTTGCATTTGAAGTATATGTACAAACAATTTCTTGTACCACCGAAGGGTTTTTTTTTTCACATGGGGTAGTATGATAACATCTGATCTTGTCTATCAATTCCTGACATGTATTTGTTGTATTCGGCTAGTACCTTGGGTTTCATTTTTTTATTGCCCCTCTTGCTTTCTACTACTACCATTTCATTATCAAACTCCATACTTATATATGGAATATACCTGTTGTCTCTGAAACAACCAATATGAACTCCACGATGATACACGGAGATATTTTCTCCTTTCTTTAGCTTAGTACTTACAATGGTAGGGTTAAACTCGCGTTTTTTTCGTAAAGTGCCCGAGCAGTATGTTTTTCTTTGCAATTATTTCAAAGCCAGATTATATCCATTATAGAAATTGTCCATGAACACCGAATGTCCTTTGTCAAGAAAAACATTCAGCAAATACATAACAACTTTTTCAGTGTGTCCTTTTCCACTTGTGATATCGCTAGATCCACCAAATAAATGCATTCTCAAAACAAGACCATCAGGCTCCGTCAGCAAATATAACTTCATGCCATATTTGTGGCGTTTATTTTTTATGTATTGTTTGAAAAAAAGTCGGCCCCTCCACAGAACCATACTTTCATCCAAAGACAAACATTTTTGAGCGCTTATTATGGCCTTCATTTTTTCATTGAACCGTTTGATAATTTCCTCCACTTTATTCAAACCACCTTCCTCTGTATTTGAAAAATGTAAACATCTAAACAGTAACAAGAAGCGATTACGAGACATATATTTTCTATAACATGAAATGTTGAAGAGCCTATGAGTCTTGCAATAGTCCGAAATGCGATTGAGTCGAATACCTGTGCCTCCGTAGTCGTATCTTTCCATTCAGTTATTCTAGACTTTTGTCTTACACCAGGTTTCTGAAATATATGTGCAGCGTGTTTGTTTATCTGTTCTACTAAAAACTGCAAATATTCGTCATCCAGAAAAATATTCAAAAATTCTATTGGTTTCGGGTTGTTGTCGGCAGGCATGTTTATTTTTAGACCTAGATTGCCAATAAAGTCAAAACTTGTCATTCCCTCATTTGTTTCTGACCATGGAATTGTAGGCTTCTCTAATTGTTTTCTTCTGGGAACTAGTTGCGGCTGTGATTCTACATCGGGTGATATAGAAAGTAATTCTTGTTCAACAGGCTGAGGCAGGTCAAGATCGGAAATTTCTTGCTGAACAGAAAGAGCCTCTTGAAATCCATGATTTGGGCAAGGTGAGATTTGTGGGTTAGTTTCAGGTTCTTCCGGATTAGTTGTCTGAACACCCAAGTCACTAGTCCGCGAATATTCAGAATCCGATGATGATCCAGATGATTCGGGGCAAAAATCGTCAGAAGATGAAGCACTACTAGAGATGAGTCACTACTTAGTAGAGCTCCTATTCATGCTCCCGAAGGACTTGGCGAGGTCGTTTTTTAGGAATTTTATTCCTTGTTTCGAAAGGAACGGTATTATTTTCATTTTCGGATGAACTGGGGGATGATATAAACACTAGCCGACGTTTAATACGTTTACGCCCAAAACGAGAACGAGGTGTCGGAAAATCAATTGCGATTTGCGTAAAAAACGTTTACAACGAAACCAGTCGTAATTCGTATAAGTATAGATCGTAACCACGCTGATGATACAAAAACGAGCGCTCCGTACGAATGTCGGCGGCAAACTGATGCTTGGAAATTACCACTCCCGCCATCCCCTTCAACGGCATCGTGTAAAGGCCTGACTCCGCGCGGATTTCGCGGCAATCAACCTGTTAACTAGGTATATGTTTCACGATATTTTTTATAGAATACGGGTAGCAAACGTGTACACAGTCCACCTGATAAGTGAATGGTGTAGCCTATATACATTTGCATATATCAGCGGTAAATAATCAAAATTCCGATGCGTTTTTAACCTTAAGGACTAAGATGAGATGCCCCGTTTCCAATAAAAAGGCTCCCCTACAATCACCATCTGAAACACAGCACCATTAAACTGTTTTGTCACTCTGGAAATCTATGGTAGTTCGTGGGTTAAAAGGGTAATTCGGATTCGATCCCCGCTGGCACCAATGAAATTGTTAATTGCAATAATAATTTCCTTGATGCTGGCGGCGGCTGATTTATCACTCGCTCGGTGATGAAGGAAAACATCGTGAGGAAACCTGCATGTCTGAGAAATAAGAAAAATATATTTCGAAGGCAAGTGAAGCTCGCCAACACACATTGGGGCAGCGCGGCGGACACTTCCTTGCCCTAAAACCCTCTCAGAAATGAGGGGAGGCCTGTGCCCCGGCAGTGGGACGTATATAGGCCGAAACTTTATGGCTCTACCACGTATAAAAGTAATTTTATGTACATTAGCAAAGATCTGATATGTATAATATAAATCAACCATTTTAAAGTTCCTTTTACGGAACTTTTAAAATTTTCGTTAAAGCCTGTTTTTTAAATGTTCCTCAATGATCTTCTCTCCGCAACTCTCATCCTGCTGAATATTAATGATCTGCTTATGCCTGATATCTGTGGGTATGCAAACGATAGCACAGTTGTGGAGAGATACCAACTAAGTGCCCGAGCCAGTCGGGATCAATCCAAGAGAAGCTATGGTTGGGCGTGTGAATCTCACACTACAGTCAGTCTCCGAATGGGGCGATGCCAATTTCTTGAGATTTAACGCGTCCAAAACACAAAAGTGCCATTTCACCGCTAAAGGGAACCCGCTCACCATGGCTCCTACTTTCCGGAAAGTATCCTTGAAGTAAACTGACCGCCTTCAGTTGTTAGTTGTTGAATTTTTCTCCGAACCTCGACAATGTGCCGTTCATTGAGTTCAGAGTTAAAGCAGCCGCAAGGAAACTTGGTGTCCTTGCAAGGCTGCAGCGGTACTTCACGCTGGAGCAGCTTCTTACCTTCTGTAAAACGCAAGTCCGGTCGTGCATGAAGTACGGCCGTCACACCGTTCCACAACGTTTGAACTGGTGCTGCAAAATGCCGCTCGGCAGCGTTACACTCAGTGGAGAGACGTGCTTAGAGGCTCATTGGTGATCTTGATTTGGTTGAAACCAACCTCGGCAGTCTCCAGCACATGCGCAGAGTGGCTAGCCCCTCGGTATTCTATAGGATGCATTTCGGTGAGTGTGTGCAGAAATTGCACACCTTAATTCCTCTCTCTCTCTCTCTCTCTCGTTTCCACAATCAACTACCACCAGAGATTTTTTCCGGACCGATACGACTTAGGGACCATCAAAAAAAGAGCCTATTCGTCTTTAAAAGGCTGGCAACGCATCTGCAATCGCCTTGGTGTTGCAGCTGTTCATGGGCGGCGGTAATCACTTACCATCGGGTGAGCCGTATGCTCATTTGCCCCCTCTCCTATAAAAAAACCATCGGGCGACTAGGCGATCGGCGGGTCTTCACCCCTTTTTTGTTTTCTTCGGATTTTCGTCTATTTGCGTCTATCTTTCCGTCCAAATACAATCTGGGCGTCATCAAGGCTTTGGTTACGCTAAGGCAGTGCGATTTATCATCTAAGGCTGCATCCCCACTTACTACCAGGTGGGATTGGAGTAAAGCAATGGCTTATAATAAGCAAAAAAAAATTGTTTTCAGCTTTATCTCTCACGCGTTTAAGCACAAATATTAATTTTCGAACCCTACTACACTTACAAGCTTACGTGAAGATTGAAAGTGAGTCTATAATCAATAATTATTCCCTGATATTTTAGAGAGTGACCCATTCTGGATTAGAACAGTCACAGTTTGTTTTAGGAAACAGAATGTTATCAGAATGATTGTGGGGTATTATTTCAAGATTAGGAGGTAGTTTTAGAGACTAAATACTAAATGTCATAAGGTTTGTTTTTCAATATTGAGCAGGAGAACATTAGCCATTCTAATACCATTTCAAAACCACGCTGAGCTGACTTACAGGCCTTTTTCCATGTTTTTTTTTCGGATAATACTAAGGCAGTATCATCTTCAAAAGCTATAACTTTTCCTTATCCATGCTGAGTTAGCATATATTGTTCACATAAACTAAAAACAAGATTAAAATATTACCTAAATATTGCCTTGAGGAACACTGTATCTCATCAAAACCATCTCATAACCATTTCATCATTTATTACGTGGTAAAGCCATGCTGCAGTTATTTCAGTAGTACAGTTGAAGCACGAATAGGTCGGCTCGACGGGGGAAGGACCACGCTCTCACATAATACTATCGACATATAGTAGCTAAATGCTGCTATGTTTCGTATGGTGAGTGTAGAGAACCGGAGACACTTTTTACTGGAAATGAGGTATTCCATCTTAGTCCTCACGGGTGATAACGCATCTGCATTTTGATTCGTAATTGAGTATCTATCCTCATAGATGTTGATGTATGTGGGCCACAGCAACCACTTACCGTCAGGTGGACTGTGTGCTCGTTTGTCATAATATCTTATAAAAAAAACAAAAACCATTTATATATAATCGCCTACTTTTACACTCTGTGTCCTTACACTTAGTAGCTTTGAAAAGGTCAAGTTGGGTGCCTCTCATGCTTAATGTTTCCAGTTTATTTACAAGTCTAGGTATCGAAACCTTAGTAAGGTGTAAAAATATAGCTAGGCGTTTAATTTTGCTATCTAAGGCATTGACAACAAAATCAGTGAGACTATGTATTGCACCATTGATCGATTGTCCCGAACGAAAACCATACTGCCTGTGTGATAAAAGGATTATATCCTTCCAAGAAATTTACAAGATGTTTTTTTAATGTCTTTCTAACACTTACGACTAATATGGAAGCAATGAAATGGGCCTACAATTGTTAAAATTATATTGTTTCCCCTAGATACTAGTCTAAAAAATAAAAAGGATGGATTATGGCTTTTTTGAGGACAGTGGAATAAAAAACTTTTGTAAAACAGAGGTTAAATATGAATATGAGCGGTGGTACTAATATTTCTCTGTAATGTTTTAAAATAAGAGCAGTGATAACATTTACACCAGCTGAACAATAAGTACGAACTGAGATGATGAGATGACATCCTTATGGTTGGGTTTTAAAAGAACGAATTAATTTGGATTATAACTTAAGTTAGTAGGGTTGACTTTACCCAGATTATTATTTGAACGTGAGCCCCAAGTTCAGAATGTACTATTATGATTTAATAATAAGAAGACAGAAGAAGATTCTAATAACATAATGATCCAAACTTACAATATTTATATATCCGAATATCAGGACACCTTTTCGTAGTGGAAGGCATATGCAGCACCGCAACAATTTCGGTATCTCGCAAAACATTTCACCGAAAATTTTTGACGCACAAACTTCAAAAAAAAAAAACGCGCTTAACCCTGCTAACGCACTTGTGTCGGACTCTCAACTAACCAACAACCAACAAAGCGACGCGTTGCTTATAAAACATTGTCGACTCTAATACGTCGGAGTGACCAGTTTATTTATAGTCGCTACCACAATTATATTCATGTATATGTTGTGTCAGCAGAAAAAAAGAAGGAACATAATTTTTCTTCCTTATTTTGGTGTATTTTTTATAGAATAGGGATGACAAGCGAGCACACGGTCCACCTGATAGTAAGTGTATGCTGTGGCTCATAGAAATTACATTTATCCTCGATTAAGAATCAAACGGAAGCGGAAGCCCAATAAATGAGCCAGCCACTTGTTAAAGGCTGCTCCGTTATCTTAAGAAAAATCCTGGGATGGTACCACCATGCTGGTTGGCAACTAGAGTAGAGGGCCTGGTGGCGATTTCCAGGGGGGGTATCTCTCGCGATCTGCGATCTCCATGCTAGGTACCATCAATGTTGTAACTCTGTTTACGTCCCTAGGTTATATGTGTGACGCCTCGTCCAACTGTCATTCTTTCAACCTATTTACCTACTCCACCAATAAGTAATAAAAGGAAAAACATAGGTATGTCTTTACAGCGGTTGCACTCCCTCTCCATCAAAGAACACCAAACATCCAAGTCCGCACTGTAAGTTCAATGCAGTCCACTGCGCCACCTTGAGACTGACAAGCCACGCTTACTCTTCTTGACTGAGATACAGATTAGATGTTGTCTAGATGCGGCATACCTTGACAATCCTGGATACACATTGAAGCATAATCTCCACCAGCTCGTCGGATTACACGTGTATGTCCGATATGACATCTACTTTAAGCGTCTTCGTCACTTTGAAATCTACACTTTCTCCAGGATCTGGATATTGATAGACACAGGAATGGATAAAATAATTAATTCTTGTTTCTACCGGTCGCACAGTTGTGACCAGGAGACAACTGGACTATTTGAACACTTCAGTAAATCCTGTGATGTGGCTCTATATTGGTACACTACTGTAGTTGAGTACTGTAGTTTTCTGGAGACTTTAATGCCTGTCGTCGGGATTGGCTGTTCCCATACCATAAGACTAACCACGCTGGGGTAGAGGCGTGAAATTATGCCTTGTCGCTGGGGCTCTCCCACCTGGTACAACAAGCGACTAGGGTACCCGATGTGGATGGGCACACATACATTATAATAAAATATTAATTACTTTGCAACCTTCCGCTAACTAAATACAATGATGTGTCTTACTTGGATTGAAGAGTCACCACTAGTTCCAACAACACACATCAACAATAATACGACACGTGTTTCGCCTCTACACGAGGCATCCTCAGGTGATGTAGACTCTACGGCGGCTGACCGCTAAGTGAGCTGCGAGCAGGCCCGGTCAACTCTGTATGGACGGAATGAAATACCTACGGGGGCTGAATTTTATTATTGCCATTTGTCAGATATGTCTTGTTTCATAATTAGTAAGCTTTTGCTAAAGATAAATTACACTCAAAAATTTTGAATATAGAAATAATAATCCATAGGAAGATAACTATGCCTGTCGTATTTTTCTACGTTATTATATTAGCATATCCTTGACAGTAACAGAAAAATAAATGTTTTCTTTTTTTACGGGTAGCACCAAAATATCTAAATGAGTATATAATTCTCATTCCTCATAATATGGCGCCGCCGTATAAATTATTGTTGTTCATGATTGGTTGTTATGTTTGTTTTGCTTTTGCTTAAGATTTTGCAAGTTTACGATGTTGAGTTGAGATTAATGTCCTTCGTTTATATGATGTGCAATGTGTTAGTCAATGATTCGTAGTGAAATACGAAATAGTGACTAAAAACTACGCTGCAATGGCGGATAAAGAAAATAGAAAAAGTGTTCTAAGTGCAACAGCTTACCAACCATTGACAACATTAAATTATTTAGGTTTCCGAAACCCGCAATAAAGTATATTTTGCGGTACGTATACAATATACATATACACTATTTAATAAGTTCTAACCTTAAAGTAAATCTCTTGTCCAACTTATTGTTTCTCTTTAACCATTTAAAAACAAATTATTGGTTTGTAAACCATTGGACCTACTTTGATAATATTTGTATTTAATAATTATATCTTTTGTTTTCAGCTGTAAATTGTGGGCGAAATATTATATTCCTTCTCAAGTGCAGTATACTACTTTAGCTTTCCAGACAAAGCTACATAATAAGCCCAGAATGCTGTGTGAAAAACATTTTCATGATGGTTAATTTAATGATGCAACCAAGAAAAAGCTCTTGAGAACTGCAGTCCCATGTGATGTAAGTAAAGTGTATAATGTATATTATGGTAATATGGTATGTATATAGTTTTCTTTAAGGATTACTCAGATATTTTATATGGGGATTACTATATTCAGGAGTGGACTTTGATAGACTGTAATGAAGATGATGATGATTTTCATATGACCATCACCTGGATCTAACATGCATGGACAGACCACATACAGTATTTTGAATCCTGTTAAATGTTAATGCTTTCAACTAATTTATAATAATTGGATCGGCCAAAGCATCCAAAGGATTGAAGTCTATAAAGTTAGCACAAGCCCTTCCTTACATTATTAAAAGTGCAACACACTGCATATTATTTTTAACAATCAATTTAAAAAAAAACAACAAACCTTAAGAAAGTTCAGGCATCACAATCTATGAATAATTACATTTCGTCCTAAATCTATCAAATTTAAAGGCACAACTTGTACAACACAGTAGAAATACATGCATCAAATGGTTCTCAAATAGATAAACACAAGACTTCTTTTCACATAGTTATTGTATTTACTATCTTATTTTGTTATATTAATTGTAATAGTGGGTGTATTATAGTGCAAGTTGGATGTATAAGATCCATTCATTTACATTGTATTGGTAGAAGGGTAATGTAGTGCCATGAGCAGGGTCTGGTTTACTATGAAAGTAATGTCAATGAATATAATGTTAATTTAATTTTATATAATAATTTTATGATACTATAATTTATTTCAGTTTTTATTTATTTCCAGACTAACAAAGTGTAAAAAGTATTCCCATTTTATTTAGTGGAATCACAAGCTGGTCCCTCGCAAATGATTGCTGCAAAACCATAAGCAGGATCTTCAAAAGGCACAACATTATATCCACTGAAGAACAACCACAAACATCAAAGCATAACAGATAATGTTGAACCTGAAAAAGAAAGTACTCTATATGAAAATTTTTAAAATGAAATAAGGAATATTTTTGTTATCTAATATTTAAAATTTTTTATAATTTTGAATTAAAATTATTCTTTTTGTAAGCTGCATTCAATACTTAATATATTGCATATAATATAGAGACAAAAATTTTAGTGTCAATTCAGGGAAATAGATAGACAACCAAATATTATCAAAACAAAATTATTATTTGTGAATGTTGCACTTTGCACTTGTGTGTAGGAGCTTATTTATTAATTAACTTGTTTTTGATTAAAATATTGATATTTTGGTTATTGTAGACATTCTGTGATTTGTGATTGTGCATTCTCTATTGTATCGTATATATATTGTTTATCATCTGTTTACTTAAGTAATTGAAATGTTGTAATCAATATTGATTTTCTTTTCATGTTTAAACCAATCAAATGTATTTATAGAAAGAACTAAGCTGCTGGAGAAATTTTGTCGTATGTATGTTTTTTTAATTCTAATTTGTATTTTTATTTTGAATAAATAAATAGAAATTTTGTACTTGTTCTTTTATTTTAGCGCTGGGATAGGCAACCCAAAAAATACCTCAAATAAAAATGCCAAAAAAGACCACGTTCAAATTTTCCCGCCACACGAGAAGTGCAGGAGGCTGACGATAGATGGATCTAGTGGTTATATATCGCATTTCCTAAATTTTGTATGAAGTTTTCGTTCTTCTCCGATAGGAGTAATAGTGTTCTGTGGCTGCGAGTTTTTTTTTGCGCCCGAAGCAAATATGGGCAACCCTCCGGAAAGCGGGGGAGGGAGACGGGGAATGCTCATAGCATACCACGCAGCCGGCTACGTGGTTATGTGGAGACTTTTACCCACTAAACACCGCCTTTTAGGAATTGGCTTAACGATCTGACTAGAGATCTCTAAGCCGTATACGAACGCGACCCTCCTTGGCAGAAAGGAGGGCGCAAGGCTGCGAGTCGAAGCAGCTGCTATTTATACACGCCGACACAACCACTCCCCACCAAAGTAGCGAGTGACCGCGCCGTGCGATAACAAACCTGCGACCAATTATCATTATTATTACTATTAATATTTTTTAAATATTATTATGGGGTATATATATATATATATATATATATATATATATATATATATATATATATATATATATATATAGTTTTCTCATCTGGTTGGGTTCTATAAATATATAATTATAAATTAAAATGAAAAGATAAATATACATAAATATCAATAAAATAAAATAAAAATAAAAAAATCATATTTATTATTAATATTTTTTAAATATTATTATATTATTATTATTATTATTGTTTTTATTGATATTATTATAGATATTTATTATTATTAATTTTAAAATTATTATTAAAGATAAGCCTTAAAGATGTTTAACAAAGATTTATTATAGAGTTTGTGGTAGGCTCTCTGTACAACGGGGCTGCCACGGCCATTTTGATTTAAAAAAGCAATGTTGCTGAATTTTACTACATGGTGGAACTCCTTATCTGCGCTAGAAACCTTTGAGATAAGCATCCTCTTACCTATTTCCGCCGATTAATGCCACTGCTTCTAACAATGTGTTGCGAATTGAATGAAGGGTAAGAAAATGAGTCTAATTGTTGTCTTCAGCATTGCGGTCTTTCTTAGTCTTTGGGGATGACGACGCATTTGTAGTCTTCTTTATTTGAAGTTTTGTTTTATAAAGTCAAAATGGAAAACGAACTTACAGTCCACCTGCCCTGATGCATGGTCCTGAGTCACATCCATTCATACAGAGAAAGCATCTGTGCTTGCGCACTCACTCCTGCAATATTATCATATCCTGTGGCAATGGCTAGGCTTCATTAAGACTGTATTATCATATCCTGCGGCAATGGCTAGGCTTCATTAAGACTGGCCGCTTTAACCGTAATTTGATCTGGTGCTCATTATTATTTATTAAAATATTTGATTATACTTATGGTTAATAGTATATTTTTTAATTTTAACTTTTTTTTTCGCTTTCAACAGGTTTACACATTTACTTGATAATCGTGGTGAGGAGTTTGCTGATTAAGTTGGAAATCTCAGACTCCCATGCATATGAGAATCAGCTTCAACAAATCGTCAGTGGTGAATTGAAGGTTGAAAGTAATGGAGTGTACCCAAGCACAGTGGTGCCTAACAATGATGCGTAGCTTTACGCAAGAAAGTCGCACTTGGCTGTGTTTAATTTTAAATACATACATACATACATTGTAAGCTGGTGTAAATATCATTAAGAGAATTGTTGTAAAATTTTAAGATTATAACTTAAATCCGCATTTGACAAACAAGCAGTCATTCAATAATGCTACGAATGAAGATTTAAAATTATTTACATTTTACAGAAATAGCTTTAATACGGAGCTTTTTCAATACCGTTATAAATCCTTAAAAACGGTAACTAAATTTCTAGAACGTTTAGAAAAAAACCCTTAGACTCTACGAATAGGTGTCATATTATTAGTTAAAAAAAGTTGCGCTTGTTCTCTTATCATGACAATGACTCCAGCAGAAACGAATGCATTATTGGAGACATAGACAGACTGTCACTACGATTTCTTTGTCATTCAAGTTCTTGGCAGCGGGCATCATTGATAAGGCGTACGGACGTACGCATTCTCTGTAAATAATTTAATGACTTTGAATGCGGGTTCTCCAGTAATTATACTTCTCGAATATGGATTTTTTATACATAATGTTTTAAACTTATTAACTTAAAGACATTTTAAATAAGACTTAAATGTATAATTTTCTAAGTGTTGATTGTAACATAGTAATAAAATGATCATATTAAATATATGATATGGTAAATAGTGCATTCATTTGCCATATCATTCATTCATTGACATTTGCATAGTTATTAGTATAATCTAGTATTTGCTAGACTACTAGATTGCTAAATTTTAGCGTCCAAATAAAATGGAATTAAATTTTTGTACAATAAGTTATGCATAAAAATGTAGTAGTGAAATTTAAAAAAATATCTAAAACTGAATTTTTGGAAACTATTTTACATTATTTTTATTTAAATTTAATTTGTAAATACTATAAGGTTACAAGATTAAGTATAATTAATTACCACTAAAATGGATTTAGATTATAACTTATACCTTAAGACAGAAATTTTTGTAGATATGTAGATACTTAATATGTTTCTAGATAAGCTTTCAGAATGTACTCATCGATACTGTCTATTATTATTATTTAAGAATTCTATTAAATCTATTGTTCTTTAAATAAAATCCATGTCTGCTGCGTTTTTGATCTTGGGAGCTTGACCTTTTCTATTGTAGAAACATTATAATAAATAAACAACATTTTTTTTACTTATTACAAGCCAGTGCTTGATAATAATCCTACCTGATGGTAATGGTGACCAAAACCTAGTCACTCTTGCTTTGAAGACGCCCAAATTGTGCTCGAATTGAACGATAGACGCCGGCAAATGATTTCACTCCGACGAAGCAAGCCGTTTGGTTATAATACGTGAAATATTGACAACAAAGGGGTGAAGACCCGCCAACCGCCTGGTTATCGGATGGTGGAAAGGAGAGGGTGAAATTAAAGCATGTATCTCCTGCGCACACTCACCGAAATGGATCCTATAGAATAACTGAACAGGTGTGGCTGCCGATATTGGTTTCAACCAAATCAAGGTTACCAATTTGAGCCTCTTAGCACGTCACTCCACTGAGTCCAACGCCGCTAGGTGACATTTTGTAGCACTAGGCCATATGAGATAGCAGTACTCCATATACGACGGGACCTGCGCTTTACATAAGGTAAGAAGCTGCCCTGGAGTGAAGTACCACCATATCCTTGCAGTTTCCATGCGGCTGCTTTGACCCTAAACTATTAAGTTTAAGGTCAAAACATTCATTGGAACCGCCCATAGTCGAGGTTCGGAGAAAATTCAACCCCTAACAACTCAAGGCGGTCAGATACTTCAAGGATACATTTCCGAAAGTAGAAACCAAAGTGAACGGGCTTCTTTTAGTGGTAAAAAGACACGCTTGTGTTTTCATCATCATCATCATCATCATCATTACAGCCCTTCACAAGTCCACTGCTGAATATAGACCTCCCCCAAGTAATGCCACAAAGCACGGACCTGAGCCACCTGCATCCATCGACTTCCTGACTGTCTTACCAGGTCGTCACTCCATCTAGTGGGAGGTCGCCCTACACTACGCCTACCGGTACGAGACTGCCACTTGAGAACCTGTCTTCACCATCGGTTATCAGTTCTTCGAGCTATATGGCCGGCCCATTGCCACTTCAGCTTACCAATCTGTTGGGCTATGTCGGTCACTCTGGTTTTACTGCGGATATCCTCATTTCTGAGTCTATCACGCAGAAAAACTTCGCGTCCTCATACGGCTAGCAGTGAACGACCACGTCTCAGATCCGTAAGTCATCACTGGCAACACGCACTGGTTGTACACTTTAGTTTTCAGAGATTGAGGTATACTTGACGAGAAGATGTGTCGTAATTTCCCGAACGCTGCCCAGCCGAGTTGAATCCGTCGATTGACCTCTCGGTCGAAGTTGGACTTACCTAGTCGGACTATTTGTCCCAGGTAAACGTACTCGTCAACAACTTCGAGCATAGTGCTCCCAACAACTACCGGCATAGGTGTGACATGGACATTAAACATGATCTTTGTTTTGTCCATGTTCATCTTAAGACCTATCCGTTGGGAGACACCATTGAGGTCATTTAGCATAGTGCTAAGGTCCTTTTTTTTTTTTTTTTTTTTTTTATAGAAGAGGGGGCAAACGAGCATGTGGCTCACCTGATGTTAAGTGACTACCGCCGCCCATGATCAACCGCAACACCAGGGGGAATTGCAGGTGCGTTGCCGGCCCTTTAGAAAGGAGTAAGCTCTTTTCTTGAAGGTCCCCAGGTCGTATCGGTCCGGAAAAATCACCGGTGGTAAATTATTCCACAGAGAGGTTGTACGCGGAAGAAAACTCCTTATGAAACGTACAGTGGTGGACCGCCAAGCATCCAGATGGTGTGGATGGTATCGGGACGTTTGCCGTGTAGTGCGTTCACGAAATTTGGCGGCTGGGATTAATCCGAACAATTCCTCAGAGCACTCCCCGTGATAGATGCGATAAAATACGCAAAGAGATGCAACATCTCTTCGCAGCGCCAGTGAATCGAGCCGATCGGAAAGCACTCGGTCGTCGACGATTCGAGCCGCTCTGCGTTGGATGCGGTCAAGTGGAAGGAGCTGGTACTGGGGAGCCCCAGCCCAGAGATGGGAACAGTATTCCATGAGCGGCCGAACCTGCGCCTTGTAAAGTTGCAGGCGGTGTGCCGGCATGAAATACTGTCCCGCTCTGCTGAGCACGCCAAGCTTTTTAGAGGCCAATTTGGCCTTCCCTTCCAAGTGACCACGAAACTGCACGTCACTCGATATGTCGACGCCGAGGATTCCGATACTGGCTGAGGCAACAAGGGGAGTGCCTTGAAACTGAGGGGATACGACAAAGGGGTTCTTTTTAGCGGTTAACGCGCAAACTTGTGTCTTCTGGGGGTTAAACTGGACTAGATTTAGTCGCCCCCAATCCGAGACTCTGTCCAGCAGAGACTCGACTTCAGACACAAGTTTGTCCCGGCACTCAGAGACGTTTTCCCGAGAAATATTTGCTCGGCCGGTGTAAAGAGCATCACCAGTGCTGTCATCTGCATAGCAATGAATGCTACGGGTTTGCAACATATCATTGATATGCAGAAGAAACAGCGTTGGCGATAGCACGCAGCCCTGTGGAACACCAGCATTAATAAGCTTGCAATCGGAGCTTGCACCGTCTACAACGACCTTGATGCTCCGATCTGCAAGAAAACTGGTGATCCAATCGCACAATTTCTCGGGAAGCCCATAGGAAGGGAGCTTCGAAAGAAGCGCTTTGTGCCAAACCCGATCGAAGGCCTTCGCAATGTCCAAACTAACGGCCAATGCCTCCCCCTTGGACTCTACTGCCTCCGCCCATCTGTGAGTTAGGTAGACCAGAAGATCACCAGCTGACCTACCACGGCGAAAACCGTATTGGCGGTCACTAATCAGCTGGTGATCCTCAAGGTACCTCATGAGCTGGCAGTTTACAATGGACTCCATTGTTTTGGAGAACAAGGAGGTGATGGCGATAGGCCGGTAGTTAGACGGGTCTGAGCGGTCGCCTTTTTTAGGGATCGGGTGGACGAAAGCCGTCTTCCATGATTTTGGGACTACGCCTAGGGAGTAGGAGTACCGGAAAAGACGCGTTAAAACCGGTGCCAACTCTGGAGCACACGTCCTCAGCACAATTGGGGGGATTCCATCAGGCCCACTCGACTTATGGATGTCCAGGGAGAGGAGTGCTTTGCGAACCGAGCGCTGAGTGAAGTGCACTTCCGGCATGGAGCACTCACACCGCGGGATGGTCGGCGGCGTACTCCCCCGTCATCGAGAGTCGAGTTAGACGCAAAGAAAGAGCCTAGAAGATCGGCTTTCTCCTTTGCGGTGTGGGCCAGTGAGTCGTCCTCCCTGTGCAGAGATGGAAGAGATGGCTGACAGAAATTCCCCTGGACAGCCTTGGCGAGAGACCAGAATGCACGGGTTCCAGAAGGAAGACGAACTAGTCTCTCGCCAATTCTGCCTATGTGCTCTGACTTTGCCTTGGCAATGACTCTTTTGAAGGACCTAGAGGCGGAATTATACTTCTTTTTTAGAGCGCTGGTGTTTACATCCCTGGACGCTGATGCGTCAGCCCAGGCTTGGTAGCACTCCTGCTTATAGCATGATGCTATTTTACAGGAGCGACCAAACCATGGCTGAGATTTGCCTCCAATGGGCACCACAGAGGAAGGAATAAAAAGTTCCATACCCTGAAGTACCACATCAGCGACAGAATCCGCAACAACGTTGGGATCATCCGGCGAGAAGCAAACCCGCCCCCAAGGGTAGGATGCAAAGAAAGACCGCATCCCATCCCAATCGGCTGACCTATAGTGCCAAACACGGCGGCAGCCTGCAGAATGCAACCGCGATTTCAGCGTGAGTGGCACCACACTCCGGACAAGACAATGGTCCGAGGAGCCTAAAGGGGCGTCGACGGAAATCTGATATCCGTCCGGGTGAGAGGTCAGCAGAAGGTCCAACAGGGAAGGTGCATGATCCTCCACATCTGGAATCCACGTAGGCGAAGTAACCAGTTGTGTCAGACCATATGCCAAGGCAAAATCATGAACAGATCTCCCCCGCATGATCGGTTAAACGTGAACCGAGCCATTCGGCGTGATGGGCGTTGAAGTCGCCGAGGATCACGATCTCTGCGGAGGGGATCTGCTGTAGCAACGAATCTGCAGCCATTTGGACGTGGTCGAAGAGTCGTCCTCCAGCGATTCTGCCATAAGGACTATATCGTCGGCAAATCGAAGGTGAGTGATGTACTCGCCATTGATGTTAATACCGTATCCTTTCCAGTCCAGTAGCTTGAAAACGTCTTCCAACGCAGTGGTGAAGAGTTTCGGGGATATAACGTCACCCTGTCATACACCTCTTTGCAGTTGGATAGGTTTCGAACTCTGGTTCTGTACTCGGATAGCCATCGTAGCCCTACTGTACAAACACTTCAGTACTTCGATATACCGATAGTCAACTTGGCACCGCTGAAGGGACTGTAGCACCGCCCAAATTTCGACGGAATCAAAGGCTTTCTCATAGTCCACATACGCCAGGCAAAGTCGCAGATTGTACTCTTCGGTCTTCTGTACAATCTGCCGCAGCGTATGTATGTGGTCTATGGTACTGAAGCCTTTTCGGAAACCGGATTGTTCGGGAGGCTGGAAGTCATCGAGTCTGCGTGCGAGACGATTCGTAATGACTCTCGAAAACAGCACGGAGATGCGGCTCAGAAGGGAAATCAGTCTGTAGTTCCGTAGTACAGCTCCCCGTAGACTCTCTCAATCTCACTCAAAATCTCAGGCATACCGGAAACGATGCTGCCACATTCAGTCTTCAGGTTTGACAGTTGGCTCTTTATGGCAGACAGATCTCTGGCAAAGACTTTGGAGCCCTGGTTCCGCTCGATCGCTTCTTCAATACGAGCAGTATTGAATTTGCGCAAGTCTCGCCGTATGCATTTGGAGATCTGTCTGTTCAAGTTTGGTTGCCTGTATGCTGTCAAATCTGTTGACGATTGCAGCCTCATCTCCCGTCTAACTGCCATGAGATTAAAAGTGTGATCGAAAAGTTTTTGTGTTCTTCTGCGGCGGGTCTTGCAGAACTTAGCTCCGACCGCATAGACAGTTTCCACAAGCTTGTCATTCATATCGTCCACTGCATTGCAATCTTCTAGGAACTGAAAGCGGTTACGTAACTCGAGCTGAAAGGTTTCGGGATTCTGAATAAGAGCACGAGGTGCACGGAGCGTTGACTTCATTAGACGAGACCTCTCCAACATAACGTTTTGGTTCAGTGTGCCTCTAACCATTCGGTGATCGCTGCCAGTATTCACCCTTGCGATCACTGAGATATCACTAAACAGTTGGCGTCTGGTCATCATAATGAAGTCAATCTCATTTTTTTTCGAACCGTCGGGTCTCTACCAGGTCCACTTTCTGTGGGGCCGCTTCTGGAAGAAAGAGTTCGTCATAAAGAGTCCCTCTTTCTCCATAAAGTCGGCCAGCTGCTGGCCCCCTTCGGTTCCGCTGCCCTACTCTTAATTTCCCTAACTTCAGCTCACCGTTTTCTCTTGTACCTAATTTTGTGTTGAAGTCTCCCATCAACACCGTGTAGTGGGTTTTGGAGGAATGCATGGCTCTGGAAATATCCTCATACATTTCCTCCATCTGCTCATCAGGATGTGCCGAGGTTGGTGCGTAAATCTGTATGACCTTCAGCGAATACCGTTTGGTGATTCTGAGTATCAGGTACGCGACCCTCGTCGACACACTCCCAATCTTTACAACGTTATTGACGAGAGACTTGTGGACGATAAATCCGATACATCCTTGGGGCAGTAGTTCGCCCTCCCGGTGACGGAACAAGTTGCCGGACTCGAGGATTACCGTGTCCTCCCCCTTCTTCGGACCTCGGAATATGCCAGCGTAACTTGTCTACCTCTTCATCCAGCTCCAGTATCTTCTCGTCAGACCTCAGGGTGCGTGCGTTATATGTTGCCACGTCAAGTCGTCGTAGGTGGCAACCGAACCTCCACCGGAGATTCTTAGCACCCCCCTGTCCCGCCGTTACCATGGTTGCCACCGTAGCCAGGAATAGCGGGGCCGCTGGGGACTGGGGGCCGTCTATTCCTGTAATTATTTGTTCATGGGGGGTATATTGCCATAGTTGCCACGCTTGGCTAGCGGGTAGGCAACCGCAGTTTTTTTGTTATACAAATGCTGTTATCACAAAGATGCTGCTGCCCATCTCCTGTCTGTTTCCCTCTGTCGTCTCTTACGACACCCACGGGAAAATATTGGGTAGTGGATTTTCTCAACCGCCACTACACGGCTTGTGTTTATGAGGCGATGAATTTAACGATATTGGCATCACCCCATTCGGAGACTGCCTTATTTGAGAGTATTCACCCACTCAACCATAACTTTTCTTTCGAACTGAATTTGATCCCGATTGGCCTGCTCATTCGGCAGGTACTTCTCTACAACTGTACTGCCCGTAGATACCGGGAACAAGCAGAACGGACCCCTCAGGAACTCCACCGTTTTTCACGATAGAACGAGCAGCCATCGATGACGATTCGAAGAGTTTGTTAGTCCAAAAAAGTCTTTCACCCAGTCAGGCAGGCCAGGGAATAAGCCGTATGCCGAAAGCTTGCTCTAAAGACTGGCGTGCCAAACCCTGTCAAAGGGCTGGGCAAACAATTTTCGAGGGCTTTGCCCAATATGTAAGTGCATACGCTAGAATTGCCGCGGTTGATCGATTTCGACAAAACACGTACGTCAATGAGGAGATAATTCTGCTCTAGGTATGTCATGAGGTGGGCATTCAATAACGCTTCATAATCTTACAGAGTATAGAGATGATTGAAATCGACTGATAGTTGGCAGGGTCGGCATGGCTGCCCTTTATAAGCACAGGCTGCACGCTGACTCGCTTCCAAGATTTGGGCACTATTCCAGTCCTGAATGAGAGGCGGAACAAGCGCGTCAACACAGAAGACAACTCAGACACAAAGCCTATAGCTGGGATACCATCAGGTCTTCTCGCTTCGTTCGCATCTAGATTTCGCAAAGTTTTAAGAACCTCTTTGTTGGTAATACGGATGTCTGACATAGAGATACCGCAAAGGGGTTATTGAGGTAGTACGCTGTTGCAAATAAATTCATTTTCTCCTAAGCTGAATGCTTTAGTGACCCATCTGGTTTTACAATGGAAGCAATGTGCAGATCGGTAGAAGATTATCTCGACTTGTTTGGCGAGAGAGCAAAATGTTCTACTAACAGATGGTTTGACAGAGAGCTTTGCACCGATGCGTTTAATGCTGTCCAAAATGACTTTCCGTCTGTTTAGCTTTGCGTTCTCGAGCATCCCTAGGATAAGTACGACATATTCTTGTGCTTTTCAGCGTGAGCGTACTCGGTGTTGAACTATGGGCGAGCTTTACCACCAATGGGCACTTCAGCTTAGGAGATGAAATACTCCATAGTTTGACGTATCATATCGGTAGTGGCATCCACGTAGCATGACGGATCTTCAGACAATAAGCAGACCTATCAGCAAGGACAACATATCTGATGGACATACTGATGGACAATCTGCTGACTTGTTTCACTACATTCACCGCACCTTGGAAATCGTAGTTAGGTGGAGAATATAACGACATAGATTTCATCAGATCACAAGGTTAAGGTAACTTAAATATCGTACCTGTCCAGATCGCTGTAACAGTTGAAAATTTAAAAAAATAATTATGGTAACAATGCACTGCTGAATGAACGAACAAATGTTTCTAATTCACCTTTGTTAAACATCTTTAAGGCTTATCTTTAATAATAATTTTAAAATTAATAATAATAAATATCTATAATAATATCAATAAAAACAATAATAATAATAATAATATAATAATATTTAAAAAATATTAATAATAAATATGAATTTTTTATTTTTATTTTATTTTATTGATATTTATGTATATTTATCTTTTTAAAAGATAAATATACATAAATATCTTTAAAAGATAAATATACATAAATATCAATAAAATAAAATAAAAATAAAAAATTTATATTTATTATTAATATTTTTTAACATATTATTAAGTATTATTATTATTATTATTGTTTTTATTGATATTATTATAGTTATTTATTATTATTAATTTTAAAATTATTATTAAAGATAAGCCTTAAAGATGTTTAACAAAGGTGAATTAGAAACATTTGTTTGTTCATTCAGCAGTGCATTGTTACCATAATTATTTTTTTAAATTTTCAACTGTTACAGCGATCTGGACAGGTACGATATTTAAGTTACCTTAACCTTGTGATCTGATGAAATCTATGTCGTTATATTCTCCACCTAACTACGATTTCCAAGGTGCGGTGAATGTAGTGAAACAAGTCAGCAGATTGTCCGCGTATGTCCATCAGATATGCTGTCCTTGCTGATAGGTCTGCTTATTGTCTGAAGATCCGTCATGCTACGTGGATGCCACTACCGATATGATACGTCAAACTATGGAGTATTTCATCTCCTAAGCTGAAGTGCCCATTGGTGGTAAAGCTCGCCCATAGTTCAACACCGACTACGCTCACGTTGAAAAGAACAAGAATATGTCGTACTTATCCTAGGGATGCTCGAGACCGCAAATCTAAACAGACGGCAAGCTATTTTCGACTGCATTAAACGCATCGGTGCAAAGCTCTCTGTCAAACCATCTGTTAGTAGAACATTTTGCTCTCTCGCCAAAGTAGTCGAGATAATCTTCTACCGATCTGCACATTGCTTCCGCTGGTAAAACCAGATGGGTCACTAAAGCATTCAGCTTAGGAGAAAATGAATTTATTTGCAACAGCGTACTACCTCAATAACCCTTTTGCGGTATCTCTATGTCAGACATCCGTATTACCAACAAAGAGGTTCTTAAAATTTTGCGAAATCTAGATGTGAACGAAACGAGAAGACCTGATGGTATCCCAGCTATAGTTCTAAATGGCTTTGTGTCTGAGTTGTCTTCTGTGTTGACGCGCTTGTTCCGCCTCTCATTCAGGACTGGAATAGTGCCCAAATCTTGGAAGCGAGTAGTCAGCGTGCAGCCTGTGCTTATAAAGGGCAGCCATGCCGACCCTGCCAACTATCAGTCGATTTCAATCATCTCTATACTCTGTAAGATTATGAAGCGTTATTGAATGCCCACCCCATGACATACCTAGAGCAGAATTATCTCCTCATTGACGTACGTGTTTTGTCGAAATCGATCAACCGCGGCAATTCTAGCGTATGCACTTACATATTGGGCAAAGCCCTCGAAAATTGTTTGCCCAGCCCTTTGACAGGGTTTGGCACGCCAGTCTTTAGAGCAAGCTTTCGGCATACGGCTTATTCCCTGGCCTGCCTAACTGGGTGTAAGACTTTTTGGACTAACAAACTCTTCGAATCGTCATCGATGGCTGCTCGTCCTATCGTGAAAAACGGTGGAGTTCCTGAGGGGTCCGTTCTGCTTGTTCCCGGTATCTACGAGCAGTAAAGTTGTAGAGAAGTACCTGCCGAATGAGCAGGTCAGTCGGGATCAAGATCAGTTCGAAAGAAAAGCTATGGTTGAGTGGGTGAATCTCTCAAAGAAGGCAGTCTCCGAATGGGGTGATGCCAATCTCGTTAAATTCATCGCCTCGTAAACACAAGCCGTGTAGTGGCGGTTGAGAAAATCCACTACCCAATATTTTCCCGTGGGTGTCGTAAGAGGCGACAGAGGGAAACAGACAGGAGATGGGCAGCAGCATCTTTGTGATAACAGCATTTGTATAACAAAAAAAACTGCGGTTGCCTACCCGCTCGCCAAGCGTGGCAACTATGGCAATATACCCCCCATGAACAATTAATTACACGAATAGACGGCCCCCAGTCCCCAGCGGCCCCGCTATTCCTGGCTACGGTGGCAACCATGGTAACGGCGGGACAGAGGGTGCTAAGAATCTACGGTGGAGTTCCAGTTGACACCTACGACGACTTGACCTGGCAAAATATAACGCACGCACCCTGAGGTCTGACGACAAGATACTGGAGCTGGATGAAGAGGTAGACAAGTTACGCTGGAATATTTTGGATCCGAGGTCCGAAGAGAGGGGGGAGGACACGGTAATCCTCGAGTCCGGCAACTTGTTCTGTCACCGGGAGGGCGACCTTCTGCCCCAAGGATGTATCGGATTTATCGTCCACAAGTCTCTCGTCAATAACGTTGTAAAGATTGGGAGTGTGTCGACGAGGGTCGCGTACCTTATACTCAGAATCACCAAACGGTATTCGCTGAAGGTCATACAGATTTACGCACCAACCTCGGCACATCCCGATGAGGAGATGGAGGAAATGTATGAGGATATTTCCAGAGCCATGCATTCCTCCAAAACCCACTACACGGTGTTGATGGGAGACTTCAACGCAAAACTAGGTACAATAGAAAACGGTGAGCTGTAGTTAGGGAAATTAAGAGTAGGGCAGCGGAACCAAAGGGGCCAGCAGTTGGCCGACTTTATGGAGAAAGAGGGACTCTTCATGACGAACTCTTTCTTCCAGAAGCGGCCCCACAGGAAGTGGACCTGGTAGAGACCCGACGCTTCGACAAAAATGAGATTGACTTCATTATGATGACCAGACGCCAACTGTTCAGTGATATCTCAGTGATCGCAAGGGTGAATACTGGCAGCGATCACCGAACGGTTAGAGGCACACTGAACCAAAACGTTATGTTGGAGAGGTCTCGTCTAATGAAGTCAACGCTCCGTGCACCTCGTGCTCTTATTCAGAATCCCGAATCCTTTCAGCTCGAGTTACGTAACCGCTTTCAGTGCCTAGAAGATTGCAATGCAGTGGACGATATGAATGACAAGCTTGTGGAAACTGTCTATGCGGTCGGAGCTAAGTTCTGCAAGACCCGCCGCAGAAGAACACAAAAACTTTTCGATCACACTCTTAATCTCATGGCAGTTAGACGGGAGATGAGGCTGCAATCGTCAACAGATTTGACAACATACAGGCAACTGAACAGACAGATCTCCAAATGCATGAGGCGAGACTTGCGCAAATTCAATACTGCTCGTATTGAAGACGCGATCGAGCGGAACCAGGGCTCCAAAGTCTTTGCCAGAGATCTGTCTGCCAGAAAGAACCAACTGTGAAAGCTGAAGACTGAATGTGGCAGCATCGTTTCCGGGACGCCTGAGATTTTGAGTGAGATTGAGAGATTCTACGGGCAGCTGTACTACGGAACTACAGACTGATTTCCCTTCTGAGCCGCATCTACGTGCTGTTTTCGAGAGTCATTACGAATCGTCTCGCACGCAGACTCGATGACTTCCAGCCTCCCGAACAATCCGGTTTCCGAAAAGGCTTCAGTACCATAGACCACATACATACCCTGCGGCAGATTGTACAGAAGACCGAAGAGTACAATCTGCCACTTTGCCTGGCGTATGTGGACTATGAGAAAGCCTTTGATTCCGTCGAAATTTGGGCGGTGCTACAGTCCCTTCAGCGGTGCCAAGTTGACTGTCGGTATATCGAAGTGCTGAAGTGTTTGTACAGTAGGGCTACGGTGGCTATCCGAGTACAGAACCAGAGTTCGAAACCTATCCAACTGCAGAGAGGTGTATGACAGGGTGACGTTATATCCCCGAAACTCTTCACCACTACGTTGGAAGACGTTTTCAAGCTACTGGACTGGAAAGGATACGGTATCAACATCAATTGCGAGTACATCACTCACCTTCGATTTGCCGACGATATAGTCCTTATGGCAGAATCGCTGGAGGACCTTAGCATAGCTATGCTCAATGACCTCAATGGTGTCTCCCAACGGATAGGTCTTAAGATGAACATGGACAAAACAAAGATCATGTTTAATGTCCATGTCACACCTATGCCGGTAGTTGTTGGGAGCACTATGCTCGAAGTTGTTGACGAGTACGTTTACCTGGGACAAATAGTCCGACTAGGTAAGTCCAACTTTGACCGAGAGGTCAATCGACGGATTCAACTCGGCTGGACAGCGTTCGGGAAATTACGACACATCTTCTCGTCAAGTATACCTCAATCTCTGAAAACTAAAGTGTACAACCAGTGCTTGTTGCCAGTGATGACTTACGGATCTGAGACGTGGTCCTTCACTGCTGGCCGTATGAGGACGCATGGCTGACTGCAGTTTCTCTGCGCGATAGACTCAGAAATGAGAATATCCGCAGTAAAACCAGAGTGACCAACATAGCCCAACGGATTGGTAAGCTGAAGTGGCAATGGGCCGGCCATATAGCTCGAAGAACCGATAACTGATGGGGAAGAAAGGTTCTCGAGTGGCAGTCTCGTACCGGTAGGCGTAGTGTAGGGCGACCCCCAACTAGATGTAGTGACGACCTGGTAAGATATGCAGGAAGTCGATGGATGCAGGTGGCTCAGGACCGTGCTTTGTGACGTTACTTGGGGGAGGCCTATGTTCAGCAGTGGACTTGTGAAGGGCTGTAATGATGATGATGATGATGATGAAAATACAAGCGTGTCTTTTTACCACTAAAAGAAGCCCGTTCACTTCGGTTTCTACTTTCGGAAATGTATCCTTGAAGTATCTGACCGCCTTGAGTTGTTAGGGGTTGAATTTTCTCCGAACCTCGACTATGGGCGGATCCAATGAATGTTTTGACCTTAAACTTAATAGTTTAGGGTCAAAGCAGCCGCATGGAAACTGCAAGGGTATGGTGGTACTTCACTCCAGGGCAGCTTCTTACCTTATGTAAAGCGCAGGTCCCGTCGTATATGGAGTACTGCTATCTCATATGGCCTAGTGCTACAAAATGTCACCTAGCGGCGTTGGACTCAGTGGAGTGACGTGCTAAGAGGCTCAAATTGGTAACCTTGATTTGGTTGAAACCAATATCGGCAGCCACACCTGTTCAGTTATTCTATAGGATCCATTTCGGTGAATTTGCGCAGGAGATACATGCTTTAATTTCACCCTCTCCTTTCCACCATCCGATAACCAGGCGGTTGGCGGGTCTTCACCCCTTTGTTGTCAATATTTCACGTATTATAACCAAACGGCTTCCTTCGTCGGAGTGGAATCATTTGCCGGCGTCTATCGTTCAATTCGAGCACAATTTGGGCGTCTTCAAAGCAAGAGTGACTAGGTTTTGGTCACCATTACCATCAGGTAGGATTGTTATCAAGCACTGGCTTGTAATAAGTTAAAAAAAAATGTTGTTTATTATAATGTTTCTACAATAGAAAAGGTCAAGCTCCCAAGAGCAAAAACGCAGCAGAATTTTTGGTTTTTTTTACATGGATTTTATTTAAAGAACAATAGATTTAATAGAATTCTTAAATAATAATAATAGACAGTATCGATGAGTACATTCTGAAAGCTTATCTAGAAACATATTAAGTATCTACATATCTACAAAAATTTCTGTCTTAAGGTATAAGTTATAATCTAAATCCATTTTAGTGGTAATTAATTATACTTAATCTTGTAACCTTATAGTATTTACAAATTAAATTTAAATAAAAATAATGTAAAATAGTTTCCAAAAATTGTTCAGTTTTAGATATTTTTTAAATTTCACTACTACATTTTTATGCATAACTTATTGTACAAAAATTTAATTCCATTTTATTTGGACGCTAAAATTTAGCAATCTAGTAGTCTAGCAAATACTAGATTATACTAATAACTATGCAAATGTCAATGAATGAATGATATGGCAAATGAATGCACTATTTACCATATCTCTATATTTAATATGATCATTTTATTACTATGTTACAATTAACACTTAGAAAATTATACATTTAAGTCTTATTTAAAATGTCTTTAAGTTAATAAGTTTAAAACATTATGTATAAAAAATCCATATTCGAGAAGTATAATTACTGGAGAACCCGCATTCAAAGTCATTAAATTATTTACAGAGAGTGCGTACGTCCGTACGCTTTATCAATGATGCCCGCTGCCAAGAACTTGAATGACAAAGAAATCGTAGTGACAGTCTGTCTATGTCTCCAATAATGTATTCGTTTCTGCTGGAGTCATTGTCATGATGAGAGAACAAGCGAAACTTTTTAACTTATAATATGACACCTATTCGTAGAGTCTAAGGGTTTTTTTCTAAACGTTCTAGAAATTTAGTTACCGTTTTTAAGGATTTATAACGGTATTGAAAAAGCTCCGTATTAAAGCTATTTCTGTAAAATGTAAATAATTTTAAATCTTCATTCGTAGCATTATTGAACGACTGCTTGTTTTTCAAATGCGGATTTAAGTTATCATCTTAAAATTTTACAAAATTCTCTTAATGATATTTACACCAGCATACAATGTATGTACGTATGTATTTAAAATTAAACACAGCCAAGTGCGACTTTCTTGCGTAAAGCTACGCATCATTGTTAGGCACCACTGTGCTTGGGTACACTCCATTACTTTCAACCTTCAATTCACCACTGACGATTTGTTGAAGCTGATTCTCATATGCATGGGAGTCTGAGATTTCCAACTTAATCAGCAAACTCCTCACCACGATTATCAAGTAAATGTGTAAACCTGTTGAAAGCGAAAAAAAAGTTAAAATTAAAAAATATTATTAATATATTAACTATAAGTATAATCAAATATTTTAATAAATAATAATGAGCACCAGACCAAATTACGGTTAAAGCGGCCAGTCTTAATGAAGCCTAGCCATTGCCGCAGGATATGATAATACAGTCTTAATGAAGCCTAGCCTTTGCCGCAGGATATGATAATATTGCAGGAGTGAGTGCGCAAGCACAGATGCATTCTCTGTATGAATGGATGTGACTCAGGACCGTGCGTCAGGGCAGGTGGACTGTAAGTTCGTTTTCCATTTTGACTTTATAAAACAAAACTTCAAATAAAGAAGACTACAAATGCGTCGTCATCCCCAAAGACTAAGAAAGACCGCAATGCTGAAGACAACAATTAGACTCATTTTCTTACCCTTCATTCAATTCGCAACACAATGTTAGAAGTAGTGGCACTAATCGGCGGAAATAGGTAAGAGAATGCTTATCTCAAGGGTTTCTTGCGCTGATGGAGTTCCACCACGTAGTAAAATTCGGCAACATTGCTTTTTTAAATCAAAATGGCCGTGGCAGCCCCGTTGTACAGAGAGCCTACCACAAACTCTATAATATAGTTGTGGTCGTAAAAGTCGACTGTGAGAAATTAATAAAATACCTCATAACATTATATACATATTATTTTAGATTTTCTTTGAGTGTCGTCAACAGATTTGACAGCATACAGGCAACTGAACAGACAGATCTCCAAATGCATGCGGCGAGACTTACGCAACTTTAATACTGCTCGTATTAAAGAAGCGATCGAGCGGAACCAGGGCTCCAAAGACTTCTGAGAATCTGTCTGCCCGTAAGAGCCAACTGTCAAGGCTGAAGACTGAGTGTGGCAGCATCATTTCCGGGACACCTGAGATTTTGAGTGAGATTGAGAGGTTCTATGGGCAGCTGTACACATCATCGTTGGAGCCACACGCAAGTGTGAGTAACGATCCAAGAGCAAGTCTTATCCGACACTATTCCGATGATATCCCGGACGTCAGTCTAAGCGAAATTAGAATGGCTCTCCAGCACCTTAAAAACGGCAGGGCCCCAGGCGAGGATGGAATTACAGCGGAGCTTCTGAAAGCGGGTGGAACACCGGTACTTGAAGTCCTTCAGAAGCTCTTCAATTCCGTCCTCCATGGTGGCACTACTCCAGAGGCGTGGAGCAGAAGTGCGGTGGTCTTGTTCTTTAAGAAAGGCGACAACGCTCTCTTGAAGAACTACAGACCGATTTCCCTTCTGAGCCGCGTCTACGTGCTGTTTTCGAGTGTCATTACGAATCGTCTCGCACGCAGACTCGACGACTTCCAGCCTCCCGAACAAGCCGGTTTCCGAAAAGGCTTCAGTACCATAGACCACATACATACCCTGCGGCAGATTGTACAGAAGATTGAAGAGTACAATTTGCCACTTTGCCTGGCGTATGTGGACTATGAGAAAGCCTTTGATTCCGTCGAAATTTGGGCGGTGCTGCAGTCCCTTCAGCGGTGCTAAGTTGACTGTCGGTATATCGAAATCCTGAAGTGTTTGTACAGTAGGGCTACGATGGCTATCCGAGTACAGAACCAGAACTCGAAACCTATCCAACTGCAGAGAGGTGTAAGACAGGGTGACGTTATATCCCCGAAACTCTTCACCGCTGCTTTGGAAGACGTTTTCAAGCTACTGGACTGCTAACATCAATGGCGAGTACATCACTCATCTTCGATTTGCCGACGATATAGTCCTTATGGCAGAATGGCCGCTGGAGGACTTAAGCACTATGCTCAATGACCTCAATAGTGCCTCCCAACGGATAGGTCTTAAGATGAACATGGACAAAACAAGGACCATGTTTAATGTCCATGTCACACCTATGCCGGTAGTTGTTGGGAGCACTATGCTCGAAGTTGTTGACGAGTACGTTTACCTGGGACAAATAGTCCGACTAGGTAAGGCCAACTTCGACCGAGAGGTCAATCGACGGATTCAACTCGGCTGGGCAGCGTTCGGGAAATTACGACACATCTTCTCGTCAGGTATACCTCAATCTCTGAAAACTAAAGTGTACAACCAGTGCGTGTTGCCAGTGATGACTTACGGATCAGAGACGTGGTCCTTCACTGATGGCCGTGTGAGGACGCTCAAGGTCGCTCAGCGAGCTGTGGAGAGGGCTATGCTCGGAGTTTCTCTGCGTGATAAACTCAGAAATGAGGATATCCGCAGTAAAACCAGAGTGACCGACATAGCCCAACGGATTAGTAAGCTGAAGTGGCAATGGGCCGGCCATATAGCTGGAAGAACCGATAACCGATGGGGAAGAAAGGTTCTCGAGTGGCAGCCTCGTACCGGTAGGCGTAGTGTAGGGCGACCCCCCACTAGATGGAGTGACGACCTGGTAAGATATGCAGGATGTCGATGGATGCAGGTGGCTCAGGACCGTGTTTTGTGGCATTATTTGGGGGAGGCCTATGTTCAGCAGTGGACTTGTGAAGGGCTGTGATGATGATGATGATGATGATGATGAGTGTCGTTTCTTAAGTTTCTTACATAAGAACAGGATGTGACTTACATAGACCAGCTACGTACAGAGCTAGCATTTCAATCACCAATCCAATGTGATTAGTACTCGTTAAACTAATTATTTCCACAATGAATGTCATAAGCGCAGTTGCTATTGCATAATAGTAAAAAGTTTTTAAAAATAATAAATTTCTCTGAAACAAACAAATACATATCATTAATATTAAGTAGGTATGAGGAATTACAATTCAATTCGCTGTGTGGTGAGGATGTTAAAGAATCCAGCAAAACACCTCATTTCGTTATAAGCGGCGATTAGGTTTTTTTTTTTAATTGTGACTTCAGACACGTGGTGGTTTAAATGTCTAATTTATGATCTAGTTTTAAATACCCAGACATGCGATGGAGTGCAGCGATCGGCCATCCAACTGTCAAGAAATCTTGCCTGTCCAATGTTCTTTGTCAACAAACTTTTGTAAAAAATTATTTACAAAACCTTTTCTAAGAACATGACACATAAAATTGCTGTTTGGTTTCGACGTAAGAGAACACATCACCTAATTTCATCCCATGAACGCCGTAAGAGCCAACTACGCCAGAATACTTAATGATTTATCTGTTGAGATAGATCGCAGCGTCAAAAGTCGGGTGGGGGGAAAGGTCTGATACTGAGATCAAAAATTCACCTGATAAGCATGGTAATTCTCCCTATGTGGAAAGCCCACGACCAGCAATGCGCTTTTGTGTAAATCTCGTACGTGATCACACAAAATTCACAACTCATTCGGTCAATCCGTCAGTAATTACTTTATTGGCAACATTTTAAAAATCTTAGCGACTGTGCGACTTTTGACTACAGACTATTATGTGTCTGACAAGCGATATTGGCAGTCTGAACGTAAATTTTAGCTTTCGCACTTCTCTGTATAAACTTTAACTATGCGAAATTTCACACTCCTCCGGGCGCAACAGATAGCATATTATATAAAAAGGCTACAAAGTTTTTTCTTCATGTATTACCAATAAGTATATAGATATCAAAATAACATCTTTCCACGGATTTTTACCAACAACTTTTTAACGATTATTCATAAGCCTTTCTAAATTAAAAACTAAAATATTTTCAGGCTTTATATTGATTTAATTTTTATATACATAGTTGATTTTTAGCACAAGGTGAGGTATTAATAAGGTAATTTGACTGTATGCAGGATGACAGTCATATCCTAGAGCAATTTTCCGGAAAACATTTCGTGCTCTGGAGCTATGAATACAATGCTAACAACGGACGCTCTATTTGTCGCAGAAATTGAGTGTCAAATTAGATCATCACCTTAAAACGATACGAGACTAACTGTAATTTTAAATGTAGGATTTCGTAAACATACTTTGAAATACAGTCCAAAAGTTATAGTCTAGTTGAAATGACATTAGGTATATTAATTTTATATTCATTTTGTCTTTTCTCCTCAGCTTGTAACGTTAAGTTGCTGGGAATGGGCTTCTTCATCGAAGCGACGATGTTGAATGGAAATAACAGCTTTTATATTGACAATCGTAGTACTGTAAACCGTACTGCTACTTGCTTACTTACTACTGTTAGAGCACCAAAATTATAAACCAATGACTGTGGCGAGTAGACATGTGTCAATCATTGATTTCTCGTGACCGAATCATTCTAGTACATTGAATAAAAAATCTAGTTTGATTTAGTCGACCAGGATTAGCATCTACTTTTACTCCTAAAGATGGGATAGTTCATGAATGAATTACATCAGTAGCGGTTACTATAATTCGAATTTGATTATTTATAGGTAAAATAATTCGATTATCAACATCTAATAAACGAAAATTTTCAGGAGTATTTTTATTATATTGGATTATATATGAATCAAATTCAATATTATTAAAATCTGAATATTCATAACTTTAATATCATTGATGTCCAATAGATTTTAAAGTAATTAAAGGATTATTAAGTTCATCTAATAAATATAATAAACGTAATGAAGGTAGAGCAATAAAGATTAATGTAATTGCAGGAATAATAGTTCAAATTAATTCAATTATTTGTCCTTCTAATAAGAATCGATTAATAAATTTATTAAAGAATAAAATAAATATTAAATAACCTACTAAAATAGTAATTATAATTAAAATAATTAAAGTATGATCATGACGAATTTATAGCGTTAAAGAACCTACGCAATAAACCAGAACTTACGATTCTCCGCGCAGATAAGGGAAACGCCACGGTAGTCATGGATACGTCAGATTATAATTCTAAAATACAAGAACTTTTGTCGAATGTAAGTACTTATAAAAAGGTTAAAAACGACCCAACAAATAGCACACTAAAAACAACTAGTGACCTCATAAATAAACACTCCGAAAAATTAAATCTGGACGTAAAATGGATAATACCTACGTGCGCCAAATCACCAAAAATACACAAGCCCAATGCTCCATTACGTCCCTTAGTGAGCCAAATCGATTCACCAACTTACAGATTGGCTCAACACTTAGCGAAAATACTCTCACCGCTCAGGGGACATACAAGAGCACATATAAAGAATTCCTACCATTTTGTCAGCGAGATTAAAGACCTACATCTGGCAGACAATGAAACTATGGTCAATTTTGATGTGCAGTCATTGTTTACATGCTTACCTGTTGAAGACTGCATCTCAATTATAACTAGAAGGCTGGAAGAAAAAAACATGCCCGTAGAATATGCAGTATTACTCAGACACTGCCTTACATCTGGCTACCTATTGTGGAAGGAGGAGTTCTACAAGCAAGTAGATGGTGTGGCGATGGGCTCACCTGTATCTCCCATTGTCGCCGACATATTCACGGAAGACTTTGAGGAGAAAGCCCTGCTTAGTTCTCCCATAAATCCAAGATTCTACAAGCGGTACGTAGACGACACTTTCACAATTCTACCTTTAGATAAAGTAACTGCATTTTTAGACCATCTTAACTCTATAAATTCTAAAATTCAGTTCACAATGGAGTTAGAGGCAAACAATTCCTTAGCTTTTCTAGATGTGTTAGTAATTCGGAATCCTGATAACACCTTGAGCCATACTGTGTATAGAAAAAAGACCCATACAGATAGATATTTAAACGGTGATTCTCATCACCATCCTTCACAGTTAGCTACCGTGGGTAAATCTTTGTTTCAGAGAGCACGAGGGATCTGTGACAGTAAACACCTGGCTGCCGAGCTCCACCTTGTCAAGCAAGTTTTGCATAACAACAAGCTTAAGTCCCGCGCCTACGTCACAGTGAACGAGTGAAGCCGGCCACAGTCGAGCGTGTACCTGCTGTACTGCCATATGTTAGAGGAATCACTGACAAGGTTGGCTACATCTTCAAGCCGCTGAAGAAGATTGGTCAGTTTTTACCATCAGTCAAGTGTAATGTCCCTCTGCAAGATGCAGGAGTGTACAAGCTTGATTGTGAATGTGGTCTCTCCTACATAGGACAAACTAAAAGATCAATAAAACCCGCGTTAAAGAACATATAGCTGATGTGAAGAATCGACGCTCCGGGAAGTCTGCAGTCTGTGAATACGTACAGGATCGCCCCCGTCACTACATCAGATTTGACAGACCGCAAATCCTCGCCAAAGAACACCAATTCCTTCCAAGGATGATTCGCGAGGCTATTGAAATCAAAAAACATCCTAATTTCAATAGAGAAGATGGCTGGGTGCTACCATCTGCTTGGGATCCTATAATAAATAAAATTAAATCCCAACCCAAGCATACAACTGCAAGACTTCAAGATACCATAAGTTCATACTGTATAGATCGGAACAAAAGTTAAATTTTAATCTATGGTAACCGCGGTTAACAATGACATATGGACGTTGAACATCTCAGTCCCGCCCGTGACCATGAGTGCTGTAAAGCGTTCGAAACGTCGGGTATTAAAAAGTTAAATATACGCGATAAATTCCGTAAAAACTAGTATTATTTCAATGTGTAGTGTTCGCGTAAATATAAGAAATTATCATTCTAGTACATTTCGTCACGCGTACCGGTACATTCAGATCGATCATTCAAATGGATCATTTCGGGCTCCAGTACTCTATACTAAAAACAATTCATTCAGATCGTCCGGGATTCGGTCGGTTTTCGACTCATTCAAAATTCACACCAATCAAGAGTTAGAAAGGTTCCGTCAATTGTTTGTTATTGGTTATATCGGAACACATTCAAAAACAGATGAATGAACCATTAATACTTTTAAGTGTACCAGTTCAAACGAACGAATGATTAGTGATTGACAAATGTCTAGTGGCGAAAATTCAGCACCACACTTCTTACCGTGAGTATCGTTAAAAAAAGAAGTATCTCATGGCATCCGATAGATGGCAGTATAACTTAAATAAATAAAGCTTACGCTAGGCGTAAAATACTCAAACGGGTGACGAGGAGTAGTACCACAGGAGGTCACGTCTCTTTTGCGATCGTCAATCTACTCGCCAATAGTGACGATTATGGCAAATCCCCCCAAAACTGGAGAGGCACATCTTCAGTAGTGAACTTCTTCGACTGTTGAAGATGTTAAAGATGAAATGATTGTTGATTAAAATGAATGAAATTTGAATCTAACGGATATTGCCGCCTTTCTTTTTATATTTTTTATATTTTGTTATTCACCTATTATTAAACACAACGGAATTATTTGACGGATTTTGCTACACAAGTACACGGCTTTTTGTTTGATCCTCCTTAACAGCTAAATAATACTTCATTTAAATTATATATTACCACATGGGCTCCGTAAACCAATAACACGTTCATCACGATCTCTACGCAATAAATGCCAACGCACACTGCATCTTCCACCTCGCTGGTCGATCCGTGGTACATCATTGTAAAACCAATGTCATGGTGGACAGAGTAACTGTACATCCCAATCATGAACGCCGAAAATATCTGCAAAAATGAATAATTTACGTGTTGGATTGCGGAAATGTGAACTTTATGTGCAAAAAAATCTGCTGGTTTTCTTGCTGTTTTAAAATCTAGTAATAATCTGGAGTTGTGATAGCTGAGGGGTTCAGTTACTTATTGCGCAAGCAAACTAGGTTCGATCCAATTTTATTGCTAACAACTACTTTTTATTTAAAGCTTAATTTTTGAAATTCTCAATCAATCTCAACAATCTATTATACAGATTTATAAAATAAATGAAAATTCAGTAAAAGTCATTTAAATAAATTTTCTACCTATTTTATAAAGACAAACAGTAATTCTAACTCAGGACCTTCGTCAAATAAGTGCATTGACCCATAAATGGCCGTATACATAACAACAATCACATTGAAAATAATAATATAGACGTATGAACGACCACTTTATTTAAAGTTCAATGCACTATTATGTATATATTGTAATGCACTCGTAAAAAATATAAACAAATACACATAGTAAAAATCCGTCCGATAAATTTATGATCATATATTATTGGTTTTAATCACGTAAATTTCCTGACCTTGTCTGCATCAGCAGCTGCTCTCAGATTTACATAATAATGTTATCGATTAATTGAAGACAACATATCTTAGTCTAGGGTCAAGTTTAGTTCAAGTTTGAGATGTTCTTTGAACTATTGCTTTGATCCCGCATAAATGCAGTTATCACTTGTATACTACTTTAGACGATCGACATTCAAGGGAGCCTCAATAAGTAGGCTTTCACGACAATTTTTTTGTTAAATTAACGGTGAAAAATTAGTACATAGTTCACATGACGGTAAGTAGATTGTTCAGGCAATAATAATGCATTTCAGACTGAATTTCGATCACGGCTGCTAGTTTCAACAGAGACTAGCCATTTCGCTAGACAGGATATTAACAGTGTCCGAGTTTATGCACAAGCACAGGTGCACTTTCTATTCCCTCGCTCTGTCTGTAGTCTGATGGAACGGCAAGCCGACACAACCGGAAAGAATCATTTCCGGTTGTGTCGGCTTTTCACACACAGGATTTTTTTACAGGGCGACTTTACGTACTTTCCGAGGCATGGGGGTGAAACTCCGCCCACTTTCTGACTCCGAGCTACTATTGAGAATTTCTTGACAGAAAAAGCCAATTTCAGTCCAACAGATGTTGGTCCAGTATACAAAACCGGGATCTCAACACCACAATTAAATGCTAAGATCTGATTGTGATCATGTGAAAATTAAAGAGTACAAAGTGATAGCCCAAATATGAACATCCAGTTTCATTAGTGTTTAAATATTCAAGATTTCATTTTTGGATACGTTTAAATAATATACTGGTTCAAGGATGAGAATTTGACTGGAAGAGTCAACTATCATTATTTACGTTAGTCGGTGGGTAATGACGGAACGGAAGTATAAGGTGCAGATGATCTCCGAGAGAAAAAAATAACTTGCTAGATGTGGTAATAATTACAAGATATAAGAAATACGTGTGCATACCTAGTTAATAAATTAAAGACGAAAAATATAATATTATGCATCTATTCTCTTATCTTCCATTCACTGTATCTTAGATTATATTTTGGAACTGCGGTGCGTGACTAATGTGAAATTTATTTTATTAATGCGTAAGCTCGTGGCCATACTCTTATTCGGCTGGCTCAAGACGGTATTGAATTTGATACCAAATACTGCCCTATGAAAAAATATTTTTTTTTGTTTTAAACAAAACCAAAGACAATACGCAATGAACAATATAGTAAAAGACAAAGATAAGCTCTTTTATTTTAAACCATAACCTGGCAATGTTTCTTAGAAAAAAAATAACTCTGAACTTTCGGCGTTCCACATGCAGAAGGTGCTCCGTCTTTTTTATGGAATTTTATATTTGTGTCTGGACTAAAAATGAAAGTATTATACTTTTTTCTATTCCTTGTAATATAGTAAACACGTAGATACATAATTAGTGGAATAACAAGTGAAAAGTAAGTGCCAAAAGTACTTCGAAATCGAGAAGGCCCATTTTGGCGGTTGGGTCAAAAATGTGTTATTTTTCCAATTCTCATTTATTTTTAGTATAAAATGTAACTAAAAAATAGTTTTATAACATATTTCAAATAACTTGACGTTGTATTTATTTCAAATTCACACAAAAATATATTTGAAATATTGTTCGAAATGTCATACAGATAAATATTATTTTATTTTATTTTTTTAATATTTTGGTATGAGTAACGAATAGAAACACATTAAACATAATAATATACATATTTCCAAACATTTTCATATAAATTTCTCCAAAAATAAAAGTGTAGAATTCAAATTATTAGTAATTTTGGCACTAAAAGTGAATTATATACTACTACTATGCTATAAAGGGTAATTTATGAATTTTATTACAATTTCTAGCAACCAAAAATAATTTTATTCGATAGTTTATACATTCAACAAGAATTCCTGTAAGTTTTATCCATAAATATTGTCTCAAAGTGAAAATATAGCAAAATTTGCAAGTTAGCAAAAAATTTGCAATTCCCGCCATTCGCGTCGCGAGCAAACAGGCTAACCTGTTTGCTGTTCTTTCCGAGCTAGCGGGAGTTTTGAAGTTAGTAGGTATTTTTTATGTAGAAATTAAATGATTTTATTGCAGACATTCTAAAATTTTAAGTAAACTTTGACAAAGGCAAGGAAATTTTACAAATGACTATAAGTTTTTAATTAACTCTATGCAAAATGTATTTAAGAAAATTTTGGTTATATTAAAAAAAAACAAATAAAAGACAATATTAATTAGCAGTAGCTTTGCGGAGTAAGAGAATCTGTCACTTTAATACATACCGTGGGTGTCGTTAAAAGCTTTTATGCCAAAGCCTGAAAGACATGATATAGACGTTACGTGCCCATATACCACCTGGTATATGATTTGAAATCCCAAACCAACGATGGGGAGCGTTGTCAAAGATGTAAAACATTAGATCCTTCAAGTGCTAATCCGCCTATAAAGAATAACGATTAAAGTAATGATCCAAACTTACAATATTTATATATCCGAATATAAGGACACCTTTCCGAAGTGGAAGGCAGAAGCAGCATCGCAACAATTTTGGTATCTCGCAAAACATTGCGCCCAAATTTTTCAACGCACAAACTTAAAAAATCCCTACAAACACACTTGTGTCGGACACACAACTGACCAATCAAGCGACGCGACGCGTTGCTCATGAAACGATTGTCGACTATAATACGTCCGAGTGGCCAGTGTATTTATAGACGTTAACTATCATAATAAGTGTTATCAATTCTAAAACCACGTACGGTGTAAACAGTTAGCATAAAAGAGAAGGGAACATGATCTTATTCTTTCTGGTTCTATACATTTATCCCTCTTTCTTACAAGATTAAGTAAGTTTTTTTTAACTATGAAGCTAGTGTTTAACTACTCAATATATCCACTTACTATCCCCCCTCACGTTCGGTCGATGTGGTCGAATAATATGGTAAAACGCACTAACTTAGTTTACGAAATCTGATTCACTCTTGCCAACCCAACTGTAATTCGATGGTAATACATGCTGATAAACTATTCTACTTTGCTGTAAGCATTATGAACGAAGAAACATATATGTCAGTTTGAATGCGTGGAATGTCAAAAGCAAAGGAGAGGGAAGATTTTAATCATGTAATTCCTGCGCACCCTCTTCGATATATATCCCAGACTAACGACATTACTCTACGACTGTGCTTGATGCTCCAGTTGACATTATCAAAGCAAAGATTCTGTCTTCTCAACTTTTTTTGTAATAAATAAGTGACAAACGAGCACACAGTCCACCTGATGGTACTTGGTTGCAGTGGCCCATGGACATCTATCCTTTTTTTTTTTTTATAGAAGAGGGGGGCAAACGAGCATGTGGCTCACCTGATATTAAGTGACTACCGCCGCCCATGATCAACCGCAACACCAGGGGAATTGCAGGTGCGTTAAACTCCTCAAACTCAAACATTTTATTGCGTTCATGTGGTTACATAAATAGTTCTTAAGTTGGATATATTAGTGCCAAACATGAGCCCTGATAGGGCGTAGCAATATTATATTATATTGTGTTATATATCAATTTATTCTAATCAATTTAGAAAGACGAATTTCAATTTATTTACTTAAACTACTACATCACTTTTAGGTTTAATAAACATTTGCAATATTTACAACGATATTAAAGAGGTATACATATTCAAAATAATAATTTTTTTTTACCGAAAAACTCTGACAACGAATAGAAATTTTTTTCCATTAAATATTTTTTAAGCTCTCTATTTAAAATTTATACAACGATTGTTCTTTTTGTAGACATTTGGGCATTTTATTATAAATTTTTACACACATACCATGGGGTCCAGATTTAGATTCAGGGTGCATACGAGAAACGGGAAAGTTTGGATGATACTTTCTTTATGTGTTCTTTCCAATTTATACCTGAATCTATGTTTATACCTAATAATATATGAATCAAATCATTCTAGTTTAGTACCGTTGTAAGAATAATTTGTAGATGCCGCATTTTTGATACGGCTTAAATTGTATTATCTTAGTTTTTGTGTAATTTATGACGAGATTGTGGTTTTTTAACCATTTAGAGATATCTGTAAGTACACTATCTAGACAGTTGTTAAGATTGTTGTTATTATTATTGTCGAAAAATATGACTACAGAAAGATCATCGGCAAACAAGGTACAGGGGGCTTTGACTATTTTAGGTAAATCATTAATATAAATTAAAAATAATAAACAACCGAGAACACTACCCTGTGGTATTGATTTAGTGAGCGGTGCAAATTGAGACCTGACTTTAATCACATTTCCACAGTCTAGTTTATGGTGTTCTATCTCTACACACTGCTTACGATTGGTCAGGTGTGATTCGAACCAGTTGTATGTTGGGCCTCTTACTCCTATTCCGTGTAACTTCCGTAAAAGTATGTCAAAGCGAACTCGATCATGTACATCCTCGATTACGAATCAAAATGCAAATGCGCTGTCACTCGTGAGGACTAAGATGGAAAGCCTCCTTTCCAGTAAAAAGTGTCTCCGGTTCTCTACACTCACCATACGAAACACAGCAGCGTTAAGCTGCTATTTCACGCTGGTATTCTGTGAGAGCGTGGTCCTTCCCCGGTCGAGCCGACCCATTCGTGCTACAACTATACTACTGATATAGCTGCAGCATGGCTCTGCCACGTAAAAAAACTTTTTTTTTAGTTTTTGATTGTAATGTGTAACTGCCCCGCTAGTCCAGTGGTCGTTAGCGCGACTGCTGATCATGTGGTCTCGGTTGAAATCCTGGGTCGAGCCAAAACCAGTCACAGGATTTTTCTATCAAGAAATTCTCAATAACAGCTTGAAGTTACAAGCCGTTAGTGCGCCAGATCTCTCTCCAGTCGTATCAGAATGATATCCCATCGGATTATTGAGAGTGCACCCGTGTTGGCGCACTCACTCGTGCACTATAATCCTGTCCTGTACAGATGGCTGGTCTCTGTTGAGACCGTCTGGAGAACATTATTATATAGCTGGAAGGCAGTGCAACAAACACGCTACTCACTCACACACATACACCCACACTCACACACACACACACACACACACACACACACACACACACACACACACACACACACCACACCCACACTCAACACACACACACACACACACACACACACACACACACACACACACATGTATAGAGTGTTAACTGTGTATTAAATATATATCAACATTTCTCTAATGTATTTTGACACAAAGAGTTACTGAATGGGAAGGAACTGACTCCTGAAATACAGGGTATCCTAGTTTGGGAGTCAGGGCTCAATGATGTTGTATGAAATTATAAGTGTCAAATAAAGAAATTATTATTATTATTATTATTATTTTATCCTCAGGTTATTTTTGGTCTAAAATTTCATCGGTGTTTTTCTGTGTTTAAAATTGGGACTGTGTAGGATTTCATTTTCGTGTAACGCGATATCTTTGTCAATTGTTTTGTTTTTTATTTAATACTTCAAGGATGATAAGAGTAGTGGATACTCTAGCAACGCCACTACACGGTAAGTCTGGCGGTAGGTACGGTGGGTGTCGTAAGAGAAGCGACAGTAGATGGATAGCAGCGTCTTCATAATAACATCTAAAAATAAACTACGGTTGCCAAGCCGCTTGCCAGCCGTAATAACTGGCAAATACCTCCCCAACGGGGCACTCTATGGGGGAGGTCTATGTTCATCGGACTTTAATAGTCTGTAGTCGGTAACTTTAGAAATTGTCCCATAAAATTTAGAGATCAAATTTCACATATAAATGTGGCAAAATAGGGAATGAAGTTGTTATTATAACTATTTAGACGAAATTCTAGTTGTTACCTTGAGCTAGAGATATTCCTGAGTTTTCTCGAAAGGGTTAAAAATTAAGCTTTCCATATGGAGTAAACGCAGACTTCAAAGGACTAAAAATTTTATAATTTTCACATAACATTTTCTGAAGTCTTAGTAACGTACTTACGAAGATGTTATGTGAAAATTATTTTATTGTTTTATATTACCTCTACGACAGCTTTAACTTTTTAGTAAGTTTCAATCAGAATAACAATCATTTATTTCATGGATTATAGATTTTACATAGATGTCAGCTACATTTACATAATAAAGTTCAACTATGTCCTACCCTGTTATACAAAGTACTTAGAATTATATAATTTAATATAATAATAGATACGACTAAGAACTAGAATATTTTTAGAAGGTACTTAAAAATAACTGTATTATGCGAATGCAAAATAAACAAAACATTATTGGATACAGAGTTCGAGGATAAGGTAAGTATGTCGCAAATCTGATTGTCAATAAAAATATTGATTGAATAATGGCTACGCAAATTTTATTGCATTATCAAACAATAAACATTAATTATTGACTTACACTTACACTTAAACTATTTTTTATTAGTAAACAATTTACAACATATTCCCAGTAAGCATTAGAGTATGTTTATCGTTAAACTAATTCAGAAATACATACTTGGCAAACCCCAATTATAAATTTATATATAAAATGGAAACGGTATACAAAACAAACAGATAATGATTCCGTGTATTGAAACGCTCACCCATTTACAAAACAGTTTATTTTTATTGTTATCTATGCAAATGACGCTGAAATCGAAATTTATACAAACGTAAATTAACACAGTGAAATATGAAACTTAATTCTCGCAATATAAAGATTATATTTTAATAATAATGAAAATCTGTGCGAAGGTCAATCTAAAAAGATAACGGTTGAAAATGGCGATCGGGATTTTGCCGCCCTTTTATAATGGATTCTCACACAAGATCAATTTTGACCTCCTGATCGACGTCAGAGCCGTTGAGGGACCTGAAAGTGACGCCCGCCCTTGTACAGTAAATATATGTATTGCTGGCCATTTAAAATGGAGTAGACTAATTTCTTGAAGGTGCCTATTTTTTTTTATATAGAATAAGGGTGACAAATGAGCTTTTATCTCAACTACATGTTAGCTGTCCTGCCAAACCTCTTAAACACAACAAAATTTTAAGCCTCCCGTTTGCATCTACAAATTATAGGCACAATACATTTATATGGCGAGCGAGCAATAATTTAAATAAGTTAGCCAATGAGTTTGACTTCGATTTGTTAACACTAGTGCTGCGTCAGCTAGGCGCAAACTTAATAATGCATTTTTTGGTAGCTCTAAGTAATATTTACTTTTGTATTTGTGTTTATTTTTTTGTTAAAAATAGCTTGTAGTGTTATTGACTGTCCTAAGTATGAGTTGATTGTCTTTTATATGTATAATACAAGTTTAGCCCTCATTTGGCATAAATATGTTGTATTGGATACTTTCGAGTGTTAAATCGTGTTTATCACTGTTGTAAATTCACCTTTGTATCTATTAGTGAGGATCTTTAATTGGCTTACTATTGTTATTAGTACTATCTATCCTAATTATGATAGCTGTTGGTTTCCAAATAAAAAAATTGAACACACAGTCCACCTGGTGGTAAGTGAATAATCTGGTTCATAGACATCTACATTAATACTCATTTAAGAATCGAAACGCAGATGTGTTGTCACCCCTGAGGACTAAAATTGGATGCCTCGTTGCCAGTAAAAAGGGACTCCGATTCTCAATACTGACCATACGAAACACAGCAGCATTAAGCTGCTATTTTACGCCGGTATTCTGCGTGGTCCTACCCATTCATGCTGTAATAATAACAGAGCTGCAGCGTGTCTCTACCATGTAAAATTAATTTCTAGTAGTTGAAGTAGTGTGACTGCTGATCATGAGATCATGGATTCGAATCCCGGGTCGGACCAAAAAATCAATTATTGAGTTTTTCAGTCAAGAAATTCTCATTGGCTGCCCGGAGTCAGATGTTGGCGGCATCTCACCCCCGTGCCTCGGAAAGTACGTTTAGCCGTTGGTCTTGCGCCCGATCTCTCTCCTGTCGTGTAGATTTACCCTTACATTGGATTATGAGAGTAAGGGAATAGAGAGTGCACCTGTGCTTACGCATAGACTTGGGCACTATTGCTAGTCTTGTAACGTTGCACGTACATGTATGCATAATTATAATTAAACGGTTTATTAAAATTAAATAAACATTTAATAAACTAAATAAAAATAAAATAAAAGTTATTAACAAAAATAATTCTATAATTAACTTAGGTATCCTATTAATAAAACAAATCAGTAAACTAAAAGAACGAATTAAATAATAAATCAAATATTAAAATATTGTATTTCGAACAAACACTCTGACGCTTCGTTACTCTATGAGCTTTGCAACTCTCGCGTCAGAGTTTTACCCGGCCGGTATTATTCCACGGCGTCGCGCTCCCGATCATTCTCCGCCCGAGCGCCCTGGGAGGCGCACACTACCACTGCAGCCGCATTACATAACATCCGCCCATGCTACGCCAGCACCTTAGCTTCTGTCCCGAAGATCTCAGACCTCGACACCTTGCGTTCGCTCTGTCGTAATTACGAGAACATTCAGGCTCGCCTAGTGGGATTCCACGAACCTCCGAAGGTCTCTTCAGGAACACTGGCGCCAGAGTTTGCTTACGCTGGTCAGTCTGCAAGTAGGTTTAATCAAGGCAGCGGCCAAAGTTTCAATAAAAGACCTTACAATAACTTTTACAATAGAAGCAACAATAATTACAATACAGGTAATAAAACTTATACTAAAAATAATAATTATGTGCATGCGGTGCAACAGCAGTACCAAAAGTCTCCTTATTGTCCTAGGTGTCGTAATAACACCCACAACCTTCGTCAATGCAAAGCAAATAGGGATAGAATATTTTGTTTTGTTTGTGGCCAGGAAGGCGTCAAGTCACCAGACTGTCCGAAGTGTGGCAAGGATAAACCGAGCACTTCAAAAAAACTAATAGACCAGCAGAATTGTACTGAAGTCCTGCCACCCAAGTTTGACCAAGAGGATTGGCAGAGCTGGCTTAACACTGTTAATGTTTTCTTCAATTCTTATAAAGTTGATACAATTCTGCTGGACAAACCATTGCATGATCCTAGACCTTACGCTTGTGTACAAATCAATGATTTTAAGCTATTTGGCCTCTTAGATTCAGGGTCAGCTGTGTCCATTTTAGGTGATAAAGCTTTTAGGACGCTAGAGGAACGGGGTTTACAGCTGCATAGGGACAACTTAATTACAGTCACGGCTGCTGGGGGTCAATCTATGACCAGCATTGGCTATATGTTTCTCCCTATAAACTTTGAGAATGAGTACCATATAATTAAGTCATTTGTTGTGCCAGACATCAATATTGATCTCGTGTTGGGGATCGATTTTTTGGCGCGAGTTTAACATTTTTCCTAGACATTTCTCAAGCATTACATTTTCTAATGCCGCAGTATTGAATGCTAGCCTTAGTACCGATTCTACCACTTTCATACAAGCGTATGACCACTTAACTGTTTCGGAGAGATCAGTGGCGGATGACATCATTTCTCAATTTAGCGACATTTCCGCCGAACGTCGGGGTTTGGGCGAGACGAGTTTGGTCACTCACCGTATTGATACGGGAGATGCTGAGCCAGTTCGTCAAAGGTACTATAGGTTGTCTCCAGAGAAGCAGCGGATCCTTGCCGAGCAGGTCGACGAGATGCTGGCTCTGGACGTAATTGAGCAGTGCGAAAGTGCTTGGTCATCACCAGTTCTCATTGTTACGAAGAAAAACGGTCAGCCTCGGTTTTGCCTCGACAGCCGCAAGCTCAATTCCATCACGAAGCGCGACGCCTATAGTCTACCCTACATTTCCGAGATCTTGGATAATCTTCGCGATGCTCGCTACTTATCTAGTATCGATTTATCCAAAGCCTTTTGGCAGATACCTATAGCACAGGAGGACCGGGACAAGACTGCTTTTTATGTGCCTAATCGCGGTACCTATCGTTTTAAGCGCACTGCTTTTGGTTTAACTAACGCCCCGGCTACACAGCAAAGGTTGGTTGATCTGTTATGTAGGGAATTTGACCTCAAAGTCTTTGCATACCTAGACGACATTATTATCGTCTCAAACGACTTCAATTCCCATGTTTCCCTGTTACTTCGGGTTCTTAATAAGCTGAAACAGGCCAACCTCACTGTAAACCTAGAGAAATGTCAATTCTTCCGCAGTCAGCTCAAATACCTGGGTTACGTCGTTGATAGTAGTGGTTTACGTACCGATCCTGAGAAGGTGGAAGCAATCCTCAATTACCCGACACCTACATGTCGTAAGGACGTTAAGCGCTTCCTCGGGACTGCTACTTGGTATCGTCGTTTCGTCCCCAATTTTAGTACCATTGCAGGCCCCTTAAACAAGTTAACTTCGAGTAAGAAGGGTGGACCACCTTTTGCCTGGTCTGCCGAAGCTGATGCTGCCTTCAAGAAACTTAAGGAGTGTTTAGTTTCCGCTCCTGTTCTTTCCTGCCCTGACTACGATAAGCCATTCGAAGTACACACCGATGCCAGCAATTACGGCGTGGGTGCGATGCTGACGCAGACTATAGATGGTAAAGAGCACCCCGTTGCTTATATGAGCAAGTCGTTGTCAGCAGCAGAGAGGAACTACAGTATAACGGAGCGTGAGACATTAGCTGTCGTCATCGCCCTGGAGCACTGGAGGTGTTACTTGGAGAACGGTAGGCCATTCACTGTCTATACTGATCACAGTGCGTTAAAATGGTTTCTGTCTCTCAGGAACCCTACCGGTAGATTAGCTCGCTGGGGTGTAAGATTGTCCCCATTTCATTTAGAATTCAAGCATCGTAAGGGTGTGGACAATGTGATCCCCGATGCCCTCTCTAGAGCTCTTCCCGTCTCGGCGATTAGTACTTCCGGTTCGAACATGGTGACATCGGATTCTTGGTACAAAAATATTTATAATTCTTGCCTTTCTAAGCCGCAAACTTTCCCGAATTTCATTATCAAGGATGGCAAGTTATTCAGGCGTGCCAAGAATAATCACTCACTTTCATCCGAGTTCTTATGGAAGGAGGTTGTACCTTTTGAGCTACGCGAGCAGGTGATCAACGAGAATCATGCGGAACCCACGGCTGGACATCTCGGCGTTTTTAAAACATACCATCGTATTGCCTTGCGCTACTTTTGGCCTGGTATGCACCAGGACGTGGTGAAGTTCGTTACCTCCTGCGAGAAGTGCTTGTCTTACAAGACTCAAAATCACCAAACCTTGGGAGAAATGGGCCGCCCGAAGCAGTGTTCTAGGCCATTTCAAATGATTTCAATTGATTTGATGGGCCCCTTGCCTGTCACTAGGAAGCAGAACACTTATATCTTCGTAGTCACATGCTGCTTCTCGAAATATTGCCTAATTTTCCCATTAAGAAGTGCTACTGCCACTACAGTCACGAAGTTACTGGAAGAGTCTGTTTTCCTCGTCCATGGTGTCCCTCAGACCATATTTTTGGACAATGGCAGCCAGTTTATTCCGAAGGTCACTGAGTCACTTTTCCATCGTTATAAGGTCCCTAACGTGTTCTTCACGCCAAAGTACACCCCTCAAATTAATTTGGTAGAACGACATAATCGTTCAATTATCTCGTGTATCTCAACTTTCGTGGACAACGATCATCGTAGTTGGGATACATATATTCCGAAGGTTCAGTTCGCCCTCAACAATTCGGTGAGTGAGGCGACTGGTTTCACTCCATCCTTCCTGGTTTTCGGCAGGGAGCTCGTTACATGTGGCTCGCATTATTTAGATAACGATTTAGGTGATGAGGTTTTATTCCTTCCCCGTGACATCTACGCGGAAGATTTGGGTTGTCTTAAGGAAGTTTTCGATACTGTAAAGGCCAAATTGTGGCATGCTCATGCTAAAAACTCAACCCACTATAACCTTCGGCGCAAGCCTATGGAATTTAACATTGGTGACACTGTAATGAAACGCGCATATGTTTTAAGTGATAAGGATAAGTTCTTTAGTAAAAAACTTGCGCCAAAATTTATTAAATGTCGCGTCATCGGTAAAAAGTCACCCCTAGTTTACATCCTGGCTGACATGTCTGGGAAAGATATTGGCACCTGGCACATCAAGGATTTGAAATTAACAGGACACAATACTTAGTCATATATGTATACACTTTTTTTTTAAAGTGTGTACTTCCCCCGTGTGGTGTCGGGTTAGAATAGCACCACCCCATTTCTTCCCGTGGGTGTCGTAAAAGTCGACTAAGGGATAGGGTAGTAGTGTGTTGTGGGAGATGGGCTAGCAACCATCACTGCAATATCACAAGATCTCCATGTTACACCTACAAGTACACTTAATTAAGTTGCATGTGTTCTGCTTGTTACTTAGGAATACACTAGCGTTATATTTATATATATACATGGTGCTCGTTTTACCCTGCTCACACTTTTACATCTTTAGCTCTAGGTATTCGTATGGGTCTTCCAGTCTAACCGATGCTGGAACACCTTGCCAAATGACAGGATGCGTCAACTACCCTATTGATGTTCGTTGACGCTGATATAATCGCGTGAAGTATGAGAGATGTTGTGTAAAAGGATAATGCGAATACATAACAATTTAGAGCGGATTTTATTAAGAGTAATAAAATCCTTATGTAGCGTGCGGGGTACTGTAACGTTGCACGTACATGTATGCATAATTATAATTAAACGGTTTATTAAAATTAAATAAACATTTAATAAACTAAATAAAAATAAAATAAAAGTTATTAACAAAAATAATTCTATAATTAACTTAGGTATCCTATTAATAAAACAAATCAGTAAACTAAAAGAACGAATTAAATAATAAATCAAATATTAAAATATTGTATTTCGAACAAACACTCTGACGCTTCGTTACTCTATGCGCTTTGCAACTCTCGCGCCAGAGTTTTACCCGGCCGGTATTATTCCACGGCGTCGCGCTCCCGATCATTCTCCGCCCGAGCGCCCTGGGAGGCGCACACTACCACTGCAGCCGCGTTCACAAGCTCTGCTTTGTGTCCTCGTACGCGCTTGCAAATTTTAATCCCATTTTGGAAAAAGTTTAAAATAATATAATAATTCCGGCACTGTGGCCGTATAGTTTTTTCGTTAATTCTCGTCACCGAGACCTCCGTATCGTCTTGCACCCCGTAAGGGTAAGTGTTGAAACGTTACCTAGTTTTAAGTAGTGAAAGTGTTTTATAACGTGACGTAATTTGATCATGCCAGGCTGTTTGCTTTTAGCTATTTAATTGCCACGTTATTAGTGTTATTTGCATGTAAGTAATGTATGTAGCCGCTGTGCGCGTTGGCTAAAGTACCGTTACAAAATGGCGTCTCATACATTTCGCACCGCGATCAAATATCGCAAGTCACCATCATGTTTCAACCAATGCACAGCCTAAATTAGTTATCCTGTTACATTTAAACAGTATTTTACACTTGCCGTAATTTTAATTCATGTGTATTTTAATTTGCGCCTCACCGCTATGACGCTTGCCTTCCATTCCGCCTTGTAACTCCGTTCTGATTATGAACACCCGCCAGCTACTCTCTGTGCTCCCATCTACTGCTAGCCTGCGATATACCGGGGGGTTCATAATCGGCGGCATTTTATTACCTGGACCTAAATGTGGACGACGTTGTTTCCAGGGTGCAATTTTACGACTACAACCGTGGCGGTCGTCCTTTTTTAAGAGGGCCTAGGCCTCCCCCTCGACGCCGCCACCGCCACAGCCAGCTGCCCACGGCGCTCCCCGTGAACAGTCCAACCCCCCGGCCCTGCTCGACCACCTCGCGGCCACATAGGGGAGTACCTGACCCTGCCAGTGAAGCCAGACGGGCACTTTTTTTTTTAAAAATTATCGGAACCACGCCCACGACCTTTTCTTTTACCAATATGTAATTTTTTTATGACTGGTTGTTGCCTTATTTTAAACCCCAACCGCCTCAGTCTCCGTTGAGGGAGGCTGCCGTGACCAGAATTCGGTCTGGAGGACATTATGTAGGAGTCCATCACGCCGTCCCATAAGTATTTGTAAAGAGTTGACTGCCTCAGTCTAGTGGACACAAGCGCGACTGCTGTACATGTGGCCACCTGGTACTAATCTCGGGTCGAGCCAAAAATCAGTTATCGGGTTTTTTGTCTCAAGATTTTTTTAGAAACAGCCCGCAGTCTTTGTGTCTCGGAAATCAATTTAAATCGTTGGCCCTGCGACTGATCTCTCACCGGTCATGGTTGATTGCTTTCCCATCGAACTACGGGAGAGAATAGAATGCTCTTATGCTAGCGCACACGCCCATACAAATTAGTCTTGTCCTGAGCATATGCCAAATCGCCGTGGAGACTCTAAATTTGGCCTAGAGTAGGATATTGCTATAGGCTACAGTATCTACTTATCATCAAGTAGGCTGTAAGCTCGTTTGTTACTCTCATAATATAAAAAAGGCGTTATCACCTCTTGAGAATTAACTGGTGTACCTCACTTCAAACCGAAACACTACAGTGACTTACTGCCACTTGGATTGGTATACTTGTAAATAGAAGGGTATGGTAGGTACTTGCACGAATTTCTATAAAGAAAGTTAAAATTATTCTTATATATTTATTACTTATGTATTCTATACTGCTTTATGTGATCGGAGGTTCGTTAGGGTACCGTATCAGAGACACGAATCCGTGTCTCCAACATTAATAATCGCAACAAAACAAGATACGAAAACGTTTTTTAAGTGGCGTAAGTCGCGTAATGTGTCTGTTGAATACCAGCGTAAAATAGCAGTTCAACGCTGCAGTGTTTCGTTAGATGAGTGTAGAGAACCGGAGACGCTTTTTACTGGATACGAGGCATTCAACGTTAGCCCTCAGGGGTGACAATGAATCTGAATTTTGATTATTAATCGAGCAAAGATATAGATGTCTACAAGCTACGGCATCCACTTAGCATAGATACAGCATACACTTACAATAGAACAGTTGCCAACCTTATTTTGTACGAGAACCGGTGTCGCCGGGAGCACATATACAAGCGGTTACGTCCTACTACTAGAAACCCAATTCGCTCAGTGGTCACAAATCTCAATAAATAAATGTTACAAATGAATTTTAATATTACGTAAAATCAGACATTATTCCAAGGCAATAACAACGAATTCGTAACGAATATTTACATACTGTCTCTTTCTGAAAAGAGAGAGAAGGAAAAACTGTGTTGACAGGCAAAGCGAATTAGCACATTTTAAACTTTTGATTGATGTTCACGATCATCATCAAAAAAAGAAATCGTTAAAATGTTAATACATATTTATTTGTAAATAGTTTGCAAACTAATTGCAAATACAATCGCAGTACGTATTATTTTATTCGTATTATAAATATAAAGTTGTTGAACACGTTTAAGATGCGTAGCATCATATTAGTATGTGTAATTGTAGTATATAATGGTATCACAGCTAGGGATGTAGTCTTGCTTAGTGATTTATCAGTAGCCGGTAACCACCGGTAAAACTTGTATATTATATATATATATATATATATATATATATATATATATATATATATATATATTATATTATATTGAAATATTTCAATAATCTTTTAGCTATTTTGTGTTTTGAAGAGCCGACAGCACATCAATTAGTTTTGTATAATATTCTACTAAAAGATAAATACTAAATTATTCAAGTTAAAAAAGTAAGCTATCACCACTGACCTGTATATATACAAGCGTACTTGCATATATAGAGGTCAGTGGCTATCACAGATAAGTAGGTTTTACAAATTTGGTCGTTATTAGCAGCTAAGCCGCGAACTTGGGGAAAAAAGCTATGAAATGAAATGCTAAGACACTCAACCGATTTTGACGATATCTGGTATTCAAATAGCTGGAAACATTAAAAAAGCTAGGCTACCTTTATTCCTTAAAATTTACTGTGGAGTAAATTTGTAGTATTAAATTTTTTAAATAGTATTTTTTATCATTAGTTTCCTTTAAAATGAGTTTTGTTTTTATTTGCCTAATTTGTTTTATATCCACAAATTGCAATACGTTGCGACGAATAACAAAACGTTAAAGTAACAAAAAATTATTATTTGACTTTTAATAAGGCAATTGTTGCCGTGTAGTGGCGGTTGAGAATATCCACTACTCCATATCATCCCGTGGGTGTCGTAAGACGCGACAGAGGGAAACAGGCAGGAGATGGGCAGCAGCATCTTCCTAATAACAACAATTCATACTTTAATGTTATAAATTCGAAAGTGTGTTTGTTTGTTTGTTTGTTTGTTTGTCCTTCTTTCACGTCGCAACAGAGCGTCGGCATGGCATGATTTTGGCTGTAGAGTGACATAGGCTACTTTTTTCAGCGGAAATACATATCATTCCTGTGGGAAAATCGAATATGTTGCAAAATTAAATTCAGCTAGGTGGTGCCACCGTGATTCTACAAGACGGACGACGGTACGACGGACGAACACAGAAGGTCAGAATATCTGGATTATTATGTCTTGTTACCAAAATTAAGATAAAAAATGTATGGATCTGTATTTTTCCACGCAGGAGGCTTTTAGAGCATCTGAGACACCTTCTCAACGTCAGCAAAGGCGTCTTGAACAGAAAGAGCGTCAGGTTGCTTTAAGAGCTTCCGAAACACCTTCTCAAAGTCAGCAAAGGCGTCTTGAACAGGCAGGGCGTCAAGCTACTTTAAAAACTTCTGAAACACCTTCTCAAAGTCAACGAAGGCGTCTTGAACAGGCATAGCGTTAATCTACTTTAAGAGCTTCTGAAACACCTGCTCAAAGTCAGCAAAGGCTAGTCGAACAAGCGGAACGTCAGGCCGCCTTAAGAGCCGTGGAAACACCTGATGAAACTCAACACAGACTCATTGAGCAAACTGAACGTCAATCTACTATAAGGCCATCTGAAACACCAGAACAGACACAGGCGCGAAGAGATGCAAATGCATAGCTCCAAGCTCAACGTCGACAAAATTTTCAAAGAAACAATTGGTCGGTTTTTAATGACGCAGCATTCAATTATGATCCGTTGATTGATTATAAAATCACAGGTTAGTTGTTATCGGACTGATGGACAAGGCGTGTCGATTTTGCAGCGCTTTAAAATGGAAAGATGAGACCGCAGGCATGTGCTGTTCCAATTGCAAAGTGTCTCTTCCGTTACTTAGGGAACCTTTGAAAACTCTCTTTTTATATGATGCTAATGAGTCACGGCGCTTTTTAAACAGAATCCGGAAATACAACTCATGCTTTCAAATGACGTCCTTGGGAGTTGACCGAGAAATAAAAATGCCGGGATTTTCGCCTACATTTGCTTAGAATTATGTATGTCTCTGATGATGTGAGCAGAATCATGATCAATCTCATCCTTGATTATGTCTTACCAGTACTTACCCACATAGTAAATTTTTCATTAGATACTGGGGTTTTCCCTTCACTATGGAGAAATGCTTTTGTTCTCCCACTTCCAAAAATAAATAATCCTAGTTCTGTTTCTCACTTTCGTCCTATCTCTATTCTACCTTTTTTATCAAAAGTACTTGAAGCTGTTGCTCACAGACAAATTTCTGACTACGTTTTTAAAAATAACTTTTTAAGTAGCTATCAATCAGGTTTCAGGCCAGGACATAGTACAACAACAGCCCTGCTTAAAGTTACGGAAGATTTACGTATAGGTATGGAGGAGTCAAAATTAACTGTGTTAGTTTTAATAGATTTCTCAAACGCTTTTAATGCTGTTGATCATGACATCCTTCTTACAATACTTTCTCACATTGGTTTCTCCTCATCAGCGCGGGAATGGTTCGCATCCTATCTTCAGGGACGTCAGCAGGCTGTTCGCGTGGTCACATTCGCTGCACGTACCATCTCTATGCCGATGACTTACAAATATATGCTCAGTCTGATGTTAACGATATCGAAGATGCGATCACTGAGCTAAACTCTGACCTCACTCGTATCTCTGATTGGTCTAGCAAATTCGGTATTACTGTTAACCCTACCAAGTGCCAGGCAATTATAGTTGGAAGTAGCCGTCGCTTATCTACATTGGATTTTAATTCACTGCCACCTGTAAATTTTAATAATGCTGTCATACCTTATTCAGCTACTGTGAAAAATCTAGGACTTATCATTGACAGCAGTCTGAGTTGGCGGCCGCAAGTCACGGAAGTAAGCAAAAAAGTTATCAACACCTTGCGTTTCTGTATCGACTCAAGAATTTTCTTCCAGTGAGAACAAAGGTAATGTTGGTTCAAACGCTCGTATTACCAATACTAGATTATGCAGATGTATGCTATGCTGATGCCTCTCAAGAACTTCTTAACAAACTGGATCGTCTTCTCAATAATTGTATTCGCTTTATCTTTGGCTTACGTAAATTCGATCACGTCTCTTCATTCCGTTCTCAGCTCAAATGGCTGCCTCTTCCACTTCGTAGATCTTTTAGAATCCTTTCTATGCTATTCTCTATTTTACACGATCCGTTTGTCCCTGCATATCTGAAATGCAAATTTCAGTATCAGGGTGATTCTCACAACCGATGTCTTCGTTCCGCGGAAAATCTAACTCTTCATGTTCCTTTCTGTCGCACGGGCTTCTCTTACAATTCTTTCACTTCAAATGCAGTAAGACTCTGGAACATGTTACCCAGAAATATAAAAGAAGCAAAAACTAAACCTATCTTTAAACGTTTACTCTGGGAATATTACTTAAAGAAGCAGTAGTAGTTTCGGATTATAATAAAAAATTTAAAAACTTCAGAAACTGTTATATTCTCAAGTATGTATAGTATAAAAATATCATATTTATTTATTGTGTATGTATTTATTGTGGGTATTTGTGTATATATATAAAATAATATTGTATGCATGTAAGTAGTAATGTAAATGTATATGTATGTGTATTGTTTATTATCATTATATTATAAATTTGTATTTTTTCCTTAAACCTTTAATTTTTTTTTAATTATGAGTTTTGCACCCATCACTAGATTCTCTGCACAAACCAAAGGTAGACTGGTAGAGAATGCCTTTAGGCATTAAGTCCGCCGTTTTGTACATTTCTTTTATGTGTGCAAATAAAGCTTAAATAAATAAATAAATAAATAAATATGTAATGAATTTAGAATAGGCTCACTTTTTCCAGCTGAAAACGAACAGCATAAATTTTTACAAGTATATTTTATAGGTGACGAAGAAATTGAGGTAGACCGTCGCTGCCTATTTATCCAGGGAGTTGAGAGAGACACAGTGTTCAAAATTCAAAGATTCTTGCATGAACGTAACATTTTAGTCAAAATATTTAAAACTGCTTTAGAAAACCAACCTGAAGAGGATTATAAAGTCGTCATTCACGCAGATCGGACCCCTCGAGGAGAGCATGAAAGGCGCTACAATGCACCTTTGATAAACGAAATAGCAGCCGTAATTAGTGGTGATCAATTTTCTTCACGAGACATTGTCTTGCGAGCACGTGATGATATGTTGCAACGGGTAGCCGATACACACAAGTTTTATGACGCTCTGCAATACCCATTGATTTATTGCAAGGGACAAGAGGTTATCATTTTCAATTTCCACTCATTAACCCGGTCACAATGGAGCCTACTCCGAACAAAAAAGTATCATGTATGGGTTTTTATGCGTATCGTATGATGTTGTGAGAAAATAATTTTAACCTCTTAGCCCGGTGTAGACAATTATTTCATCAATTTTTGGTAGACATGTATGTGAAGGTAGAAAGTGAACGTCTCCGTTACATATCTTTAAATCAAAAAAGCTGCGCGTTGAGAATTATATACATTTACAAGATGCAGTTTCTAGCGACGCCAATGTAAACCCAAGAGATTTAGGTAAAATGGTAATTCCCTCGTCATTCGTTAACAGTCCCCGCCACCTACGTGAGTACACACAAAACGCATTCGCCTATGTACGAACTTACGGAAGACCTGATCTTTTTGTTACTTTTACTTGCAATCCCACATGGAAAGAAATAACCGAGGAGCTAATGCCGGGCCAAAAAAGTACAGACAGACACGATTTAGTTGCTAGAGTATTTAGATTAAAAGTACAAAAATTAATGTATGTAATTAACAAAGGGAAAATTTTCAGAGAGGTGCAGTGCTTCATGTATTCAATTGAATGGCAAAAAAGAGGATTACCGCATGACGAACGAACGAAATTCAATATCGCCATGTATGAAAGAAGAAAAATGTACAAAGAAATTCCCTAAACAGCTATTAAAAGAAACAATTCACAATGACAATGGCTACCCTTTATACAGACGCAGAGCTCCCGAAGATGGTGGCAGGAAAGTTACAATCAAATCTCGCTCTGGAGCGTTCGAAACCTTAGATAACAGCTGGATTGTCCCGTATTCGCCCATTCTATGTAAAATTTTTAATGCCCACATTAATGTAGAAGCATGTAGCTCTGTCCGCGCAATCAAGTATATCTATAAGTACATAAATAAAGGAAGCGACCAAGCAATATTTAATCTCAGGAGTGAAGGTGAGGCAAATCCCGTTAATGAAGTACAGACCTTTCAAGCAAGACATTATGTCAGCAGTAACGAGGCTGCGTGGCGTCTCCTTGGCTTCCTTTACACGAAAGGCACCCAACAGTTACTCACCTCGCTGTGCACTTAGAAAATGGAGAGCGTGTATATTTCACCGAAAGAAATTTCCAAGAAAGAATTGCATCACCGCCAAAAACTACACTAACAGCCTTCTTTCAACTTTGTCAAACCGACCCCTTTACAAAAACATTGTTATTTCTGAAGTCCCCCGCTATTATACTTGGAACACATCTAGGAAGGAATAGAAATGCCGTATTCAAGGCGCGCCTGTTGCAAATTGGCCCGGTGTAAAGTCATCAGATGCCCTTGGTCGTGTACATACCGTCCATGTAACTAATTTTGAATGTTTCTATTTACGATTGCTGCTGCACCATGTTTGGGGTCCTACAGGATATAGAGACCTTAAAACTGTCAACGTTCAGGAATGCGCAACTTTTAGATAAGCATGTGAAGCTCTGCATCTTTTAGAAAACGATAATCACTGTGATGAAACCATGGAGGAAGCTGTGCAGTGCCAGTCACCAGCCAAAATTAGGGATCTTTATGCAACTCTCATATCATCTTGCGGGCTATCTAATGCACATGAATTGTAGGACAAATATAAAGAGTACATGACGGAAGATATTTTGCGAAGGTTACGACATACAATGAACATATTTATAATGAAGCACTTGGAAAAATTTAAGATAAAGTAATGGCAATGGTAGGCAAAAAGTTAAGCGACTTTGGAATGATAAGCCCTCAGCGAACAACCGAAAATGAACTAAGTGATGCAATTATACGTGAAACAAACTTCGATATACCAGCTTTGCAGCAGCAAGTAGCCGAATTTGTACCCCACTTGCTTCCCGAACAAAAACGAGTTTTTGACAAAGTATTAGGACAAATTGAATCTGGAAATAGTGCACTTTTCTTTTTAGATGCCCCTGGAGGAACTTTGAAGACATATTATTAGCGCAAGTACGGAAAGATAAAAACATTGCTGTGACCGCAGCTTCCTCCGGTATAGCCGCCATGCTGCTAAGCGGGGGCCGCACTGCACATTCTGTTTTAAAACTCCCTCTAAATCTAGCCCAGGAAGAATCGCCGATCTGCAACTTTAGCAAAAATAGTGCACGAGGTATAATGCTACGACAATTTTAGTGTGGACGGTCTCGCTAAAAAAGCTGTAGAAGCACAAATTCGAACGCTCCAGGATTTGCGCAGCAATACCGATGTATTGGGAGGAATAGTAGTTTTACTGGCTGGTGACTTTCGCCAAACTTTACCTGTCATTCAAAAGGGCACACCAGGAGATAAAATTAAAGCATACCTCAAGTCGTCTATTTTATGGAACAAGGTGACAAAATTCAGTTTAACTACTAATATGAGAGTGCATTTGTATAATGAAAGCAATGCTGGAAACTATACTGACACGCTATTAAAAATTGGCGATGGACGGTTGGAAACGGATGCTGAGGGCTGCGTTAAATTGACGAGAGATTTTTGTAATTTAGTACAGAATCATTCCGAATTAATTGCGAGCGTTTATTCAGATTTAACGAACAACATGCATGAAGACAAATGGTTATGTGAAAGGGCGATTCTTGCACAAAAAAATGAGAGAGTAAACAAAATAAATTCAGATATATTAAAGTAGTAGGAGAAATAACAGAGTACTTGTCAGTAGACACAGTTATGGACACAGAACAGAGCACTTCATATCCCGTAGAGTTTCTAAATTCTCTAGAGTTTTCAGGTGTACCCTCACATAAGTTTCAATTTAAATTAGGCGTCCCAGTCATGCTAATGCGAAATTTAGATACTCCTCGGTTACGTAACGGGACAAGGTTGCGTGTGACACATCTTGGACGGAACATAATCGGTGCTATAATTTTGACAGGCGTAGAAAAAGGTGAAAATGTTATTATACCACGGATCCCTATAATTGCCACAGATCTTCCTTTTCAATTCAAAAGGTTGCAGTTACCTATTAAGCTCAGTTTTGCAATGACATAAAGCGCAAGGGCAAACGTTACAGGTAGCGGGGGTCAACTTAGAAAAACCGTGCTTCTCTCATGGTCAGCTGTATGTAGCATGTTCGCGTGTGTCAAATGCCCAGAATCTCCACATTCTTTCCCCAAATGGAAAAACATATAACATTGTGTACAGTAGCGTCTTAAAATAGTGTTCAGTTAGTTTTTTTTTTTCAAAGTTCCCACAATCGATTAATCAGAATTCCCACAGATCTTCCCTTTCAATTCAAAATTTCCTATTTAGCTCAGTTTCTTTTCAATTCCAAATGCTGCACCTCTGACGGACTTATTAAGCTCAGTTTCCTTTCAACTCAATAGGCTACGTCTCTGACGGATCTTTTATTTGGCTCAGCTTCCTTTTAATTCAGAAAACTGCTACACTGACAAATCAATTTAGCTCAGTTTCTTTTCAAAAGTCCATCCTTGACGGATAATTATGCTCAGTTTCCTTTAATTAAAAAAAATATCCCATTTCCATTTGGAATCAACAGGCCATTTTCATGCTTTCCTATACGCTGCGTTTCAAAACATTTAAATAGGCTGACGAATCAATTTTGCTCAGTTTTCTTTTAATGGCTGCATCTCTGACAAATCTATAAAACTCAATTTTCTTTCAATTCAAAAATAATGGATAGTTCATTTCCCAGTGACCATGCGGGCGAAGCCGCGGGTAACAGCTAGTAATATAATAAAAAAACGGCGGTTGCCAACCCACTCACCAAGCGTGGCAACTATGGCAAATATCCCCCTACGAATAACGACGCAAACAAACGGCCCCCAGTCCCCGGCGGCCCCGCTATTCCTGCCTACGATGGCGACTATGGTAACCACGGGGCAGGGGTGCTAATAATCTCCGGTGGAGGTTCGGCTGCCACCTACGACGACTCGACCTGGCAACATATAACGCACGCACCCTGAGGACTGACGAGAAGATACTGGAGCTGGAAGAGGAGTTAGATAATTTGCGCTGGCATATTATTGGATTATCTGAGGTCCGAAGAGAGGGGGGAGGACACGGTAATCCTCGAGTCTGGCAACTTGTTCTATCACCGGGAGGGCGACCATCTGTCCCAAGGAGGTGTTGGATTTATCATCCACAAGTCTCTCGTTAACTACGTTTTAAAGATTGACAGTGTATCGACGAGGGTTGCGTTCCTAATACTCAGAATTACCAAACGGTATCCGCTGAAGGTCATACAGGTTTACGCACCAACCTCGGCATATCCCGATGAGGAGGTGGAGGAAATGTATGAGGATATTTCCAGAGCCATGCATTCCTCCGAAACCCACTACACGGTGTTGATGGGAGACTGCAACGCAAAACTAGTTACTAGAGAAAGGGTTGAGCTGAAGTTAGGGAAATTTGGAGTAGGACAACGGATAGTAGGGGTCAGCAGCTGGCTGACTTAACGAAGAAAGAGGGACTCTTTGTGATGAACTCTTTCTTCCAGAAGTGGCCCCATAGGAAGTGGACATGGTCGAGCCCCGACGGTTTGACAAAAAATGAGATTGAATTCATTATGACGACCAGACGCCAACTGTTCAGTGATGTCTCAGTAATCGCAAGGGTGAAAACTGGCAGTGATCACCGAATTGTTAGAGGCACACTGAACCTAAACATTAAGTTGGAGAGGTCTCGTCTGATGAAGTCAACGCTCCGTCCCCACGTGCTCTGATCCAGAATCCTCAAACTTTTCAACTTGAGTTACGTAACCGCTTTCAGTGCCTAGAAGATTGAATGACAAGCTCGAGGAACCTGTCTATGCGGTCGGAGTTAAGTTTTACACCTTAAAAACGGCAGGGCCCCAGGGGAGGATGGAATTACAGCGGAGCTTCTGAAAGCGGGTGGAACACCGGTACTTGAAGTCCTTCAGAAGCTCTTCAATTCCGTCCTACATGGTGGCAATACTCCGGAGGCGTGGAGCAGACGTGCGGTGGTCTTGTTCTTTAAGAAAGGTGACAACGCTCTCTTGAAGAACTACAGACCGATTTCCCTTCTGAGCCGCGTCTACGTGCTGTTTTCGAGAGTCATTACGAATCGTCTCGCTCGCAGATTCGACGACATCCAGCCTCCCGAACAAGCCAGTTTCCGAAAAGGCTTCAGTACCATAGACCACATACATACCCTGTGGCAGATTGTACAGAAGACCGAAGAGTACAATCTGCCACTTTGCCTGGCGTATGTGGACTATGGGAAAGCCTTAGATTCCGTCGAAATTTGGATGGTTCTACAGTCCCTTCAGCGGTGCCAAGTTGACTGTCGGTATATCGAAGTGCTGAAGTGTTTGTACAGTAGGGCTACGATGGCTATCCGAGTACAGAACCAGAGTTCGAAACCTTCCAACTGCGGAGAGGTGTAAGACAGGGTGACGTTATATCCCCGAAACTCTTCACCGCTGCGTTGAAAGACGTGTTCAAGCTACTGGACTGGAAATGATACGGTATTAACATCAATGGCGAGTACATCACTCACCTTCGATTTGCCGACGATATAGTCCTTATGGCAGAATCGCTGGAGGACCTTAGCACTATGCTCAATGACCTCAAGATCATGTTTAATGTCCATGTCACACCTATGCCGGTAGTTGTTGAGAGAACTAAGCTCAAAGATGTTGACGAGTATGTTTACCTGGGACAAATATTCCGACTAAGTCCAACCAAGAGGTCAATTGACGGATTTAACTCGGCTGGGCAGTGTTCAGGAAATTACGACACATCTTCGGGTCAGGTGTATCTCAAAACCTGAAAACTAAGTTGTACAACCAGTGCGTGTTGCCAGTGATGACTTACGGAACTGAGACGTGGTCCTTCACTGCTGGCCGTATGAGGACGCTCAAAGTCGCTCAGCGAGCTATGGAGAGGGCTATGCTCGGAGTTTCACTGCGTGATAGACTCAGAAATGAGGATATCCGCAGTAGAACCAGAGTGACCGACATAGCCCAACGGATTAGTAAGCTGAAGTGGCAATGGGCCGGCCATATAGCTCGAAGAACCGACAATTGTTGGGGAAGAAGGGTTCTCGAGTGGTAGCCTCGTACCGGTAGGCGAAGTGTAGGGCGACCCCCCACTAGATGGAGTGACGACCTGGTAAGACATGCAGGAACTCGATGGACGCAGGTGGCTCAGGACCGTGCTTTGTGGCATACCTTGGGGGGAGGCCTATGTTATTGAACACTACTGAGTTACCACTATTGAGTGGACTTGTGAAGAGTTGTAATGATGGTGATGATGATGAAGGCAGTTGTTTGATAAATAAAATTATATTTACATAATAATAAAATTTATTAAAAGTTTATGTTACAGTAACATTTAGAAATTTAACTAAGCCATAACAATTAAACACATCTGTAGTTATTAAACGATCTAGTGGACATTTGCCGACTTTGGCGTATCCCAAAAATTTTCAAAGCACGTTTTTGGTATTTTCAATGCCGTTTGGTATTTTTAGCAACTCAGATTTTCAACAAGAAATGATATCGAATATTGATATATTTATTTTACCTGTGATTTTTACAAGAGTGATTACCACGTTTCGAGCTTATATTTCCTTCTTCTTCAGTACTGTGATCTGTAGCCTCATTTTTTCGAGTCATCACATTCTTTGATGATCCTTTTCACAATATTTGTATTGTGAAAAGGATTAATTAAACGTAAATTTGCATTGTCCTTCAAATATCTTTTGTGATGTATAGATAAGAAGTCAGTCTGAAAAAATTATTAGATAAACCTTCCATGGCTTCAATCCATATTTTTTTATGTTTGGACCCCCAGGAAAACTGGAAAAAGGGCTTATGTAAACAAAAATATATCTTAACGTATCTAAAAAAAGTACCAATAGTAGTAATTAGTACATTATTAGTAAGCCAATACCAGACAAGGGCAAATCAGCGTCGGCTAATAACTTGTTAAAGTTAAGGTATAACTGCAATAAAGGTAGTTCGGTTGACTAACTCTGGGGCAATCGTGTACCCGTAGGAATCACTTTGCAACCGTTTTTTTTTTATAATATTTTAATTTTCAGCATGGTCTAATTGGCATTTTTCTTTGCATTTGCCCTTCTTTAGGGGAGGCCTACGTTCAACAGTGCACTTGAAAAGGACTGTAATGGTGATGAAATCAAATCTCTCAGTTGGATGACGACCATCAACTTTATCAATGCAGTTACATCGTTGCGCTTACCGACCCACCTGTCCGTAGGGGTAAGGGCGAATCTTTAATATTGGCTTATTTTGATGCATTCTTGAGAATACCTAGACGCACTACGTAAAATGCAATAATAATACATCAAAACGAAACAAAATTAGAATGGATCGCAAGACGTTATTAGCGTTTTGCGGTTTTATCAAATGATGATAATAAATTATTAAAAAAAATTATATGTACACACCAGTAGACAGGTGAAGACTATCTAACTATTAAAATTCCATTAAACTTAAAAGAATACCATAAAGGCTTTATTCTTAAAATATCTAATCTTAGAGTGATGCGTAATTATGCAACAAGAAATGTTGGAAGTAATTGCAATTGCTTTTTAAAATATTGATTCGAGCAATGACGTTTTCAGCCACTTAAACCTTTACGAAATGAGACAGTTTTGTTCTCATTAGATTCAGTGTATCTTAATTTAGGTCTGTACGTTTTTCTTTATCAGTAATTCAGTTTAGTTTATTAAAAAAATAAAAAGCTTGAGGAAGTTTTTAAGTCAAAAATATAGATATTTAGATGCTAATAATTTATATTATACGCAACATTTCCTTAAAATAAAAACGTACCTAGTATTTCATTACATCTACAACATTACAAAAAATTATAAAAATTATACTATGTTTACGGGAGGGAATTTTTATCGCTTTTTGTATGAAAATTTACAACTTCACAATCCTCTTAACTGTCGGGTTTATTTTGATATTAACTCGTGATAAATGATGACTTCTTAAATTTACGCAAACACTACATGTTGAATAAAACTATATATACGGATTTTATCGCGTTTAATTAACTTCGTTTAATTAATTTTTAATTCCCGACGTTTCATATAAATAAAATCCGTATATATACTCGTAAGTTTATTCAAGATAAATATTTATTATATCTTCTATAGTCATCTATATCTATTTTTATAATATATTTTACGTCGATTCATTTTCCCGTCTATTTTCTACGACTGGACTTCCACTTATTTGCAACTGATCTTCGTCGTAAATTACTGGATCATCTGTTAAGTCCACCTTTTTCTCCTTATATGGTGGTGGCAGTTCCAGGTTTGTTGGTCTTGAAAGTCTTTGAAAATCAACAACTACAGATGTGTTCGCACACTGTACATTTTCAAAAACGGTGCTTTCTCTTGGTAATAATTGATCCTGGTTAAATATAATATCAATATCTTTAATATTAAGTCCTTTTTGTTGAAATTCATTCACAATAACGAGTGCATCCGGATTTGAGCTTGTTGCTGATTCAACGCTGGAGGTGTTTGCAGTCTCCGAATTTCTTGTGAAAACAGGATTTAAGCGACATGAACAGGTCTGGCAATATGGTTGAGTTTGGATGGGAGGCTGTGTAGTATTAGTAGTAGCAACAGAAGATGTTGAGGAAGCCGTTTCCAAATTATGGTTAGAGTTACTTTCATTCAAAAGTAATTTCGATTTTCCCCTGAGTTGCTTGTATTGGCTGCTAATCGCTATTAAGTTGTAGCCTTCGAATACTGAAACGGAAAATTATATATGTTGAGACTAAGCAGTGGCGTAACTTAAAATGTAAGATATGATAGTAACCGAAACTGTATAAAAAAAGTTGAACATATGATCTTCAATATACGATTCTTCATGAGCTTGTAGGTTATGCCACAATCGCCACGTTTGGCAGATATTCTACGCCAAAAATAGAAATGATTATGCTTTGATACGAGTTATCAGAAACTATAAGATCTCTCTAGAATTTTTTCAGTTATGACAACCATGCCAAAAAAGATAGTGAAGGATTCTCAACGACCGCCACCACACGGCAATGTGATTTTTCGTTGATTTATGGTCGTAAACGGTTTTTCTTTTAAGAAATTCTCACTAGTAGACCGGAGTTGGGAAGTTAGCTTTGTTTCACACCCACGTCTCATAAAGCTCGTAAAACCGTTGGTCCTGATCCCAATCTCTCAACGTTTGTTTCAAATAACCGACCCATCGGACTATGGGAGTGTAAGAAAAAAGAATGCAAAAGTGCAAGCGCACACTCGACTCAACACTTGAGCATTATAATCAAGTGTTACGCTGATCCTGTATTAATCCTGTATTATCAGATGCTAGTCATCCTTGAAACCGCCGTCACCGCCGTGACCGAAATTCAGTCTGGAGTACATTATTACAATGATGGTAGGCCATGTGATCAAGTTGCCAGATGGTCGGGATTCGTCTGGATTCTCCCGACATTTTAAATGATCCCCAAACTCCCGACAAAACTCAAAATCTCCAGACAAACAGATTAGTAATTAGACTGAACTTTGAAGTGCATTATTTTGATTTAAAATCTTTACTGAATACTACTAAAGGATCCTTTGTGGACTTGTATAGTCCAATGCCAAATACATGTGGCAACCAAAACAAGTGTACTTTTAGTTATGTGTCAACAATTTTAAGTCTTTTTCTAGTCTATTAATAAAAAAAATAAACTTATTACTTTAAATTTTTTTAATTTTTATTGAATCCCAAAATCTTTTCATTTTCAAATTTTATCCAGATATTTTGCTCTTCCGGTCTGGTATTCCTAAATGTAATCATACACAATTTTGAATAGTCGCCATTTAGAGCGATCCAAGGTCCTTACTATCAGTTATCTACGAAATATGATAAGTATTAGTTTATTTACGTGGTACAGCCACACTGTGAAGCATTCTTTTCAGGAATGACAACACATCTACATTTTGATTTTTAATCGATGATCATGATGTCTATGGGCCACGGCATCCAATTACCATCAGTTGGGCTATGTGTGTTTTTTCATTAAATTCAGATAGGTAGAGTAAATCAACTTATCATGAGCAGTATCATTTTCGATTTTAATAAATCTGACTATAACTATGGCTATAACTTTTCATATTTTTTTATAGAATAAGTGTGATAAACCTGCACACATTCTACAAGGTGTTACGTTGATACTGTCGCCCATAGACATCTACATATTCCTTCAATTAAGAATTAAAGTGCAGATGTTTTCTCACTTCTGAGGACTAAAATGAAGCGCCTTATTTCTAGTAATGAGGATCTCAGGTTCTCTACACTCACCATACGAAACAAACAGTATTAAGCTGCTATTTTACGTTGGTATTCTGTGGGAGCGTTTTCCTACCCCGATCGAGCCGACCGGTAATATAGCTGCAACGTGGCGAAGACTATAAACGATCTCATCGTTGATTTTTTATATTTATAATCTCCCATAGTTTTAAAATTATTATATACCAACAGTTTTTGTTATTACTCACAAACACAAATAACAAAGACAGCTTTTGACATGATTTCAGCAACAGCAGCTCCCAGTGCCGAAAAGAAGATGTCCAAGATCCAGTTGAATGTGTTAATGTATAGCACGTACTTTAGTATCATTGGCTTTTTCTGAAATTTAAATTATAATTTTTAATATATTTTCGATACTTAACGACATCTTAAAATTGAGTAGCGTTTGAGCAGTTGGCCATTAGTCTCGTGCTTTCTTTATCACTTTAAGTAAAAGTGACTGTGACAGCACGATACTTAACGACATCTTAAAATTGAGTAGCGTTTATGCATTTGGCCATTAGTCTCGTGCTTTCTTTATCACTTTAAGTCAAAGTGACTGTGACAGCACGATACTTAACGACATCTTTAAATTGAGTAGCGTTTGAGCATTCAGCCATATCAACATCATCATCACCATTACAGCCATCATACATCCAAATCCACTGACGAACATAGGCCACCCCAAGAAATGCCGCAAAACACGGTCCTGAGCCACCTGCATCCAAATGTTCCTAAAAATTTTACTTTTAGTAAAAAGTAACAGCCGACTTCAAAGTACTGAAAAGAGTAAAATAATTTTCAAATTCATAAGACGGTGTTATGATAAATTGTATACTCGTAGAAGAATTAAAACCTCGACTTCTGAAGTTAAGTATGTGGTTTTTTTAATGTTCAGTTCTTTCAAGTCAGATTGTAACTTTTATCAAAAGTTTAATTCTTAGACCCTTTTAAGTGAACAAAGAAATATCACAAACTCAATATAACATTTAGAATGACGTCTAAATAGTTACATCAATAACTATATTCCCCATTTTTCCAACCTTAATGGTGATTATTTTTCCAAATTTTCTTATAGGTATAGGAACACCTCTGAAGCATAACCTATTTAATAAGAAGGAACCATTAAAATAGTTATACAATTAACGAATATAATACGTGAGGGTAATATGGTCATCCGGTTAAAATGGTCACTAGAAAATTCAAGGTCTAAGTTTTCTTGTAACTCTAAAGCTACAGCCTTATTTGCATAGATGGCTTTGTGATACGATAGCTCTTCATCGGTCAATCAAATAATAAAGGGTCAAAAGGGCGCTGGTTTATCGACGCCATTTTGACAGTTGATATTATAGTAAACATTTTAGTCGATTTTAGTATGGTGTAGAGTAGCTAGTTTTTATTAAGTTGATATTTCTAAATGTTCATAATTATTGCCAAGGCTTGTTTGCTATTTTTTTTATTTATAGTATACGACTTTGTGGTGCTGTCTCTGTCATCCTCCTATTTTTGATTTTACAGGTCGACAAAGCTTAATTTGACCATCATCATGTACCTCATATTCCGTAACATATTTTTATTAAAACTGTTTTATTCTAAGTTTTTTTTTACTTTTATAGTTCCTATTGATACAAAATTTTATATTATTAATTCGTATATTTGTTTTTTTTTTTTAATATAAAATAGGTTTAGCCTACAACAACCATAAGTGCAACCGGTTGATTAATTTTTTGTATAAACTTAGTACTTTGTAACTCGATGAAATAAAAACGACCCTGGAAAGAGACAGACATATACAACCTTAGGATTTAGCCTGCGGGTTTCACTTCTACCTCGTGTTTTTTTGTTAAATTTTTGTGAATACGAGTGATGACAGTTAGGTGTAATCGATTTATTTTAGGAACGTGTGCAAGGTACAGTACTAATGCCAGAAGATATAATATATCTAGACTTACTTAGAATTACGCTTGCATTTTGGTTGCCTCAGTTTTTGCCATAGTTTCCACACTTGGCAAACAGATTGCCAACCGCAGTTTTTTATAATATAGTTATTATCAGGAAGATGCTGCTGCCCATCTCGTTTCGGTTTCCCCCTATTGCATCTTACGATAGTCATTGGAAGATATTATGACATAATGGATGCTACATGATCAACTTATAAATATTAATCAAACCCTAAGTTCATCTCGTCTTATGTTAATGATCTCAAAAGAAACACAAATTCCCTCCCTTCTCAGCTGACTCGTGGTGTCAAGACTGCCAGAGGTGGCCAAGAGATTTGCGACCTATTCTCAGAGCACGTTCAGTCAATATACGATGATACTTACTTACTTATGTTCACGCACAATCCCTAACGGGGTAGCCAGAGAGAACAGATCGCCAGGTGTCACGATCCTTACATACCTCTTTCGCTTCTTTCAGGTTCATTAACTTCTTCATACATGCACGTCTAGGTATCCGAGTACTCTTGACCTTCCCCTCTTCGAGCAATTTGCTCACATGGTCTTCGAAAGTTAGTCTCGGTCTACCTCGACACCTTTTAATATTTACTTTCGCTCTATATATTTTCTTCACCATTCGGTCTTCACTCATTCGCTCAACCTGCCCAAACCATTGGAGTACGCCCCTATCAATTTTTGTGATAAGGTCATCTTTCAATCCTGCCATATTGCGAATCTCTTCGTTTCGCTTTCGATCGGCTATGGTAACGCCACACATTTTACGAAGAGATCGCATCTCCACTGCATTCAACTTGCTTTTATGCTTCTTCTGGCATACCCAGGTTTCGCTGCCATATAACAAAGTCGGTACCAACACTGAGTTATGTATTGCAAGGCGTGCACTCTTCACTACGCCTTGCCTTTTGACTAATGCATTCAGGGCACCATTGACTTTATTTCCGGCAGCGACACGCCTATCCACATCTAAATCACATCTTCCATCTCGGCTGAAAGCACTCCCCAAGTATACAATTTCATTTACCTGTTCTAGACATTCCTGATTTACCCATATTTCACATTTCGTTCTCTCTTCGTCCTTTTTAAATACCAGAACCTTAGTTTTATTAGCATTCAAACGGAGACCTTTAATTTCACATTCCTCTTTCATATACGTGACTAATGCCTGCAGTTCTGCTTCTGATGGTGCAATAAGCACTGCATCATCAGCATACAGCAGACAATTTACTTTAATGTCACCCAATTTCACACCCAAACAGCTATTTTTCAGCTTCTATAAACAGCTGTCGAGATACAGTATGAACAGCCAGGAAGACATGACACAACCCTGTTTTACGCCCGCTTGGACGCTAAACATGGGTGACATCAATATACGATGATATCGTCACCAATTTGATAACCAAGTCATCCAACGTCAATAAAACAGCTCTCCACAGTTGCGAGACCAGTCTGACCATCAGCTCACTCAGTGTCAGCGAATACGAGGTAGAAAGAGCATTGATGGGATTGGATAGAAGCAAGGCTTCAGGATTAGATGGCTTGCCTCCGATCATTCTAAAGAAGTGTGCTGAGAGTATGTCAAAACTTCTTGCACATATATTTAACCACTCTATCCGAAGCGACATTTCCCCCACGTATGGAAAAAGGCACGCATCATCCCCATCCATAAAAAGGGAGGTCTTACCGATGTGTTCAATTACCGGCCTGTTTCCATACTTCCAACACCCGGTAAGGTTCTAGAGTCATTTGTTCATAAAACAATATATTGGCACGTCAAAGAGAGCCTGCATCCAAACCAACATTGGTTTCAGCCTAAAAAGTCTACAACATCTAACTTAGTCGGTTTTGTTATTGATATTGCATGTGCACCGGATAGAAATAAAGAAGTACACAGTATTTACACCGATTTTAGTCAGGCCTTCGATCTCATCAACCACGACCTCCTCTTCCTATCTTAGAAATCGGTCACAGTTGGTCTCGTTACGTGGTTATTCATCCTTAGAGAGATTAGTTTAGGCGTTCCCTAGGTCTCTCATATCGGTCCATTGTTCTTTCTTATTTTAATAAACAATCTAGCCAATATAATAGAATGTAATTTTAAAATGTACGCAGACGACTTTAAACTGTACATAATCATTGGGTCCAAACTAGATGTGACCGCTCTACAGTACGAGTTGAATAGATTATACGACTGGTGTTGTCAAAACCATATGATTCTCAATACTGGCAAATGTTCTCATCTAAAGTTAACTAGAAGGAAAAATAAAACCGAGGCAACATACAAGTTAAACGATGAGCCATTGAGTGATGTCACGGAAATCCAAGACTTAGGCGTTTCAATTGACAGCACGCTCAGCTTTAGACGTCATATTGTCTCCATAGCAAAAAAAGCTTCTAAATTATCCGGGTTCATATCCAGGCAAATAAAATCTTTTAAAGACCCTGGTTTAATCATTCCGGTCTATAACTGTTTGGTGAGAATTATTGTGGAATACGCTAGCCCAGTTTGGAATCCGGGGTACAAGTGTCACTCAAACCGACTGGAAAATATTCAGAAAAGGTTTATATACCAGTTATCGTATGCAAATAATCAATGCAGGACACTCATTTCATACGAGAGTAGATTGGCACACTACAAATTAGAATCGCAATCCAAGCGGCGGGAATCACCTGATGTCATGTTCCTCTATAAAATTATCCATGGTCTCATCAACTTTCCGGACATTTTAAATCATTTAGATGTGTCGGTCCCTAGAGCTGGCAGTCGTTTGGGCCGCAAAAAGACTTTTGTCACGCCACACTGTAAAACAGTGGCAGGTCATCACTCGCCATTGTACAGAATGATTAATAGTTATAATAATATTCGTGATTTGTTCGACATCTTTCATGGTTCTAAGGCCTCAGCAAGGGCTAACATTCGATTAGCCATTAATTAATATTTATCACTTTAGAGTTTCTTTTCATTTCTTTATTTGTATCTGTTATCTTGTCCAGTTGTTGCATGCTGTGTTCACTGTTATTAAAATGAACATTTGGTTGTTACTTTTTTTATGTTATCTGTACCATGTAAACGTTACATTCCATTTGTGAACCAAATAAAAAAAACGGTCACGGTCGTTATTTCTATATTAAAAAAAACTTTGGCTTTGATTGACTGCCTCTTTGGTCTAGTGGTCGTAAACGCGACTGCTGATTATGAGGTCTTGGGTTTGAACCTCAGGTCGGGCCAAAATTCATTTATTGAATTTTCTGTCAAGTAATTGACAGTAACAGCCCAAAATCAAGAAGTTGGCGGTTTCACCCCCGTGCCTCAGTAAGCACATAAAGCCGTTGGTCCTACGCTTGATCTCGTCTGTCAGGTCCGTTCGCCTATCAGATTGTAAGAATGAAGAAATAGAGAGTGCACCTGTGTTTACGCATAGGCTTGGGCACTATAATCCTGCTCTGCGCAGATAGCTCCATTACTAGATAAATAGTCTCCATTATGGCTGCCGCCTTCACCGAAATTCGGTCTGGAGGACATTAAAAAAAACATAATTCAGAACTGTTGATTATGAAGCTTAAACAGTATATGAATAATAAATAGACGCAAAAAAACTCGACCAAACCACCACCACCACCACCACCTCAGTATAAATTAGATATCGTCACATTTTAGGGATATAGATTATTATGTTAATAACAACTAGGTATAAGCAGATAGAAGAAAAAAAGCAACTAAATTATGGTTTCAGCACGTATGGGTAGGCTCGACCGGGGAAGGTCCATGCTCTCACAGAAAACCAGCGTAAAATAGCAGCTTAATACTGCTGTGTTTCGTATGGTGAGTGTAGAGATTCTGAGACTCCTTTATACTGAAAACGAGACATTCCATCTTAGTACTCAGGGGTGACAACGCAGCTGCGTTTTGATTCTTAATCGAGGATAAATGTAGATGTTTATGGGCCACAGCATCTACTTAACATCCCACCTAAATTACCTCACTGCGGGACCACTATGTCAGAGGTTCGTACCACAAATAAGGAGGTTCTCAAAACCTTGCAGTGTCTAGACGTGAATAAAGCTAGTGGACCAGATGGTATACCAGCTATACTACTAAAGGCTTGTGTACCTGAGTTGTCTACTGTGTTTACGCGCTTTTTCCGCCTCTCATTTAGGACTAGAATAGTGCCACAATCCTGGAAGCTGGCCAACATGCAGCCTGTTCCAAAAAAGGCAGCAGTGCCGACCCTGCCAATTATCGACCAATTTCAGTTACCGAAATACATATTATATACGCTCCATAATCTTGTAGAGTATGGACTACAAGATTATGGAGCGCCCACTTAATGGCATACCTAGAACAGAATGACCTCCTTAGTGACTGGCAATACGGGTTTCGCCGAAATCAGTCAGCTGGGGACCTTCTAGCGTATGCCATACACGTATGAGGTGAGGCACTCGAGAACAGTGGGGTAGCACTTGCCGTTTCCCTTGATGTCTCAAAGGCCTTTGACAGAGTTTGGCACGCTAGCCTTCCGGCTAAGCTTTCAGCGTACGGCTTATCCCCTGATCTATTGACTGGGCAAAGGACTTTCTAAATGAACGGTCTCTCCGATTCGTCGTCGATGGCCGCTCATTCGATCCAGTGACGACTAACGCCGGTGTTCCTCAGGGGTCCGTTCTCTCCGCAACTTTCTTCCTGCTGCATATAAATGATTTGCTTATGCCCGACATCTATGGGTACGCTGACGACAGCACAGTTGTGGAGAGATACCAACCAGGGCCTCGGGCCAGTCGGGAGCAAATCCAGTCCGACAAAGAAGCTATGGTAGAGCGTGTGAATCTCACACTACAGTCAGTCTCTGAATGGGGCGATACCTATCTTGTGAAATTCAACGCCTCCAAAACACAAGCGTGTCTCTTCACTGCAAAAAGGAACCAGCTAACCTTGGCTCCTTCTTTCCGAAATGTATCACTGGAATACACCAACCACCTATAGTTGCTGGGGGTTGAGATATCCTCAAATCTGTACTTCAGACGGTTCATTGAGTCCAAGGCAAAAGCGACTGCAAGTAGGCTAGGAGTCTTTGCAAAGGTGCGGCGATATTTCACGCCGGGACAGATGCTTACTTTATATAAAGCGCAAGTCCGGTCGTGCATGGAGTATTGCTGCCATATATGGGCTGATGCTGCAAAATGCCACCTAACGGTCTTGGACTAAATGTAAAGGCGTGCTAAGAGGCTTATTGGTGACCCAAATTTGGTTGAAACCAATCTTACTAGTCTCAAACACCGTCGCAAAATAACCAGCCTTTCGGTCTTCTACAGGATGCATTACGGAGAGTGTGCGCAGGAATGGCATAATTTAATTCCTCCCTCTCCCTTCCACCATCGGACAACCAGACGTTCGGCCAGTCTCCACCCTTTCGTTGTTGACTTACCACGCATTCGAACGGTTTGCTACGTGATTCGTCATGCGTACAGCAAAGGAATGGAATAAGTTTCCAGCATCTTTCTTTCCATCCGATTACAATGTGGGTATCTTCAAGGGAAGAGTGAATAGGTTTTTGTTAAGTCAGTGCGCTTTACCATCTTAAGCTATATCACCACTAAACATCAGGTGGAATTGTAGCTAAGTGCTGGCTTAGAAAAGTTAAAAAAAACTTGTACATGCACAGTGTGACAGTGTGCGGTCAGTTGCGAGCGGACGCCCGCTCCGCCAGGCACGCACACTGTCACACTGTGCATGTCATGTATGTTTGAACCACATCCAAAAGTCGACGGCACTCGTGAATTGTAAGAACTTTACTAATATAAAATTCGATCTATTTTTTAGAATAGAACTACTTAGTAAGTAGGAGGGAATTATCTTACCAGTTGCCTTACCAGTTAGGTCTATTTCGTAGAAAAATTCATAGTAAGTTTACATGTTGAACTATTTGATAAGAATATCGGGAATGCATCCATTATGGTTCCCTAGTCCAGCAAGTAAGACTATTGGGAAGAAAATTCCCAGCCATAAATTCAGTCATCAATCACATTGATGATGATCAATTATCAGTATGTAGATTTACCTTGTAAACAGCGTAAAATGTTAAAAATATTGCTAATATATACAAAATCTTGAATATAATCCACACGAACATGTAACTCAATACGAGTGTGTGCAATTTTTTTATCTTCTCCAAAGTGACGTCGGAGAAATTCACGTCCAAGTATTCCGCCACATCAAGTTCAAACAGAAACTTTCCATGATCTAACATAAAGTATACCATGTAACAATTCATGACAAGGATGGTTGTGCATACCAACTGAAAAAGAAAACCATTTTCATTATAAAATAAAAGTTAAGCTTTAGCTCACACACATCCTACTGCTGTAGACCTACTCTCATTTTTGACAGAATTTGAATGAAAAGAAATGTCCGCCGCGCTGCCCTAGCTCATGTTGGTGGCCGTCACATGTCTTCAAAATATTTTTTTAAATATTTCACACACGCAGGTTTCCTAAAGTTGTTGTTTTCCCGACAATCACGTGATAAATCAGCACTTGGAATTGCAACAATTTCATTGGTGCCGGCGAAGTTTCAACCTGCTGCTGATCTACCACGGCGCATACAACATACATTATCATATTCGTTAGTTAATAATTGTATACCAAATACTGAATGTACATGTAATGTGTAAATACATATAATTAAAGTGTCTTTTATATCTGTGATATCGAAATAACTGCTTTCTACTAGAAGCAATTTTTGAAGTGAAAACTTCCTTAGCGGCGTTGTACACTTTTTTTGTAATGAGTATAAAATGTTAAACTCGCATCAGGACACGTGACCTGATCGAAAATTCGTAAGACGGATGGAGACTAGATAGTACGCCGCGTTTTCTAAGAGATAAACTTTTTAATGTAATATAAATTGTCATGTTTGTGTACGATAGCGCAATAAATAAATATTGTATTCTACCACATAAATGATAGTACTTTTATAGTGATAATTAAAGAAACTCGTGCAAAATTATTCCCTAACCATTCCAAAATATCAAAAATGCACAACGTTAATATTCAAGTTTTCACTTCTGCCGGCACTCTCGGAGTGCAACCCGTCGCATTTTAATTTCGGGGCTTGCTTATTTATACTCTAAACTTTGGGGGTTATTTGAATAAAATAATTTAAAAAAAAAACTTTTTTAGTTCACACAAAATAGTCCTCACACTTTGTCTTCTATCTCTTAAAGTTTTGATGCATGATTATACATCTTATTATTACGCATTTTAAACACTTAAAGAGTTTCTAATGGGTCCATCGGACACAGTCCTTAGGCCCGCCACATACTACGTACGGAATTCCATTTCGAAATCCCGAAACGGAACAAAATAGTCGGCTACACACATACGGAATCCCGTTTTGTGTAGTGAAAACCACCGTAGGTGTGTGACGGGTCCTTGGTTTTCTACGGACTTGCTGCGTTCGGAAACCCGAAACGGAATTCCGTATGTATTCGGCCTTTATACATATTTTGGTTAATTACTATTATTACAAGTCGACTTTTGCAACGTTGCCGCTCTTACAACGATACGATACCTTTTAACGATAATATAGCACAGCAAATAACGGCGTTGGAAGGCAGTTAGTTCAAAAAGCGTCAGTAGAATGTTGGAAAGTGTAAATTCTTATTATTTTGTTTCGATATTTTTGTAACAGCTTTTGTTTAGCATAATGATTTCTTATATTTACGCGAACACTACACATTGAAATAATACTAGTTTTTATGGAATTTATCGCGTATATTTAACTTTTTAATTACCCGACGTTTCGAGAGCTTTACAGCACCCATGGTCACGGGAAGGACTGAGATGTTCAACGTCCAGCTGTCATAGTTAACCGCGGTTACCATAGATTAAAATTTAACTTTTGGTCCGATCAGTATGAACTTATGGTATCATGGAGTCTTGCAGTTGTATGCTTGGGTTGGGATTTAATTTTATTTATTATAGGATCCCAAGCAGATGGTAGCACCCAGCCATCTTCTCTATTGAAATTAGGATGTTTTTTGATTTCAATAGCCTCGCGAATCATCCTTGGAAGGAATCGGTGTTCTTTAGCGAGGATTTGTGGTCTATCAAATCTGATGTAGTGACGGGGGCGATCCTGTACATGTTCACAGACTGCAGACTTGCAGCTTTTGTTTAAGTAAAAACAATTAATATTAATATTTGATTCGATTATATTTTTTACGTGGTAGAGCAACGCTGCAGCTATATTATAGTTGTAGCACAAATGGGTCGGCTTGACCGGGACATGACCACGCTCTCACAGAATACCAGCTTAAAATAGCAGCGTAATGCTGCTTGTTGTGTTTTGTATGGTGAGTGTAGAGAACCGCAGACCCTTTTTACTGGAATCGAGGCATTCAATCTTAGTCCTTAGGGGTGACAACGCCTTTGCATTTTGATTTTTAGTTGAGGATAAATGTGAAAGTCTATGGCCACGGCATCCAATTATCATTACCATCAAGTGAATTGTGTGCTCGTTTGCCACCCAATACTCTAAAAAAATTCTTTACACATATCGAATCCTTATTAGAAAGTAATCATTTACGTTTATAAAGTATAAAGTTTGTATACGGTTTTGGAGTAAGGTTATGGTATTATATTGGTTCCAGTGGACTCCCAAAGTGTTAACATATTATTTTCAACATCATTTTACAACAAAACTATGAGTGTATCTGAGCGATTGCATTAAAAAAAGATCCAACTTGTAATAATTTCGAAACTTATCGTATATAATAAGTCACATAACATGTTTTGTTGGTGTTTGCGTTTGCACTCCACGTAACTGCGTAAATTTTGCGACAAATTTATGCACTATCTCGTATAGCCGTGCTGCAGCTATTAGTAATATCACGAGTACATTCGTGCTACAACTATACTGGTGACTCCTGTGGTTGCGCATACAGTTTGGCAATATAATCCTGTCCTGCGTCGATGGCTAGGCTCCGTTGAGGCAGGCCGACGCCGACTACTAATACAGCTGCGGTATGGCTCTACTATGTAACAAAACTTTTGACTTTTCAAATAAACAATTTATAACCAATTAAGAATTTCACATTTCCTAGTAGGAACCCAAAATCTTTCTCGCATACAAATAAATTGAAATAATATAATTACGTACAAGTCACTAGTATGTACTATGTACGAACTATATTCACGTACAAAACAGTGTACCTACTGGTAATTTGGTATTCTGCACCCTAGTTTTCATTACTGCCTGTCATGCACCTAACTGTTTTAGTCGAGTAGTACTAAATTGTTATGTATAGAATGAGGGTGATAAACAGATGGTAACCTGATGGTTGCTGGGCCACCATAGACATCTTTGGCTATCTTTCGTTAAGAATCATTAAGAATTGTGTGATACAGAAATCGTATTATTACGATTTCTGTGGCTTGGCCCTTCCCCGGTCGACACGTTCGTACCACAAACAAAATACACTGCAGAGTTGCGATACCACCCGTTAAACTGACGAAATAACTATAAATGTTAGAAATTTAAAATATATAGACATAAACACTCACGCCTGTCACCCAGAGGGGTAGGCAGAGACTACAGACTTCCATTTGGCACGATCCTGACACACCTCTCTCGCCTCCTTCTCATCCATACACCTACGCATACATGCTCGTCGGTTAAGGCTACTCCTAATTTGGCCCGTTTTCAATAAATCGCCAATTTGGTCGATAAATTCGCCTAGGACGTCCCTTTCCGACTCTGCCATTCACTTCTGCACCATACATTTTCTTTGTCACTCTTTCCTCAAATTTAAAATATGTTAAAAGTAAACGCGACAAAATCGTTAAAATATTTTTTTTCTTATCATATACATTATAACTGTGTTGAATTTTGTCTAATCAGCAAAGTATATCATAAATCATAATGCTTTAACGTCAATTTGAGTAGATTCTATATCAATGACGTGCGACTCTGCGACATTTTAATATGTATTTGTATTACTACATGACGTTATTATTAAACTATACTGTACTAAAAATTGTTGGGGTATGTTTTTTAAATTCAATTAAAATTTATAAAGTATGCATATAACTCTTATTGAATTCTGTAAATTAAGCACTTTGAAATGAAAACCTTAATGTTTTGAGGTCAATTTTATTTGATTTTTCTTAAATAAAAATACTTTTTTTTTTCAAAATTTAAGTATGATATGAGAGCCAGCTACTGATATACACAACAAGCAAAACATTTCGCTGCTAAGGAAATATAATTTTAGTTTTTTTTTAATTGGATCTTTCCTGTTATTGTTCTTTAGCTGTTCGTGAGGTATCGTTACAATTTGTTCATCCAATCTGTAGATTAACCCGTACAGATAGACCAGACAGGCTGATAGGATAGACTATCTTTTTTGATTTAAATGATTAGATTAAAATATATAGTCATTTCTTAGAGACTTGCGCCACTCAGTCACAAGACAACCTACCAGCATTTTTCTAACATGAAAGTCAGTGGAGCCCAAAGTCGTTTCCAACGTTTAGCTATGCGCAAGCCTTCCCCATCAAGTAATGTCCCGAAATTACTTGATGGTAAGTCGTGTAACCAGTGTCCTTAGTCGCAACAACTAGACTACACACTCCGCGCTAATGGAATGACACACTTAGCAGACAGACTGGCAGGCAAAAATTAAAAAAAATATTTACTCATATTATAATGATATGGAAAAAATCAGCTCAATAAAAGGCAGTTATTTCGATAACACAGACATACATTTCAATTTTATTTATATTTAAAAAAAAATTAAGAATAGTTATCTGCTAGATAAATATATTTATTTATTTATGCTTAATTTGCACTTTTCCATGCTTCATTTGACTGCCTCGTTAGTCTAGTGGTAGTAGTAGCGCGACTACTGATCATGAGGTCCTAGGTTCGAATCCCGGGTCGGGCGAAAAAATTAATTATTGAGTTTTTCCGGCAAGAAATTCTAAATAGCTGCCCGAGGTCAGGAAGTTGGCGGTACATCACCCCCGTGCTTCGGAAGGCACGTAAAGCCGTTGGTCCTACGCCTGATCTCTCTCCGGTCGTGTCGGTTCACAGTCCCATCGGAATATGAGAGTGAGGGAATAGAGAGTGCACCTGTACTTGTGCATACACTTGGGCACTATAATCCTGTCCTGCGCCGATGACCGCCGTGACCGAACTTCGGTCTGGAGGACATCATTATTATTTGTACACCAAGTACAAAAAGGCGGACTTAATGCAACAAGGCATTTTCTACCAGTCTCCCTCCTTATATATCATTATAACAAATTGTAACAGCTCATGAACCTTTTCCATTTAAAAAAAACGCACCTGCAATTCCCCTGGTGTTGCGGTTGTTCATGGGCGGCGGTAGTCACTTACCATCAGGTGAGCCGCATGCTCGTTTGCCTCCTCTTCTATAAAAAGACCACAGTCGCCACGTTTAGGAGGTGGATTGGAAAGGTACTACCAAAGGTTTCCCCTTTGACGTTGATGGCCTGCTTCTTTTCATATATCAGAATATACGATAGCAAGAAATTAATTTAGCGCCATCTATTAATGGTCACTGTGTTCGTATAGTGGCGGCTAAGGATATCTACTACCCCATATTTTCCTATAAGTGTAGTAAGAGGCGAAAGATTTTGATAACAGGAAAATAACAATAAAAAATCTGCGGTCACCAACGCGTTCGCCAAGCATGGCATCTATTGTACTATATCCCGCATGGCGAGAGCTACCAAAAAACAGCCCCCAGTCTCCGGTGGCCCCACCATTCCTGGCTACGGTGGCAACCATGGTAATGGCGGAATAGGGTGTACTAAGAATCTACGGTGGAGGTTCGGTTGCCACCTAAGACGACTCGACCTAGTAACATATAACGCACGCATCTTGAGGAGTGACAAGAAAATCCTGGAACTGTAAGAAGAGATAGACAAGTTGCGCTGGACTGTTATAGATTTATCTGAGTGCCGAAGAGAGGGGAGAGGTTACAGTAGTCGGTAACAATATAACGGTACCTCTAGAGCCATGCTTTACTCCAAAACCCACTATACGGTGTTAATGGTAGACTTCAACGCAAAACTACTACGCACTAGAGAGAAGGGTGAGCTGAAGGTAAGGAAATTCGGGATAGGGAAACGGAACCCAAGGGGCCAGCAGTTGGCTGACTTCATGAAGAAAGTGGGACTCTTTATGATGAACTCTTTCTTCCAGAAATTCTGGTGGTGATGTGGACTTGGTCAGGCCCTAGACATTCTATAAAAACTGAGATTGAATTTGTTATGACGAATAGACGGCAACTGTTTAGTGATGTCGCAGTGATTGCGATTCAGACACACTGAACATAAACGTTAAGTTGGAGAGGTCACATCTAAAGAAATCAACTCTCCGTACCCCTCGTCCTCTACGCAAGTCCAGTTACAAAATAGTTTTAATTGCCTAGAAGACTGCAATGCAATGTAATGCAGTGGACGACGTGAATAACAATCTCTCGGAAACTGAATCTGTCTACCATAAAGAGCCAAATATTGGAGCTGAGGACCGAACGTGGCAGCGTCGTTTCCAGGATACCTGAGATTTTGAGTGAGATTGAGAAGTTCTATGGACAGTATTACATATCATCGTTAGAGCCACATTCAAATATGAGTAACGAATAATCAAAGAGGAAGTCTTATCCAACACTGATGAAGTAGTTTATACAAGAAGTAGTTTATAATTAGTCTTGAACCTAATTCTTAGAGAATATTCGAAATAATATGTAAATTAAGAAATCCGTCCGAAAATGGAAAATTCCGTGAAGCCTGGCGCCGTGGCCAATGTGAAAAAGACTCCTTGTTAAACCATTTTTAAACTAAGATTATGTTATAATCACGAGGTTTAGTGATTATAATATAATCTTCGGTTTAAGCCTAAAACTCTCAATAAACAGTTTCATACATACATTAACACAAACTACTGAAACACCGATATGCCGCCGGTGGCCAGTTCCCAGCGCTCTATGGTTTTGTAATAAAGACAGTAAGTAATTTTCTGATCACTGAGCCTTAAGGTTACTTACAAATAATTACAGTACGACCCGAATTCCGGTTGAAAAGCTCGTGATACCATTTGTGTGATTTTATCAATACTAGTATAATAATAACAATTTATAAATGCTTAATTTATTACTTACCACGCTGATAACAGATCGTATGTAAAGCCCGGTCTTCAAGTCGCAAATCCCGCAATAAAGATGTAATTCTGGCCAGTTCCATTTTATTTTGTTTTTGTTTCTGAAATTTGTGAAAAAGAATAAAATTTTAATGAATATTATTTAGAAAAAAATAAAAAAGGGCGGGAAACATTGAAAGCGGCGCGCGCTTCCCTTTTTTATTACTGGCGTCAGGATAACTAAACGCCATAAAGTGCAAAAAAGTTACATTTACGGACGGAAACGTATTTCATGCCGGCACACCGCTTGCAACTTTACAAGGCGCAGGTTCGGCCGCTCATGGAATACTGTTCCCATCTCTGGGCTGGGGCTCCCCAGTACCAGCTACTTCCACTTGACCGCATCCAGCGCAGAGCGGCTCGAATCGTCGACGACCGAGTGCTTTCCGATCGGCTCGATTCACTGGTGCTGCGAAGAGATGTTGCATCTCTTTGCGTATTTTATCGCATCTATCACGGGGAGTGCTCTGAGAAATTGTTCGGATTAATCCCAGCCGCCAAATTTCGTGAACGCACTACACGGCAAACGTCCCGATACCATCCACACCATCTGGATGCTTGGCGGTCCACCACTGTACGTTTCAAAAGGAGTTTTCTTCCGCGTACAACCTCTCTGTGGAATAATTTACCACCGGTGATTTTTCCGGACCGATACGACCTGGGGACCTTCAAGAAAAGAGCTTACTCCTTTCTAAAGGGCCGGCAACGCACCTGCAATTCCCCTGGTGTTGCGGTTGATCATGGGCGGCGGTAGTCACTTAACATCAGGTGAGCCACATGCTCGTTTGCCCCCTCTTCTATAAAAAAAAACGGAACGGTTGTTTCACACTTTATAGTAGAAATCGTTTAATTTAAAATTGCACGCGGCCTGTATGTTTTGTATAACATTTGCCATATTAGGTCTATATGACCTGTATATTATGTTTTGTAGATGTTAGCATTTTGACTATATTAGGCATGAAAAAAATGATGGAATCTATCAAAAATACAAGGGATGTGCGTACAATTTTAAACGAGACTTTACTTAACTTTTTTACAACTTAGGAACCTTCAAGAAAAGAGCTTACACCTTTTTAAACAGCCGCCAACGCACCTGCAATTCCCCTGGTGGTACGATTGTTCATGGGCGGCGATAGTCACTTACCATCAGGTGAGCCGCATGCTCGTTTGCTCCCTCTTCTATAAAAAAAACGAGACGATCTCCATGCGTGTAATCCATAATCCATAAATTTGATTCCCAGCGATGGCATGACTGAAATTATTTTTTTTATTTAGAACCTGCTTAAAAACATCGCTAAAAAGATAAAAGAATCAGACGTTACTCTGCAGAAATCTAATATAACAAAGATAATAAAATTAGTAGTAATTTTTGATGTTTTAAAAATGGTAAATTTCATTAACGAAGATTTTGTATTTTTCAGATCTGAATTTTCTTAATCATATTATATACTAATTAATAAGAGATTTTTTAAACTTCATTAATAACATTAAAATATTTTTTTACAATTATAATTCAGGAAAATACTTTAAACAAGCAATTTTTTACCATTGTACTTTACAAATATACTCAATATAGTTTATCAGTCCTTTTCTGGTCCTTCGAGCTATTGCATACTTTCACAGATATAAGTGGTGTTAGCCATTTGGCTTTTATAGCTTATGAGTGGGTGTTCTGTACGATGAGAACAACCCAAGCCCTTCGACCTGTTGATGTAGTGACCTAGTTATTTCATTGGCTTAGGCATTTCGTATGGTGAGTGTAGACATCCGAAGACCCTTTTTACTAGAAACGAGGCATTCCATCTATCTAAGTCCTCAGTCGTGACAACGCATCTGCGTTTTTTTTCTTAATCTAGAATAAATGTAGTTGTCTATGTGCCACAGCATCCACTTACCATCAGACGGACTGTGTGCTCGTTTGTCACCCTTATTCCATAAAAAAATCACTCTTTCATTGTTTGTGGTGTGTTGCGCTTTCTTTAGTTTACGCTAGTGTGGCCAGATCAAGTGGGTCAAATTTCGGGACAAAAGATAAAAATCGGGAATTTGGTTTTAAATCGAAACAGTTACAATAGCTATAAAAAGCAGATTTTTATTATAATATTAAGAATTTTTGACATACTTCGCAATGTGTTTTATAATTATTATTTAGGACCGACCAAATGAACGAATAATTTTTTGTCCAATCAATCATGCACTTCGAAAAGCCTTTTAAAAACGATATTTACAATATAAAAAGCACCCGTTCATGCATAATCAATACCTCAAACCTTGATAGGCTAGATAAAATCCTTGCATCGGACGTATAATGTTACTTTATTTATTGAAGACATCGGTACCTACAACCGATTGAAGAAATTGACCAGTAGAAGAACTTTCCGACAAGACTTTTGCATTTTACCAAATGTACTTGCATAGCAGCATGTAAGCTAGGTTCTGTGCTGATTACTAGTAATAGAATGAAATAATAAATGATAGTCGAATTAACGACAACGATACATAGCGCAACCCAGCGATAGACATTAGGAGGTTGAGAGAGAGAAAAAGAGTCAACATGATTGATATCTGTATCTTGCCATGCCTACATATTACGCGCAAAGTTTAAAACTTTGATGTTGCCTATATCATATATAAATATGAAATTTTCAAAGCAAAAGTAGTTAATGTAGTAACAGCCTACAGATATATTTAATTTTGCTGTCAAAATGATCGATCGAAATACAGACTAGGGAGGTTAGGGAAAATTCGGGACATTTAGCGTCCCGATCAAGGGTGAATTGGAACGTACCCCTAAAACTCAGGACGTTCCGTGCAAATCGGGACACTTGGCAACACTAGTTTACGCTATCGGTGCGAAATAACACGTATGTGTGGAAATAGTGATAGTTCCTATCTTTGGGAAAACCCGGAGCGAACTTAATTGGACGGCGTCTGCGCGTAATGATTTAGGCCCCTCACGCACTACATACGGAATTCACGCAAACGAACGGGTCGGCCACACACATACGGAATGCCGTTTTGGTCGCAAAACTACCGTAAGTATGTTACGGGTCGTTTGTTTTATATGGACTTGCTGTGTTCATAAATTTGAATCGGAATTCCGAAACGAAATCCTGAAATAGAATTCTGTATGTAGTATGTGGTGGGCCTTATAGTATAGTATAATATATTATGTATAGTAAAATAATCACATAAAATAATTCACTAAATAAAACGAGCTAAAAGATTTTATGGATATTTAACATTATATGTATTTTGATAAAATAATTAAAATACATGAGTTTATATTTATATCCAAATACACGGAAAAATTGACATCGAAGTGGACAGTTTTGATGAAATTATAGTATTGTTTTTTTTTTTAATATGAAATCGAAATATGTGCTTTGTGTTGCACTTTAAGACTATTAATCAAGACTACCATCATAGTGATGCTAAAAATAGTCGTAACTTTCTGCAAATAATCTGCTCACATCGTTACGATTGCAAAAACCCTAATACTCGTTCAAGAAGTTTTTGTCGCGAATCGCTTATGATTTTAAGTTGACGATTCTAGTTTTTGGTATTATACCTATTAATTTATTCTGTGGTATTATACCTTTTGATGTAGGTTTGTACTTTTTGTTGAGGGTTAAATTATTAGTTTATACCCAATAGGAACTAGATATCTAATTTATTTTTGTGATTTGGACACTTTTACTTATTTCACAACATCCTATTATACAGTAAACATGTTATTATCTCTTCTAATTTCAATTAAATATATCAACACACTTACGAATGGATTTGCTCTTTAATTTTTCTACGACAACATTGAACCAATCGGCGTACCCTATTGTTGCTTTCTGGTAACTCCATAATTGTACACAATATTTTAAGCTCCTTGTTGTACACAATACAAACAAAATAAACAAACATTAAACATTACGCAAACTGTGCTAACGCGCAACAATTCTTTGTAGAGAATTCATTTTTATGAAATCACGAAGCAGTAAATTTTAGTTGACACAAAACGTAAATATGTAACACCGCTGTCACGGTAAATACTGTATGATATCGACGTTTTAGTTTATCTTATCATTTCTTGAACTATAACGATGTATATATTGTATTATAAACAGACTATATACATCGTGGTACAAAAACCCTGTGGTTCCCGTTAAGTGCGTTATCAGAATCAGTATTCAAATTTATAGAAATAACTTTGAACATTTCCGGTTCAGATTGCACAGGTACTACTGAAGGATCATTGCTCGTATTTGTATCAAAGCGTACATTTCTTTTGTTTTTCTTCATTTTATTTTCATTTTTTCACTTCATTGGTAGAGATGCTAATTTTATATTGGGTACAGTTTATTGCTAATCACCAGGGAGACGAACATGCGAGTAAATAGGGTTTCTTTGAAGAACGAGTGGATCATATTTGGATGTTCGCATATTTTTTTTATAAGTACAGGTCCAGAAGTTATAAAAATCTGCAAATGTAGCCGCAAGTAAATCACTGCAAGGATACGCAAATGGAAACCTTGTGTATAAGTGTGTTATTATTAGTAGATATCAATTTTAAGTATTCTATAAGAGTGGGCCTTTAGCATCAATATTTATCCTCTAAAATATCGATGTTTACCAACTGGCCTTTTGATTAGCAGATCCATGGTTTTATCTCAGCCTTACAAGATGTTGTCCTCCATCTTATTTCTATAGGAATTCGAACATTTTTTGATCTTACCCAATGTATGGTACATTGGGTAAGATAACACTAGGTTGTATGTCATTCTGTCATCTTCATTCTCACAACAAAAAAGGATTGTGATCACTAGCAAACTAGCTGCTAAATTTTTAAAATTTAACTTTAGCAAGAAAAAGTGTTTATGTTATACATTTTTTACAATAGAAATACACTGTTTTAAAATTAAAAAAAAAACTTTCTATTTTTAATAACAGAGATTTTGTTTACATTTCTAATGTAATTGTAACAGAAATTTGATGGAAAGAAAAAATTGTTTAACCAAACTTATACAACAATTTATTAATAGAAGGTTTTTATTTAATACAATATAACTCCTCCCCATGTCTCGAACACATGGGGAGATCTTCCTGGGCATGCTGAGGGTCAAGCTATCCAATTTTTCTTGCGGTAGACTATACCATTCTTGAATAGCGGCTTCCCTGATCTCCGGCACTGTCCGTGGAGGTGGCTGACGGTTCCAAACAGCTCGCTTAAGAGCATCCCACGTGTGCTCCATTGAGTCTAAGTCAGTCGAGCCGACAGGCATCTCTAACATTGTTATGTCGTATACTCGGAGACCAGCACTGATTCGTTGATGTCATCATTAGCGGCTGTTTTGTACCTACCTGCCGTTATGGGATCAAAGGCGTTCTAGCTCCAATAATAATTTCACCTCAAAGGGACACCGATTGCAGTTGGCAGTTCTATGACTTTTAGAGTCGCCAGGTCTTCTCCGGACACATTGCCAACGGTTATCTGGATAAGACCCCTTTTACTGGAGGCATTCCATCTTAGTCCTCACGGGTGACAATGCATCTGCATTTTGATTTGTAATCGAGGATAGATGTAGATGTCTATGGACCGCAACAACCACTTACCATCAGGTGGACTGTGTGCACGTTTGTCACCCTATCCTATAAAAAAGTACGGATTCGCGATTCGTCAACGAAGAAACAGTTTAAGCAAATGTTTCCTCCTCATCATCTTCATTTGGCCGGAGCCTATATAAAGTCACAGATAGGGATACCTTCCTATCTGTGACTTTATATAGGCTCAGACTTTAAGTCTGTTTGTCATAAGAAGTTTTTCGATAATTTCTCCATCATTGTTTCTTGTTTTGTTACTTCCTTGTTCATACTTTTCAGTGTCTTCTTTCTTCGACGACTGCTTGTGAGTTGTTGTGAAGGGCACAGGCTGAATATCAACACTTTACACTGCAGCATAATTCTAAATCGGCTGCACGTACGTACTATTTTGTTGCATCAGATAAACATATTTTCTTTCTTTATTTTTTCTTTGTCGACCTATGTAACACCACTGCTGGACACAAGTCCCGTTGATTATGGATTGACGATTGTAGTACTCGATGTCTTGTACACCTCAAACTACTTACTATCGCCGATTTGTAAACGATAATATGTAAAACATTTATGATAGTCGACCTTACGACTCTCACGGGAAGGAATAGAACGATGAATTTTTTTTAAGCTTCCAACGCACGGTATTTTTCTTTAATAATATTTTTATTAGCCAGCTATAGTCCACAACTGGACATAAACAGTGAACTACATAGTAAAACATGAAAATGCACTGTTGGCTTCGACGGCCTCCTTTCGCGTTCTATTAAGACGCTTATCCATTACCATACCCATCTTTTTTTTAGAATAAGGGTAACAAAAGAACACACAGTCCACCTGATGGCAAGTAGATGCTGGTCAGATCTCGGTTTTCGTACCGCGGTCCCCTCGTTTTTGGCTCTAGAAAATCGAAAAATCATCCTAGAGCCAAAGAACGAGGGGACCGCGAAAGTATAAAATTGCCTTATCCTCGATTAAGAATCAAAACGCAGATGCGATGTCACCCCTGAGGACTAAGATGGAATGCCTCGTTACCAGTAAAAAAGGGTCTCCGGAACTCCAAATTCACCATACGAAACACAGCAGTATTAAGCTGCTAGTTTACGCTGGTATTCTGTGAGAGCGTGGTCCTTTCCCGATCGAGCCGACACATTCGTGCTACAACCATAATATAGCTGCAGCGTGGCTCTACCATCGCTAGCTAGCTATCGCTATCTGTTCCCGGCAAGCGTTGCAATGCCAGTTTTTGTCACAAACCTTCGCGGGCGTGTGCGCATAAAATACGTACAAACAAACATTAATTTTTATATATTACATAACACTTTTTATATACATGTAATCCCTAAAAGCAAGCAAGGATCCGTATCCTCGATAAAAATACAGATGTGTTTTCGCACCTGAGGACTGAGATGAAATGCCTCGTTACTAATAATTTGGATCTCCGGTTTTGGTCACCCATCATACGTAGCATCATGCTGCTGTTTTACGGTGGAGTTCAGCGTTTTTCTGGTTAATTTTTTAGAATCGCAATCGTAGAGTCAGGTTCAGTTTGAACATTACCTCGCGCTCTAATTCCCCTTTTGCAATATTATTGCGATGACTATCAGCTCCGCATTCATCATCTAAATTAGCCCCCTCTGAGTAACGAATATCTATTTATTCGTGCATTGTTAAAATTCCACTGTTAAATTCCCCCATAGATTGCCTCATAGAGGAGATATTTGCCATAGTAGCAGCGTTTAACAGGCAGACTGGCAAGCACAGTTTTTTTTTTTAATTATTTTGAGTTGTTGTTAGGAGGATGCTACTTTCATTTATTTCAATTTTTCTCTATCGCCTCTAAAGACAGTCACGGAATAAAATAGGCTGAATATAGACAAATCTATCTATATGTGCGCCATTTGGTGCATACTCAAATGTTTTGATGCATGGATCGTTTGAAGCAGATTTTTCTTCATCAGCTAGATGTTGAGCTATTACTGCAACCTGCTTGATACTCATCATCGCACCTTCGACCAAAATATAAGTCTTTAGATAAAGCGATTTGAGCCCGGCGAATAGATAAATGATTTTACTGTTTCTTGTTATGGCAAGATTCAACAGCACAATATAGGTAGCTATCACAAAATCACAAAAATATAGGTATCCCAATTTCACAGAACACATTTTGTCCATTGAGCTATTATGTACTACGTACTAAAGGCGACACTGCATTTAGTTACGCTGTACCATTCAATTGCGGCGTTAGCACAGCACTTTACTCAGTTACTCGCTGGGCGCTAGTGAGTTGACGCGTGTTGATTAATTATATTTATAAAAAATTCTAGATAAAATATGCCTTAGTGTGTTTTTAGATAATGCACAAATAATTCAAGCAATGTTAGCAATTATCAAGGAATAACTTTTTATGTGTTAATAAGATACTTAATCAATAAAAAAGTATTATAGATTAATAATATAATGAATTGTTCCTAAGACGCCATCTCGTGTCATAGAATACTTATAGATTATGAAATTAATTTGTTCATATTATGCGGGTGGATAATTTCTGTGGGTACTTAAGTATAGGACGAATATATTATTATGCACATTTTTTGTAGAAACATATATAAGTTATCATATAATATTTTTTTATATTTACATCTGCTCATTCATCTTTTATTTTATTTTTAGGTTTCCACATCAAAGTCAAAGTGGAATAAATTCGTACATATTTAACTCTCGCGTGCCCAGCACTTATCAACGACTCTTATTCTAATTTATATAAATATATTTGTAATTTAAATGTTATTCTAATAAGTTTTGTTAAACATACATTTAGTATGTTTTTTATATTTGATATAGTTATCTTTTAAAATATTCAAATAAAAATATTATTAAAATGTAATTGTGATATAATGTTTTGTAATATTAGATAATATATTAAATAAACAAATATAATATACAAAATAAATGACAAAATTTAAAATTGTACTCGATATAATTTACCTATTTTTCAATACAATCTATTGATGATCTATGATTATCTACTGATCATACTACCTAATGTTTATTCTATGATAAAAAACCAACCGTGCGAACAAAGAGTAGCGCACATATTTTGTTTGAAATAGCTGTTCTAGTACGAAAGTACATATTACTTTAATGATTTTGTCCCACAAAATACTATTATTCTCTAAGAGAACAAAACGTATTCAGCCTACACCTATCCCTCTTAACTGACTCCGATGCAATTTTTATTGTTTTCTCTGAAACCTATCTCGATGAAGCTTAGCTTAGATAACCTACGTAGTATGAACAATGCATTTGTTGCAGTCAAAACTCTAACCAGTCAGAAATACTTTTAACTGAATAAAAGAGGCAAAAGTAATTTTGAATGAACAGGTTGGTTAAAAGTGGTTTTGACTGAAAATCATTGGTCAATAGTGCTTTTGACTGCAAATTTGCGTGTAAAATTATAACTGACGCTCTTAGTTAAAACTAGTTTTAACTGCTAAAGTACTATTAACTTGTTAGAATGTAAATTAAGATATTTATTAAATGTGAAGTCGTTTATTTCGAAAACTTAGTATTACAATTGATATAATGCACTTAAAAAATTGTCATTAAAATAGATAATCAGAAAATATACAGCTCTTTTGGGAAAAACTACATTTAACTATTATTTCAGTCAATAGTAATATTGTAGAAATCATACGGTTAAAATTACTTTTGACTGATTTTGTTAGTTAAAAGTATTTTTGACTGGTTAAGAGTTTTGAGTTTTGACTGCAACACATACATTCACATGTCTCATAAACGCTCTCATAATAAATAATAACGAAAAAACTCCACTCCACTTTTGTCCGTAACAAAAAAAAACCTAACTTACAGTAAGTTAGGTTTTTTATGAAATTTATTAAGCATACCATAGAATACTATACCTAATGTGTATGTATTATAGCATTCTATGATTTAGATGTCATTAGATGTCTAAATTTTACTTACGTCAAACCAACTCGTCAAATCTAGGTTCATGTTTTAAGATGAAATTTAAATTAATTTTCACTGATTTCATTGCTATATTCATAAAATTACTACAGTGATCAACTGTTTAACTTTTTATTTTTGCTAAATGTGTGTTACAGTGGAAATCACCTTGCCAACTATACAAACATTTTTATTGTTGTTTTCGTTGCGATGCGGATGTTTAATAATTCTCTTCTGGACTTCGGTTAGTTTACTAATTTGTTAGTTTCCATTTTGTTTATATTTTAGGACTGGATTCACGACTGGTCACCATAGTCGGTGACAAAGGTGCTTGTTATTTTTTTATCTTAGATAGCGTTTAACACCTATAAAAGTACTTTTTTACTATTGTCGATACAATTCCGCGAAGAGTTTAGCTCTATAATGGTTTCGGTTTTTTTTTTCATAATGAAGCAGCAGTTTTGTATAATCGCTCAGCGAGATATGGAGAGGGTGTTCAGAGTTTCTTTCCCTGATAGAATCCATGATGATTATCAACAGTAGAACCATGAGTAACATACATATCCCAACGGATAAGTAAGCTCAAATGGTTATATAGTTCGAACTACACATAATTTTTATTATTTCGAAATATGTAAAGTAAACCGTGTAGTGGCGGTGTAGGAATACCCACTACCCCATATCGTCCCGTAGGTGTCGTGAGAGGCGACAGAGGAAGACAGGCAGGAGATGGGCAGCAGCATCTTCATCTTCTGAACCCGTTCGCCAAGCGTGTCAACAATGGCGAAATCCCCGATCTTTTTGTATTTGAATATAACCTAAAACTTTACGTTCTAATAATGTAAGAAAAGCAACTCCAAAAATAATGAAATAATACCCCTAAAATTAAAATTAATATTCCTAAAATTATTATAATTATATCTTTTAATATCATTTCCTACATATATAATCACATTATATATTTATGATTTCTAAAATCATTACATTTTTTCTGCCAAAATAGTTATATTTAAAAACATTTGCTATAATATTTGACCCTTTCGTACTAAAATATTTTATTAATCTAAAGATATAAACCAACCTTGCTTAAACCGGTTTGAACTCAGATCATGTAAGATGTTAATGATCGAACAGATCAAAAATTTTAAACTTTTGCATTTAAATTTTATCTTAATCCAACATCGAGGCAATCTATATATATGTTAGGTAGTGGATTTTTATACGCTGTGGTGATTATGATTATGATGATGAAAAAAAGTCAATTTTCGTTAAAGCAATGGAGCAGAATTTTCCATAACCGTCTTAAAAACGAGAGAAGGCCTATTTTTAATAGTGAGTATGTGGGCTGTCACTTTTTTTTTATAGAAAATCATGCGGTTCACCTGATGGTATAAGTGTCGACCATCGCTCGTCATTAACTGCAACACCAGGGGAATTGCAGTTTCCACACAATTCCACCGATACGGATAAAGTTTCCTTGGTTGCGACTATAAAGGTGAAGTCTTTAGATGCAGGTAGCTCAGAAGCGTGTTTTGTAAGTTTTTTGGCGGTCACAGTTTTAGTGACATAGGAATAGTTTCACCATTTTTACAATAACGGTTAATTTGCAGTTCCGATCATGTTTCGGCGTTTTGTTTTTTACGTCTGCGATCCTGGAGGTGCTGGTTCATCGCAAATCTCCGCTGGGCTGGTGGCTAGTGTCGCCCAGTAAGAAGAATATCGAAGCAGGGAACATTTATATCCTTTACTACTTATACGTGACTCTGCTAATCGTTGAGGCGATCCTGCTCTTGTTCACCGTGGTGCATTTTGCTTGGGGATTGTATCAGGTTAGAATGTGTTGATCTATTTATAACTTTTAACATTTGATAGTAAAAATGTTCTCCAGGTCGATTTTTTTTAATATAGGATAGGGTGACAAATGAGCACACAGTCCACCTGATGGTAAGTGGTTGCTGTGGCCCATAGACATTCTACATCTATCCTCGATTAAGAATCAAAATGTATATGCGTTGTCACTCCTGAGGATTAAGATAGAATGCATCATTACCAGTAAATATGGTCCCCTGTTATAACTCACCATACGAACTACAGCGGCATTAGCTGCTACCTAACGCTGGTGTACTATGAGAACATGGTCCTTCCTCGATCGAGTTGACTCATTCGTGCTGCAACCATAAATAGCTAGGGTAAAAGCCGGATAGTTGCCTCAGGCGTATACATGCCCCGGTTTTGATTATACTATATTAGGAATATAAGTTATGTTAGAGCTTGACTACAATAAGTGACCACCTGTGGGCCTCAGTGCCATGTAAGCCATCGGAGTAGGTGCAGGTGTTTTGTCTGTCCGTGTGAGCGAAAATCTTCCGCGTCGAAATTTTGACAGGCGTTGAAATTATTTTGTTAAGTAATTTTTATTGAATACTTTTATAACTGAGATCGTGTTTTCAGCCAACTTTTTGTTTCTTTGCATGCATTAGAGTTTAAATTTGATTGTTTATTCTGTTTTATTGTTGAATAATTTGAATTTATCAAAAAGGATAGTCGCCCTACTTACGTTCGCGGATCTTTACGAGCAAAGGTGGATTTTTTTTCTTGTTTTTCCAATTTACTTTTACTATACCTTGGTATAAACATAATAAACAAAACAAAAAAAGCATTGAGAAAAAAGGGAAACCGCAAAAAAAATAAAAAGACTAAAAAATATATTGATATGACTAGCAGTGAAGCCGAATCTGATAGCACAGATTTTATGAAACAGAACCAAGTAAAAGCTTTAAGGAAGACAAGACTACAAATTTACAGTTCTATAATAGCTTTGACAGTTAAAATGAAAAGAATATTTTATGTTTAAAATATCTAAAGGAGAAGCTACCGAGGGACTACCAGTTAAAAGGAAAAAGGACGAAAATCGATAAGAGACAATCAAAAAACATTACAAGTCAAAAACGCTAATTTAATAGTAGAAAACACGACTAAAAACATTTTCAATTGATAATTATCGCGCAGAATGTTTTTAAGAATTATAATTGTACTAAATCAAAATCAGATTGGATTGAATGTGAGATTTGTCGGATATGGTTGTATGAAACTTGTACAATATTTAATAGATATTGCACGAGATGTAGAAAGTTGAAATCTCTAACTAGCTTCTGTTAAAAATTAATGTTAATCCCAAAGTTGATTGCCACATTATTGTAGTTTTAAGATAAATGCTAATATTTTACTAATAACTTACAAAACTTTAAGTTTTGATAATATTTTTATATTTTAAAACATTAAAGCCGAAAATATTTAATTAATACAACTTAAAATATGTTAATTAATATTTTAAAAATCTCAGTAAATTGTAAAGACTGATAAATAAATAATAAAGGTTATATAAATTAATATAAATTTATTTCTATCCAAAAAATATATCGAGATGACTATCCGCCACCATAGGCAACTATCAGTTTTTAAGAGGTCAAATAAAACAGGATTTATTCGTAACCATTACTAATTTTGTTTACAAAATTAGGATTTTATAGAAGATAAAAGACCTAAGCTTTGAAATACATATTGCATTTTCAGAAAGTAAAGATTTTTTTTTTTGAAATAGGGCTTTTGTAAATAGTCTAAACACTAAAAACTCTACCACGTTATAAACGCGTTAGGATCAAACGTAAGCTTGGACGCAGTGTAACTACCTGCACGGGACCATGATAAATATATACTCCGGAAGGATAAAACTGCAGTTGCGTTGATCATAATATTATGTGCTACTACAATCTATGGGAGAGGCCTGCGTTCATCAGTGGACATAAGTAGACTGTAACGGTATCGGTACCAAGATATTTTACAACTCTGTCAATAGATGTCGCCGTAGTATTTTAAATCGCTCTATTGAATGATAGCTTTGAAACACTTAAGGTATTGTTGAGAATGTTTCAATAATGCCTATAGTTGCCACGCTTGGTAGGACTCCTATACGGAGTTAATATTTTTATGATGTCGAGGAGTAGTAGCATCTACTACCTCGACTTTTAAATAAGACGATTTTAAGCTAGGCATTGATCGTAAGTCGTCTTTCGTACGTGTACGTGGTAGAGATGAGTCGTAATAGGTAGAGGTGGGTAATATCACTTTTAGCCTATATCAAATCGTACCTATGTATTGGAAACGAATATCTATATATTTTAATATCTATATATTTGTTGATGTTTTCGTTACATTAAATTAAATCGTGTCGTGTTTATGCCATCTAGCGTATTTTGTGCGTACCACCACCTTAAGAGTTAATCAATTTTTAAAATCATTTTACGTATAAAATGATGTAGATGGCGCTATTACAAAGTATTTTTTTACTCGTTTACTCAAAAGAATACATTTTTATTCTATTACACTTAACTTCTCAAAATAGTCCCATATTATGCGTGTAAGCGGACGGGACATTGTTATACATAATAGGTTTAATTGGTTCTACACAATGTCAAACACTAAACTTTAATTAATTTGTTTAAAAAATGTACAGTATCTACTTAATATCTACGCATCTATATAATATTTTATGTTACACTACTTTTTATACACAAAAACAGTTCAAACTTAAAAAACTATCATAAAACAAAAAAAATTATCAAATTAAAATTAAAATTTCGAAACCGAATTACAAACGAAAGTGAGCAGAGAAATTACATAAAATATGTTATCTGCATTCGAATTACGCGACGCATTTCACGATGCATGTGAACGAAACTGAAAATAAAATTTAAAAATAGAACACAAGAATTTTTTTTTGTTGAAACCCAAAGCACAATAGCAAACAGGTACCTCAATGTTTCAATGTCAGTTTCAACTTAAATTTTCAGGTCGTGTTACAAATATTTAAAATTAATTGGATTAAAAATAACATTCTATTAAATACACAATAAGATCTAAAGTCGTTTATTTCGAAAACATTGCAACACAACAAAATATTAATTAAATACCACTTAGACTGGATATTAAATATGATGTGTTCTGTAATAAATCGTATATTAATACTAATAAGGATTAATATTAATGATATTAGGCGTAAGCGTATCACCTTTTAGTTGTGAAGTAGTCGTAATATCAGTTACACCTATATATTCTATCGCGCCCACGGTTTGTTCGGTATTCGAATCCATGTATATATTTAGATATTTTACGTTTTCGTTTCGAGTAGATATTAGATATTCTGCGATTCAAACACCGCTAGCTGTATTGCCGCGGCGCCGATATCGTAATATCTAATATATAGTTGGTTTGTCGTCCGATATATAGATTTTGAATATTGTACTGATATATTGATATTGTATCTATATACGATTTGTATCGCCCACTCCTAGTAATAGGTGCACCTAGTCCAATTCCGTATAAATACTCGATCCAAATACCTGTTTCACCTAGTCCATAAAATATCAAGTACGCATAAAGTTTAGTATTGTTGGAATAGGATAGTTTCAAGTACCATATTTTACGTGCGTACTGCTGAAACTTGTGCAATAATGAATTGAAATCTTCCCTTCATACTGTACAAAATTATTATAACTCGTAACTAAATTACGAGAATTAAGATTATACGAGAAATAAATTAAGATAATTTACTTCAAATGCTCCCGTCCGCCATACTACTTTCTTTACTCGATGTAGTACTTCAAAGTACGTGTAGATGGCACGTTTACAGAATTATTGCACATTTAGTAATATTTGTTTTAAAAGACATTTGAAATCTTTGATTTATTTGAAAAACTCTAGAATGGGACGACTAACCTATTGATTTTTATGTCTTGATTTTAAGCTGCTAGTTTTTTTTACTATTGCTATAATTCTATAAAGGTTGATACAGCTCATAATGATGGAAGGGAGAATTTAAAGTAGATTATTTTCACTTATCTCTCATAATTATAATATTAATAGTAACGAGACTAATTATAATAATGTTTGCATAATCATAATATAAATAAATAACATTAAAAAAAGAATTGTTCTGAAAAAGAAAAAAGAAAAATAGAGTTTTCGGAGATTACTCCTTACGAACGTTATTACAAAATATATAGATTAGTAAATGTGGGTAAATGAACGCATTTTTATACTACCGAAAGCACACATGATACATTTACTTATATTAATTATATAATTTATATTCAACAAAGTATATTACATGGTCATGGAAACGTAAATTGTTTACGTTTCCAATACTACGTTATTTAGTAATGAAAACATGAAAACAGCGTCCACTGAGATCACATTCATCCTCCCTGGGGGCCTCCCTTCCTGTTTTTTTTTTTTTTTTTTCCCGGCCCCCCTCTCGTCTCGTATTAAATTTTATTCAGTCGCTAGTTACTTTGCTTGAAATTTGGTTCAAATTCAAATGACTGCCAAACTAATGATTTACGAGTAGGTAAAGACGACCCGAGTTGAGCGCCTAGTAACTACAGTCTACGGCAACAAAATACGAGTAGCAAAGATGTTTTCCTATAAAACATCTTTGACGAGTAGGTATGACGCGTAGGCACAGTGAGACTAGATGGATCGAGTATTTTAAAAGTTGGAATAGGTGCAACCTAGTCTCGTCAAACACTTAGTCCCTGGATCTTAATCTGATCTGATCCTGGAGCTTAACCCTAACAAGCCTCCTAGACTAAAAACATTATCAAAATCGAGTACCGGATGTCTATAGCCAACCCAAATATTAACAGGTTATAGGTATAAGTATATGTATTACCTATATCAGTTTTACATTTGTGTTATGTTATGATTACGAATACATAACAGTTTATAGGTATTTATAATATTTATGCTACGCGTGTAATTTGAGTATAATTAAAAAAAAATATAATGTAAGTATTCCCTTTATACTTTTCCAAGCTTAGGACTGGCTGCGAAATTTCATTTTTCTAAGACAGAATGCGGGCGTATTTAGAAGTTCATTTTGATTCCATGTAGGTAGGTACAGTTATTTTATCCTATTTACAGTTTACGTATAAATGTTTATTCACAAAGAATACTATATATTCTTTGTGAATAAATACAGTAATAGTATTAAAAACACAAAAAGTTTTTAGAACACATTACGTTAAACCGAATTACTATAAACAGAAACCGATTACGTTAAATAACGCTCACCTCTAGATTTAAGATAATATTAAATGATAATTTTTATGATTATATCAGTGTTAGCCACTACAAATCTACAAGACACGATTTACTACTTTTACTTACTAAAAACTAGTAGTTCGAAGTGCACCTCCCGCACGTAAAAGTTAAAATACACCATTTTATTTTATTTTTCACCATTTTAGCTTTTACTAATATTCTTAATAAGTGATTTTGTTCTTTGTCAAAGATATGGATCACGATAAAGGCTTAGTAGCAGACCAAAAGTATCACGATAATCCATGTTTTAGACATAATTAAAATATTAGGAATTTTCAGTGATATCATTACAATAACGTTATAGTCACGTAACGATAGTGATATCGTATTTTTATTTTTTATATTTTTAGTTTTTTTTTTTATTATTCTTTCTTTTGCATGGTCTGTCATTTTCAAGTTGTTCTGCCTAGTGTTGTTCTGACTGGATGGGTCACGGGTCACCCTCCTACCTATTACTGTAGCCTTGAACGAATTAATTCGTTCAAGACTGTAGCCATGTCTGAAGGCTCTAGAGAGCCAGTATTATTAGTTATTACAGGCTTTGAGGCATGCTATCTTTTTCCATAGCGATGACAATGCATCTGTAGTTCTTTGTTTGAAGTTGGCTACAGGTGTCGTTGGACTCCAGTAACCACTTATCTTCAGGTGGACTGTAAATTCATATGTTACTTTGATAATGCCAACACAGCCTGTTCTTTATCAAAAATGCCAGCATAACCTGCCAGATTTTTTTAAATAAGTTTTGTACACCGCACACATCCTCAGGTGATGTAGACTCTACGGCGGTTTGCGGTCAGCCGCCTCGTGTAGAGGCGAAACACGTGTCGTATTAACGTCAATGGTGTGTCTTACTTGGAATAGTGGTATTGGAAGTAGTGGTGCCGGGAGTAGTGGTGTTGGGAGAAGTGGTGCTGGGACTAGTGGTGACGGAGTTAGTGCACGCAATTGAGGGAGGGCGGGAGGTGCTCTTCAATCTAGGTAAGACACATCATTGTATTTAGTTAGCGGAAGGTTGCAAATTAATTAATATTTTTATTAGAACATAGGCCTGCCTCACAGGGTGTCTCATAAGGGAATATTTTTCTTAGTTGCCTAGTTAAGCAGGTGAGTTTGCAACCGCAGTTTTTATATTATATAGTTCTTATATGTATATATGTTTCCCTCTGACGCCTTTTACGACATCGACAGCGCGAGGCTAGCGCGTTGCGACGACGGCCGCGAAGTATCAAACTTATGAAACGGCCGAGCCGTTGGCGTTCATAGTGTAGCCACTGCAATAGGAAGACATAGGGTACTCGATGTTCTTACACCGCGAATACATAGTCTGTGTTGAAACTTAATAAAAAAAAATATGTATATTAATATTTTTTATAAAATTCTCACGATCTAAATAATTTAAAAAAAGAATATTATTTTGAACACGCTGATCTAAATTTCGCAGGTAAAATCAAGGCCTTTGAGGCAGTACCTAATCTGCCGCTTCTTGACCTGGATCGTGGAAGTTGCGGTCCTCCTTTTCCTCTGTCTTAATCACAAACTGCTGATCGGATGGTATTTGGTGTTGTTGTTATCCGTTAGTAAGTATAATTTTAAAGTGATTATACTTGAGTTTTAGCTAGTAGCATTTTTATATAATAAGGGTGACAAGCAATGTATGCGACAAATAAAATAAATAGCTACCAATCTAAACACAAAACTAGACAAAAACAAAATATGTTGAGTTACGAATTCACCTTTCTGCTTCGTAAGTGTTATTCAGCATGTTGTTTCCTGTGAAATGGGTTTCTACACTCACGATACGAAACACAGCACATAAAGCTGATATTTTACGCTGGTAATCTGTGAAACCCGGACGAGCCGGCTCATTCGTGCTACAATCATAATATAGTTATAGCCTAAATATTCTGTGTGAACGCCGCACTTATATAACATATATTATATTAGAGCGACAGTAGCCTAATGGCAGGGCGCGGACCGCGAACATAAAAGGTCGTGGGTTCGAATCCACCATTCGACTACTGTCGTGAACCACTCCTAACACAAGCATTTTCAGCTTACCAGGAGTGGTTAAAGGGAATATTAGTAATGTTAATAAAATAGGATTACTAATATTTAAAAAAAATATATTTGCAACAACAGACGGAAATATTACCTAAGAGAAAAACTAACGATGTAGAAACGTGCTGCGATATGCAGCGGAGAAGTTTGGTTTTATTCAATATAGATTAGTACATAATACTTATAACAAGTACATTTTTTATTTACCACTGGTTCGGAAAATATCTTTCTCCTCGGAAGAACCAGCATGAAACCCAGCGGGACTTTTTTTAAAGATATTTCACTTTACAATAATTTTGTTTGTACAACTTTTAAATGAATTTTAATAGAACCAGCATGGTGGCGATCACCTCATTCCCTGGAATTATTTACATTTAAGTATTCTTTGATATTATAATAACCCTTTTTCTTTAATAAAACATTTGAACTAGTTCATTGACTTCTGTGAAGTCTAGTAACTGGTATTACAAGCTTATGTTTGTTCCTAGAGTTCAAAGTATGAACATCTTTATTCTTAACAAAGTTATTTATGTTTTTATGTACATACATTACATTTTCATAAACATATTGCGATGCTAAAGTTAATATGTTTATTTCATTAAATTTTTCTCTAAGGGACTCTTTACTATTTAAGTTATAAATCGCCCGTACGGTTCTCTTCTGTAAAACAAATATGACTTCACTGTCAGTCGCATTACCCCATACCAAAATTCCATAAGACATTACGCTATGAAAGTAACTAAAATAAACTAATCTTGCTGTCGTGCTTTCTCACGGCAGACTAAGATGGAATGCCACATTTCCACTCAAAAGGGTATCTGGTTCTCTACACTGACCATACGAAATACAGCTGCATTATGTTACCACGTAATAAACTTAGACTTACTTATTGTTTTTTTTTCCTACAGTCCTGGAGTTCTACTCACTGATAACTGTTTACAGTTATTACGTTAACGTCGCATGCGAAGAAAACGATCCGCAGAATAGTACCGAGAAATTACAAAAGATGTATAACTTATCTCCAAAGTCGTAAGAGCTTACCCTATTGAATTTTTTTATATTTTTTACACTTTTGAGCGATTTAGTATTAAGAAAGTACTACCAAAACCATTAGGCACATGACAGGCATGCAATTTCTGCACTTCTGTCCCCGCACTTTTCTGGTCTGGTTACGTGCGGTAGTGACTCGACCTGAGTGGAATGAAATGGAATGGAATAGAAGGATAGGATAGAATATAATAGAAGAGGACAAATTTATATATATATATATATATATATATATATATATAGAATAATATAAAGTAGAATAGGAGAGAATAGTTTAGAAAAGAATATAATACAATATAGAGTAGAATGGAATGGAATGCAATGGAATAAAAAGGAATGGAATGGAATAAAGTAGAATATAATAAAATATTTTACTCAAATTCTAGAAAGTCATGTACACTTTTTTCCAAAGCAGTGTTCGGAAAAAGCCTCTGTCCTGGAAAGAACCGACGAGAGCGATCACCTCATTCCCAGGAGTTATTATCATACATTTATTCTTTAGTAGTATAATAATTAATAAACCTCATATATACGTACATAATGCCTGCATATTTTCCGGGACTTTGCTTTAAAAGCGTACATTGTCCAATGAAGGAATTGCTGACTCCTTGAAGTTGAGAAACTGGTATTACCAGCTTGTGCTTGTTCCTAGTATTTACCTTGTAATATCCGTTGTATATCCATGTAATATCCTTGTAATATCCATCACTATTTTTATAATCTATTTTTGTAGGTACATACATTAAATTATTCTAAATATAATGTCCTGCACACCGAGTTTCGCAAGACAGGATTATAGTCCCCAAGTGCATGCGCAAGCACAGGTGTACTCTCTATTCTCTCACTCTCATAATCCGATGGGACGGTAAACCGACACGACGGGAGAAATATCAGGCGGCTTTCCGCGCTTCTAAGTATAGTAAGAGGCCAAAGTTAATATAATATTATAAAATAGTACAATGATAGTTGAAACAACAGTAGCCTTTTTTTTTTACATGGGGAAATGCATACGCATACCCGCCTCGCGGGAGCAAGGACGGGTTATGTCGGACTCGCACCGACTAAAACCCCATGGTGTTCCACCATTGTCGCATATTGGCAGGGCTACGGGAACGCTTTCGCACACATCCGCGGCCCTACTAGCGCCTGCCGCCCCATGGCAGCACCTCCTCGGGAGAGGAAAATTCCTCCCCGTTCTCCTTCCCAGGTAAGGCGCACCAGAACACATGGCGCGCCTTCCTCCACGGCCTCCAATTACGTCTGTGCAACAGACGCCCCCCGCGTCCGATGCACAAAGGCCATGGGGCCAGGAAAAACGAGCACTTAGAAGTACTAGCCTTCCCGACCCCAGCGGCGGATCTGGTCTATGGCTCCGCCGCCAACCAAGATTCGGCTGCGGAGGGTAGGGAGAGCGGCGCCTCGCAATACCGACAATCCTCTCCCCCCGCAGCCCCTCCACCACCGCATCAACGGTGCGGCCCCGTTTGAGTCGCGAAGGATAGGGCGAGTGGCGCATCGCCATACCAACACTCCTCTTCCTCCGCGACTCCACCTCGGCTGCAGCGGTAGAGGGTGCGCGAGTCCCCACTCGCTGCAGTCCACCAGCACACATCCAAAGTGGGCTCCCCAAGCCCACTCGGAGTGGCCACCTCAGGCCGGCCCTTCACCTCGGGCCAGCCACGTGGGTTCCTCTTTGTTCACCGTGGGAGACCAAGCCACGGCTACTAAGCCCCCCGCCACGATAAGGCGGGAACCCGTTCGGGGCGGAAACAACAGTAGCCTAATAGTAGGATGTGGACTGTAAACTCTGAGAGTTGTGAGGTCGAATCCACCATTCGACTACTGTGGTGACCACTCTGTGGGTATAAATAAAATACTAGTAAAGTTAAAATTACGATACTAGTATTCTCATTTTTTATTGACGTCATCATCATCATTACAGCACTTCACAAGTCCACTGCTGAACATGGGCCTCCCCCAAAGAATGCCACGAAGCGCGATCCTGAGCCACCTGCATCCATCAACTTCCTACATGTCTTACCAGGTCGTCACTACATATAGTGGGGGTCGCCCTACACTACGCCTACAAGTACGACGCTGCCACTCGAGAACCTTTTTTCCCCGTCGGTTGTCGGTTCTTCGAGCTATATGGCCGGCCCATTGCCACTTCAGATTCCGATGGACTATGTCGGTTAATCTGGTTCTACTGCGGATATCCTGATTTCTAAGTTTATCACGCAGAGAAACCTCGAGCATAGCGCTCTCCATAGCTCGCTGAGCGACTTTGAGCGTCCTCATACGGCCAGCAGTCCAACCACATCTCAGATCCAAAAGTCATAACCGGATATAGGCACTGGTTGTTTTGTTCATTGACGTGAATAAACCATATTATAATACCAATATTTATATATGTTTAGAAAGAGCGACGAAAATTTGCGGCACACTAACACGCTCTTGGAAGGCATCTACGGATCATTATGGTAAGCTATTATTTGTTCTTAATAGGATATTATTGTTACTTTTTATAATTTCATATATTATAAAAATAATGGACGAATTAGCGTGCTAGTAACATTGAGTTATACAACACATAATAAATCAATGGCTAGTAATCAAAAGTATTTGGTCGAAAGTATCGGCAAGGCGGGCATTAAAACGATTTTTTCTTTTTTCGTAATAATAAAAAAATTATGTAGTACATAGGTATGGTCCTGCTTTTCTTAACTTTTTAGCTGTTTCTACTCGCGACGAAAATGAGAAGGTGTATGCGTTTAGGGTGAGAGATAGTTCGTATGTGCAAACGAATGTTTCCATTTATCTCCACGATTTGACCGATTTAGACACGGTTTTTTACAAAGGAATTGTGAGTCATCAGCGATGGTTCTTCATCATCACCATCATTACAGCCCTTCACAAGTCCACTGCTGAACATAGGCCTCCCCCAAGTAATGCCACAAAGCACGGTCCTGAGCCACCTGCATCCATCGACTTCCTGCATGTCTTACCAGGTCGTCACTCCATCTAGTGGGGGGTCGCCCTACACTACGCCTACCTGTACGAGGCTGCCACTCGAGAACCTTTCTTCCCCATCGGTTATCGGTTCTTAGAGCTATATGGCTGGCCCATTGCCACTTCAGCTTAATAATAATTTAATTAATAATTTATTCAGATAGAAAGTGATACAGAGTAGTAGTCAAACAATGCATCTTATATACTAAATATGTTCTTAAAAATGAACTTGCTTCCTAAGTTAGGGTAAACCCTGTGTTTTAGGTTAAGCAAAGCTCTTCCCACTTACATAAAACCTTAAATAAGATACACAAAATATAATGAAATAATACAAGTGACACAAAAAGAGAACAAAAAAAATATAAATATAGATCCTTAGAATTTAAAAGACATGCACAGATGAAAAAAAAAATTTAGCAGAGAAGTAACAAATTGACATCTATGAACACTTATGCAAGTACTGTTAACAAATTCTCCGTTTCTTCATAAGACTTTAGTTGAAGCCATTTTCTGAGGGCAATGTTGCAGTCATGCTTATTCATATAGTATATATGAACAATTTTGTTTACTTTATTATATAAATATGGGCCAAGAAAGCAAAAAATATTTTTTTATAAATTTTGTGTTGGGCTTAAAACTGGACTTAATCACAATGTCTTTACGACGTTTACATTTGATTTTGTCAGGGTCATAGTTTATACACTGATGCTGTTTTTTTATAACATTTAGAACAAATAGTTGGCGAACAGTTAGTACTTGGCAGTTATTGTAGAGTAATATTGTAGGATATTGAAATGGTTTAAAAGTGGAGACCTTTAAAAGCGCTCTTTGAGCCCTTTCTAAAGAAACCATGTGCGTTTTTAGAGCCCCACCCCAACAAGAAATGCAATAAGTTAACAAGGATTCACACAGAGCAAGATACAGCTGTTTCAAAAGATATGGTTGCACTACATGTCTTAGATTTTTAAAAACATATATAAGTTTGCGGATACGATTTTTTAAATGTTGAATATGGTGTTCAAAAGATAGATTTTTGTCTAGAAGGATACCCAAATACCTGACAATCTCAACTCTTTCCAATAACGGACATCGGCAGGAAGTGAGAGAGCTAGGATTTTTTAAAATACAGCTATGTGCACGTAGAGAGAAATCGTTTCCTGGTTGCGTCACATCACGAATGGAAAAGGTCAGATATTTGGTTTTCTCCGCATTTAAAGTTAATTTATTAGAGCACAACCACCTTTGTACAGTATTAAATGAATTTTGGGCAGCTTCAAAAGTTTTTTTCCAATCACCCTCTGCAAAAAGTAGCACAGTATCATCTGCATAACAAATAGACTTTCCAGAGATGAGCTTCATTTGACAGAGATCATTAACATAAATTGTGTATAAGGTGGGCCCCAGTATACTGCCCTGAGGTACACCGTAGGTCACTGGTAAATCTGAACTTCTGTGATTACTAATTTTAACACTTTGCAATCTATTTTTCATGTAACTCTTAAATAAATTTAACTGCTTTCCACGTACACCAAGCCTTTTAAGCTTTTCCAGCAAGATAGGCACAGAGACCGTATCAAAAGCTTTCGCTAAATCTAGAAAGATCGCTAAACATCGTCTGCCTTTGTCCAAGTTTTCTGATATAAACTTAATTACGTCATGCATAGCACCATCTGTGTTTTTACCAGATCTAAAGCCATATTGGTTTTTAGCGAGTAGATTGTTCGTCTCTAAATAGTTGATAAGGCGTTTATTTATTATTTTTTCTAATAATTTGGACATAGCCGGGAGTAAAGCTATAGGTCTATAGTTAGTAACTTGATCTCTGTCCCCCCCCTTTGTGTATAGGGATTATAATAGATTTTTTAAAAGCTTCGGGAAATACACTATATTCCAAGCACCTATTAAAAATATGCGTTAATATCGGTACCAGTATATTTTTATTATTTTTTAGAAAAACATTTGAAATATTATCCCATCCAGTGGAGCAATTGTTTTTGAGATTCATGATAAGTGATTCAATTTCAGATTCATCAGTATTCAACATAACGAAAGAATTACTAGAAGTCGACATGTCTCTTGAGTCGGTTAAATGATCAGTATCTGCGGTTTTTTCAGCTAAATGTTTTCCAATGTTAACAAAGTAATTATTTACACTATGAACGGCTAAGTCAGCTGTTGCATAAGACTGCAACAGTTCGTCAGCCGCTGATTTAGGTTTATTAGTATAGGTTATATTTTTTAGAACATTCCAGAGCTTCCTTTTGTTATTACCAGCACCTAAAATTAATTCACTTTCATACTTTCTTTTAATATTTTTAAGTAAGTTATTACAAAAACACTTATACCTTTTGTAAGTTATTTGTATGGTGTTGTTGTTTGGGTGTTTTTTGGCTTTCTTAAAAAGGTTATCTCTATTTCTAACACATCGAAGTAAGCCTGATGTCATCCAAGGTTTGATAATCCTAATTCGGTTGGCGTATATACAAATATCAGTGTTTTTGTTATGTAGTTTAGTGATTATCTCAATTAACCGATTTACGGCGACGTCAGGATCATCAATATCATAAATAAAACTGAAATCTGTGTTTATCATATCCTTATTGAGGTTAGAGTGATTTAATTTAGAGTAGCTGTTAGTTTTTGGTTGAGAAGTGGGATCAAAATTAAGACAAAGTAAAACAGAGCTGTGGTCGGTAATATCAGACTGGATGATCAACGTTAGAGCGGGCTTTTTAGTTGTTAATAATACGTGATCGATACAAGTTTTGCTAACAGGTCTAGTAATCAAATAATGTGCTGGCATAAGACCATAAAATGCCGTCAAATTAAGATATTTTTCTGTATGTGTATCCATATTACTCGTTGAGATGTCGAAATTTATGTCTCCCATGATAACGACATTTTTAAACAATACCACCGATTCTAAGACTTGTTCCAAAGAGATGATAAATGAATCTGGGCTATTATTTCTTGAAGGGGAACGATATATGGCAATGATTGCGAGATCTACTCCTTTTTTTAATTACTAAACAGCTTGCGCCCGTAAAATAAGGTTCCTCAACCGTGACACCGAGACTATTTCTTACATAAACTGCGACACCATCATTTTGGTTAAAACATTTTTTGTTAGTATATCCAATATAATTGTCTAAAGTGGGGATATTTGGGTTACATAATAGCCAGCATTCGGTAAGTATAATTATGTCGCAAACAATTTTGGTTCTTTCCAAAAGCAAAGCAAAATTATCAAAATTACAACCTATACTTTGTATATTTTGAGTTATAATTTTAAGGTAATTTTCAGTTTGAGGCACATGTGATTGCTTACTAATCCGTTGGGCTATGTCGGTCGCTCTGGTTTTACTGCGGATATTCTCAATTCTGAGTCTTTCATGCAGAGAAACGCCGAGCATAGCCCTCTCCATAGCTCGCTGAGCGACCTTGAGCGTCCTCATACGGCCAGCAGTGAAGGACCACGTCTCAGATCCGTAAGTCATCACTGGTAACACGCACTGGTTATACACTTTAGTTTTCAGAGATTGAGGTATACCTGACGAGAAGATGTGTCGTAATTTCCCGAACACTGCTCAGCCGAGTTGAATCCGTCGATTGACCTCTCGGTCGAAGTTGGACTTACCTAGTCGGACTATTTGTTCCAGGTAAACGTACTCGTCAACAACTTCGAGCATAGTGCTCCCAACAACTATCGGCATAGGTGTGACATGGACATTAAACATGATCTTTGTTTTGTCCATGTTCATCTTAAGACCTATCCGTTAGGAGACACCATTGAGGTGATTGAGCATAGCGCTAAGGTCCTCCAGCGATTCTGTCATAAGGACTATATCGTCGGCAAATCGAAGGTGAGTGATGTACTCGCCATTGATGTTAATACCGTATCCTTTCCAGTCCAGTAGCTTGAAAACGTATTCCAATGCAGCGGTGAAGAGTTTCGGGGATATAACGTCTCCCTGTCTTACACCTCTCTGCATTTGGATAGGTTTCGAACTCTGGTTCTGTACTCGGATAGCCATCGTAGCCCTACTGTACAAACACTTCAGCACTTCGATATACCGACAGTCAACTTGGCACCGCTGAAGGGACTGTAGCACCGCCCAAATTTCGACGGAATCAAAGGCTTTCTCATAGTCCACATATGCCAGGTAAAGGTGGTTCTTAGATAAGTGTAAACTCGCCAGGGGGTGCTGCAATACACATATTCGTGCAAACTAATGTTCCCTTTTATTACCCAACTGCCATGTTTTCCGCGCGATCTTGTATGTTTGTAAATTTCTTTATTACCTCGTATCTTTCAAACGGCTGAATGGACTTCGACAATTAAGGTATCATTTTATTCGTCTTAATAACTCAAGTTTTCTTAGATAGTTATTTTAAATAAACAAAATGGCGGGATTTGGCGCAAAATAATTATGTGTTAATAAAAAAATTGACTAAACTTATCGAATGGGATATCAAAATAAAATAAATTAAAAGGGATTACATATTTATATATATGTAATATATATATATATATATATATATATAAGTGGTATGTTTAAAATTAAGTATGTTTTTAAATTTCTTTATTACCACGTATCTTCCAAACGCCTGAATAGCTTTTTCTTTACATAAGAAAACGGATTTTTGGCGCAAAGTACTTTAATTTAGAAAAAACAACAAAACCTATCGAATATAGTTTTATGGTTAAATTTAATTAGGAATAGTAAATTGGTTTATAAAGTTTTCGATAACTGGTTTACAAAATGTGCAAAGTTTGTGTCGGACCTCGTGCTATTATATGAAAAAAAAGAATAGTTATTAATATCCGTCGCCCAATCACATTAAAAACTAAACTAAAAAAATTTATACAACATTAAATGAAAGTCCGGGAAGTCTGCTGTCTTGCTGTTGTGAACATATTCAATATCGTCTCCGCCATTACATCAGATTTGATAGACCACAAATCCTCGTAAAAGACACCGATTCCTACCAACGATGATTTGCGAGGTTATTTAAGTTAAAAAACATCCTAATTTCAAAGAGAAAAGATAGATGCTACAAGATCCTTATAATTAACAAAATGAAAATCCAAACCCAAGCATACCACTGCAAGACTTTTACTGTACACTCGTTCTGCGTAGATCAGACCAAAAATTATATTCAAAAACTGAAGGTTTTATTTATTTTTAAATAAAAAATGTTTTTAAAATTTACCCTGCTGCTATTGTAACGCCACCCCAATTTAACAACGCATTTTAAATTATTGATCGAAGAGTTCGACGGACACTTTTTCATATAAATAAATAGTGCCTCTCAACTCTACCCTCCATACTCGGAACGTCGGGAATTAAAAAATTAAAATTGAACGCTATAAAATCCAATATTAGTTTCATTTAAATCTTTTATATTCTTCTAAACTGGAAGTTTCTTTGTTGGTGCCTTATGCGTCCTATACCTACAATTCATCTGAATACGACAATACTACGTAGTACTATTATTTATTCTGTGACAATACTTGTTGCGTACGTGATGGTTTTCAAAAAGCATGGAGACAACAATGTAATTTTAATAAGATTTGTATGATATTGTAATAAAATTAGTAAATATCAAAGAAGGTTTAATTATTTTTTATTATTATTAATTTATATTACATAATTTGAATGATCCCTTTTATTTAAGTAATGCTTAATTTTCTTTCGGTTTATAATTTGTAATTGAGTCCCGCCTTCTACTAAACTTAATATTTCACTTAGGCTTTCAGCCCATAATATATTCTGTTAAACTGAAGTAGAGTTTAGTTTGTTTAATTTTTTTTGTTCATTTTGTTTTGTTTACTCTTTCTAGTTCCGGTCTTTTTAGTGTATTACTTTTAAATTGTCTTTTTTGCAGTCGGGTTTTTGATTATTTTAATTATTCATTTTATTTGAGACTTTTTAGTGTCCCAATCTGAAAATGAACAAAAAAAAATTAAACAAACTAAACTCTACTTCAGTTTAACAGACTATATTATGGGCTGAAAGCCTAAGTGAAATATTAAGTTTAATAGAAGGCGGGACTCAATTACAAATTATAAACCGAAAGAAAATTAAAAATCAGATGAATTGTAAGTATAGGACGCATAAGGCACCAACAAAGAAACTTTCAGTTTAAAAGAATATAAAAGATTAAATGAAACTAATATTGGATTTTATAGCGTTCAATTTTAATTTTTTAATTCCCTTTCGAGTATGGAGGGTAGAGTTAAGAAGGACTATTTCTGTGTATGAAAAAGTGTCCGTCGAATTCTTCGATCAATAATTTAAAATGCGTTGTTAAATTAGGGTGGCGTTACAATAGCAGCAGGGTAAATTTTAAAAACATTTTTTATTTAAAAAATAAATAAAACCTTCAGTTTTTGAATATAATTTTTGGTCTGATCTACGCAGAACGAGTGTACAGTAAAAGTCTTGCAGTGGTATGCTTGGGTTTGGATTTTCATTTTGTTAATTATAAGGATCTTGTAGCATCTATCTTTTCTTTTGAAATTAGGATGTTTTTTAACTTAAATAGCCTCGCAAATCATCGTTGGTAGGAATCGGTGTCTTTTACGAGGATTTGTGGTCTATCAAATGTGATGTAATGGCGGGGGCGATCTTGAATATGTTCACAGACTGCAGACTTCCCGGACTTTCGTTTAATGTTGTGTAATGTACGTGAGGGTAATGTGGTCACCTTTAGCTAATAAGCCACACTATAAAACCAAAACTAGGAGGAGCACAGATACAAAAACACAAAGTAGTATACTATAACTAATATATTAAGAAAAAAAAACAAACAAGCTTGGGCAATAATTGGGAACACTTCGATAAATCAACTTAAAAAATCTTAACTACACTACACAATAATCGACTAACATATTTATGTACTATAATGTCAACTGTCAAAATGGCCCTTTTGTCTTTTTATTATTTGATTGCCTGCTGAAGAGCTATCGTATCACAGAGCCATCCATGCACACAAAGCTGTAGTTTTTCAGTTATAAGAAATTGTCCTTATTAACCGGATGACTAGGCGAATTCCTCTTCTTCTACCTACCGGTTGCTCATCCCGCCCAACACGGGAGAAGCCAGGGTCCGCTTTCCAACACTTCCTCCTACACTTTGCCCGGTCTTCGGCGTCCCTCGCAACTAGCTCATTGTCGCGCATGTCATCCTGCACATCAAGCCAGCGTTTCTTGGGCCGTCCTCTACTCCTGATATCAGGTAGGGTCATGTCCAGGCATTTGTTTTCCACGTAGCTTGCCGGTCGTCGTAAGACGTGGCCGTACCAGCGGAGGCGACTTTCCTGCAGCTTGTCAGCAATTTCACAGACATGGAGAGCCGCGGACATGGGCAGATGACATGACATACAGGACAGGCCTTATGATGGTCTTATAGACCTGTCCCTTCAGCTTGACCGGCATTTTGGGGTCACAAATGACACCCGTCACCTCGCGCCATTTCGCCCAGGCCGCTGATATACGGGCCTTGATGTCGCGATCGCTGTCCCCGGACGCATCACGCACAGATCCGAGGTACCTGAAGTTGTCCGTGCGCTCGACGGTGTCGTCGCCTATACGGAGAGACGTCAGATCTGTGCTGTTGCAGGCCATATACTACGTCTTTCCCACGTTTAGCTTCAGCCCGCCGTTCTCAAGCGCCTCCCGATCCATGCGTGCACGCGTCTGGTGAGCCGTCCTTTGCATATCTACCAGTGCGATATCATCAGCGTACATAAGCAGCCAAGGCTGCGGTAGTTTCTGTACGCTGGCTGACAGTTCGTCTAATATCACACTGAAGACATAGGGGCTTAAGACGGAGCCCTGATGCACGCCTACGGTTATGGGGAAGGGGGTGGTATCACCAACAGCGGTCCTGACTATTGAATCGGAGTTGCGGTACATGTCACGTACGATTTCCACGTAGGTCTCTGGCACCAACTTCGACCGCAACGCCCACCAGATCATCTCCCTAGGAACACAGTCAAAGGCCCTCTGCAGGTCTAGGAATAAAAATGCAGAGGCATATTCTTTTCCCTGTGCTTGTCCATGAGGATCCTTAGGGCGAATATAGGGTCCATGGTACCGCGTCCTGGTTGGAAGCCGTACTGGGAGTCCGATACTGTACACTCCTGTCGGATGACTAGGCGAATTACGTGAGGGTAATAACTAATAACCCTCACGTACATAGTATATAGTATACCTAGTACATATAGTATTCGCCTAAATATAAGATATTGTTATTACTAAAAATTTAATGAATTAATAATTTAATTTCTAGCTTGTAATATTAAAGTTTATTTTAAATGAATACAAACTTTATGAATTCATTCGCTCATTCGATATCGCGCAATAGTCTACGGCATATACGAGTACATATAGCGGGATACGGGGCCAACAAAGAAACTTTCTTTTTTTTTTAATAAAAGTTTTAATTAAACTAAAAATATAATTTCTTACCTTTTACATTTTCAAATATATTTAAGTTTATTTTAAATATAAACAAACTTCATGAATCCATCGGCCATTAGATCATTCGTTATCGCGCTATGGCCCTTTTACTATCAGATAAGAAGATAAAGCTCGGCGAATGATAAGAGTTGGTGCAACATTCCTAAATAACTTTACTACTTTCTTTTAAATCTGTAAAATTTGATGCAAGTGGCTTACGTTAACACTAACTTGTTATAAATTAAAATAAATAATTTTTATATAATGCACAATAGGTAAATATTGAATATTTAGTGGAAAGTGTGTTTTGTGGACTGTGTACAAATGCATAAAACATGGCTTTCATATTACCACGACTGACAAGATGTTGTTGTTGTCTTAGTTTAAGAACTGGATCACTTATAATTGGATATGTTTCGCTTGTGAGTATCTATTGCATTATTTTGCATTTTTGCTTTATAAATAAATTTAAATTCAGATTTTTTAAATAGGCGCCTACAAAAATTTAACAGCAATATTTTGGGAAATTAATAATTATAAAGTACTTTTGACAGGGGCTATTTTATAAATAAAGTATTTATTAGAGATATTATTTTTATATTCTAATCCAATTCAAACCCATTATCTTTAAGCACCATAGAAAATTAAATATTAATATCCATGATAATTGACTAAAAGCTGTAAATAAAGCAATATTTATTATCCACAGACTAACTATTTACACGCAGTAGCACCAAAACTTTTAAAAAATGGTACATATAGAGTTTCTTGAGAAAAATTTGTTTTAAATGTTATAGATTGACATAAATTTTAATCGTAAAAATGTCATTATTTTCGGTCAGGTCGGTAGGTATGCAGGCGGTGAAAAAATATCATGAGCAAGCAGAAACGGTACGTGTGTGTACTATTATGTTTGCGGTCTCAAGTATACAGAGAGTCAGAATAATTACAGGCTTGTTTGAAAATGTTTGGAGATTTACAGTGGCCACTTAACATCAGGTGGATTATAAGTTCATTAGAGACTTCAATTTTTGTACTAATATTGTCTTTCAGACCTAATTTCGGCGGCCTGCCTCAACGGAGACTAGTCATCGGTGCAAGACAGGATTATAGTGCCCAAGTGTACGCGCAGAAACAGGTGCACTCTCTATTCCCTCACTCTCATAATCCGATGGGACGATAAACCGACGCGATTGGAAATAGATCAGGCGCAGGACCAACGGCTTTACGCGCTTTCCGAGTCACGGGGGTTGAGACACCGCCAACTTCCTGACTCCGGGCAGCTACTGTGAATTTCTTGACAGAAAGACTCAATAATTAATTTTTGGCCCGACCCGGGATTCGAACCTAGGACCTCATGTTCAGCAGTCACACTACTACAATCACTAAACCAACGAGGCAGTCATTTTATATTCTATTGTATTGTCTATTGTTTTGCCTACAGATGACCACATCGCTGTTCATGGCCACATTCTCTTGGTCACTCTACACAGTCGTAAAATTTGTGAAAATAAACGCCAATAAACTTCATCCGGAGCACAAGCCCGAGGAAGTGGCGCAGGTGGCATTGGGCCTGTACATCACGCACGCTTACGCACTGTTGGTGCTGTTGTATCATTTCATGATCAGTCTGCTTCTAGTGATTGGAGTGCACATGGTAAGATAATGACAAGACACCTTGAAAGATTTAGTTACGAAAAAAATACACTACCAAAAAAAGTTATACTATACAATATGAGTGTCTTCAAAGTAAAAAGTGAACAGGATTTTGTCGTGCTAAGACAGTTTGATTTACCTACTAGGGCTTCATTAACTCTTACCACCAGGAGGCAGTATAGTCAAGTACTAAAGTAGAATAGAAGATAAAATAATTTTATTCAACCTAGATTTCAATATCTAATAATATTTTATTATAGTATCTTATACATATACACATATATATATATATATATAAATTACGTGTGACGTTGTTTGTCCGCGATGGACTCTTAAACGACTTAACCGATTTTAATCAAATTTGCACACCGTCTGCATTTTGGTCCACCTAGAGAGATAGGATAGTTTTTTTTGCCCATGAGTGACACACAATTTTTTTTGCTAATTTAAGGATTTTTAATAGGACACGACAAAGGGTCGTCGAAAAGAGTACAACAACGTCTGCCTGGCAATCTAGTACATATATAAAACACAACAGCTATACGTTACTTTCGCAAAAACTGGAAAGCAGCTCGAACGATTTTTATGAAATTTTTGGTGTGCGTTCGAGTGGGTCCCTGGATGGTTTCGATTCACAATTAGACCCGGCAGGTTGCACTGTGGTCAAAATCCAAAAATCACACGTGCGAAGGTGGGGCAGATCGCTAATCTTACAAAATAAGACATATTATTCGCTGTTTTGCTGACATCAAAATTACAGTCACTTTGTAGTACATTGCGTCGTTTGCTTTATGAGCCGTGATCATTTTATAGAAAAGTTGCATAGCATACGACGCAGTGTAATACAAAGTGATTATTATTTTGATGTCAACGAAGTCATCGAATAGGGTTGCTAATCATTTTACGGTTTCAAATCTATATACGAGTATATTACTAAAATTGTTTGAAATTTCAAAGATATGTTAAGGATGTTAAGTCCGTTAATATGCATTGGGAGTGGCTTTCAATTCTTTCCCCTAGAATCCTTTCAGAAATAAAAGGAAATCTGTGCCCAGCAATAGGGAGTAAATAAGCTGTAAATTTATTATAAAGTACTACTCTTTTAAATAACAGAAATTAAATTTGCCATATGGTGGTGTCGCAAAAGTCGCCTACGGGAAAATCCAGAAAGACTTTCTTGCCTTCGATATATGGGCCGGATACTCTGTGTTAGAAAATAAAAGTAATATAGGAAATGTCTTCGTCTCCTCTCACATCAAGCCTCTCTAAGCTGCCACAAATGTAAGTAGCGGGTGTCAGACATACATCGTCTTTTTTCTGTATTTTAAGTACAAAGTATGAAAGCAAGTTTGATTCCCGCTTGCGCTACTGACAGAGAAATGAAAAGACAGTACTACTGCTACTACTGTAGTATTCCCTGCGATATTGTAAGTGCTCATGGGCGACGGTAGTCACCATTAGGTGAGCCGTACTGTTTGACTCCCCTTAAGAGGTGAGAGTAAGTCAGCTCAAATTCTAATTTCGCCCCCACTTCCCCGCGCGTCGTTTGCTATGTACCGACATGTTTGTAATCACTAATACTGTAAGTAGATAGGTCGTTAGATACTTATTTCATTATGTTTATCATATATATGCCTGTTTCTTAACGCCAACCCAGTCGCTTCTTATTTTTATAACGGTTATTTCCCATTTTAATTTTACGTCTTCCTGTTGCGTAATGTGTTTTCTGATCGTAAGCGACACAACTTCTCCCTTCAAAAGCCGGAGCAATACTAATGGAGCGACAGGAACCAAGCTTACGCGCCGATAGTTTAGGTAATTTCTTTTTACAGTGAAAATAATGATATTTTAAAAAAAGTAAATAACATAAGCACTGCTTTATGGTTAGTTCAGTTAGTATGCAAAGTTTCAGGATCTTATTTAAAGTATTTTATGAATAACAGCGGTTTATTGTTCAGTTTGGAGGTAACTTTGGATTTTTTTTCTATCGAGAAAATTTTACGGAATCGTGTTTTCGTCTAACATAAACCTTAACATTAATCCTCAACTTTACCATATATTTATTTCAAAATTAATGCTGCAATACTTTCGGCATAACGGAGGATCTTGCTAAGCCATTTGAGGTTATATTTCCCCTTAATTTAAAAAAATACCCAAGCTAATAGTAGAGATTCAACCTTCATTTATGATCACTGCAGCTCTTTACACGTGCACTGCACCTTAAGATTTGCCGCCCTAAAACACCATAACTCCAAGAAGAACAAGTACAAAAACATAAATTTGTATACTATCATTTTACTGGGTGATTTTTTTTTACCGTCTGGAAAAAATAGGGTGTAACAGGTAAACTTGAATAGAAGCCTATGGCACTGATATTTTACAACAATAAATACTACTAATTTGAAATAAACTTTCAGCACTAAAAAGATAACAACAAAGTTTTTGAACTAAATAAATAAATCGATTAAAAACTATCAACATTAAAATAATAGTTACGTACCTAAAGTTCTATTTATTGGTAGATCAATTCCATATTATGTAAAAAAAAACTGTAAAATATCGGTGCCAGACTTCAGTTCCGTTCATCTGTTACGCACCCTATCTTTTTCCAGACGGTATAAAAGTCATCCAGTATATTAAGAAAAATGACCATACATATTCTTACGTACGCTAGTAATAAAAATATTCTTTGCATGAACAAAGGCCTCCCCCAAGTAATACTACTTTTCCCGTGATTCTATAAAAATGTTATAGAAAGATATCGATGTATTCCTATAATATTTGTTTTTTTTTTCTTCAGAATAAGACAAAATACTTAAGATATTATTTTACGGCTGGCTTATTCCTCTTGGCACTGGCAATAGCCTTAGTGGTGGTCTCAACTATATTTTTCGGTCTGTTGTCTACTATACCAGCGTTAAAGTGGTGTTGTAAGTATAAACAATGATAACTCTGTATATACATACCTAAATTTCTAGATACTTAACTTTTTAATATCTCTGAAAAAGACATGGGGTTGTAACCATTACAGCCTATAAAAGTCCACTGCTGAACATAGAACTCCCCCATGGATTGCCTGATTGAGGGGATTTTGCCATAGTTGCCACGCTTCGCATGTGGTCTTGGCAACCGCAGTTTTTATGAATTTCAGTTTAAGTCAGGAAGGTGCTGCTGTCCACCTCCTGGTTCAATTTCCCTTTGTCGCCTCTTACGAAACCCATGGGACGATATGGGGTAGTTGATATTCCTTCATCGCCACTATACGCTAGATGGAGTTGTAGGTATGAGTAAAAGTAATTGTTAATTCATTCATAAATTATTTATTACCAATAAAATGACTGCCACGTTGGTCTAGTGGTTGTAGTAGTGCGACTACTGATCATGAGGTCCTGGGTTCGAATCCCGGGTCGGGTCAAAAAATAAGTTTATTGAGTTTTTCTGTCAAAAAATTCTCAGTAGCTGCCCAGAGTCAGGAAGTTGGCGGTGTCTCACCCCCGTTCCGCAGAAAGCACGTAAAGCCGTTGGTCCTGCGCCTGATCTCTCTCCGGTCGTGTCGTTTTACCGTCCCATCGGGTTATGAGATTGAGGGAATGGAGTGTGCACTTGTGCTTGCGCATACACTTGGGCACTATAATCCTGTCCTGCGCCGATGGCTAGCCTCCGTTGAGGGGTAGGCCGCCGTGGCCGAAATTTGTTCTGGAGAACATTATTACCAATAAAGGATCACACCTGAACAGAGGCCTTCCAATAGAATGCCTCATAGTATATTTACCATAGATTGTCACGATAGGGAGCTGGTTAGCAACCGCAGTTTTTATCATTTTAAGGTTTTTAAGTTACCAAGTTAAGTTAAGTTTTTAAGTTAAGTTAAGTTAAAGCACCATGAAGATGCCGATATCCATTCCCAGTTTTAGTTGTGTCCATCTTTCGCCTCTTATGACACCCGCGGGATCCTATGGGTTAATAAATTCTTTTACAAGGCGTATGAACAATAATAATTTATTTCAGATGGTTGGTTTGTATCTATATAAAGGACATTATTAACAAATTTATTTTTAAATATAAATGATTCTTTCCAATCCTATTGGGGCACAATAAGAACTTCGTATTGAAAATATTTAACTGCGCAGCTCATATTATACTGCATGCTTACATGGAGCTTTAAATGAGGTGTAAGAGGGAATACACCAGATATCTTTTTGTTTTCTTTCCTGTCTTACATAATACACTAGGATTTTATCCTGTATAATTAAAAGGTGTTTTATATATAATTTGCTTATGAACAAACATTCAGACTTGAAGTAATCGACTTCCGATGGATGGCGGCATAAACATTTTCTTTACGCCAGACTGCGCCCTCCTTTCTGCCAAAGGAGGGTCACGTTCGTATACGGCTTAGAGATCTCTCGACAGATCGGTAAGCCAATCCATAAAGGCGGTGTTAGTGGGTAAAGTAATACCACGCAGCCGGCTGCGTGGTATGCTATGAGCATTCACCGCCTCCCTCCCCCGCTTTCCGGAGGGTTGCCCATATTTGCTTCGGGCGCAAAAAAAAAGCCAGACCATATTATTTATTCTGTGGCCAGACAGGAAATACCCAGACCTGCGACAGGCAGCAGCGTCAAAGGTGCGAGACGTCTGGTGGTGATACTGCGTTCGTTAACCCGTCTCCCAAGCATGACGATTAAACCAAATCCTTCCTACAACTGGAGAAGTATTTGTCCAGTAGAGAATTTTATGGCCTCAAAATAAAAAAGAAGTTTATGGCTGCAGAAAGCACTTCCAACCTTTAATTAACAAAAGCAAGTTAATTACACTACATAACTTGGTTACAAATATATACATATAATTAAAATATAAATTGCAGGTGTCTGCACATTTTATAAAGAATGTAATGACACGAAAGTGGTTTTAAGGGTCTACCTTTATTGTCAAAGTTCACTAGCTATTGTGCGCATTGTTCTGTTTTTCAAATAGTTCTTTTTTGTTTTCAGTGATACTTTTCTACTGTTTAATCGTCGTACGGAGCACGTATTTAGAAATGGAAGAACAAAATAAACCTCGCGTGTATGAAATGCAAACGCTTAACAGTCCCCAACAAGTTCCACTCATAGCTTGATTTATTCTACGTACCTTGTGTAGTTTTTAAATATTCCACATAAATATTTTCAACCAACGTACCTATGTGTTTTATTAAAAATATGGAAAGATGACAGCGTATCTTAGGTAAAGCTCAAGAACACGTGAAATTAAGGGCGTATTTTAAACCCCTTTTGCATTGCTAGTTTTAAGGAAGCTACAAAGATGTTTTGGTAAAATTTTCCAAGAAAGGGTTTACAAAGGAAATAGCCCCTAAACCTAAACTAGATGTCGTATAGCTGCACTAAAGCACTTTATTACTGTTATTGGTTGTGCACCAAGTACAGTATCCTTAGTATATATAAAGTAAATACAAACTCTAGGTTTATTATATTCTGTGATGTAGAATAGCTTAATTCTTAAGTTGTTTAGACATTTGATTTTACCAACTCTAACCCCAAGGCTCCTGGATTAAGGCTATGGCCATCTGTTGAGCTTCCAACCTCTTGCGTTATTATGCTGATGCAATCGTTCAAGTTCGCAACGAGCAATATTTGTGTTGGAGGTTAGCCTGCGCAAGAGCTAGTTCTGGACGTAGGGCACGCCATCATGGATCACGTCGTCCCCATAACTGCCCAAATATAAGCCTGCCAGCATGTCACAGATGTTTATACCGAGGCAGATTTGGACCGCATAATGTCGTCCTCCTCGACTCCTAGCCAACTGCCCCTAGGGAACTGCTGCGGCTTAATCTCTACAAGGGACTTTCGGTTCCGTTGTGCAGAACATTTTGTCACTGGACTTGAGATACCTACAGTGATTCCGCTACCCCAGTATCCATGACTTCCGTATTGTTATCCTCCTCTTTGCTCTGCGGAGTATCTTAAAATTTACCTCAACGACCTTGAAATTTGACGTAAACTGACCGACATGCTAGACAACGTCACGCATTCCTCAAGGTCGGGATATGATCCTCCGGCACCTTAACAATGAGGACCCCATCCCTCTACTTATTGGCCTTGAACAACAGCCATTCCCGGATATTAGCCCAGCGATTCTGGTGCCAGCACATGGCGAATGTAGCGGGAGTCGTTCTAGACCCCCTGGGCGTCTGAGGTAAGAATACCACACATAATTTTTATACGTGGTAGAGCCATATTTGTGTCACGAATGGGTTGGCTCAACCGGGGAGGGACCGTGCTCTCACAGAATACCAGCGTAAAATAGTCGCTTAATACTGCTGTGTTTCGTATGGTGAGTGTAGAGAACCGGAGACCCTTTTTACTTTTCTAATAAAAGTGCGTCCATGTAATTTATTGATTTAAAATTCGTCCCCCTGACTTCCCGCTCCCCATGGAGCCCGCATCTTTGGGGACGCCTTACTTTAAAAAAGGAATTTCAGGGGTTAGGATTACCGGATGAATATACTATATTTTATACTATAAATAAATAAATATATGTCTGTTTTGGTGCCTAATGGCGGGTTACCATGTTCCAATTTTCTCGACGATTTTACTTTCATTATAACAAATTCTACTTGTCGAATATTCTAGATCAACATTATCGAAATAACTGCCTTTTATTGAGTTCAGGTAGTTATTTGCAGGTTATTAAGATATGAATAATTTTTTAATAATTCCTAATATTTGATGCTGGCAAAAATGCTAATTGTACGAGTTACAACCAAACAAAAAAAAAATAGGATTTTAAGTGTTGGTGGCTACACGGAATTTGCAATGTTATATAAAAGTTAATTAAAAACGTAGTGGCTATGTTATACTCTCTGGTAAAATATAAGAGTTTGACGCCAGCGTTTTTATAATCGATCAATCGATTATTTGCATCAATGATGTGTGGTTACGACTTATGAAAATTCCGCTACCCCATATTATTCCACATAGATCAACGTATATGAGGGGAGTAGCCATAGCGATATTTTCCGATACCAAACTGTCTGTTAAACTAGGTAAGCTTGTTATCACAAAAGTAATTCCATATATCCTCTACACTCTGATCTTTAGGAAACCAGAAATAAATAAATAAAAAACAACACGGTAGAAGTTCAAATTTAGTAATTTTAATATCGATAACTATTTACAAACAGGTATATCACAACTGTCGCTCGGTGTCAGCGACAACTTGTATAAAGACTCGGATCAGTCGCTCGACCGAACCACATAAATTGTATGAGGGAAATACGATAACCACAGCCGGAGGACCCAAAAAAACCAAATTTATTGTAATATATTAAATAAAAATTAATTTTACAATTAAACTTAAGTCTAACCGGATCGATGCTAGATCCGGAATGATCAATTTGATTCTACACAATAAAAATGTTGCAATCCGGGAAACGCGCATTGACGTCAATCGGGGTGCAGAGTTAGCAGCGATGATCACGTTGCATCCGGGTGGCGACACGTGTGGGCAGCATCAGCAGGTGCTGTATCGAGGTCATCGTGTATTGCAAATTATTAGGAAATGCTTGATATAACACCTCCCCCCTCAGATCATCACTTATTTTTGAAGATTTATCTGAGAAAATACTGATGGATGCTGATTAGCCTTTCCAGATATCTCGGGTACAGCATAGATTTTGTCTTTGGGAGGTAATCTTTCAGAACTGCATTGAAGCATTCCGTGTCGTCTTATAAGTAGCAGTATAATGAGTGCGAGTGCACTTAATAGAGTAATGTAAAGTGAAAATGTCGTGTGATATATTGTGTAGCCCGGCGATGCTTGCCTTATTTCTAAAGTAGGCTACAATATTAGCCTGTGCTTAGCATCATGCAGTCTTCTTAAGTCAATGGAGTTAAGATGAATCTGAGATTTTCCTTCCAGCGGATCTTCGGTTTCAATTGTCTGCTTCATTATCTTTAACGGCTGTCCTTCGACTACGTCATTCGTATTGGTGATTGTAAAGTCGGGTGTGTCCAAGGAGCAGCTCACAGGAACAGTTGCTAAGTAGGTGCCGTTGAGGATGATGTAATTTTCTTTGCCGCATATGTAGTGTATCCTTGTGGCGTTAGGGAAAGACAGGATGTAGTGTTTCCCGTCAAGTTTTTCCATAGCTGATCTTGATAGAACTATTGTAGCAATGTCGCAGGTCTTATCGATGGCTTGATTTATTAAAAGATTCTGGATACAGTCTGGATCTTATCGTAGCTGATGGTCCATTATCTTTCCACAGAGGTACCAGTCTTTATACTTAGGGCATTCAGCCTCTATGTACACATAGCCTTTTCTGTTGGTTGCTATTAAAGGATAAGGAGGGACGAGGACCTGCTTAAACTTATTGGGGGCCATGGATTATAGAGATCGTAACTATCCTTAGTAAATAGAGGTATATTAAAAGTTATAACTATCCTATTATTTGAGTAATAGTACCATGGTTTAATTATGTCATAGTTCTAATTGCACCACATATTCCTTACCATAAATAGTAATTAATGGGGGGGGGGGGGGGGCGTTGTTTTTTGTTGGAAAGGGGTTGGTTTGGGGGGAGGGGTACGAGGGGGTGGGGGGGCGTTGTGGGGGGGGGGGGGGGTTGAAGGGAGAGGGGGAAGGGAAAAAAAAAAAGAGGAAAATAAAAAAGAAGGGGGGGGGGGCGAGACGGCGAAGAAGGGGGGGAAATTAATGGAGGGGGGGGGGTGAGGAGGGGGGGGGGGGGGGGGGGAAAGGGCCGCCTTTCTCTCCCGTTATGGATTGTGCGTGAGAAAAAAAAGATAAAGAATAGCGTTGAATCATGTGGTTTAAAATATCTATACTAATCATAGAATGATGTAAAGTTAAAGCGTGAATAAAAGCTATTACATTTTCAATTCTAGTTAGCTCGCTAAATATTTCGTCGACATTTTTAGTTGGTATGGCAAGACTTTGAGCAAACTGAGCATATTTTATTAGGATAGATTCTCTATAACTATTGCTATCTAAAATTAACTGTAACGTTTCATTTATCTTTGACTGATTTACGACTAACTTTTCTAACACATTAGAATGTTGGACCATCCATTCTTTACTAAGGTTTACATGATTGTTAAATTCACGAAAAATTACGTTACTATTTACTACTTACGGCATCTGAATTATCTAAGTTGCCAGTAACGCTCTTAATTACTGAATCGAGTCCGTCTATGAGACCTCTCTTTATACGATGGGTTTTAAAGTTTCTAATTGGCTTTAAACTTTATTAAGTTTGATGGACAGATATTAAATTTGCACCTCATAAAGCGCATACGTATCCTTTCCTAGACTTTATCCAAAATATATTACTTGATTCTGCAACTGCGAGATTTTATTGTTAACACCATCTAGTTCTACGAATTGTATAAAAGTATGATAGTGTGTAGTGAGCCTTGTAACGCCAAGCAGAAAAGGTAGAAGTCCGAGGCCATCGTCGAGGCTCTCAATCGTTATCTCCTGGTTCATCCCGTGGGACGCTATCGAAGGAGCAGTCAGGACCAGTAGCACCCCGTAACAGTTGGGCACTTTTGGGCATTCTTTTAGAACGATTTTTGGCAACAGGCCCACGTTTTCGTCAGGAATATATATGTATAGGTAAGTCTGCCTACACTGGGTCACGACTATACCTAGGAGCCAACTTTTGACTACTCGCAAGAGGGTTCTTTACAAAAATGCCCTGCTGTGGCTGATATTCAATTTCGGGGTCGCGATCTTTATTACGGTTATTTATGATGTTAGTACGGTCAGCAAGGCTAAATTCCCTTAATGTTTGATAAACTATGATTGTGTACGTATTGCTGCGTTAGGTGTTTTGTCATGTCTACGTCAAAGGGGTCTCGCGGATCAAAATGCCCCGTTATAATATCGAAAGGTCTGCATTTGGTAAAGCTGTGTACGGAGCTGTTGTAGGCTGAAATTGCGTACGGCATAAGGTTTATGGCATTCTTATTTTTATTCCGTAATTTTACGATTCTGAGATGTTCCAAAATCGTCGCGTGGAACCTTTCTACTATGCTGTTATCGTTTGTAGAGTGGGGTAGTATTCTATGATGGTTAATCTGGTGTAAATTAGTAAAATTATTGAATATCTGGTTGGTGAATTCTGTGCCACTGTCTGATATTATTGTCAGAGGTAAACCATGATGGTTGCAAAAATTTTACAGTACTAGAACGATGCTGATTGCTGAGGCATCGCGAATATGGTACGACTGCGCGTATTTGGAAAACGCATCTACGATAGTCAAATATTTCTCATTTTGTATAGAAAACAAATCTATGTGCACAATTTCGAATGGTTTAGTAGCGGGTGGAACGATGTTAAATTGCGGTTTGATGGGATTACGATCATACTTAACTTGGCCACAGATAGTACAATCATTGACAAATTTGGTATTTTGATCGCGCATTTTTGGCCAATAGTAACGGCAAGACAAGGCAAGATGACACTCATTTCTACCACGTTTTTTTTAATGTATTATCCCTGCTGCCTCAAATAGTCGTAAGTAGTAGTAAAATATACATTTTGCAACCTCAGTTTTCGTTAGCACTAAATTCATAGCCGAATTTTTAAACTTCTCTTGTATAATTGGGATAATGTCGTACATTGCTAGCGGCGGATTTATAAGTAGGGCTGTTTTAACTTTAGGGTTTACGTATTCCCTAATGAGATTTACAACATCATTCTCAAGATCTGATTTAGATACTTGTACAAGTTGTGAGTATTGCAAAATCGGATCGTTAGTTTAAAAGTTTTTTTACATGTTTTAAAACAAAATGTATATTCAACATTAACAACGACTTTCTTCCCTTTCTTCAGGCATTGTGTAAATGGCTTAGTGATGCACGCGAGGTTTGGGATAAATTTTCTATAATACTCAACTAGGCCTAGAAATTGCTTGATTTCTTTGGGGGTTCTAGGCATTGGATAGTTTTCAATGGCCCTAATCTTGTCAGGGTTTGACTTGATGCCGTCTTCGGTAATGATATGTCCCAAATAGGCGGTCTCTAGCTTGAGAAATTCAGACTTGTCCATTTGGACTTTAAAATTTGATTCTCTTAGTCTGGAAAATACCTTTTCAAGATTGATCATAAGCTCTTGAAGTGAGGTACTAAAAACTACTATGTCATCGAGGTATACCAGACATATAAACTTTTGGAGACCCTTCAAAACATTGTCCATCACCCACTGGAAGGTAGATAGTGAACTTTTCAGACCCATGGGCATACGCGAAAATTCGTAATGTCCATTTTCTACATTTAATGCTGTTTTGCATAAAATTTCAAGAAAACCACGATTATTTTTGATCGTAGTTAACTACAGTTAACGACACATTTTTTGTAAATTTGACATGGCAGATCACTTTTTGCAACAAAAAGACTGAACAATTCTGCATTTTTGTAAGACGTCATTTCAGTCGCGCAACTAAATTTAGTCTAGTAAGCACTGAGCAGTGCGGTTGCAACTAGTTTTATTGTACGCATAGGACTGCGTGAACTCTTACTTTGGCACAGAGAAACGCCTGTTATATCATCCCACGAGTGTCATTTGAGATAACAAAGAGACATGAAACACGAAATTCTGATTACAACTCTTACCGCAACCAATCCAAACCAAAAAAAATTGATCAAAACTGCGGATACCTGCCTGCTAAGCGTGGTAACTATGGCGAATAACGCTCTATACTCAACAGTGATCTTTTGATAGGTTTAAATGAATGTTAATAACGAGTCGTTAGCATAAATCGATTATCCCATTAAAAGTAAATTAAATTCAAGATTGGCCGATGAGTGTAAACTAATAGATAGGGGTCCATGCAATTATTATCTTTTATTAAGATTTAAAAACATTTTGAAAAATATACTTGAGTAACGATAAAATAAATCTAAAAAAATGATATAGGTACTTACTGACTCACTTTGGAATCAAAAAATTTTTTTTAATTAATTTACTTTAAAATTTTAGGTAAAGAAGCCTAGCATTTGGCCAAGAAAAGTAGCCCGCGTTTTAGAGACTATATTGTGACAAGTTAGGTTATACGACACTAAAAAGAAACAAACATATTGTTACGAGCTTGAGGTTCGTGACATTAAAAATTGCCGATAGAATTACCTAAACTTTAATTTTAATTTTCTTTACACCAATTAAAACTTAAAACACTAATAATTAATCACACTGATTCACTTTATTCCGCTCCGAAGCTTCGCTTGTCTCGCCGAAGCTTCGCTTGTCTCGCCGAATTCAATACTTCCCCGATCGCATCTTGCAGCGCCTATAAATACAAATTAGCACCGAAACCTCCAGAATATTCAAGTAAACACGCGCAAGGGGTAGAGAGTACGAGTGTCAGCTTCTAGAAGCTTAGTTCTTCGTTTTGACAACAGATGGCGCTGTCGGTTGAAAGATTAGTGATGTCATTTTCTGGAAAGCTCCCCTCGCTCTCGTCTCTGACACTAGATGGCGCTAGTGCCGGGTACACGACGTCGACTTAGGCGCGTAACAATATATATCTACAGAATTTAGACTGCTAGAGAATGAGACAGAATTTTATATTAAATTACTTGTGTTCTGACCATCTATATTACGACTACCTTAGAGTTAATAAATTTCTTTTGATTAAGTAACTTTACCTATCCGCTCAATTGCTTGCGTAAAAAATATTGGTAGCTTACTTTGTCAGTAGGTCGGGACAGTGTTTCGCGCTTTCGACCCGCCGTCAATAAAACTTAATTTATGACTTACTCGAGAGGAGCACTTCAAATATTATAAATGTTATGCATAGCCATTAAAATAAGAAAGAAATTGCTTATGTTATTTTATCAAAATATGATTACAATAATATTTTAGAGGTGTTGAAATAACAAGTACAAGCCATTTTAGCGACTCTTTGTAAAACGTTGGGTTTAGTAAAAAAATAAGATCGATAAGTGTGTGATTATCCATTATATCCCTAAACTTAATGAATTACATGATATATTTATCCATATTATAAAACGATTTAATTTAAAAACATACACATATTAAAACTAATAATTTAAAAAATACACATTGTAAAAATATTAAGTGAAACCTGATGAATAATTAACGGATTGCGCAATTGATCACATTTGTTAGTTAAAATCTAGGCTGTTATTACATCAAAACTTGATCACGTAGACCAAAAACATAGCCACCTTCGTAAAGGAAATTTCATTTACGTTTATACAATTAAAAACAAATAAATGGTTATCTATAAATTCAAGTCGTAATTTACAAATTAAAAGCATGCGGCGTATTTTCAGCCAATTCGCAATGCCTAATTAAATTGTTAAATATGGGAATATATTTCACGACGCAATCAATTACACCTATACAATAAACGGGCAAAGTCCTGAAGTTTTCAAAACATTAGGAAACTTATAAATTATGTTATATTTACAACTAATACAAAATAAAATAAATCTGGCTAAATATGTTCTCAAAAAAGCTGAGATCGATTGCTTGGGGAACGAATCGTAAAGATGGTGGCCGACTTTAGCTGGGGTTGGCACAACATCTAGTAACTGACCTCATACCATAGATAGTCCGAACAGCCCTTTTCTGCAACACAAAGAGGCATTCGATGTCGGCAGCTTTCCCCCACAGTAGTATGCCATATGTCATGAAATGAAATGAATGATTTTATCCAATAAATCTATATTGTATAATAGTTATTGAAAATCAATTTTTTATTTACTGCTGATTCGCAAAAAAAAACCTCTTCCCTGGGAAAAACCGGCAAAAAACCCAGCAGGACCTTTTTGAAACATATTTTAATTAACAATAAATTTATTTTATGTAATTTTTTTATGATTTTTTATAGAAACAGCAGGACGGCGATCACCTCATTCCCAGGGGTTATCCATATCGGGGGTTGAACCAAATCTATGATTTATATATTTGTTTTTAGTTTTAATACATAATAGACTCTGTGCGTTTAAAATAAAGTGCAATTAAAAGAACTTCGTCGCTGTGCAACCACAATTGCAAAGAGCAAAGTTAAGGATTCAGTTTTTGCAACTGTGGTTGCAAGAAGCAGCATTTTTTGAAAACAATAAAATAATTATTATAAAAAGAATACAATACAATACCCTTTATTGAACATTAAAAAATACAATATAACAAGAAACAAACAAAGAGAAAAACAAAAGGCGGTCTTATTGCTATGCAGCAATTTCTTCCAGACAACCTAACTTTTAATTATGGTGGAAGTCTCTGCAATAAAAAAATATAAAAAGTTCTTTAAAATTTACACTCCAGCTACAGTGGCGCCACCCTTATTTAGCACTTTTCTACGGACACTTTTTATACAGAGTTTGTTCTCCTTATCTCTACACTCCATAGTCTAAACGCTGTCTGTCCGACTGATAGTGCTAGTTGTTTGATAACACAATTTGTTTGATTGTCAAAACTGAAGATTTGGACTTGGAAAATATCAAATTATTTTATAAATTTATCAAATCAAACTATAAATTAATCGATTTTCGATCATAAAATATACTCTGATCTGGAATTTTATCTGCAAATGTTATCGATTATATTAGCGGTTATGTTTTATTTAATTTAGTAAAGTTGGTTATTTCGAAAAGTTGATTAATCAATTTTCGACTATTGATTAACTTAACATTATTAGCAAGTTTGCTAGTCATCATCAGTCCACGGAGGTTAGAGAGACCTCCATGATAGAGTCATAGCTTCGGTTTGTCACTTTGTCATTTGATTTTTACTATACTTTTTGATTTAGTCATTTGTCAGTTTGAGATTGAGGCTTGGAGGTTAGAGAACAGGGGAACAATCGCTGTAGAAAATAGTGTCCCAGAAATATAGACAGAATAAATGAGGCGCTGCGATCGCTAAGTTACCTCAATAAAAGCAGGCTGTTGTGCGCCAGTTCGAAATGATTATAATATCATTCAAAGAAAAAAAACGAAATTTCAATCGTTCTCCTGTTTTCTAACCTCCATGGAGGTTAGAGAACAGGAGAACGATCGCTACGTGCTAAAGCATAGCCTGCCTGTCTCTGAAAATTTGTAGAATTTATAGCCGCGCTGACGTCGGTAAGTAGTATCTGCGAAGTATTTTTTTTTAATTTTTGACAAAAAGAAACATTAAAAATGGGAAATATGAGAAATAAAATAATAATAATAAATCAACAAGCCGTGCTCGAAAATGACCGCGCCAGGCTCTACTGGGACCGGGCCATCATCACGGACAGGACTATTCTTACGAATAAGCCTAATATTGTGCTGGTGGACCGGGCACAGTCAAGGATATTTTTGGTCGACATTACCATTCCGTATGACAAGAACCTCGTGAAAGCCGAAACAGATAAATGAACAAAATATCTGGACCTGGCTCACGAGGTGACTGACATGTGGGGTGGTATGCCGACCGAAATTATTCCTGTAGTCGTCTCTGCGAATGGGCTAATCCTAGTCAGCCTCTCGGGTCATCTGAGGCGATTGGGACTCCGTGACGGACCGCTCCGGGCTCAAATGCAGAAGGTGGTGCTCCTCGATACCGCCCGCATCGTCCGCCGGTTTCTTTCCCTTTCCTCCTGATCCTCAGCCGTTTCGTCTCCCTGTGAGGGTTCGATCTGGTTGGGCTTTTATTTATTTATGTATTTTTGTATTTATTATATTTTATTGATATTTATGTATATTTATCTTTTCATTTTAATTTATAATTATATATTTATAGAACCCAACCAGATGAGAAAACTATATAGATACCCCACATAATAAATCAACAATAATTAATAATTTATGTTTGTAATAATTTATAATATTTGTAATAATTAAAATTATAAAACACTAAATTCATAATTTACTTACTAATAAATACTAATAATAAAAATAAATAATAATCATATCGTTATTTCCTGTTTTTTTTCTTTGATTAATATTATAATCATTTCAAACTAGCGCACAACAGCCGCTTTTATTGAGACAACTTAGCGATTGCAGTGCCTCACTTAATCTGTCCATTTTTCTGAGACGCTATTTTCTACAGCGATCGTTCTCCTGTTCTCTAACCTCCATGATTGAGGCGCTATCAATAAGTTATGGGAGTTTCGGCGGGAACTTGGCCGTCGACGTACTGTCACTCCGGTTTTGTCGCTTAAATAATGGTTTGAAGTGGATTACAATTAGTAAAAGTGATGTGATTTTGTCAATTAAGTGCCTGCGCATGTGAACTATTAGAGAAAACGTCGAAACAAGTGCTTTAATGTTGATATAAACCTCAAGTTAATTTGATCGCTTAGGCGCCTTATGAACTTAAGTGGCTGTCGTCATCAACAGTCCGCTGGGTTGAGCTGTCGTCAAAATTTCCCAAAAATTTCGCAATGTGACGCATCAGCATATTGTGAAGAAAAAATATATAAAATGAAGATTCCGAAAGAAATGATAGGCTCAGAAGGGCTAGAACCCAGAGCCGTAAAGCCAGTTACATAACAAAACATTAAGTTATAGGCTCACAAGGGCTAGAACCCGGGGCCGTAAAGCCATTAGAAAACATTAAATTATGTCAAAAGTCAAACTAACAAAATAACCTACATTTACATTATTAGTAATATTGATGCTAAATTGAATAAATGTAGTTTTAATGTTTTCAATTGTACTTCAATAATAGATAAATATATATAACTGAAATTCGTTTCAGTATAATTTTCAGCTTGCTATGAAGTGGTGCAAATGATAAGAACTACATTTTTACATCACTTATATATGTTAGACATTAAAGCATTCAACTTTCATTACAATAAATTATTACTAAAGTATATAAGTATTAAAATCATTACTAAAAATGTCAAGTAAATATCATCAGACCTCTCACTTGACTGCCCAAAATCAGGTTTATGATTTGTTGCCCTAAATGCTAACCGTTTAGTGTTCAATATTAAAATATACATCTTCAGATATTTTTAATTGTTTTTTATTATTGATTTTGATTGCAGCTTATACAATGGATAAACGAAGCAGGAATGTCAGAAGGAACAAAAAAGTCAAATTTGCTAAGAAAAATTGTCGAAGTGATGCTACATCAGGCACCACAAACAGTACCACTTTATATGGAAAACATCTTAAGTTTTGTCAGTGATAAGTCCACAGAAGTGAGAAAACAGGTTGTGGCTTTTATAGAAGAGTTAAGGTATGAGCGTTATATCTTAAATCTGCCTTTTCACTTTAGAATTATGGTTTTCCTAAACTCTTGTGTGCATAATTGTGTTGCTGTATTGCTAAAGATATTGGTTTTAGTAAAAAATCACTCAATCTGGAAAGGATCAATTCAAATCCTGTAGCATATTTTTTTATATATTCAATATGGATGACAAACGATCACACAGTGGTAAGTGAATCCTGTGCCCTATGATATGTGACCTACCCTTACACCTATCCTCGATTAAATTAAAAATTTCATTTACTTTACATTAAAAAATAGGCAATCATAGATAGAATGTCAAACACACTAGTATTTTTGTTGTCATGTATTTTTTTGATCAGTAACACTTGTGATAAAACATGTAACAGAGATCATTAATGTAGCGGTAGCAGTATTGACTGTCAATTAAACAATTGCAGCTACAGTTCAATAAGCACATGTGTGTTGGTTGAATGGACAATCTATGAATAAACTACATTATCATTGAATTGGAAATTTAAGAAATCATTTTAATTTAGAAATCTTATTTTAGTTAAGTTACAGCCTATATACGTCCCACTGCTGGGAACTCTACTCATTTCTGAGAAGGTTTTAAGACAAGAAAGTGTCTGCTGCGCGCCCCAATGGATGTTGGCAAACTTCACATGTCTACAATTTTTTTTTTATCTCAGACATGCAGGTTTCCTCACAGTGCACACCTTCACCCCTGAGCACATGGTAAATCAGCACTTAAAATTGCAATTAACAATTAACACCACTTTAATTAGCACCCTATTTTGGCTATTACTGTTTCTGATGTGCTGATATTTAGCATGCTGTGTTCCATTGCTTGTTGGAGAATTTTAAGTATAGATAATATTTTCTTTATGAGAGCCCAACTCTAACATCCGTATAATAAAGTGGGAAGTACAGTAGTATCCATCGTAAAGCCATGCTGCAGCTATATTAGTTGTAGCATGAATGGGTCGGCTAGACTGGGGTAGTACCACACTCTTACTTAATACTAGCGTAAAATAGCGCTTAAGGCTGTTGTGTTTCGTGTGGTGAGTGTAGAGAACTGAAGACCATTTTTACTGGATTTAATATATATTAAATAGGTATTCCATCAAAGTTCTCAGGGGTGACAATGCATCTGCAATTTAATTATTCATCGAGGATAGTCTATGGGTCACAACATCCACTTACCACCAGGTGGATTGTGTGCTAATCCTATTTAAAAAAAACTTGCTTCTTTAATTTAATGGGTAGTTTTCCTTTGAAAATATGTTGTAATGACCAGTATTATCTTTAGGCTAATTTAATTATTTTATTAACTTCAATAGTTATAAGTTGTGAGAGTAAATCTTTTGTCCAAGATCTGATTTGATGGTTTTGAAACTGAACAGGCACTATTTTTTTAAGTTTTGCATGAGTTTATTTGTAGGCCACATTTTCTGATTTCTATGTCAAAAGACTGAACCATATACACTAAAGTATTATATTTTTATAGAAAATGGGGAACATAGACCTGACCCATTTTGAAGCATCTCATTTAACACAATGAGTGATATTTTAATATTATTTTTATTATCATCAGAATGAACATCAATGAAACATGAATTGTATTTTATGTTTCATTATAGTTTTGTGATAATAGAACTTTTTACTCATTTGGGATCATTATATTTAATTGTGAACTTTAGTATTTTGTATATTTTGAGACCTTTTTTAATTAAAAAAGGGGCTTCGATAGTGCAAGTTTGCACAGGAGAAGACTGTTAACATACACCCTGAAGAAGTCAATCTTATAGGGACTCGGAAAAACAGACGCCGGCAGGGCATTCCACGCCCCTGCTGTGCACATTATAAAAGTTGATTTATAGCATTAAGTGTGAATATTCAAAATGTCAGTCAAGAGTGAATGTAACCTGCAGTATGTCTAGTATTCCAATAGGGGAATGGAGATGGCGGTATGAACTTATGAATCTCATAGGCATACTCTCCATAGTATAGTCTCTAGAAGACCGACAAACAAGCAACTTGGCGGCTAAGCTGTGAAGCTTAGTTTACACTAGCTTTTTGTTGCTGATAAGCCTCTTGGCTCTACGTTCCACTGAGTTGAGTGCGGCAAGTTGATATTTTGCCGAGCCATCCCAAAGGGACTGCAGTACTCCATGCATGTTCGGACTTGAAGCACAAGTCAAGCAAACCAGGTGTGAAGTATCTCTTCACCTTGTATAGAATACACAGTTTTTTGGCCGCAGTTTGTACTTTCGACTCAATGTTAGCGCTGAAGTTGAGATTAGCACTCAACTGTATACCGAGAAGCTCAAGATGATCAGTAACTTCTACAGATGTATCTCGGAAAGTAGGAGTCAGGAGTCAGATCAAAAGGACTCTGTTTTATGGAGAACAAACATGCCTGTGTTTTGGCGATGTTGAAAATAACCAAATTGTCGTCACCCCATTTGGAGAAACTAGACTTAAGATCACATTTATCTGCACCATGCATCTATGACTACCCTGATCGACCGTTCACTCAGAAAGTTAGATATCCAGTTGCAAAATTCAGCGGGGATGCTGTAGGCAGGAAGCTTACTCAGCAGACTTGCTTGCCAAACCCTGTCGAAATCCTTCGAGTTATCGAATGAAACTGCTAGAGCTTCACCGTCCTTCTCGATGGCCTCGCCACATAAGTGCGTGACATACACAAGAAGATCCCCAATGGACTGTCCCTGGCTTGAGCCGGTGGTCACTCAGGAGATCATTTGTGTTAAGGTATGTCAGCAGCCTACTGTTTAAAACCATTACTTTATAATAGTATGAAGGTGATGGCAATTGGTTGATAATTACAGGGATCAGCACGACTACCCTTCTTGGTTACTGGTTGCAATCTTGGCAAGCTTCCAGGATTTAGGCACTGTTCAAGTTTAAGGGAGAGCCGTTACAGACAGGTCAGAACAGGAGACAACTCAGGCGCACAATGCTTAAGTACCCTTGCAGGAATACCAACAGGTGCACTGGCCTTGTTCATATCTAGGTTTTGCAAAGCTCAACATACCTCTTTCTATGGATAGTGACTTTCGACACCGAATCACACCAAGGAAGGGTTGGCAGTTGCTTAGAAATGGCAAAATTTGGATTGGACATCCTTAGACAGGGAACAATATTTCTAACTACTAGGAGGCTTGGATGCAAGTCTGATTCCTATACGATTGACATGGTCGAATCGTGGTGCCTCAGAGAACTCATTGCAGGACAAATTATGACTTACGGGCCTCAGCACGAGCACAGTCCGCATTATACCAGGGCTGAGCCTTGTGACCGAGCGGTATGTCGAGAACGGAATAAAATATTCAATTCCCTGTCGTATCACGTCTGCAACCGCATCAGCAGAACAGGAGGGTTCATCGGAAGAAAAGCACACTTGTCACCACAGATATGAGGTAAATAAGTGCCGCATCTGAAACCAGTCTGCTGACTCGTATCGTCATACTCTCCTCGTGCTCGCTAAACAGTCATCCGGAGGAGAGATGATCGATACGGATTGCATCAGACAGTGATCGAATGATCCCAGCGAAGTTGAGACAGATACCGAGTGCCTGTCTGGATCTGTTATCAGTAGAAGGTCCAAGCAATTGGATGTATATTAAGCTACATCTGGCACTCGCGGCCACTACTTGAACCAGCTGAGTGAGATCTAGCGATAACCCAGGTTTGCGTGCCAGCTTCCCAGCATGGTCGATTTTCTCGTATGGCAACAACTACTCCTTGTGGTGAGCGGTAAAGTCCCCGAGAAATCTAGCTCCGCAGATGGATACCGTTGTTGGGCTTTATCTGCCATTTCTATCAGTTGTTCAATGAGCCTGGTCGTCTCCTGATCTCCGCTGTGCAATCTATAGACCCAGGCATAGATGGGTGTCTCTGCACCGGTGTCCACCAAAAACCACATAGCAGAAAACTCTGAAACCTTATAGCAACGGAGACGCCGACAAAAAACGTTTGAACTCATGTTCAAACGTGTAACCTGGGTTACACACAGTTGCGGTACGCCAAACCAGACGGAGTTGCTATCTGCATCTCCGTTAAGATCAATAAGTGCGGCTTCTCGGTCTCGAGGTGGTGGTAACCCGGATCGAGGTTAATGTGCAATCCTTTAATGTTCGTGAGGTGTACTTTAAGCGGGAGGAAGTGCCACCGTTGTTTTGCCATATTCTTTTAACAGTTTTTTTTTAACTTTTCATGTTAGTTGTGTGTGTTTTGGTGGGGAAACAGTTGAGAAATCAAGGCGCCGCTAACTATGCCAACTGAAGACTCAAGAGCTTAGTTAATCGATGGAAAACTCATTTGAAGACCGCGAGGACGCCCGAGCCCATTCAACGGGAACAATAAGACCGTGCCTCGGCATGGTCTTATTGTTCCCGCTTTTCTCCAGAATGCGTAACCCGGTACAGCTCTGAAATCCAGACTGTCTTAAACGGCGCAACTGATAGTCCTTCTGTCCCTCAAAGGCACTGGTCCTTTTACTCACAAACGGAACGCAATGAGCTGCTTCGCGCCTGACTCCGACGGGAGGGAAGTAGCAAGCCAGGAGGCCTTTTGCGAGGCCTTCCACCGCATGATAGGATCTTCAGTGATCATCCGCCGTTGCCCGGGTGGACCGCTCGGAGATAAACATTTTAATAAAAAAAAAGAGTTATCAATATACTGTATTAATATAGAATTATAATATAGTACAAAATTAATTTTCGTTTAATAACCTGATGGTTAGCGGCTACTGCAGTCCAATCACACCTACAAATCCTACCATCAACTTCTACAACTGCTACAGATGTGTTGTCACCACTGAGGACTAAAATTAAATTCCTCACAGTCTGTACTGGCCCTCTATACTCTTATACTCTATACTCTTGGACTGGAAGACAGCAGTGCAGGCAATGCTGCTTGGCCGCAAAAGTAAATGAGATGGTGGTGGTAGGACTCCTTTTTCACCCAGACACACCCCTGGGTGAAAAAGGAGTCCTACCACGTAGTGACCTATAGTCCGTTCGCGTAATAGAAAATAGTGAGTCATCAGTGCAACTACAGGCTAAAGGTGTATTCACAGTGGAATAAAAATTGTTTTTTTTTTTCAAACATTTAATTAAGTTTAATGGAAACAAATTTTCTTAAAATTACTTAAATCACTAATCAGTATCGCTAGATTCTCCAGTTACATTCATTATGAAAGAATTTTGTTCTGCAAGTTTCATAACATTTGTCTAGTTCATCTAATTTATCAACCGTTGATAGTCGAGCTCTTTTTTCACGGGTGATTTTAATGTGTTAGTATCCTTTTGTTCTTTAATAATTTTATAAACAGTATTTTCGGACACACCACATGCACTTGCTGTTTTTATTACTGTGCTCTCCACAGTCGCATTTAAATCACACAGTTTAAAGTACTTATAAACATTGTAAATTACGCGTCTCTCTCCGCTATGGATTATTGATCCACTTTTATTCTTTCGAATAGGTGATGTATTCATTTTCAAAATTTAATGTTGAACGAGTAACACGCAAAATACACAACCGTTATGTTCGAAGGCCTGACTTCAACTGGTCACTGTGAACTCGACTTTCTAATTTCTTGCATTTTAATTGGCTGGGGGGGCGTGGCCAGGCCGGCGGACAACGATGACTCACTATTTTCTTAACGCGAACGGACTATAGTACCTTTATCATTTAGTAAATAATGATCAATCATGTCATGAATATTGTTTATTATTGAGACTTGTTAGAAATTTTGAAACACGAGTGGACACAAAGTATTGTCTGTCTTATAGTTTGTATACATTAATCAAATAATTTCAAAGCATTCAACACAAACCAGGACACATGGAGGAATGAAGTTTTTAACCGACTTCAAAAAAGAAGAAGGTTATCAATTCAACTGCATTTTTTATGTGTGTCATCTCAGAACTATTTTCTAGGTGTACCGATTCTGGTGATTTTTTTATATTATTCTATCTATTTGAAAGCTAGTGCTTCTTATGTTGGCCCACATAAATTTGATCAGGATCTGACCAGTAGTTTTCGCTTTATCTTTAATAATATGTATTTAACAACATACGATGTTCTCATTTTATATATATTGAAGGCGGTTTTACAAAATTTTAATTTTACCACTTGTGTAAATAGCAATGACTGTCTGATACTTCTTTAAGTGACCTAAATCACACCTCAAATCTATTGAATGTCAATGTTATAGTTTTTTTTTAATTATAGAACTTTATTTCAGTAAAAAATATCCGGAATATCTGCCAAAAATCATTGGACAGTTACAGTTGTTGGTTATAGACACAGTGATAGCTGTACAGAAGCGTGCTATACAAGCTGCCAGCATAGTGTACCGAAATGTTCTTATATGGTTGTGTAAAGGCAAAGCAGACCATGCTGAAATGCAGTATGTTTGGGACCATCTCACCAAATTAAAGGTTTTTATAGATTATACTTTAGTTGTGTATGCAATTAGTGCATGCAATTGAGGTAGGGCGGGATATGCTCTTCAGTCCAATTAAGACACATCATTGTAATTAGTTAGCGGAAGGTTGCAAAGTAATAAATTATTTAAAATAAATTTAACTATTAATGCCATGTCTAAAACAGATAGCATTTTTAAAAATACCTTCTCGCGCCGCGTGTCGGCACTTCACAATCCAGATTAAACAAATACTTAGTGATTCATTATCATCATTTACAGGCTATCAAAGTCCACTGCTGAACATAGGCTCCCTCATAGATTGTCTCATATCCATAAATATTCCCCATAATTGACATATTGTCGTGACGCTTAGCAGGCAGTTTGGCAACCTCAATTTTTTTTATTATTTTTAAGTAGCTATCGGGACAATACTGCTGCCCATCTCCTGGTTCATTTCCCTCTATTGCCTCTTACAACAGCATCAAAATGATGTTGAGTATAGGATAGGGTATCAAACGAGCACACAGTCCACCTGATGATAAGTGGTTGCTGTAGCCCACAGACATCTACATCTGGATTAAGAATCAAAATGTAGATGCGTTGTCACCCGTGGGGACTAAGATTGGAAGCCTCCTTTCCAGTAAGAAGGGTCTCCGGTTCTCTACACTCACCATACGAAACACAGCAGCGTTAAGCTGCTATTTTACCATCCGATCCGATATCGGGCCGACCCATTCGTGCTACAACTACGAGTATACTTCTTATTTAGCTGCAGCGTGGCTCTACCACTTAGAAATGAAAAGAGAAATGAATGAGGGAATAGAGAGCATCTGTACCTACGTATACACGTACATTTGTGCATTATAATACTGTTTTGCGCAGACGGCTAGTCCCTGTTGAGACAATGCGCGGTCTGTCTTGAGGTCATTATTATTATAGTAAAAATCAAGGTCAATAACACCAAACAAGGCAAATAATAAACTGCATCTCAAATCTTTTCAGTTGCTGATTTTGAATATGATTGATAGCGAAAATGAGGGTATTCGGACACATTCAATAAAGTTTTTGGAAGAAGTGGTATTGTTGCAGAGCCCTAGCGAAGGCTCGGGTGAGGACTTCAGCCTCGATAATATACCAACACATTTGCCTTTCTTGAAAAGGCGCACGCTTGAAGAGGAATCTGAGTGAGTAATAATTTTTTATAGCTCAAAATAATAATTACAACAGGCGTTATTAATATTAGTGGTTAGCGGCTCCCGCGGCCTATTATCCCGATTTATCAAAGTGGAGTTGTTTAGATCTAAGATAATTAAGTAAAGATCATTGTTGTAGCAATTTTTTTAAATCAAATTTAAAATTTGTGTCCTAATGGCATTTAAATAAGTCAGTCATAATAAATCAGTCAATATAAGGCAGCTATTTCTAGCTATACTTTTTAATTTTATTTATCTATATAGAAGAAATAAATAAATCATGTGTAAACACACAAAGAAATTATATTATAATATATCCCGCTTTCCCGCTGCTAATCTGTGAATTTAAGTCGTGTCTTGCGATACATTTGAGATCTATTAGAGAACACTAGATCCTGACATTTCCCTTTTTATGAATTTAAAAGTAACAAGACAGATTCATTGATTATCTTATATCACCCCTATACAGTGAACTTCTCCTTCATCAGTCCATAGAAGTCCAACAGCCAGCCGTTGTAGGGGGGATTTGTCCCAATTCTCACTCTTAGCAGACGGATTGGCAATCGCAATAACAGGCTCTTACATAGGACGCCGCTGCCCGTCGCCGGTCTGAATATTTAACACCTGTTGCAAATATGATGGTATACTGCCGTCTACTGCCATCTATCGGATGTCAAAAGATTGTTCTTGCATTACCCATAGTTGTCTCTTTACAGCACCCAATAGACCAAAATCGGTGATGAATTCTCTTCTGCCCTCACCACTCGCCATATACAGTAAATGGGCTTTGAGGCATAATTAATTAAATTATGTATATTCCCTTTGATTTCAGACATATATTCGAGCTTCTAATAAAATTCCACAACTCACAACACATATCCAGCGTTAACCTAATGGCCTGTATGACCACGCTATGTCTTCTCGCAAAGGTCCGACCTAAGTACATGCCGCGAGTCGTCCAAGCGTTAGGTGACTTGCACACTACATTACCACCCACGTTGTCGCAATCGCAAGTGAATTCAGTGCGTAAACACTTGAAAATGCTCTTATTGAATTTGATAAAGCATCCTTCCTCTAACGATATGCTGCCCCACCTGACGCAACTTCTCGCCGATATAGGCATGACGGCTCAAGAGATTAACAAGGCCATACCGAAAGAAAGAAGGAACAAGCGCGTTAATGAGATAAAGAATGACGATACCCCGGCGAAAAGGCTTAGAGTCGATTCACCACAAAGCAATAGTCAAGGTAGTGACAGCAACAGTCGCAGTGACTTTGTATACGAAGATGATTCAAGTCAACAGAGCGTGGTAGCAGTCACTAAGGCAACTGTGACCGAGGACTCAATATTCGATGGGTTGAACAACGTTGAAAACGTCGTCAGCCTTGTAACGCACACTCTCGTTAACCACCTCCCGATCAACATACCGAGTGGTTTCTTCACAGCGTACAAACCTATACCTAACTCGGGAAGTAAAGCACAGAAGAGGAATTTGGCTAAAATGTTGCTAGCTCTGATCAAAGATGAGCCAGCCCCGATTCCACCACCAGTGCAACCTCAGCCTTCATTGTCAGACCTTGCTGCGAAAATACCGTTGTTAAGAGACGATGATGAAAAAATAACCTTGAAAAACGCCGTAGCCAAGTTACAGGAGTCAACGAAAGCAGAGAAACAGATAGAAAATGCTGTGAGCAAGTTAATGGAAGAGACTAGACAAGAGCATTTGAAGGAAGAAGAACGAAAGGAGAAAGAGAAGGAGAAGTTAGTTCCACCGCCAACTCCAACTATTCCTAAATTAAAACATAGAGTAAAGTTGTTGAAATTGCAAGAACTTACCCGTCCTATACCTAAAGAGATAAAGGAGAAACTGATGCTGCAGGCAGTGGAAAGGATACTCAGGGCAGAACAGGACTGTGCGATAGGAGGCGCCTCGCAGATTCGCACGAAATTTATAACAATCTTCGCCTCTAGTTACACATCAGACATCAGGGATTTGGTTCTCAACTACATTTTAGAAGATCCCGTCAACAGAATCGACTTAGCCTTGTCCTGGTTGTACGAAGAGTATGCTATCATGCAAGGCTTCAATCGACATCCAGTGACGTTAAAGAGTTTTAATGAGAAACACGATCAGAACTACAACCAGCTCCTATGTGCCTTGGTGACCCAGATTTGCGAAAGAGGAGACCCCAGTTTAGAGAACAGCAAGGATGTACTGATGAGGAAAATCTACTTAGAGTCTCCGGTCGTGACTGGAGAGGCGATAGATTACTTGAAGCATTTGGTCACTGAAGAAAAAATGGCGCTTTTGGCTCTTGATTTGTTGGAGGAATTGTGTATCATGAGACCACCTAGAGCGCATAAATACGTCCCGTCTTTGGTAGCTCATGTGTGTAAGTGCAGTTTGTATTATTTTATTTAGAGGAAGAGTACATAAAATATTGCTTTGGTGATTATGTTTTAGATTGGATGTACCACAATGAAAGTAGTTTATAAATCCTATCATCTTACAATTCTTCTTCATCATCATCAGTCTATTAACGATCAGATGTTGGACATAGACCTCTTAACCAGATAAAGTTACAGCCTATATACATCCTACTGCTGGACGCTGGCCTCTGATTTTTTAGAGGGTTGGAGGTCAAGGTAATGTCCGCCGCGCTGCCCCGTAGCGTGTTGGCAAACTTCACATGTCTTCAAAATATTTTTTTTATATCTTACATAGCATTATAAGTGGTAGAGCTACCCTGTAGCTATATTATGGTTGTAGCACGAATGGGTCAGCTCGACCGGGGAAGGACTACGCTCTCACAGAATACCAGCGTAAAATAGCAGTTTAATACTGCTGTGTTTTGTATGGTGTGTAGAGATCCGGAGACCCTTTTTTACTGGAAACGAGGCATTCCATCTTAGTCCTCAGGGGTGACAACGCGTCTGCGTTTTGATTCTTAATCGAGGATTAATGTAGATTACTATGGGTTACAGCATCCACTTACCATTAGGTGGACTGTGTGCTCGTTTGTCATAAAAAAATGCATTTTTCCTCACGATGTTTTCCTTCATCGCCGAGTATGTGGTAAATCAGCACTTAAAATTGCAACTAACAATGTTTTCGCCTGTTTCTTTTGATCCATATAGTATAAACCTGAAGTGAAAAACGGGCAGTATCTACCTAATGGTAAGTCAGTGCTATGTCCATAGATATCAACATCTACCCACAAATAAGTACCGAAATGCAGATTTGTTGCCACCACTGCGGACTAAGATGGCTTGCCTTTTTATATTTCTAAATATTTTCATATTTAATTTTATAAAATAATATATTGTAAACTAATGTTTTAAAAAAGTCCTACTGGATCTTGCTAGTAGTTTTCAGAACAGGATTTTTCCGAACCAGTACCAAAGCTAAAATGACTTGATAAAAATGATTCTATTCTATTCTACCATTAAAAAGTGTTACCGTCTCTTTTAAGTGTGGAGTGTTTACTTGTTTGTGAGTCACAAATGAGTACACAGTTTTATTTATAGTTACATGTTTTATTCTATAAAAACAAAGGAACACAATCACTAACAGATACACTAGATTATATACATAGTATATACAACATTAATATAATTAACGCAATTTGAGAAAGTAGTTTGTTCAGAATCGTTTACTGAATCGATTCCTATTATTTTTAATATAGGTAATTTTTATCCCAAAAATAATTAAAACTACGTAAATTACAGTCACACTAAATCTGCACAGTCAAAACAAACTGAAATGGACCGTAACTTAAGGCAATAAGACTTTTAAGAGTGCAGTTTTATTTATATTGTTACTAATTCTGTCATTCAATAAAAATAAAGAAAAATGAACTTTATTTCAATTATGTTAAAGTCTTTGCGTTCGTGATATTGTACTGTGACGACAACATTCTTCCGGAATTAGTGTAACGAATTTGATTAATAATCAGTGCATAAAAATGTTTAACTAAAAATTCAGTGTATGTATTATCATTATTACATAATATACTAATTGGGGTGTCTGAGGGTGTGCGTTAATTACGTTACATATTGTATATGAAGATATTTACTATTCGACAGTAAACGAAAATGAAGAAATCCGGGATGTAGCTCTTAAATCGACTGTCAAAATCTACAAGCAGAGCACAGAATCGGCCAAACGTGTGATAGAGAAACACGCTCTCTTATACCTGGGCTTCATTTCACTGTCTATGCCACCTCCAGAGTTGGTCAACATGCGACAAGTCAGGGTTTGGACGGACGACCTCTATAAACTCTGTTTGAATCTGGTAATGGCGTTGTTCCCGGAGAAAGAAGGTAATTAAAAGTGTAGTAATAATAATAATAATAATGCTTTATTTTATTCATAAATTTTAACAAATAAATTTAAACTCTCTGACTCCTGATGTAGGTGAAACCTGTATCAAGAGCCAGTGTCTTCTCACAAAAATAACTGTACAGATTACATATATGTTGACAAAAATAAAAAATCTATTAATACTAAAATTAAAATTAAATGATGAAATGTGGGTGTGTGCAAGAGAGCGCTCGCTCGTGTGTGCGTGCGTGCGTTCGCGCGTGTCTGTGTGCGTAAGTGAATGAGGATATGATGTTCTGTAGGTTAATTTTAAGGCAAATGTGATTCTGTTTCGTGGTAACGATAAGCGGTATTAATTTTTTATATATAGGTACGTAGTAATATTAAATATGTTCTTTATATTTTATCTTCAGCTGAAATATAATATTGTGTAGCCTGTTAAAAATCCTGACTGCTGTACACGTCTCTTCCATTGTAGGAGGATTTATTTTTATTACCAATCTTAAAAGACAGGTTGAGTCTAGGAACGTAGTAGCGGCAGCTACTACCAGGCACGAGTTTGCGTATTTTAGTTTGCATTTATGTAGTAACGGAAAGATTAAACAGGCTATGAGGCATTCCATGTCAGTTCCCTGTGGTAACAGTATTTGTTTACGGTTAAAGCTAGACGTACAAAGAAAATAAATGATGCAAATACCAAGTTAAAACCAAGCTTAACTTATTGTAAAAACACAACCAACAACATGGTTTTGTGTTCGAATGTGCGTCAAGTTGTGAACTTTTACAAGGTTGTTAAAGAAATAAAGAAACAACATGTGGTTCGTGCGTGCGTGAAGAAGTTGAGCATTGTTCCAGAGTCTATCGTTCCGTGTTGGACAGTGGGTTAAAGATATAAATTTCTCAAAAGATTACTGGTATAAGCCATTTAACAATTGAATCACATAATAAAGTTCACTTTCTTCATGCTGCTTGTTATATGTACCAAAAGCACAGTCCACGAAATTTACAACAAAATCCCAGAAAATATACAAAATTTGTCATACACAAAGTTCAAATACTTTATTAAACTAAGTTTGTATAAAAAGGGTAATAATATTAAGGAATTTATGGATGATAATAACCCCTGGGGAGGGTGATCGCTACCAAGCTATTTCTAATTTGTTTTGTGTTGTTAATTGTAAACATGATTGTGAACTATTATTTGAAAAAAAAATTGTCCCGCTGGGTTTCTTGCTGGTTCTTCCCAGGACAGAGGTTTTTTTGCGAACCAGTGGTAAATAAAAAAGTGACTTTCAATAAGTATTGTTTATAAACTACATTGAAAAAAAAAGTTTCTGTTTCTGTTTCTTTAATCGAAGAAACTCACGTTACTTGCTCGCCCAATTACAAAAAAATCGTTTAAAAGGCAGATACAGTCAGCATTACTTATAGTCGTTGATCGCTTAAATTAACCATTAACAACATAATATCTCTTTCTAATGACATTTAGTGAAAAGAGAAAGTGTAACTGCAAGCTTTTCATTTTTTATAAAGAAACAATTAATTAAACTGGTTAGCGTAGTTAGTGATATTCAGAGGGTAGATTGGCATAAAAAAGTGAAACATTATAAGATTCAAATTTCAGACTTATATTTGATATTGGCGACGCCCATAATATTAAGTAGACACCATGAGGTCGACTGTTTTCTCGCTTGTCAATCTATTACAGTATAAAAATTGTCTGCAGAGCTAATAGTGGAAGTAGCCCGTGTGTACGGGTGCTCCGGTGCGGAAGCTAAGCGTTGCGTGCTTCGCTGTGCCGAAGGTCCTCTTAGAGCCGCGGCCGCAGCCCCGATTCCCTCCAGTGATGAGAACGAAGCTCCCCCAGGAGCTTTACGTCCCTCATTCCAAGCACTGCTTGATGAGTGTCCGAGAGGAGCCGAGACCTTGTTGACGCGTCTAGTTCATATACTTACCGAGAAAGGTGGGTACTGTCTTTATTATACTAAAACATAAATGTGGTAGAGTTGTGTTGCAGTGTATTATGCTGCTATAACAGATGTAGTCGACGTGGAAGAACTACATTGAAGAAAATACCATGCGAAATAGCAGCATAGTAGCTGATGTAGTCGTATGGTAATGCATAGTACCCCTTTGACAAAAAAAGGGCTTCCATCTTAGTCCTTAAAAGCATCTGTATTTTCATTATTAGTTAAGGCAAAATGATGGTGTCTAGGTACCAACATCCGCTTTCTATCAGTGGATTGTACTGTTACGACAGCCAGTTGCGTATTGCATCACGTTGTACCAGAACGTTCCTGATGATAATGGTCAATGAACTCTGTCACCTCAGTCCCCCTCATGACCATGGGTGCTGTAAAATACACGCAAAGTCGGGAATTTCAAATAAGTTAATATACGCCATAAAATCCATAAAATTTAAGTTTAAATAAACCTAAGTTTTATGGATTTGATTTTGGATAAATTTTATTAACTAGACAGAGGCCATTTATTTAAATAGTTAATAAAATTTGTACCCAATAACATACAATTTTCAACCGACTTAAAAAAGCAGGAGGTTCTCAATTTTACTGTATTCTTTATGTGTTGCCTCAGAACTTTTTTCTAGGTGAACTGATTTTGATGATTCTTTTTTTATTTGAATGCTGGTGGCTTGTCATGTGGTCCCATACAAATTTGATGAAGATCTGTCCAGCAGTTGTTGAGTAATACTTAATATTTTTTTTTTTTTCTTTTTACATTTAGCAATTACTATGTAAAAAACATAGCCATTCGTAACTAAATGTATGAATCTCCACACATATAATATTTACTAGTGATCGCCTAGTGGCCGAAGGTATATGTTTAGCAAGCTGTATTTAACATTCTACTGCACAATAATATACAAAAAACAGATATCTAATATACAAAATATAAAATAAATGCTTTTTTGCCTTGACATGCACTTCACAGAGTATTGAAAAACGAACATTGGAAGTCACACAAAATTCACAGCTCATTCAGTCAATCTGACAGTAACAACATTTAAAAAAATACGACGATATCTAGGGTATGTTCCGAAACGTTTCCAGTATACTGCTGAATACAAATGACGTCATCAATTGACACCATATTGTACTGGCGTGTCGCCGCCATATTGTCGGATAACCGGCCATAATGAAACAATTTTTAATTGTGTGTGCGCTGAATGAAGCATGCCAAAATTTGTTTTTATTTATTCAAATACAAAAAATTATAGAATAATTGCTGGTATCTCCATTAGGAGGATATAATGATTTTTGGAGCACAAAATGACAAAATAATCGCCAACACTTTTCCAATATGGCGCAAATGTATGACGTCATATACTGTCCTGTGTTTTGGAACGGATCACCAGTATAGCGTCGATTCATGACGTCATTTGTGGGTTGTATTTCGGAACATACCCCTTCTCTGTGAACTGTTTGACCACGGACTATTGAGTGTTTGACATTGGTCTTAGAGTAATAACTTAGAGTAATTATATAGTTAGTTCTTTTATATATATTATATATAGTATCAGTATGAACGTCAACAAAAAAAATATGTCCAAGCAACAATTTTGTGTTTGACTTGGCAGTGTGAACATATATTAATTTCATGTATTTATAACACAATGTAAGTTTTAGCTTTCTACACTCCTTCTCCAAATTAATTTTAACTATGGCAAATCTCACACTCCTTCGTGCGCACAAGATGCTCAAAGGGGTACAAAGTTTTCTCTTCACGTATATTATTAATATATAAATAATGTTATTTGTTAACAGCGCCCCCTAGCCACGAGCTGGTGTCTCGTGTCCGGGAGCTGTACGCTACGCGCGTTTCCGACGTGCGTTTCCTTATTCCTGTCCTCAACGGACTTAGTAAGAAAGAGGTGAGTATAAATGAAAATTGTAACTGATAGAATCAGGCGTTACTTTGCGGAAATCCATTATAATAAAAGATATTAGTTACTTCGCTACTAATATTTTTTATTATACTAACTTAGTTATTAACTTAGTTAGCGGAAGGTTGCGAAGTAACTAATATTTTTTATTATGAAAATTGTAATATCTTTAATAGGCAATTACTGTAAAAAACCTGGTACCTGGTAGAGCCATGCTGCAATATAGCTATATTATGCTTTTAGCACGAATAGGTCGGCTCGACGGGGTAGGATCACGCTCTCACAGAATACCAGCGTAAAATATCAGCTTTATGCTATGTATTACGTATGGTGATTGGTAGAGAACCAGAAACCCATGTTACTGGAAATGAGGAATTCCATTAAGATAGATTAAGGTTCTTGAGAGTGACAATGTATCTGTATTTTGATTCTTAATTGAGGATATATTTAGATTTCTTTCGGCCACAATATCCATTTATCAGGTAGACTGTATGCTCGTTTGTCACCCTTATTCTATAAAAAAAAACCGCTAAAGCGACCAAATAGCTGCGGATATCCGTTCGGGAATTCCAAATTCAAATCCCACAGAATGGTAACACTCAGTAGCTACGTGGTTAACTCTTCGCTCACCAACCTGCCAGTTATTAGGAAAATCTTTCATCTTGTGTATAAGCGCAATATTAAAAAGACCCTTGTCTATGGTTAAGACAGGTTGTCACATAAAGAGAGACCTTAAACTACTTGTGAAGAACGACTGACAAATAAACGACAAAACTTCATTCGAGTATCGACGATAGGGACAACGCTCTATAAAGCAGAAGTTCGTCGATGATGGCTGGTAGTCTTTTGACCCTTAGCTCAAGCGTAGTAAATCATACGTACATTAACATTCACGCCCGTCACCTAGATGCGTAGGCAGAGACTACAGACATCCATTCGGCATGATCTTGACACTTCTTCTCGCCTACTTTGCATCCATACACCGGCATACACTCTTGGAGGTTAAGGGAACTCTTACTGTGGCCAATCTTCAATATATCGCCAATTTGGTCGATAAAGTTCCGTCTAGGGTGTCCCTTGCTGGCTCTACCGTAGGGATAATCGATATTCATCGATGGTAGATAAACATCAATGTTTAGCGGGAAAACATCGATGTATTTATATTTTGTGCCGAGTTAGTGTAATAAATACATTTAATTAATACAGTAATAAGATTATTGTTTATTTTGCCACATCGATATTTTCGGAGATCGATATTTTCCTTTCGTACGTCGATATGATGATTTTGAACATCAACGTTTTCTAATATTACTTTTGCTACATAAATTTGCTTTTTCACTCTCCTCATTCAATCTTTCTACATACATCATCACTTAAAATTACAATTAACAATTTCTTTGGTACCAAAGATCGAACCCAACTTACGACGGTCTCTTTAGTCCCCGAGCTACCACAGTTCATGTTTATATTTTCGACTATTTCCTATTTATTCGCAGATTCTAGCTGCCTTGCCGAAATTAATTAAACTGAATCCTGTGGTTGTAAAAGAAGTTTTCAATAAATTGCTGGGACTACAAAATCCTAATGAGGAACACTCACCTGGTAAGTACATAAATTAACCCTTTCCCTGTCCCGTGACACACATATGGGTCATTGATATTGTCTTACTATTGTGTCTGCAAATCGAACAGTGTGTTAGTCATGTAATTAAATTCGAGGACGAATACTGCAAACATGACCGAGTTCTAGATGATTTTGTTGATTTTATTATTAATGTGCAGGACGATTCAGATGATTCTGATGATGGCTGCTTCGAAAGTGTAGAATTAAGTTCCAGTGATATTGATATGGACATGTGATTGATTTGTAATTTTGATGAGTCTTGCATATAATAAATAGTACATAAATTTATTACCTAATAGTGTATTTTGTAACCTACACAAAGTCTTTTTCCCATAATTTTGTAGTCATCAATTAATTTTCTAACAAAATATAATCACGTGTTCATCCGTAACTACTGTGACGTCACATATCTTAAGAACTGACCAGAGCACATTTCGCCTATTGTGTATCACGCTACGAGCGCCCGCCGCCTGCTATACCTCGCAAGTGAGTGCTCAATTAAGCGGTTTGCCTATATGTGGTAGGGTTTTCTGCCTAGGGGTTCATGCTGGTTGGCACCATCAATGTCTGCAACCAAGCTACCAACGGTAATGGAACCAAGATAATTACAGGCATAGACTAGACTGCTAGGATGACAAGACATCTTTAGCCTTCTATATTTGAATTGTAGCGTTTACAGACAACAATAGAATCGTTCGATCATCGGAAGGATCGTTTGCGTATTTAATACAAATTTTCAGTATTTTATTTCTGACAACTTATTTATCTCCACACATTCCGGATTGACTGGGAGAAAATTTCAGAGGCATTAAGTCCGTCCTTTGTAATTATTTTTATTGAGGTGTTATAAACAATAAATTAATAAATTGTTTACTATGAAATTTTAATAAGATTGCTTAATTAATATTAACATTAAAATTATTTTATTTTCAGTTTGTATAATATGTAAGTATGTCATTCACTACCACTATCACTAAAGGCCATCACAATTCTACTGCTGAACATGGGCCTCCTTATATTACAACAAATTACGGTGCTGAGCCACCTGCATCCATGGGCTGCCTGCGTGTCTCACCAGGTCATCATTCCATCTACGAGGTAACTGACATAGCCCAGAGGATCAGTAAGCCAAAGTGGCAATGGGCCAGCCATTCAGTTCGATATTCATAAGTTCGTTATTCATCAGTTCGTTTTCCTGTCGAGAAATTCTCAGTGGCTTACCCTAAGTCACATAATTTCCCCCCAGTGCCTCGGAAAGCACGTAAAGTCGTTGGTCTAGCGCCTGATCTCTCTCCGGTCGTGTCGGATCACCGTCCCATCAGACTATGAATAGAGAGTGATCCTGTGCATGAGCATACACTCAGGCACTGTAATTCTTTCCTGCGTAAATGGCTAGTTTTCAGTTTGTATTTCATTCATTGGTGCCTAGATCATGTAATAATAGTCTTAAATATTCTCTGCCGCAGTATAATACATTCTCTTCTCTAAGTACAGCATTCAAAGTTTTCAGAGATGGTATTATTTTAAAAGTGAAAAACTTAGTAACTTTTCTTCTTACCACGCTTTTTGTGAAATCGTTTATTTCCACTCTTTTCCTGAGAATCTGTTTTGTTTTTTTACCCGGAACGAAATTCGGTCTGGAGGATATTATTATTAATATGTACAATGTCCCATGATAAAATTAATATGGTTTTAAAAAAGTACAAATTCATTATCGCCTTTCGAAACATTTTTCCAGTCTCCCCAGAGGACCTGCTAGTGGAACTTCACCTTATAGACCCGAGTAAAGCTGACCTCAAATACATCATAAAGGCAACGGCGATTTGCTTCGCCGAGAAGAACACCTACACACAAGATGTAAGAAATTTTTTTAATTTTTATTTATTTGGGTTACTATCTCATTTCTTACAAATTACGAAACCGATAACTTCAATAAATTAAAATACATAGCTACCACATATCGTCCCGTGGCAGTCGTAAGAGACGATAGAAGGAAACTGAAACAGGCGATGGGCAGCAACATGTCCTTGATAACAAACTAAATAATAAAAACTACGGTTGCCAACCAGCCTGCCAAGCGTGGCAACTATAGCAAAATCCCCACTATGAAGTAATCTATTATATTAAATAAAATTCGAAGTTGAAACTACACAAACTAACGTTCAAAACGTTCCAAATATATAAGGAGTATTAAACGAGCAATTCTTGTATATATATATATATATATTTTTTTTTTTTTTTTTTGAAACAACAATGACAATGAAAAACTGCTACAATAACATTAGAATACGACGGTAAATTTTGGTAAAGCGTCAAGGCTTATAATAGCTCATATAGGTGATCGGGTGGTCACGAAATCGAAGTACCCCGGTTCGAGTCCAGATGTCATCGGTCCACCTTTTTTTTAAAGTTCCCTTCTTTTGTGAGAAATCTATTATTTCGAGCCCTTTTTTAGTATTTTTTTTAAAACATGAAAAATTAAATTAAACTAATTGCACTCATGATTTTTTTATTTAAAAAACCAGTTCAGTTTTTTTCTATTATGTCGGTAAGATCAAAAAATATTATTCATATTTCATCAGTATGTAATTTGTATCTAAATATAATTTCCAAAAAACACGATTTCCAAAAAAATACTGAGCAAAGCTCGGTCATCCAGGTACTAAGGATATAAGTGAATAGTTAAGGGATACTTATACATCCCTGAACTATTCACTTCTATATGGCGGATATAGTATCCGCTCAAGCGTCCAGCCCTCGCGGCTGATTTACCCTTGTACGTCCGGATACGCGTGGCCCTAATTCGGCTGCTACCGCGCTTGCATGTTGTATAATAAAACCCACATAGCTACTTAACTATAATAGATAGAGTAGAGATAAAAATTACTAAAAATTGACAGAAGAATGCGAATTAAACCTATGTATGTTTTAAAACCCAAAAATGTTATTTAAGATATTAAAAATAGTTGTGAACATTGAATTTGGAGATAAATAAATGTATAAATTTTATTAATTTACACCTCAACGAAGAAATATTGTATTTTTTACCCATAAAATAAAGTCACAACAAACTAGACGTATTTTCCTTTTTTTATGATGCATATATGTTAGTGTTTAATTAGCGTTATGTAATTAAATAAATCGCAACAAAACACCTACTCCTAATTTTACCGCGATGCCTCGAGCGCTTTGGACTCGCTCGCTAAGCAAGATGGCCTCCTATTTAAGGTCTCATGCACACTTTGTAATTTACGCAACTTAAAAAAAGTTAATTACGGGATTTTTTTAAGTTGGGGTTTAAATTAAACATCAATAATAAAATTAATGTACAGTTTATTGAAATAGTAAAAAAATATTTTACAAATAATAGTATTTTATTTAAAACTAAGAATTGATTTTAACTAAATATTTATAAAAAAGGACTAAATAAAAACTAAAATAAATAAATAAAAAATAATAAATTATATGTGACACTGCATAAAACCACAAGTTTTTGTTACATTCCAATATATACCTTTTTGTACCTAATTTTATTTCGTGTACGTTCCATGGGCTGAGCAGACAAGAACTGGTCCTTCCTATCCACTCCTCCCATGGACTTGCTGTAGTCCAAAACAACGCTTGGCTTGTATGTTAGTCGGTCATATTTTTGTCGCGTATCTGTATCTGGAGGCAATGGTACGTCGAAAGCATGCTATCTAGGTTAGCATCTCACCATACGATTACCGACAAATCGGAACAGTAGCTCGCCAATACTTCACCTTGTCTTAGTTTCGTCTTTATTATTGTTTTCAAAGAATCGGGAACAAATTCCCGATTCAGTCGTAAGGTCCCAAAGCAGTCTGTTCGTTGTCGTTTCAGACAACGCGCTAATAATGGGCTAAATTAAAAATTGTCCATTATTAAATACGATGTCACCCGTGAGGACTACGATAGAATGCCTCCTTTCTAGTAAAAAGGTTCTGCGGTTCTCTACACTCACCATATGAAACACAGCAGCATTAAGCTACTATTTTACGAATGTATTCTGTGAGAGCGTGATCCTTCCACGGTCTTCAATCTATTTGTGCTACAACTATACTACTAATATCACTGCAGCATGACTCTACCACGTATAATTTTTTTAATATAAAGTGAGAAAAACAAAATATACGAAAGTAGTTTTTATAAAATACAAAAAATTTAAAGTACCCCCTAACTTGAGATGGTCCACTCCCACCTCCAGTACGAACCCCTTGGCTTCTATGACTTCCACGAGCCAATTTAGTTTCGGTTGGTGATCTAAAATTGTTGTATGTATTAATTTAAACCATTAATATCATTAAGGTAAAAAACAATAATAATAATGTGTTAAAGAAACATTAAAAATTACTATTTTGATTAAGAATCATTATAAATTAATAAGAAATAAAACTCAAAACCAGCACCACACAAGATTAAGACCGTAAAAATAACAAAGCAAAACATCTGGCAAACATATTTTGCTGTTTGTACCGACCCTTATTTAGAACTATTGTCGTTACGTCCGTGGATATAAAACTAGCCATAACAAAAAACCTGAGTAACGCACTAACATTTTTAACGAATCTTCAATTAATATGGTTTATTTCTATTTGTAAAGTTCATTATTATGTTTATTACGAACTAAAACTCGTTTGCTTATATATAATTTTACAGAAAAACTAAGTAAACAAAAATAAACTTGGGCCGACAACTTGAGAGCGGCCATTTCTTTCGGAACAGCTATAATTTAAATTTAAAATAAGACTCGATTTTACACTAAGAACTGTGATATGTATACGTAATTATAAAGCAAAAATCATCTAGTTTATTGTGACGTATAATATTCTAAGTAATATTAAATAAAACTAAAGTACTTACGACATAATCGTTGACACTCCACAAGCACTTGTTCACAAAACACCGAGAGTAGAGTAGACTATTGTTAAATAATTACGGTTCATTCGTTAAGATTTGTTACACTGCCATCTCGTTTGTAATACGTAAAATAGTTCGTCAGCTATCGATTCCAAAAAACAAAACTTACAAAAATTACCGCAAATGGCCCTAGATGTCAGTTTTATAAAACTTGACGCTATGGCTACTTCACTATCCGGGACGTACAACGCTACTTTTGTTTTGGCTAGCGTAGTAGCCATGGACGTTTGAGTGGGTATACAGTTTAGTAAAATAAAATATATGTTAAATTTTATTATACCTTGAGAAAATGCCAGTGCCCAGCAGTGGGATACATATAAGATGTTACTTTATTATATACATAATATGGTTGACTATCCAAACTAGATCTGTGATAAAAAACAACTTCTAAGACACGAGGTTTTGATAATACCGTTTATTAACCACCACTGACCATCGTAGTAACGTCTTTCAAAGGTGGCTATTATGACATTTTTCTCTATAAAGAGAATAACATTGGAATAATGTGCGATGTGTGTGGTGCGGGGAGTATTTATAATAATTAAAATACACTAATGAGTTATGCGGTTATGACCAAAACAAGGATTTGTTTCTTCTTTCATGCATGTCCACAACAACTGAACTGACTTCGAATTAATAAATTACGATGTGATTCTGATCATTAGGTATTATCAGCGGTTCTGCAGCGCTTGGCAGAGGAGCCTGACATCCCGGTGCTGATGATGCGCAGCGTGTTGCAGGCCCTCACTCTGCATCCTGGGCTGGCACCGCTCGCCCTCGATATACTGAGATTGCTCATTGACAAGGAGGTAACAATACGTGTATTGTTTTTTAAAAGAATAAATGTGACAAACGAGCACACAGTCCATCTGGTAAGTGGATGCTGTAGCACATAGACATCAAAATATATCCTCGATCAAGAATCAAAATGCAGATGCGTTGTTATCCCAAAGGACTAAGATGAAATGCCCCCGTTTCCAGTAAAATGGTCTCCGGTTCTTTACACTTAATATATAATCTCTGTGAGAGCGTGGTCTGTTCTTGGTTGAGCCAATCAAGACGTGTTACGATAAAAATGTTACTGTGTGCATATTTTTTAGTTCTATCATCTTCCTTTACTTATATATATATATATATATATATATATATATATATATATATATATATATTTACGTTCATTGCATTTTGAAGGGATGTAAATAGTCGGATACAATAATAATAGCAAGAGGAAATAGGTCGGCTATTCGTCCTACAATCATTATATAAATATAGAATTGCTCTACCACGTAAAAAAAAACATCCTCCGTGTAATGGCGGTCTAAAAAATTATTTATGGTCACACGGTCGGACCATAAAATACGACGACGGCGATATTCCGTCAAATTCCAAGCGGTCGGATCCGACCACACCCATCCACAGTACTTTAAACCATAAAAACTCATATTTAGAGACTACTTGTCTATGAAGAAGTTTGGTATTATAGGCTCCATGTGAAATTTCCTATCCTTTAATGCAATAAAAAAACTCATTTAATCTATCGTATTTATTTATAATCTACGTTCATTTCGTACGACTGTTAGGTGTGGCGTGTTATTGTGTTGATTTTTGGATTTTTCTAGTGTGTTATTAGTGTTTAGTATAGTGTTTTATTATAAAATTGTTATAAAAGATTTTGTGTGAATGTAATTTATCTTTTAACGTAAATAATTTCGAGTAATATACGAGGGGTGATCCAAAAGTAATGATAATCGGTTACTTCAGGTCCGCATAAAAATCCAAAAAAAAAATATTTTTTGCTTGCTTATGTACTCACTACGTCAGCCAAAAAAATCATATAAATAGATCACGATTTCCAGGAGATACATTGATTTGAATACGAACTGTCAAAGAGATAACATCAACATGGAGAAAAACGAAATTAGAGCTGTCATCAAGTACCTCTGTTTATGAAAAAAATGTCTTCAAAAGACATACACAGTGACTTAGTGGAAACATTGGGGGACTATGCTCCTCCATATTCTACAGTTGCACGCTGGGCCAAGGAGTTTGAACTAGGCAGAACATCCACTGAAGATGAAAATCGCGAAGGACGCCCATCCACGTCCCTCACTGAAGACAACGTGAAAAAAGTCGAAGATGTTGTGTTGGCAGATCAAAGAGTGACCATCAGGCATGTAGCTGAGGTCACAGGGATCTCATATGGCAGCGTTCAAAGAATGCTTGCGAACGAGTTGCATATGAAAAAGGTCTCTGCGCGTTGGGTTCCCAGTATGTTAACCGACGAGCAAAAGAAAAATCGATTTGACATTTCGAGGGTCAATCTCGAAAAGTTCCAAGCAGATCAAGAAAATTTTTTGTTCCGTTTTGTGACTATGGAGGAGACCTGGATCCACCATTTTGATCCTGAAACGAAACAACAATAATAACTTGGAAGCGAGCCTCCTCACCGACGCCAAAGAAATTCAAAGTTTCAAGTTCGGCGGGAAAGGTTATGGCATCTGTTTTTTGAGACGCTCAAGGCATAATTATGGTGGAATATTTGGAAAAGGGAGCCACTATTACGGGCTCTTACTACGCAGACCAAATAAGAAGATTACGGGAGGCCGTTAAGGAAAAAAACGCGGCAAACTGCGAGCTGGAGTGCTGTTTCACCAAGACAACGCACCGGCTCACAAAGCCGCAGTTGCGATGGCTGCCATTCAAGAATCGGGATTCGAACTGCTCGAACACCCTCCCTATTCGCCAGATCTAGCTCTTAGTGACTTCTACCTCTTTCCTCAGCTCAAGGAACGCCTCCGAGGCAAGAAATTCGAAGACGATAGCGAAGTAATGGCCGCTATTGAAGCGTTTTGGCCTTCCCAAAGACAAAGACATTCAAGACAAAGAATTTTTTTCAAAGGGAATCCTGGGTTTAGAAAAAAGATGCACTAAATGTATTGATTTGTTAGGAGACTATGTAGAAAAATAAATTAATATTTTAACTTTAATTACCGTGTTTTATTTTCATTATCATTACTTTTGGATCACCCCTCGTATAGAAATAATGGTGATATTCACGCTGCTGTCCTGAAAATACAATTAAAATCTATTTGTAATTAAGTAAAAGCACTAAAACAAGTAATATAACATAATAAATAAACAGAAACAAGTATTAAATTGAAATTTATAATGAATTTTATTGAAAATAAATGTACGACAAATTCCATGTTAGGTTATTTTTAGCGACGCCGCGTCACGCGAAGCGTGCTAGCGGTGCAAACATTTTAGCTGGGGACTGAGGGGTTAATATCTTGTCGTTGGCGCTAGGCGTAAAAAACGCAGACTGGCGACGGGCAGCAGCATCGAAGATTCGAAATATCTGGTACTGCGATCTTACATATGCTTGCCTACCGCGCGACAATTAAAGCAAATCCTTTCAAACATTGCTAAACATACGCCTCCCTATAGAACGCCTCATAAGGGACTATATTTGCCATAGATGCCACGCTCGACAACCGCACTTTTTTTAATTTTTAAATTGTTATCAGTAGATGTTGGTGCTCATCCCCAGTCTTACTTCTCTCTGTCGCCTCTTACGACACCACGACGGATCATATGTGATAAGTGGATATTGTTACACATGTCGGTGTGCAGGTGTGGACGCACAAGGTGGCGTGGGAGGGCTGGGTGAAGTGCTGCGAGCGGCTGTGCGGCGCGGGCATGGGAGCGGGAGGGGGCGCTGCGGTGGGTGGCGCGTGTGAGCGGGACGGCACGTGCGCGCTGCTGCGCTCGCTGCCGGTGCACGCGGCCGCCGCGCTGCCGCCGCACCTGCAGCAGCTCTGCTCGGTACCTACTTCATTTTTTTATTTAATCTCTCACGTACCAAACCTATACATGAGTTGAAATGTCATCTTTTTTATTAACTGGCTTTACGGCTCTGGGTTCTAGCCTTTCTGAGCCTATCATTTCTTTCTGAATTTTCATTATTTTTTCTTCACAATATGCTGATGCGTCACATTGCGAAGTCCTTGGGAGATTTTGACGACAGCTCAACCTAGCGTACAGTTGATGACGATAGCCACTCAAGTTCATAAGGCGCCCAAGCGATCAAAATAACTTGAAGTTTATATCGACATCAAAGCACTTGTTTCGTCGTTTCTCTAATAGTTCACAAGCGCGGGCACTTAATTCACAAAATCACATCACTTTTACGAATCAAAATCCACTTCAAACCATTAATCAAGCGACAAAACAGGGGCGACAATCCTTCTACTGCCAAGTTCGCGACAAAACTCCCATGTCATCTTTGGTCCCCTCCAAACACTGACCTCTATGTATACAAGTACGCTGGACTGGCTATAAGCCGTGACATGATGAGGTAATTCGATTTGCGCCATTTTGGCGCTGTCAGCAAAAGTGCACGTCCACGGAAGTAATAATAGGGATAAGACAGTGTGACAAAATATATCGATAAAAATTCTATACCCTACCTATACCTAAATAAATAGAATGGACTTTATCATCATTAAAGCCCTTCACAAGTCCACTGCTGAACTTAGGCCTCTCCCAAGGAATACCACAAAGCACGGTCCCCTGAGCCACCTGCATCCAACAACTTCCTGTATGTCTTACCAGGTTTTCACTCCATCTAGTGAGGGAAATTCCGACACATTACCTGCCGGTACGAGGCTGCCACTCAAGAACCTTTTTTCCCCATCAGTTATCGGTTCTTCGAGCAATATGGCCGGTCAATTGCCACTTCAGCTTACTAATCCGTTGGGCGATGTCGGTCACTCTAGTTCTACTGCCGATATCCTCATTCCTAAGTTTATCCTCCTAAGCATTCCAGCTTCGGCAGTGCCACGTATTCTAAGGGGCTTGACATATCGTAATCCATTGGTTCTTGATCGAACACTTAATTGCTTTTGTCGGTGGATGTTGCCCAAGAGGAAGCTGCCAAAAACCGTGAATGTAAATGATGGCCAGAATTTGTAAATAAGAAATAAACTAAAGTAGGGCTGCTACGAAGTTAAAACACAAATTAAATCTTGAGACTCGAGAGAGAATGTAATCTCTAGATTGGCACTTACTAAAACCCCATGGTGTTCCAACTCTGACTCCTTCTGACTCCACCTGCACTACGGACTCCCCAAGCTCGATATGTGAATGGAGCTCACCAAAGTCGCGAATGATAGTCGAGTGGCATCGCGTCGCCAATCGCCATACCAACACTCCTCTTCCCTGACGACTCCACCTCGGCTACAGCGGTACAGGGAGAAGAATCTCCTCTAGCCACTGCCCACTAAAACTCATCCAACGTGGCTCAACATCATCAGGCGATCTTTCGACACTTGGCTATGACCCTTGAATTTGTGGAAAAATGAGGAAAGAAGAAATAAAAAAAAAACATTCGAAATAATAATCTGATACTTTTACACTTACTGGTACTGGTACTACCAGAAAATATTGTCGGAATACTGCACTTTGAAAGTGGTGCAGTTCTCATGTCTAGTCTTCTTGTTCAGTCGTCTGTGAAATGTTCCGAACAAGTATAGTCATTTTGTTTCGGACGCCAATTCACAATATTTATGATTTTAAGCCATAATTTTAGCTAGATTCAGTTGGAAACATGTTAATTAATAAACATTTGATAATCATCTGTTATGGGCAACTTTGTTTGTTAACAGATATGGGTAGGAAAGAACATCGATAATTATTATAGACAAGAAACTGGACAACCCTATTGAATTTTATTGTTTATCAAAACTCAGTAATTTACAGCCAGACATGTTGGTATAATATATGATATTAAGATTAGTAACAATAACAAATTTTTAAGTACTTATATTATCAAATAGTTTTAATATGTTTAATATTTGCTGCTAATTCACTTACATGTGAAATGTTATACAACTTCCCTTTTGGTAACGAGTTTTACAGATTACGCACTCTCATTATTAATAAAAACAATTCTTATTATGTAACTAATATTATACACAATCAAAAAATATATAATACTTTCGTTTTTTAGTTTAAAAGTTCAAAATACAGACTTATTAAATAAGACAATACAAATAAGACAGACAGACTTTGGCATATTATGTCAATTTTATTTTTCAAGACATCCTTTAGCGGCGCTTCAAATTGGCACAGTCATTTTGTATGGTATAGCCAGTCCAGCGTACTTGTATATATAGAGGTCAGTGCCTCCAAAGAATATAGTAATATTTAGAAAGGACCACTCAGAACCAACGAGTATACAATCACTGCGTTTACTCAGAACCATAGATAAGAGTACGATTTTTTTAAATGTTATTTATAAGAATTATACAACTAAAGTTTTATTAGAATTCGTTTCGTTACTAAATTACCCTTCTTTTTAGTTTCCGCTTTTATCTAACCATCGCATTTACTTCATATACTTCAGTCTATTTCCTTCGCCGCGTAAGAGTAAGAGATCACTACATTAAGATGACACATCGAAAAAGTGGCTCAATGCTATCACCGTACTGATCCGAGTAAATACATAATTTCTATAAAAACTTTAAAAAACGCCGTTATAAGGTCTAAAATTGCGTAGCGTCTGCGACGATAAATACCGCTTAGAAATTGTCAGAATTTTAAAATTATTGATTTAAGTAATTTCGTTGTAATTTCAACTATAGTGATTTTTTAAAGGTATTTTCGCAAATAATTATGATCGAGTCAAAATTATACAATCCTGTTTTTGGACAATCAAATTCAAGATAAAGACATGAATTTGCCTATATTAATTTGTGTGTCATAGTCCTATACTATTCGATGAAAGGGGGTGCATTTTTCGCGGTGTCGCCTTAATTATAAAAATAGTAGGTACAAAAGTAAGTTTGTTGTTCATTTTTCATATCAAAAGTAAAAAATAGTTTGTTTTTAAAAGTTATTTGCTTATATTTTGTCTCGAAACAATTTATAAAATTTTCATTTTTAAATACTGTTTCGTTTACGTAAGAAATAAAATAGTCAGAAGTAACTTAAAATAAAATGTTAAATTTAAAATAAGTTAATTAAACGCCATAAAATCCGTATAAATAATTTTATTCAAGGTGTAGTGTTCGCGTAAATTTAAGAAATCATTATGAAATGTAGTGTTAGCTTTCACTAAAAATAGTGCAAATTTTTTTTTATATTCTACCATGTTCAATGTACGAAAATTACGTTTTGTATAATTCCGATATATCGTGAATATTATGACGAAGTACTTATAAATAAAAGTAGCATTGTCCAAAAATAGCGTAACAATGTATATACCTATGAATATATTTTTTATTTATTTAAAGGCATCTACTGAGTGTATATATTTGCAATATCGATATAATTATATTGTATATTTTTATTTTATTATTATAATATTTTGATTTATGTTACTACAGTCGCATTTTGCTATCAATTAGTCCAACCGTTATATACATATATAGTCATCAATACAATTTTCTAAAAATAATATTAGTTCTTCATCTAACTTACACGTACATCGTTACTGTGTAATAATTCATAATTCTTTATTGCATGTCACAAAGTATAAAGTTGGAACAATATATTTACAGAGCATGTGACACCCTGTACGGGCGTAGCATATTAAAACAGAGTTTAAATTTTAATTAATATAGAATTCATTTTCATTTCATTCAAATTACAGTATTTATAGTACACAATATATAAATTATATTATAAAATGTCAGACTAAATAATACTTACACATTTGTTTTAAAAATTAAATTTCATTAAATATTGTCAAATGATCATTCGTCATTTATATTATGTAAATAAAGTTTAAAAATTTTGATGAAAAATACTAACAATGTCAAATATGTAAATAGAAATAAAGAAAATTGTCAAATAATTAAAATTGATTTATAATTTATAAGTAATATGTTTTTACAATAAGCATTTTCTTGAGTACTATTTCAAATTTACGACACTGGAGGGCATTTATTGTATTAGGTAAATAATTGTAAACCCTTATAGCCATGTAGTAGGGACCATTTTTATATAATGTGAGATGTGTGGCAGGAGCAACCAGATTATAACCTCGGCGTGTGCCGTAGCGACTGGGTCTGTCTTTAAATCGCTGGAAATAATGAGGATTTTTCCTAACAAATCGGCATAATTCAAAAATGTACATGCTCGTTACAGTTAGTAAGTTATATCTGGGGAACAACCTTCGACATGAATCTCTTGTAGCTGCGAATGTGATGATTCTAAGGCAGCGTTTTTGGAGCATGGATACCGCGTGTACCTCGGTAGAGTTTCCCCAGAATATGATGCCGTATCTTATCCAGGCAGCTGCGTGGCTGTGGTACGCAGTAAGTGCGCACTGCTCATTAGTATCCTTACGTAGCTCACGCAGGGCATAGCAAAAACTGCTCAACTTACTCACAACTCTTTCTACATGAGTTTTCCATGAAAAAGTTGAGTCTATTATTATCCCGAGGAATGAAAATGTTCGAACTACCTCAATATTTATACCTTGGTAAGATATAGCGAGCGGGACTTCTGATCTCTGATATGGACGAAACTGCATTATTTTGGTCTTTTCAAAATTTAGTAATAAGCCTAAAACCTCTAATTCATTCACAATTTTTCTAAGGCATTGGGTTATTTTTTCCTGCAAACTACTTAGAATTTTTTGTTTACAAGTAATTATAACTGTCGCGTCATCTGCAAACAAAACGACTCTATGTGGTGCTACTGAAGGAAGTTCGTTGATGTAAATAGAAAACAACAAGCATCCTAGGACACATCCCTGCAGTATAGAATCTGTTACTATTGCAGTGGACGAATTTATGTCATTTATCAGTTTTCGATATTCATTTATATGTGATACCTGCACGTACTGTTTTCTATTCGCAAGATAAGAAGAGAGCCATTCGTGCGGTTTCCCTCGTATACCTAGCGAATACAGCTTTTCCAGCAAGGGTCCATGCAAAACGCGATCGTATGCTTTGGACATGTCCATAAAAATAGCTGTAGCACATTTTCCTTCATTTAGAGCATTCTGAATTTCTAAGATGCGGTCAAATACAGCGGACGTAGTAGAATGATCTTTTCGGAAACCATGCTGATATTTACTAAAAATGCTGTATTTTTCAAAAAAAAAAATATTTTATTACAAATTATTTTCTCAAAAATTTTTGAAATTACAGACAGAAATGCAATGGGGCGATAATTGGATACAGCAGTTTTATCGCCTTTTTTTAAAAATAGGTTTTACCACGGCTAATTTTAGATTTTCCGGAAAAACGCCATCCTTATACGATTGATTTATAAGAAAAGTTAAGGGCTTTACAAACTCATCAACGTAATATATGAGTAGCTGGGATTTCATCATATCCGCAAGAATTGTTTCTTTTTAGTCCCATTATCGCTTTTTTTTACATCAGCTTCTGTAACACTACTAAGATATAGTGAATTTGGCAAGGATACTCGAGATGACCGCTTATTTAGAGAGGAGCAGTTATTTGAACTCATAGTTATATATAATAATTATTGAATAAGTTTGCAACTTTACTTGGAGATGTTATATTTAAAACGTCATTACGTAAACAAATGTTTTCATATTTTACACTTTTAACTTTTTTTAGTTTTTTCATTTATCATAGCCCACATAGTTTTATATTTATTACGTGACGTTTGCACTCTTTTTATGTAAGATTTTCTTTTTTCTGTGACTATTATTCTTTTTAGTATTTTGCTGTATATTTTTGTATAAGATTTTAAGGCTTCATTATTATAGTAGTTAGTAAGATAACGTAAGACACGTTTGTTGTAGCAACATTTTTTAATGCCTTTTGTTGCCCATCTTGTCTTTTATTTATTTTGTAATTTTTACAATTTTCGTGGAATATGTTCATCTAAAATAGACTTGATTTGGTTCTGAAATTTATTATAGTTTGTATTTACATCACTCGTTGGGGTCATTATATTACACCAATTAATTTCATTTAGTTTAATTCTGAATTTTTTCATATTATTCTCATTAAAAAGTCGTTTGTTTATTTTATAAGTAATATTATTTCTATTTATGTTCTCTTCCACTGGTATTTGTCCAATTAATGCGTGATGATCTGATAAGTCATAATTTTGTACAAAAGCCGTCACGTATGTATTTTTAGAAATTATAATTTGGTCAATGCATGATTTACTGTTTTGGGTCTCACGTGTAGGGGTTTCTATAAGACAGCGCAACCCTAAATAAGGTACGGTACGGTGTACGGGAAAGGTACACCGACTAATGTAAGTAAAGTAAAGTTACAGCCTATATACGTCCCACTGCTGGGCACAGGCCTCCCCTTATTTCTGAGAGGGTTTTAGGGCAAGGAAGTGTCCGCCGCGCTGCCCCAATACGTGTTGGCGAACTTCACATGTCTTCGAATTTTTTTTCCTATTTCTCGGACATGCAGGTTTCCTCACGATGTTTTCCTTCACCGCCGAGCACGTGGTAAATCAGCACTTAAAATTGCAATTAACAATTTCATTGGTGCCGGCGGGGATCGAACCCGGTTTGCACGCGTACTGTGAAATTTACAGCGAGCGCTAACCATCTGAGCTACTAAAAGTCACACCTGTCACCCAGAGGGGTAGGCAGAGATTAAGGATTTTCTTTTGGTATGATCTCTCAACACACCTCTCTCATATCTCTCACATCCATACATATACGAATAAACACTAACTCCTGTCATCCACAGGAGTAAGCAGAGACTACGAACTTTCATATAACACGATCGCAACACACCTGTTTTGCATCCTTTAGATCCTTATAACTTTGCATAGATGCTCGTCGATCAAGGGTATTCTTAATGTGTCCCATCTTCAATATCATCGCCAATTTGGTCGATGAACTTTCGTATAGTGCACTCCTTCTCGATTCTGTCGTTCACTTCTGCAACATCGATTTGCTTTGTCACTCCTTACTTGTTCGTTCTCTCTACATAATCAAACCATGAATTTAAACCATTTGAATACCAGCGTAAAATAGTAGCTTAATGCTGATGTGTTTCGTATGGTGAGTGTAGCGAACCGGACACCCTTTTTACTGGAAACGAGACATTCCATCTTAGTCCTCACGGGTGACAATGCATCTGCATTTTGATTCGTAATCGAGGATAGATGTAGATGTCTATGGGTCACAGCAACCACTTACCATCAGGTGGACTGTGTGCTCGTTTGTCACCAAATCCTGTAAAAAAAAACAACGAAGCATTCATTTCTTAATCCTGATCACAACATTATCTTGCAAATCACACTATTCTCTTGTCTCACAACTTTTCACACTGTTAGATTCAGCCATACTCCTAATTATTATTTTTTTCTTTGTTTAATTTTTAGTCCAAGAGCTAGTGAACCCCTCGCCTGTCAAGTTCTTATGCCATTTAAAACCGCCTGTCATTTAACATGTTTATTTTAAAACGTTTATTTTACCTTATCAACTGTGCTCCTTTCGATTCACCTGTCACGCTCATTGCAATCGCCTGTCAATTTTTTTTTTCAGGATTTACAATGACTAAACTACATCCTATTAAATTTTTAAGCTTACAGAAACAAGTTTATGTACTCTATTTATTTTACAATTTAAAAAATAAGGGGGCTGATGACGTGCAGGGCTGACGCCTGCCAGGTCATGGCTATTGCCCTTAGCATGCTATAAATGCTAAGTGTACAAATTTCCAACCTTACAGGAAGACCCTTACTCGGAGGGTTCACTAGCTCTCCAGCTATATGTGGAGCAGTGTGGCTTGTCAAGTGACAAGAAATCAGTTTTTCAATTTAGTGTTGCCATAGTGAGAAAAAAGTAAAATTTTTCATCACATTAATTATTAATTATTTGATGTTTACATAACTTAGCAAAAAATATTTTGCATTTTGCAAACACAAAATATGTCCTCGAAGGTATTTCAAATAAAATATAAAATTATTTTCTAAAAAAGTGTTTAAATACAAAATGGAAATAGGTATTTTGTATTTTACATTTCAAATACTGTTATTTTTAAAATGTCACATCTTTCGTTATAATAATGCATTACCACGCATTTTGCATTTAGAAGATTTTTTTATAAATTTTTTTCTCCATTTGCCTATATTACTTATTCTGAACCTTCTCTGCAAATTTGGCCGGTTATTACAAAATAACCCTGTATAGTAAGAAAAAAGAACACTTTCTTATGGCACAAACAAATTGACGTACAACAATATGCTAATTTCTGACAAAAAACCTAATTTATTAAATTTGGCTTTGCACGTCGAAGACATTCATCAATTAGTCTGCCAAGCGTGACGATTATAGCAAATTCATTCCACAATGGAATATCCCCATGTCTGCCTAGTCGTACACTTTCACGAGCTGATGATGATGAAGAAAAAAAATGGCATTGCGTGTGCAAAGGTAGGACTTAGCTAAGGACTTTAGACCCGTTTATCTAGGTCCATACGGCATGTTCGGTCTAACCCCTTCATCGTTCTGTTTGTTTGTGAGCGCGGCTTTGTGATGTGAATTCAGTCAATCTGTCGACTCCTAGTATGATGCAAACCTTGAGGCTGGAGTTTAGAGTCTCAGTCAATGTGGTCATTGGTATAGTACGGTTACCAAACCTTCATTTCCGTGCCATTGAAACGCGAACCCTGGTCATGTCTATGCTCTCCTTTCACCTTAACTTGATTGTACGTTATTGAAATTTTGAATAAATACTTATACTTTTATTTCAGGACCCCCAGTTTCCACAACCTGCTAATCCCTTGGAGCCGTTACCTCCAGGGATGGAATGACAAATATAGACAACTACGCAGGAAACGCGGATGTAAATTTTTTGCGGTATTATAGACTTTATAGCTTGAGTTTAAAGTCGAGAAATAAGATTTGCTTTGTCCCATTATGTTATGTATTTAAATATGAAGTGTCTTAAAATATGTGAATAAAGATTAAGTTACACGAAAATGATGTATCTATTGCCTTTTTTAAGGGTTTCGCTGTAATAAAAGTAAAAAGTAAATAAAAGGAACTCTTTTTATTTTGTTTAGTCCATCCGTTCATAAGTGTTAATACTTATATAAAAAAATATTACTTTTAAAGTACATACTTGAAATATTAGTAATAAACTTGGAACATACATTGGGCTCATTTTTATTATTCGAATAAAAATCTATTCTTATTACACACACTTAAACTGTTTATATAAAAAAAAGGTTATAATAAGTAAATGACTCGGGTTTAATATTTATATAATTTCATGTATTAGTTATTGATATGTTATTTTATTGCATGTATTGTCTATATATCGCATGTATTGATATTTTATTATGTATGTTATTCTTTTACAGCTTTGGTTGCCTGGAAGAGATCGCTATGTAGCGATAAGGCCGCCAAATTGTACATATAATTTGATTTTTGTTATGTTATGTGTATATTTGTGTGTGGTGTACAATAAAGCATATTCATTCATAAAATAACAATTGTATTACTATATATTATATATTTGTACACCACACTGTGGTATAGAACACACGATATCAACTGCAAATTTTACTAACACCTAACTCACTATATTCACAATTTTTTTAATTTATTTAAACGTAACCCCCACACTAGGATTTTCTCCTATATCCTGGAGGCAGTTAACAAACATAAATTGCACAAGGACAAACATCCAGCCCCGTTACAATTATTTGTAGGCCATACAAATACTTGTTGGGCGCGGGATTCGAACCCGCGGTCCTCAGCGCAGCCACTCGTTGCCAAGCCAAGGAGCCGTCGTACAAATAAATATATGTATTTGAAATAAAAACTTGAAATAAATGCATGATCAATCAATAGTTTAACTTATAGCTTTGTATTTTGGCGGCGGTTGCTTTGATGATATTGTCAATACAGTACGGAGTATCGGAAAGAATAAAGATCACTCAAAATTAAAGAAAAGAAATATTACTACAGCATGCGAAAACCCCGAGCAATGGGTGCGTTTGGCAGAAAAAAGAGCTAGCAAGCGCTTGTAAGCAAAATTGCGAAGCTAAACAGTTTTCGGCCAGGACACGTTTGCTAACTTCAGTAGCGCTGACACAATCCGCCATTTTGCTTATTTAATTTGTTTGTTTTGAAGTGGAGTTTATAAGTTGTTTTGTGCAATATTAGTTTTAAGTAATATAATGACATGAATAAACGTATATTATACATGTTATAAATAATTCATGATTGGTAAGTTTCTAACATAAATAGGTACTTTTCAAACATATATTTAAATTATGTTAGGCTCCCCGGTTAAAACTAACTTCGTGTCCTAGAGGAAAATAGCTAAAGACATATCCTAAAGTACCACATCAGCGACAGAATCCGCAACAACGTTGGGATCGTCCGGCGAGAAGCAAACCCGCTCCCAAGGGTAGGATGCAAAGAAAGACCGCATTCCATCCCAATCGGCTGTGAAAAGGACCAGGCTCGGGGTCCTCTCAATCCGGCCGCGAAGGACCAATTGAAAAGGACCAGGTCGGATTTCCCTCTTGATCCTGAAAAGGACCAATTGAAAGGGACCTAGCGGATCGGGTACTAAGAAACAGGAATCGAGGCTTCTCTCGATCCGGCCTCCTATAACGCCTACGTTGGGTTCGGGAACAACGTATGTGATCTCCGCAACGGAGTAACACACAAGGGCGATAACCTCTTCCTTTTCAGCAAGTAGGTTCAGACGGGGATTACGGGTCTTCCGAAGTCGTCCCGGTCCCGACGCCTTAATTCTTCGATGTGGACTGTATAACTTAAGGGATGAATTACTTGGGAATGAAACAGCAATTATCTTCAAACCGTTCCGTGAGAGAGTAATCACTTTTCCCTATCACTTCCCTACACTTTTTCTTTCTTCTTCTTATTGACTGCTGGTAAGATCCCCGAACGATTTCCTTGAATATTTCCCGAACCATTCCCGAACGAATTGCATTAAAACCCGTTCACTAAGCTACCCCAGAGCTATACGCGAAAGTGAGCCGCGCCATCTGCGCGCTTGCGCAACTTAATTACATGAATTTGTACTATTACTCTCTCACGTTTCACTCAATATCTTTATTTATTCAAATCATATACAAATACAATTTATCAATATAGGTAGTACAAAACAATATCTACACCATGATATACATCATATCTTCATATCATAAAAAACCTTTTATTTATTAAACGAAAACTGCCTATTTTACTCACAAGTTCGAAATCGAAATTTCTTAAATATTTAACACAGAAAGTTAAAACAATGTTTCTCACTTGAATTTATACATAAGCTAACCAATACAATAGTTTAATTTACATTTTTTCTATTTATTTCACTATTTAAAACACTTTTAAATTTCTTATACAAAACTATCATTATTTCACTTATACACAGGAATTTTCACATGAAAATAACACAGAATTTACCTTTTTTAGCACGTACAATTAACCTGAAATATTTTACAAGTAATTTTTACATAAATCACTGAATTACAAACATTTTAAATTTTTACATATTCGGCCTCCTAAGGGCGTGGCCAGCGTGCTTCTGTGTACTCGCGCTATGTGAACAACTAACTTTGCACGGCTCTCGGCTATCAGAAAAAATTAAATTATGAAATACACCAATTTTGACCACATTAGGCAAATTAAATGCTTTTATACAATTTTCGAACTGTATGAAACTATCTTTAATCAGATAACAATATAAATGAATGTTCTCATTAATCAATCATAACAAATAGGCATTTGTTTTCGTACAAAACGTATCAAACTTATACAAAACAACATTTATGCAATTAATATCCATTAATTCTGCCTATGCACAGAGTGATTATCTCGACCGGGGAACAAATCCGATCTTTAACTTCACTTTAATATTCTTATGAATTTACATCATTTGAAAGATGATTTCAACCGGGGAACAAATCCGGTAACATAATTTATATCTTAAATTCCTTACGAATTTATTAAGCGATATTACTTAGGAAAACAAACAAACTAGTCCGGCCTGGGAGTCGAACCCAAGACCTTCATATCATTAATTCGACATTTCTTAAAGATTTAACTAAGCATTCTCTTATCAGAGCGTCGTTGCTCGTGACTGCCCCTTTTTTCATAGCAACGTCATCGGTTGATTTAATAAACTGAAACATTTTTATAGGCGCGTCGCCAACAATCTCCCCCCCCGTGCGTTAGCACCATCATTTGGGAGGCGTCGCGGGTACCAGGACTATTATTCTGGATGTAGGTCTCCTCAAGATACCTGTGCTAGTAATGACGTCAACCACTCTGGTGTGACCGTCTGGTCCCGGTAACGTTCTACTAATTTTACCTTTTGGCCACGTATTTCGTGGCAACGAATGATCTATTATCAAAACAATATCGCCTTCTTTAGGTTCCATGAACTTGCCGTTATCACCTGTTCGAGGTATTAACGTAGGCATGTATTCTTTCAGCCATCTTGTCCAAAAATGGTCGGCTAACCTCTGTGCAGCTTTCCAATTGAGTTGACCCGTCAGATGTCGCTCTAAAAATAATCCAGGTGGTCGATCACCACATGAGCGTCCCGGAAGAAAATGATTGGGTGTCAAACCCTCTTCAGGACTATCCATACTGAATGTTACCAGAGGTCTGGAATTTACCGTATGCTCTGCTTCTAAAAGTAACGTATGTAGAACCTCCTCTCGTGGGCTCTTCTCCTTAAGCGTAGCGGTCAACGCAATTTTAATCGATCTTACTAACCTCTCCCAGGCGCCACCCATGTGCGGTGCTCCCGGAGGTATAAATTTCCATTTAATATATTTCTTAAATGGCTCGTTTGTCATGCCCTCATAGCATTCTTCGCATGCTATCAATAATTCTTTATTTGCAGCTTTGAAATTTGTCCCGTTATCGCTGTATATAACGGCTGGTTTTCCTCTTCTGGCGATAAATCGCCTTAACGCCATTATCATTGACGCTGGTGTCAATGAGGCTGCTAATTCCAGATGTACTGCTCTGGTGGTCAGACACGTGAATAAAACGCCCCAACGTTTTTCGTGTCGCCTTCCTATAGTCACACTCATAGGACCAAAATAATCTACAGCTGAGCATGTAAAAGGTGGCTCATGATGAGCTATTCTTTCCAGAGGAATATTTCCTTGTGGCACGTTTTGCGGCTTTGACCTGTATGTCCTGCACCACTGACAATGGTGTGACACACTTCGTACTACATTACGCAAGTTCAAGACGTAAAATTTCTGGTTCACCTCATTCATCACCGTCTGGTGATTGGCGTGTCCAAAATGATGATGAACTTCTCTAATCATCATTTTAACGATTTCGTGTTTACCGTCTAATATGACAGGTTTTCTACTTTCCTCGGTCAAATTAGACTTGAAAGGTAAACGTCCATTTAAACGGAGTAAGTTATCCTCTCCTATTTCCATAGATAATTTACTTAAGCGTGAACTTCTTTCAACGCTTTTGCCTGCTTTCAAACATTTTATTTCCGAATGAAAACACTCGTCTTGAATGAATTTCCAAATTAATATTTCCGCCTTTTTTCAAGAGCGCTGTGTCCAACGCGCTATCGGGTCCTTTAACCGACTTTGCTAAAACTTTGTTGGAACACATAACCGACTTTTCGGTTGCGTCGTCGGGTCCTTTAACCGACTTTCTTAAACTCTTGAATTTTTCTACCGCTTGTATGGTGCGTGTAGTTGCTCCAAGGAATTTCTTAAAGCTGCTAAATCGTCCGTAGTCGGGTAGACTTAACGGTTCTTGCTTTCTTAACGTATTTACGCCCTTTGGCGATTTTTCTTCACCTGTTTCTAAGCTATTTATGGTGTCCACTTGTTTGGGCCATAAATCAGGACTTTTCCTGAGGAATTCAGGTCCTTGAAACCAGCGATGACTTACATCGAAGGTGGAAGGAAAATTTCTAGTGGCGTCGTCTGCCACGTTTTGTGACGTTGGAACCCATCGCCATTCACATGGCTTACTGTGATCTTCGATCTCAGCCAATCGATGAGCAACGAATGGTTTAAAAGCGCGAGGATCCGACTTAATCCACGCTAACACTGTACGTGAGTCTGTCCAAAACACTCTCTCGGACATCTCGTACTTGCTCTCTTCACTAACCGAAGCAGCCAGTCTGCTGCCCATAAGAGCTGCTTGCAATTCAAGCCTTGGAATCGAAATTGGTTTCAACGGCGCTACTCTTGCCTTTGCGGCGATCAGCGTAATCCGCCTTATTCCTTGCTCGTCCGTGGTGACGTAATACACCGCGGCAGCGTATGCTTTTTCACTAGCATCCGTGAAAGTATGTAACTCTCCTTTGCCGATGCCTTCAGCAACGGGTCTAGGTACTTCTAAGTGACCTAATTTCTTCACTTCCGATATCCATTTACAAAATAACACGTGTAACTCGTGTGAAACTTCTTCATCCCAAGAGATGCCTGTCCTCCATACTTGCTGGATCAGCGACTTCCCTTGAATCGTTATGGGTGATGCGAGTCCCAAAGGATCGAAGACTGACATCACAGCGCTAGTTATCTCCCTCTTCGTAGGCGGTCGTAAACCCTCCATCACCTCTTCCGGTGTGCTACGAAGACTTGTGGAAAAACTTATTATATCCCGTTTGATATTCCAAATCAAACCTAACGTGCGCTCTGTGTGCTCTTTATCTCCAAGCGAAGCACTGTCGCTCTTATATTTATTTTCCATATTACTTAAAACTTCGGGTCGGTTGCTAGCCCATCCCCTCAGTTGGAAAGAAGCATGCTTATGTAATTCATACATATCGTTTACTATCCTTTCGGCCGTCGTCACGTCGGGAAATGCCTGTAGGTAATCATCCATATAAAAATTGCTTTCCGTAGCGGAAGCTGCTTCTGGATAGATATGTGCGTTGTCCTGCGCATTTCTATTCTTTACATATATAGCGATGCATGGTGATGATGCCGCTCCAAATATGAGTGACGTCATTCTATACTCTTCCGGTGGCGCGTCACGATTGTGCCGCCATAAGAATCGAAGGCTATCCCTGTCTTCTTCCCGGATTTTCACTTGCAGGAACATTTCCTTAATGTCTGCCATTACTGCCACGCTTCCTTCTCTGAATCGTAGCAGAACTCCGAACAACGACTTCAATAAGTCCGGTCCGGTCAACAACGCATCGTTAAGACAACGTCCGCCCGTCCTTGCGGCGGCGTCGAAAACTATCCTTATTTTCTTCTTTTGTGGGTGAGTCACTGCGAAGTGAGGGAAGGTACCACGTACGTGGGGAAATGGAAATATGGTTCGCTTTCTCTGCGTAACCGTTAACGATGAGATTTTCAATTTGCTTCTCGTATTCCTTTTTCAACTCGCTATTTTTGTCGAGCTTTTTCTCAATATTAAACAGGCGACTTTCAACCTGTGCCCTATTCGATGGCAAGCACTCATTGTCTGTGCGCCATAACAAAGCAGTCTCGTACCTATTATTAGGTATACGACGTACCGTTTTGTTCAAAATATTTAAAGCTCGTTCTTCTGGGTCGTTCACGGGCTTTCTAGCCGATACTCCCAGAGATTCCAAACTAAAATAATCCTTGATTAATTTATCCATATCTTCCTCCTTCTTGGTGGAAATGTGGTTAACAATCTTGATTGGTTTAATGCCACCCGATATGTGACCATGCAAAACCCACCCCAGTTTGGTGAGCGATGCTACAGGTAGGTTCTTACCTCCCGAAACCAATTCACGAGTAACTATGAGATGCCAATTGTCCTGACCAATCAATATGGTAGGCTTGGACCTCTCATACATCAACTCATCCTTGATCGGTGTCAAATGAGAACACCGTTGCAATAATTCTCGGCTTACCGACTGGGGAGCGAGGTTAAGTGACTTAATTGTTTGTACACTTATCTCTTCTAAGTCGCTCGAATAAATGCCTTTTATTTTAACGTTTAAGCGATACGAACTATCGTCGTTAATTCGCTTACCTCCCACGGCTTCGATACGTAATCCCTCTTTACGTCCGCGAGGCGCTAACTTCTGAGCCATCCACTCCTCTATGAGTGTCATGGTCGATCCCTCATCCAGAAGAGCTGTTGTCCTGACCTTTCCTCTAGGCCCATGCAACTCGACCGGTATGATCTTTAAATATGCACATGCCAGTGCATTTACTGTACTAACAGTTGTAATCTGAGCATCTTTACCCCCCTCGTCCCCTTGTGGCGAGGTATTTTCATTGGGGTATCGGTGTAGCATTCGATGATGTGACATTCTACATCCTTCTACACCACATTTTTTCGCTTTGCACTCTAACCTCCTATGGTTAGGTGACAAACATTGGAAACATACTTTGGCCTTTTTGACGGCTTCCCATTTCTCGCGAATATTCATGTCCTTAAACTTGTAACAACTCACTATAGAGTGCTCCTTGTTGCATATAACACACTTATGTGTTACCCGACTTACAGGCTTGTCCTGGGTTATCATAACCACTTGTCGGTTGTGCCTTTTATTATTTCGGCGTTCTAAACGCTCGCTCATATTACTTCGGCGCATATAGCGCTCGCTCTCGGCACAGCTGCGTACACCTCCCTTTGCAGTGTGTACAGTTTGCTTCCTGAATTCAGGACGCTTCCTTTTTTCAGGCGCATTTTCATTGCTTAAGGACGTTCCAAATTGTTCACTCAATAAATTTAAAAACTTGGCCATCTTCTGTAACTCTGGCTCCAAAGGATATTGAGCTCGATATTCAAACCATTTAAATTTAATCATAGTTCCAAGTTTCTCCACTATGCGGCTCACTAACTCCGGTGAGTATAAATACTGTGGTTGATTCAACGCTTGTATTGTGGCAACCACGTTCGTAATACGACTTGCAAAAGACCCTATATTTCGGCAATCTTCTGCCAATCTTGGCATACGCTTTACATTCTCGATTTCGGCTAGAATGAGCATCTCAACCCTACCGAATCTTCTTTCGAGAGCGTTCATTATTTCTTCAGGTTCACATAAAGTAAATAACAGCGACTTAACCGCCTCTTTAGCGGTGCCCTTTAATGCCCTCCTAAGGCGTGCGACATTTTGCACCCCTGAAAATTGGCCTTTTGTGTCTTCAAACACCGTTTTGAAAATTATCCATTCACCCGGGTCTCCATCGAACACCGGTAATTCCTGGAGGAAATGAAGCTGGGAAGATTTATCTTTACCAGCTATTTTTATTGCACTCACAATCGCTTCGGTCAATTCTGACACCTCACTCGCGTGTGTTTTCTGTGCATTTCCTAGGTTGCGCTCGACCTCCGCCCCTTTGCGGCGTGATCCTTTACACGCTTCCTTATCAGTAATATCGGGTTGTGCTACACTAACCGGCGCGCTCATTATGGTTTGCTGAACCCAACTCCTTACGAAAGGTTCCACCTGAGTATTCCGCTCTTCATCATCCTCACTCGAGTCGATCTCCTCTTCTCGGTTGAGTCGTGCCAACTCCCATTGAGACTTGGCTAAGGCAGCAGCTGCCTGTGCTCGTTCGAGCTCTGAGCGTTCGAATTTAATCCGCGCCTCTAATTCGGCTTTCAGCCTCGCCGATCGCGATGACCTACTACCTCTCTGTGACCCTTTATCACTAGTGTGCCCGATTACTGTCCTTGACGATGCCGCTTCTTCGGTCCTTTGACCTACTTTTTCGACCACCGTTTCACTCCTGGATATAACGGATTGTTGTGCGGTGCTGGCCTGTGTACCACTGGTGTCCGTCCTGTTGCTCGTCGTTGCCATGGACGTCCCTGAGTCCCACGTGCATGTGGACGTGTCTGTGGTGGCTCCACTTGGAGGAGTTGCTCCATTTGACGCAGTAGCTGTGGTCGCTCCAGATGATTCCGCTTCTTTAGCTTTTCTTGAGAGCCCTGTCCTTGTCCTGCTCCCTTCGCTTCTCCCTGTCTGGTCTTGTGCCTTCTTCATCTTGCAGGAAGGTGATTGTTGGCCTACGGTCCCTAACTGTCCCTACAGTCCCTACGGTCCCTACAACCCCTTACCTACAACCCTTCTACACCCCAACCTAACACCACTACCCCTCCCCCCCGTTATCTCCCAACCCTACAACCACCCAAACACCCCTATCAGCCCTATCAATCCTGAACGGGGCCTACCGAGGTGAGCCGTCCAGGGATGGAGTCGTGCAGGAATGGAATGGAGGAAAGGTTTAGGAACTGTCCCGCCAAGGAATATGACGAAACAGTCGAGCGGTAGTGCAAGCGCAGTCTCGCTCGAGAGAACTGCTCCACCCGAAGGTGTTATGCCAGAGCCCAACCGTTTGGCACCGTTAGGTGGTCGGGATGTATGCTGTGCTCGCCGCCCAGTTGCCGGTGACGCCTCGTCCAAGCGCCCTCCTCCGGCCGCGATGCAGTCAGGTGCCCACGCGCACCCTCGCCCGGCAGCAGCAGCGGTGGATGCTTTTTGCACCCTGATGACCCGACGGGAAATGCCGGACACGGTCGTCCGACAGGAAATGCCAGACACGATCGTCTGACAGGAAATGCCAGACACGATCGTCTGACAGGAAATGCCGAGCACGCTTGCCCGACAGGAAAAATGCCAAGCCCTGCTTGGCCACGATGAGTGCCTTCACAAGACACCTGCGCCCGGCTGCGATATGTGCCCCATGCGAGCACACGCCCCAAGCTGCAATCCCGGTTTTCTTTCTTCCGGTAGTTCCAGGTCCAGCTCTCCAGTGCTGCCGTCCTGGTCTTCAGGCCTTTGGTCCTATTGCTTCAGCTCAAACCTCTGGCTTCCTTCGGTTGCTGATCTTCACTCGGCTTCCGAAGGTCTTCTTCTTCCACAACCAGCAGTCCACAGCTGGTTCCTTGATCCAGCTGGCGGGGTTCGGGTGGTCTTCAATCCGGCTCGAAGGACCAATTGAAAAGGACCAGGTTCGGGGTCCTCTCAATCCGGCCGCGAAGGACCAATTGAAAAGGACCAGGTCGGATTTCCCTCTTGATCCTGAAAAGGACCAATTGAAAGGGACCTAGCGGATCGGGTACTAAGAAACAGGAATCGAGGCTTCTCTCGATCCGGCCTCCTATAACGCCTACGTTGGGTTCGGGAACAACGTATGTGATCTCCGCAACGGAGTAACACACAAGGGCGATAACCTCTTCCTTTTCAGCAAGTAGGTTCAGACGGGGATTACGGGTCTTCCGAAGTCGTCCCGGTCCCGACGCCTTAATTCTTCGATGTGGACTGTATAACTTAAGGGATGAATTACTTGGGAATGAAACAGCAATTATCTTCAAACCGTTCCGTGAGAGAGTAATCACTTTTCCCTATCACTTCCCTACACTTTTTCTTTCTTCTTCTTATTGACTGCTGGTAAGATCCCCGAACGATTTCCTTGAATATTTCCCGAACCATTCCCGAACGAATTGCAATAAAACCCGTTCACTAAGCTACCCCAGAGCTATACGCGAAAGTGAGCCGCGCCATCTGCGCGCTTGCGCAACTTAATTACATGAATTTGTACTATTACTCTCTCACGTTTCACTCAATATCTTTATTTATTCAAATCATATACAAATACAATTTATCAATATAGGTAGTACAAAACAATATCTACACCATGATATACATCATATCTTCATATCATAAAAAACCTTTTATTTATTAAACGAAAACTGCCTATTTTACTCACAAGTTCGAAATCGAAATTTCTTAAATATTTAACACAGAAAGTTAAAACAATGTTTCTCACTTGAATTTATACATAAGCTAACCAATACAATAGTTTAATTTACATTTTTTCTATTTATTTCACTATTTAAAACACTTTTAAATTTCTTATACAAAACTATCATTATTTCACTTATACACAGGAATTTTCACATGAAAATAACACAGAATTTACCTTTTTTAGCACGTACAATTAACCTGAAATATTTTACAAGTAATTTTTACATAAATCACTGAATTACAAACATTTTAAATTTTTACATATTCGGCCTCCTAAGGGCGTGGCCAGCGTGCTTCTGTGTACTCGCGCTATGTGAACAACTAACTTTGCACGGCTCTCGGCTATCAGAAAAAATTAAATTATGAAATACACCAATTTTGACCACATTAGGCAAATTAAATGCTTTTATACAATTTTCGAACTGTATGAAACTATCTTTAATCAGATAACAATATAAATGAATGTTCTCATTAATCAATCATAACAAATAGGCATTTGTTTTCGTACAAAACGTATCAAACTTATACAAAACAACATTTATGCAATTAATATCCATTAATTCTGCCTATGCACAGAGTGATTATCTCGACCGGGGAACAAATCCGATCTTTAACTTCACTTTAATATTCTTATGAATTTACATCATTTGAAAGATGATTTCAACCGGGGAACAAATCCGGTAACATAATTTATATCTTAAATTCCTTACGAATTTATTAAGCGATATTACTTAGGAAAACAAACAAACTAGTCCGGCCTGGGAGTCGAACCCAAGACCTTCATATCATTAATTCGACATTTCTTAAAGATTTAACTAAGCATTCTCTTATCAGAGCGTCGTTGCTCGTGACTGCCCCTTTTTTCATAGCAACGTCATCGGTTGATTTAATAAACTGAAACATTTTTATAGGCGCGTCGCCAACAGGCTGACCTATAGTGCCAAACACGGCGGCAGCCTGCAGAATGCAACTGCGATTTCAGCGTGAGTGGCACCACACTCCGGACAAGACAATGGTCCGAGGAGCCTAAAGGGGCGTCGAAGGAAATCTGATATCCGTCCGGGTGAGAGGTCAGCAGAAGGTCCAACAGGGAAGGTGCATGATCCTCCACATCTGGAATCCGCGTAGGCGAAGTAACCAGTCGTGTAAGACCATATGCCAAAGCAAAATCATTAACAGATCTCCCCCGCACGATCGGTTAAACGTGAACCAAGCCATTCGGCGTAATAGGCGTTAAAGTCGCGGAGGATCACGATCTCTGCGGAGGGGATCTGCTGTAGCAACGTATCTGTAGCCATTTGGACGTGGTCGAAGAGCCGGTCTGTTTCGGCATTACCGCTATGGGACCTATAGAGGCACGCGTAGACACGCGGATGGTCGTCGCTGTCTACGCGTAGCCAAAGGATGGACAGGTCCGAACCTTTAAGTTTGCCGAGGCGTCGAGAACAGATGTCCTCTCTGACGTAAACGCAAAATCCAGCCCGAGGCACAAAGGAGTGTTCCAGTTTGTACCCCTGGTAGGAGAGATACGAGACATCAGCCGGAGAGTACACCTGCGTCTCGGTCAGAAAAAGCAGAGCCGGCCTCGCCGTCTCGAGATGGTAGTGGACGGCGTTTAGGTTAGAGTGAAGTCCCCTGATATTGCAGAAATTCACCTACAGCGTGGCAGGGGTCGCCTTGGTCTTGTTGCTCCGTTTGCCCCGAGCAGTTGTAGTCTTGAGCGGAATTTTGCCCCCCCCCCTCAGAATACGCGGGGCAGCCTGAGCACCCACTCTCGGAAGTGGAGAAACATGGCACTCACCAGACGAAACGCGGAAGCAGAGCTTCCACTTCACGCCGGTATTCTGTAAGGTCGTGGTACCATCCCGGTTTGAGCCGGCCCATACGTGCAACAGCAAAGCTGCCGCTCTACCACTGTTAATATGCTCGCTGGTCCACATGTCTCTAGACCATAATGAAGGCACCTACAATCTATAGGGAAATAATGGATATTTTTTAAAAATTAAAAAGCTAACGCACTTTTTGAAGTGAATACTTCTTTAGAATCGTTGTGATTTAAAACTCGATGAAACAAAAAAGCTACACTAAACTAAAAAAAAAAAACTAAAAGAGACAAACATATACATTTATAGAATTTAGCCTATAGAATACAGTATACGGTGTTTATTAATAAATTTATGTATGTTTTAATTACATAAACTCTACAATTACTCCACTCCTGAATGAACAATTCTGCATTCGTCTCATTCTCTCGAAGTTGGCTTACGTGGAAGAGCCATAATACAGCTACAATTATATACCGTATAAACTATAGTTGTAGTTAACCATAGTTGTAGTACGAATGGGTCCACGACCACGCTCTCACAGAATACCAAAAAAGTGAAATTTGTAATATCTTTAAAAGGCAAGTGATGTAAAAAACATTAAGAATACTATTAAGGTTTTAGCACGAATGGGTCGGCTCGATCGGGGTAGGATCACGCTCCCGCAGAATACCAACGAAAAATAGCAGTTTAATGCTGCTGTATTTCGTATGGTGAGTGTAGAGAACCGGTGACCATTTTTATTCGAATCGAGGCATTCCATTTTAGTCTACAGAAGTGACAACGCATTTGCATTTTGATCCGTAGCTGAAGATAAATATGAATGTCTATGGGCCACCGCATTCACTTACCATCAGGTGGACTGTGTGCTCGTTTGTTACCGAATGCTATAAAAAAAGTTAAGTTTTCTGAAGGTTTCACTTCTGCCGCAAGTGACATGAACAATATTTTTATTATTTTATAAACAAGCACACAATCCACCCGATGGTAAGTGGATGTTGTTCGTATATCGCGTACATGCTCGTCCGTAAGGAGTACCTCTCGGTCGAAGTTGGACTTACCTAGTCGGACTATTTGTCCCAGGTAAACGTACTCGTCAACAAGTTCGAGCATAGTGTTCCCAACAACTACCGGTATAGGTGTGACATGGACATTAAACATGATCTTTTTTCTTCCATGTTCATCTTAAGACCTATCCGTTGGGAGGCACTATTGAGGTTATTGAGCATAGCGCTTGGGTCCTCCAGCGAATCTGCCATAAGGACTATATCGTCGGCAAATGGAAGGTGAGTGATGTACTCGCCATTGAAAACGTCTTGCAAAACCTTTCCAGTCCAGCAGCTTGAAAACGTCTTCCAATGCAGCGGTGAAGAGTTTCTTAATTTAGCCATCGTCTTTATATCGCCAATTTGTTCGATAATTTTCTGACTGGGTCGTTACTTGCCAACTTTTCTAGCGTTTACAAAGTAGCAGGACTCTTATTTATGCCTAGGAGTTCGTCTGGATAGGATACCGCTGTGTTCTAGTCTGAAGATTATTAAGAGCTAGAATAATTACATATGAGGTGTTCCATTTTAGTCCTCAAAAGTAACAATTTATCTTTAGCATTATTTGTTTGAAGATGGCTGCAGGTTCAAGAACTGCAGTAGCTAGTCATCACCAAATGGACTGACAGTTCGTTTGTCACTTCATTTTTAAAATATCTATAAAGTAACTCTGCCACTCACTTGCAGCATTTATTTGCTTTGTACTCTTTCCTCATTCCTTCTTTTTATCTTTCTATATGCTCACACCAACGAAGCATTCCTTTTCTTAATCGATCACAATATCTTGCGAATTACACTTCCTTTGGGTTGGGTTTAGTATCAAGTCACCTGAATTTGAGGAATATGGGGGGTGGGGGGTTAAGGGCATATCTCAAGCGCCCCCATGCAATTTAAGCGGCCGGAGCTGCGTCGAAATATTTAATATCATTTTTAAAAATCATTTCATTAATCACTAATTAATACCCAAAAAATGAACTTTTGTTTTTTAAGTTGGATCATATAATGTCGTAGGTGTGTGCGTGCGTACCTCGTATTGTACGTCGCAAGCGTAACTCTTGCCAATCACGGCCATGTTGTGATTGAGCGTCAACACGAATGAAGTAGGGTTAGCAGCGAGTATATCGTGCGTGCGTACATGTATGTATATATGAGTGCGTGTGCGCGCGCACTCGCATGTGTATGCGTACGTATGTGCGTGGATACCTCGTATTGCATGTCGCAAGCGGAACTCGTTCCGATCGCGGCCATGTTGTGATTGAGCGTCATCACGAATGAAGTAGGGTTAGCAGCGAGTATATCGTGCGTGCGTGCATGTATGTATATATGTGTGCGTGTGCGCGCGCACTCGCGTGTGTATACGTACGTATGTGCGTGGATACCTGGTATTGCATGTCGCAAGCGTAACTCTTGCCAATCACGGCCATGTTGTGATTGAGCGGCAGCACGAGTGACGCGGGGCGCTGCAGCGCTCTTGCAGCCAGCGCGCACGCGCACGCCACCAGCGCCGCGCGGGACGCCTTGCCGCCGTACGCCCCGCCCACCTGAGGCACACACACCACAATACAAGCCCGTGTACATCGTCAGTCTAACCCAGTTCAATCGCAACTACGTACATTTAATAATATGATTGTAAAGAGTTTGCGATTACATCAAATCGACAAATATATTCTAGTGTATTTTTTGGTTGTATATTCTATCCCATTATGCTTATGAAAAAAGAACTTAGGGCTATCCATACTATTTTCTGTTGCATCAACAAAAATCTAATGATGGAATGGGCCTCTCTCGCCTTTATCAACAACCAATTGAATAGTGACGATTTGCTTTCATCGTCACTATTCGACTGATTGTTTTACAATCGCAGTACGAGTTTTTGTACGTTTGCGCTGCTTCCTGTTCTCGATCTGTGTAATTAACGAGAAAAGAGCTGGCAATACAGTTCTACCTGAAGCTCTTGTTTGGATATCCTATAGTCGTCTATTTGAAATCGAAATGGAGCGACTAATTATCTTATTCAGACTGACACACATCCAATTTTAAAAATATAACGTTTGCGCTTGCCGAAAATAAAAAAAACATTCATCATCATCATCATCATTACAGCCCTTCACAAGTCCACTGCTGAACATAGGCCTCCCCCAAGTAATGCCACAAAGCACGGTCCTCAGCCACCTGCATCCATCGAATTCCTGCATGTCTTACCAGGTAGTCACTCCATCTAGTGGGGGTCGCCCTACACTACGCCTACCGGTACGATGCTGCCACTCGAGAACCCTTCTTCCCCAACGGTTATCGGTTCTTCGAGGTATATGGCCGGCCCATTGCCACTTCAGCTTACTAATCCGTTGGGCTATGTCGGTCACTCTGGTTTTACTGCGGATATCCTCATTTCTGAGTCTATCACGCAGTGAAACTCCGAGCATAGCCCTCTCCATAGCTCGCTGAGCGACCTTGAGCGTCCTCATACGGCCAGCGGTGAAGGACCACGTCTCAGATCCATAAGTCATCACTGGCAACACGCACTGGTTATACACTTTAATTTTCAGAGATTGAGGTATACCTGACGAGAAGATGTGTCGTAATTTCCCGAACGTTGCCCAGCCGAGTTGAATCCGTCGATTGACCTCTCGGTCGAAGTTGGACTTACCTAGTCGGACTATTTGTCCCAGGTAAACGTACTCGTCAACAACTTCGAGCATAGTGCTCCCAACAACTACCGGCATAGGTGTGACATGGACATTAAACATGATCTTTGTTTTGTCCATGTTCATCTTAAGACCTATCCGTTGGGAGACACCATTGAGGTCATTGAGCATAGTGCTAAGGTCCTCCAGCGATTCTGCCATAAGGACTATATCGTCGGCAAATCGAAAGTGAGTGATGTACTCGCCATTGATGTTAATACCGTATCCTTTCCAGTCCAGTAGCTTGAAAACATCTTCCAACGCAGCGGTGAAGAGTTTCGGGGATATAACATCACCCTGTCTTACACCTCTCTGCAGTTGGATAGGTTTCGTACTCTGGTTCTGTACTCGGATAGCCATCGTAGCCCTACTGTACAAACACTTCAGCACTTCAATATACCGACAGTCAACTAGGCACCGCTGAAGAGACTGTAGCACCGCCCAAATTTCGACGGAATCAAAGGCTTTCTCATAGTCCACATACGCCAGGCAAAGTGGCAGATTGTACTCTTCGGACTTCTGTACAATTTGCCGAAGGGTATGTATGTGGTCTATGGTACTGAAGCCTTTTCGGAAACCGGCTTATTCGGGAGGCTGGAAGTCGTCGAGTCTGCGTGCGAGACGATTCGTAATGACTCTCGAAAACAGCACGTAGACGCGGCTCATGCGGGGAAATCGGTCTGTAGTTCTTCAAGAGAGCGTTGTCGCCTTTCCTAAAGAACAAGACCACCGCGCTTCTGCTCCACGCCTCCAGAGTAGTGCCACCATGGAGGACGGAATTGAAGAGCTTCTGAAGGACTTCAAGTACCGGTGTTCCACCCGCTTTCAGAAGCTCCGATGTAATTCCATCCTCGCCCGGGGCCTTGCCGTTTTTAAGGTGGTGGAGAGCCATTCTAATCTCGCTCAGACTGACGTCCGGGATATCATCGGAATAGTGTCGGATAAGACTTGCTCTTGGATCGTTACTCACACTTGCGTGTGGCTCCAACGATGATGTGTACAGCTGCCCATAGAATCTCTCAATCTCACTCAGAATCTCAGGTGTCCCGGAAACGATGTTGCCACACTCAGTCTTCAGCCTTGACAGTTGGCTCTTTCTGGCAGACAGAGCTCTGGCAAAGACTTTGGAGCCCAGGTTCCGCTCGATTGCTTCTTTAATACGAGCAGTATTAAAGTTGCGTAAGTCTCGCCGCATGCATTTGGAGATCTGTCTGTTCAGTTGCCTGTATGCTGTCAAATCTGTTGACGATTGCAGCCTCATCTTCCGTCTAACAGCCATGAGATTAAGAGTGTGATCGGAGAGTTTTTGTGTTCTTCTGCGGTGGGTCTTGCAGAACTTAGCTCCGACCGCATGGACAGTTTCCACGAGCTTGTCATTCATATCGTCCACTGCATTGCAATCCTCTAGGCACTGAAAAAGACATTAATTCTCAAAAATGTAATGGTCGAAGAAAGAAGATAGAGTAGCGGTTATCGCATTGCACCGCTGTGGTTACGCGCCAAAAGAGATTTTCAATATTCTACAAAAATTGAAAATAACCCTATGATTTTTTAGCGCATTATCAAACGATTCACTGAAGATTCAAGCTTACAAGATCGTAAGAGGACCGGCCGATTTCGTACATTTAGGACACCCACGATCATCAAAGAAGTGAAGGCGCGAATCCAACGAAATCCTGTTCGTAAACAAAAAATCTTAGCTCTTCAGATGGGCGTAAGCAGAACCACGGTCAAAAGGGTGATCAATGAAGACCTAGGACTATGAGCTTATCGTAAGATAACCGGACATTTTTTGAATGAGCATTTGAAAAAAAAGTAGGCTGGATAGTTCCCGCGCTTTGTTACGGCGGTACGCGGAAAAAAATACCGCGAAATTTTGTTTTCGGATGAAATTTTTTTTAACATCGATGAAAGTTATAATAAACAAAATGATAAGGTGTATGCCCACAGCAGTGAAGAAGCCAGCACGTGTATTTCGGGGTTCAACGAGCATATTATCCTTCATCACTCATGGTTTGGCTTGGAGTCTCATATTTAGGCTTAACTGAAGAGTTTTTCTGTGAAAAAGGTGTAAAAACCAGTGCCGAGGAGTACCAAAATACCGTCCTAACAAACATAGTGGAAGCTTATTCTTAAATAATGTTCAAAAACAGACATTGGATAATCCAAAAGGACTCTGCACCAGCTCATAGAGCACGAGACACGCAAAACTGGTTGACTGCCCATGGAATTGACTATATCGGACATGAAGACTGGCCCTCTTCTAGTCCAGATTTAAGCCCACTGGATTATAAGATATGGCAACATTTGGAGGAGAAAGTCTTCGCTAAACTTCATCAGAATTTGGAATCTCTCCGAGCATGTTTAGCTAAAGCAGCGGCAGAAATAGATATGAGTGTGGTGCGTGCTGCGATTCATGGTTGGCCGCGTAGATTAAGGGCATGTATTCAAAATAGGGGAGGGCATTTTGAATAATGTAAGTAAAATTGTATTCTAAAATAAAATACCCTTCATTTCATATATAATTTCTATATAATTATCAAAAAGTGTATCATTAATTTTATAAAAAGTTTTTGACAGAACTTATGACCTGACTAGGTACATACGTATAGCCATTATTTAACATAATATTGTACATAAATTAAGTCACTAAGGAAGCCTATTACAAGTTTTCACAGTTGCGTTATGGTTCCAGGTAAATCAGCATCATCATAATCACAGCTCTTCACAAGTCCACTGCTCAACATCGGCCTCCTCCTAAGTAATGCCCCAACCCACGGACCTGAGCCACCTGCATCCATCGTCATGCTGTATGTCTTACCAGGTCGTCACTTCGTCTAGTGGGGGGTCACTACAGTTCGCCTACAGGTACTAGGCTGCCATTCTAGAATTTTTTTCCCGATCGGTTGTGGGTTACTCGAGCTATATGGCCGCCTTATTGTCACTTCAGTTTATACTAATCCGTTGGGCTATGTCGGTCACTGGTTCTGCTGCGGATAATAATAATAAATATTTATTTCAAAACAATGGGTACATTATATTATATCAGTGACCGTAGCGCCCTTTTAAGCTAATAAGCCTGTATCAGGGAGCAACGCTCTTCCATTATTTATGTAGTTTTTAGAAGAATGTACAAGTTAAAAATAAAATTTTTGGATTTACATGATTTTTGAAGTAGCACGTTTAAACGATAACAATGAGAATAATTCTACTAGTATAGTTCTAATATATAACTGCGTGCGTGCGTGCGTGCGTGCGTGCGTTCGTTCGTGTGAGCGTGCGTGCGTTCGTGCGTGTGTGCGTTCGTGCGTGCGTGCGCGCGCGCGTGTGTGTGTGTGTGTGTGTGTGTGTGTGTGTGTGTGTGTGTGTGTGTGTGTGTGTGTGTCTGTGTGTGTGTGTATGCATATATGTGAGTGTGTGTATGTGTGTTCGTTACTATTTAATTTTAACTAATAATGCCTCTAGATCATCATAGGTTTTATCCTCCAAGCATAACTGTAAGCACCTCTTACAGTCGCGATATGTTTTAGTATATAAGTTTAAGCTTTTATTACTTATTTATTTTGTAGAGGTAGGCCTAACGAGCCTTGTATTGTCTTGAAACAAAAACAGAATTGCATTTGAGGGTTTCCAGTTTATGCCTTCTACTTACAGTATTAATGGCATCAAATTTCAGGGTTTTGTGTTTACTCAGAATTGTCTGTATAATGTAAAGCTTTCTAATTGAAAGAATTCGGGTAGTTTCATAAAGTTTATCAGTTGAAAAAATTTATTAAAATACATAACCTTTATCAAACCACGTCGTGCACGTTCCGCCTCAAGAAAGCGCGTTTTGGCTGCACCTCCCCATACAGGCAAACAGTAAGCAAGAACAGACTATACTAAGGATATGTATATTTCTCTTAGAAGACACTTGTCCCCAGTCCCCGTTTCTAAATCTGTCTTAGGTACCACATGTCTCAATGTCTTAAAAATCCATGTGAGATTCCTTATTCTCTGAGTGACATGTTCAAGTTGAGGATACCAAGAGAGTCTTTGATCCAGCCACACTCTCAAATATTTAGCTTCGGTTACTTTTTGTATAGTGGGTCAATGGCAGTTCTGTCTATCTGTTGTGATACGGCAGTGATGTATTCTCACCGCAAAATCAAGTTCTGGCGAGCGTTGTTATAAACTGGACTAAGATGGAATGCCTCGTTTCCAGCAAAAACTGATCTCCGGATCTCTATGCTTACCATACGAAACACAGCGGTCTTAAACTGCTATTTTACGCTGGTATTCTATGAGAGCGTGGTCCTACCCCGGTCGTGCCGACCCATTAGTGCTACAACTAATACATATAAGAAATGGTGACATACGAAACACGGCAATATTAAGCTGCTATTTTAAGTTGGTATTCTGTGGGAGCATGGTCCTGCCCCGGTCGAGCCACCATGCCATTCATGCCACAACCATAGTAAAGCTGCAGCGTGGTTCTACCACGTATTATTTCTATTATCTTATCTAAATATTTAATTACTGTACATAATATAGGACTCTACTATTCCCGTTACAGCCTTTCTTAAGTCTACTGCTGCACATAAGCCTTCACGTAGATTGACTCATTGGGGGTATATTTGACGTAGTTGCCACGCTTGGCAAACTGGTTGGCAACCTGTTATTAGGTTTGCAGCTACCCATATCCTCCATTTTTTGTTCCATCACCTCTTACGACATCCACGCGACTACACGGTCACATAAATACATCATAATGACTTTTTTTTAAATACTACTTAGTAATGCTACTATCATTTTTTCTCGCTCTCCCAATCCAATGAGTCGGAAATCCGACACGACCGGAGCGAAACAGGCGCAGAGACTAATGACTTTATCTGTTTTCCGAGACACGGTTACGAGTTATGAGAGGGGGTGAAACATAGCCAACTTCCGGTCTCCGACCTGAGAACTTCTTGACAAAAAAATCCATTAACATATTTTGGCTCGACGGGAGATTTAAAACCGGCCACTAGACAGTCAGTCAATCGTTCTTAGCAATCATACAGTGGCCTAGTGAGTGGTCAACTCAACAAACTTTAAAAGAGCCTATACAGTGGCCACTCAGGTTTTTCACATTAGTCAAAGATGTTTTATAGGTACAGATACCGTGTTGCTAACACATCGCACCGTTCACAGTGACGCCAGTCTTTGATTCATGTGTGCGTGAGTACCACGTGACGCGCATATCTTACGTACCATGCCTGCATTAGTTTGCGTTACTTCGGTAATAATAGTGCGAATCGATTGCCCAAAAATTTGGGAGATTTTATATTTCATTCATATTGACATACCTGAGTGTAAAATATGTGTTCGAGGCGTGTGCATTTGTGTACGTATGTGAATGGGGATATACACACACAAGGGATATGGGTGGTTATGTGTGTTTTATGTAGGTCTGTACGAAAATCGCACTAAAATAGTGAAAATAAGTAATAAAAACTATATATAATTAATGTAACAGTTAAAAATAAATCAAAAATCACATTAGATATTTATGTATCTAACATATATTGAACTAATCTATTATTATTGAATATATATAGAGTACTACACTTTCGTACCTTAAAACCCAAAATATTGACGCGAAGACATTAATTATTTTTAATCTTAAGTAAAATGACAAAATTTTTTAATCTTAAGTAAAATACAAAAGTAAGTTTGGTTAAGTGTAAACTTCGGCCAAGAGATAGCAAATGTTTATTTTTTTTTTTAAATTTCATATATCGATACAGTTTCATGACTAGATCAAATCATTGCGTAAAATCAATTAAATCCTGCCACTGGAAGACGATAAAAGATTGTGTGTTTAAAGGCTACATTTTGTACTGTAAAACCTGTAAATAAATAAAAAAATATATAAAATCAATGTTGATTGTGTATAAGTGCCCTTGACATGAAAGTGAAGTGAACATTATTTTATAATTATATAATAAACAATAATATAACATAATTATATAACAAATAATAATATAACATAATTATTATAATAATATAATTTAATCACACAACTAAAGCCCTCATTAGTAATGTAACGGTAAAAGAATTTTCAAAATCAGTCAAGTAATTTTTGAGATAAACCAAATAAAACATATTCATAGAAAGTAGTGCCATCTATAATAAAATACATCCTACATTAGACATCTTTAATTATACATAATATTCTAGTGGTAAAAGAATTTTCAAAATCGGTCAAGAACTGTACGAGTTTAGCTAAAAAACATATTCGTTGATGGTAGTGCCCTCTATATTAAAATACATCCTACATTTCAAAGTCATAATAGCATTCTAATGGTGAAATAATTTTTTAAATAGGTCAAGTAGTTTTTGAGCACCATTCCAAAAAGCGATTCAGCTTAGCCAACCGCACACACAGTAAAATCATAACCATCCTTTTTCGTTTGTAGTCGGATAAACAACCGGTTCACAACGGTTGCGTATCGGCTGCTTTGGATAAATATCCGTTGTCAACAGTTGCTTTACATCTATTAATGACATTAAAATAGGGAAAAACATTTCATACAGTAGGCAACACTCGAATATTATTGCGCAGTATTATTACTTGTATTGACATTCAGCTTTCGTATTATTTTATCAAGAAATACACCAGAAAATTGTATATTTACTTATGAAAAGTGATGTTCTTATCTTTTTCTTTTTTCCAAGAGTAATTTTTACATGATTTCACAGCACAAACAGTCATTTTCCGAAATTAAAAACACTGGTGCGTGATGTATGTTCGCAGTGAACGTCGCTGGCGTAATGGCGGAACGATCGAACGAATACGCCAATATTGGCGCCTTTTAAATGGAAGCGTTTTAGGCGCGCGTACACGGTATCTGTACCTTTAAAACATCTTTGACATTAGTGATAGAATCCCTAAAAATTGCATTTTTCCAAATAATTAGCTGTTCTATTGCATACTTATTGCATTTCTTATGTTTGTATTCAAATCATACTAGCGTTATATTGTGGTAAATCTGTGCTTTAGAGTCCTGAGCATCAAGGCTGAGGGTCGGCAGACGCCATTTATTATAACCAAGCATGAGTTTAAAAGGTTCTTTACCTGTTGAGGTATTAGGAGTATTATCACGGCTTAAAGATAGTCGAACTTTAAACTGTGGTATTATTGCTTGATTTTCTTCAGCAAATACCTAGTTTGAAATATCTACCTGTAAATCTTTTACCTCTTTTCATTATAACTTGACGAGACACCGCAAACATTATGTTATTTATATACTAACTCTCTCACTCACGGTCGCTCAGTGAGCTATGGAGAGCTCAGGGTGCACCATAGCACGTAGTAGCAGTAGTTTCTCTCGAACCCACGCAGAGCGTAAACAACGGCTAGGTGCTAACCGTGAGCGTAATGCACTAAGTTTGTCCGCAGAAACTAGCACGCAGCGCCAATTACGACTAGAATTTAAACGAGTCCGCACTACTGCTTCTCGATCTCGGGAAAGTGTGTAACAACGAGAAATGCTTTTAGCTATCGACCGGGATCATCATTCTTTGTCTCACACATCCGAAACGGATACACAGAGGGATCAGAGGTTGAGTTTTCAGAATATCCGCTCTGAGACTGCTCGATCACTTGAGAACAGTCAGGAGCGCGAGATACGACTTGCGCGTGACCGAGAACGTGGGCAAAGCCAAGGGTACAGCTATAGCTTATAAATAATTTTTTTTAAAGTGATTTGCAATATTATTGTTAATTCAGTGTACCCTTGGGATCCGGTGCATTCCGCACCGGATCCGAGATGAAAAGTTTTTTGTTGTATAGGTGTTAAGAGGATCGTGAAGTTGTAATCCGCCAAATGTGAGACATACATTATCGAAGAAAAAATGAATAGGTATTCAAACTCGGTCCACAATTGATGGAGAAATCAGTGAACATACATAAAAAATAAAAGAAAAGAAAAAGCATACAGACAAACATAGAACCTCGTCCTTTTATGAAGTCTTAAAATTAACATAAGCTATTCCATAATTTTATATTTTGGCGAAATAAATTTCGGTCTATCACCTACCAATCAAAGTATGATCACAGAATAAATAATATTACGTATGATACCTATGTGCAATAGTATTTTATGTGGTATAGGTACCTGTTGATTTTAGAAGTTGACGTTACCCATCCTTTCGATTTACGAATAATTATGTCACTTGTCGTCACACAAGACGTATCTGGGTGACCGGGTATTTTTTTGGAAATCGTGTTTTTTGGAAATTATATTTAGATATAAATTACATACTGACGTAATATGAATAATACTTTCAATCTTACCAACAAAATAAAAAAAAACTGAACTAGTTATTTAAATAAAAATCATGAGTTCAATTAGTTTTAATGTAATTTTTCGCGTTTTTAAGAAAATACTAAAAAAAGGCTCGAAATAAAAGATTTTCTCACAAAAGAAGGAAAGTTGAAAAAAAGTCGGACCAGAGTTATTCAGATTCTAACTCATTTGAGCTATAGTAAATCTTTAGAACACTAGCAAAATTTACCTTCGTATTCTAATATATACATACATACATATATATATTACTCTTTGCTTATCGTAAATGTATATAATATGCAAACCACAGATAGCCGACGTTCGAGCGATTCTCAGAATACGCCCGAGCGTCGCTTACTGCTGCTATTGTAGTGTGCGTGAGAATTTGTTTATAATATCGGCGCCTCTACACGTTGGCCAACACAGTGGCGAATGTAGTGGCCAATAGCATTGGCCAACGTGTAGACGGGGTGTTCATTGGTATGTATTGGAACGATAGTCCGCAAGTTGGCGCGAGATCCGTGTGGTGTCGGTTTTTTACAAAAGATCAAAGGATTGTTGGCAGAGTTTGGTCGCCGCGTCCACACGTTGGCCGCGCGTTTAGTTTGCTACAAGCTCCCAGAGTGATTACACGCATCTGATTTAAATTTTATATTCAAGCTTTGTAGGGTGGATGCCCCCATTACCAGCCTTTTAGTGCCAATTTCAACTTTAAACATTCCTACTACTTTAATTAGCGCGATTTAATTATTATTGAACATTAACGTTTTTTTACAATCAGATTATTACGAGAACAATTTTAAAATGAAAAAAAAATGAAGCACGTCCTTTATACGTGGTAGAACCATGCAATTATATTAGAAGTATAGTTGCAGCACGAAGGTCGGCTGAAGAACCGACCGGGGAAGGAGTGATTACACGCACCTGATTTAAATTTTATATTCACGCTTTGTAGGGTGGTGCCCCTATTAGCCTTTTAGTGCTAATTTCAACTACTACTTTAATTAGCGCGATTTAATTATTTTTAAATATTTGTTTTAATCGATAAGCTATTTATCAAAACAAATAATGAACATTTATTTACAATCAGATTATTACGAGGACAATTTGAAAATGAAAAAAATGAAGCACATCGTTTATAATTGGTAGAACCATGCAGTTATATTAGAAGTATAGTTGTAGCACGAATGGGTCGGCTCGACCGGGGAAGGACCACGCTCTCACAGAATGTCAGCGTAAAATAGTAGCTTAATGATGCTGTGTTTCGTATGGTGAGTGTCTGCATTTTGATTCGTAATCGAGGATAGATGTAGATGTCTGTGGGCCACAGTAACCACTTACCATCAGGTGAACTGTGTGCTCGTTTGTCACACTATCCTATAAAAAATTTCTTATAATTTAATCGTGCAAGATTTCGAATCATCATAATCATTACAGCTGTTCACAAGTCTACTACTGAACATCCTCCTCCACAGACAGCCGCAAAGCATGGTCCTGAGCCACTTTGCTCGTCATGAGTTTTTCATTTATGTTCTAAGTTATAATTAGTACCTATTATTAAGTCAATGTTAATTGTATTTATTGCTATTGTTTTTGTCTTTCTCAAAAAATAAATAAATTATATGGTGTTTTTTATATACATCAAATGTCTGATAGAAATGCAAGTAGGTACATATTTTGCTAAACTTTAAAATCAAAACCCAATTTTAAAACATAGACTAATCGATTATAACTCCTTTAACTTTAAAATAAGTTAAGTTCTTATTAATGGTATTTATTCCAGTTTATGATGCATGTAAAAAATAAATAAAGCTAATTGTATATCGTATATCTATTTACAGCCCCATTAATAACCACTATTATTTTATAATTCTTTTATAAAAACGTTAACCCCACACTAGGATTTTCTCTCAGTTTACAAACATAAATTGCACAAGGACACACATCCAGACCCGAAACAATTATTTGTAGGACATACAAATACTTGTTTCGTGCGGGATCAAACCCGCGGCGCTCGGCGCAGCCACTCATTGCTGAGCCACTGCGCCATGGTGCTTATAAATTCGTCCGCACATTGGCCCGAACCGAAGTAAACTGAACGACCTTCCAACGTGTGGACGCCGTCACCAACTCTCGGCCAATATATTCGCCACTCCATTCGCCACCGTGTTGGCCAACGTGTAGAGGCGACATATGTTATATTTATGTTGCACGCCCGGAGGGGGGGCAAATCGAGCGATATGAAACAGATAGCATTTTTGAAAATACCTAGTCGCGTCGCGTATCGGCACTTCACAATCCTCTTAAGTCTAGGTAACATATAGCCTATAATTTATTTTGGAAAATGGAACACCTGATGCAGAACCGCAACAGACCAGCTAAAGTATAAGAGATATAAAAATGGTGTCATAGCAAAAAATATTCCACGTGAAGAGTTTTTTCTGCTTTTGAAGATCTGGAACACCTGATGTGGAACTCCAAAGCCAGGGACATTATTACATGTATAGGAATGACGTCTTAGCAAAAGTTGTTTAGTCTGATGGGCATTTCGTGTTGACTTACAAAAATGAAAGATCTGGAACGTCTCGAATCGTCTCGCGCATCACGTTGTTTTCCCGTCCCCGTGCTCTTAGAATTCGACATCAGACGTTTCAGAACTTCGATTTTGACGACCCCGTTGTCGCTGGCATAAGCAACATCATCCGCGTACGAAGTCGCGGGCAGCAGCTAGTACCTATTATTTATTCTTTGTCTATATCAAAGAAAATTATATTCGAGGGCTTCGATCAAAACAATGTTGATCGAAGGACAAACAGCTTTTCTTCAGATCACCGCTGCTTTTGATTTAATAAAAGCTGAGTTATTTGTTGGTCTCAATTTTTACTACTAATGAAATGCTAACGCAATATAATAATTATATAATAATGAATGCAGGAAATAAAGTAAATGGGGCTCTACACTCTATTGTGAAAAGTCAGAATGTGTCAAAAAAGGCACGTATGGCAATTCACAGTGCTGTATTAGTCCCTACTTTAACGTATGGTAGTGAAAGTTGGGTGTGGCAGAAGAAGCACGAGAGTAGAATAAATGCAGTAGAAATGCGGTCGCTAAGGAGTATGTTAGGGCTGAATCTGAGTGACAGGGTGAGAAACTGTGTGATAAAAGAAGAGTGTGGTTTGCAAGATGATGCGGTGACCAGGATTAAGAAAGGAATGCTTCGGTGGTTTGGTCATGTAGAAAGAATGAATGCGGAAAGACTGACAAAGCAAATATATGTTGCAGAAGTGAATGGAAGAGTCGGAAAGGGACGTCCTAGGCGGAAGTTTGTCGACCAAATTGGCGATATACTAAAAATGGGCCAAATTAAGAGTACCCTTAACTCAATTATTGAAACAATGTGAGAATTTTGTTCATATAATAATAATAATAATAAATAAATATAATAATCGCGGTCACCATTAATACTCGCGAAGTGTGCAGCCTCCGTCATTACTTCCTGGCAAGATCGGATGATCCATTCTATAAGGACTTCATTTCTAGTGATAAAGGGCTTACCCCTCTATCCTTAGCCAACGAGCAATGGCAAGACCCAGCAGTGCTTAGCATTTCCGACCGGGAGACCGTATGGAAGGTAAAGAAGCTCCACGGGAGGTACTATAGGGCTCTACATGAGCCCTTCGTAGATACAGTCGCCTCCCTTAACTGGCTACGTTTCGGTGACCTCTTGGAGGAATCCGAGGGTTTTGTCTGTACAATACAAGATCAGGTTATTAAGACCAACAACTATCGGATATAATATGTCCTAAAGGATGGCACCGTCGACATCTGTCGAGCTTGTCGCCTACCCGGTGAATCACTTAGGCATGTCATCTCCGGTTGTTCGGCGCTTTCTAACTCTGAGTACTTGCAGTAGCCAGAATTCTTCACCAGGAGCTCGCTCTGAAATACGGTCTCGTGGACCGGAAATTGCCGTATTACAGGTACTTACCGGAAGCCGTGCTCGAAAATGGTCGCGCCAGGTTCTACTGGGACCGGGCCATCATCACAGACAGGACTATTCTTGCGAATAAGCTTGATATTGTGCTGATGGACCGGACATAGTCAAGGATATTTTTGGTCGATATTACCATTCCGTATGACGAGAACCTCGTGAAAGCCGAAACAGATAAGCAAACAAAATATCTGGACCTGGCTCATGAAGTGACCGATATGTGGGGTGGTCAGCCGACCGAAATTATTCCTGTAGTCATCTCTGCGAAGGGGCTAATCCCAGTCAGCCTCTCGGGTCATCTGAGGGAGGCGACTGGGGCTCCGTGACGGACCGCTGCGGGCTCTAATGCAGAAGGCGGTGCTCCTCGATACCGCCCGCATCTTCCGCCGGTTTCTTTCCCTTTCCCCTAACCCTCGGCCGTTTGGTCTCCCCTGCCGAGGGCTTCTATCTGGTTGTGCTTTTATTTATTTATGTATTTATTGTATTTATTTTATTTTATTGATATTTATGTATAATGTATACTTAATATCTTTTCATTTTCATTTATAATTAGGTATATATAATTTATAGAACCCAACCAGATGAGAAAACAATACCTATAGATACCCCAATTCAAATAAATAATTACATACATATACATAAACACTCACGCCTGTCACCCAGAGGGGTAGGCAGAGACTACGGACTTCCATTTGGCACGATCCTGACATACCTCTTTCGCCTCCTTTACATCCATATATCTACGCATACATGCTCGTCGGTTAAGGGTACTTCTAACGTGGCCCCTTTTCAAAATATTGCCAATTTGGTCGATAAACTTTTTTCTAGGGCGTCCCTTCCCGACTCGGCCGTTCACATCTGCCATATAAATTTGCTTTGTCACTCTTTCCTCATTCATTCTTTCTACATGACCAAACCACCGAAGCATTCCTTTCTTAATCCTGGTCACAACATCATCTTGCATACCACATTTATCATTATATATAAATAAATAATTATAAACTTTATTTAATATAACATTCATTCTAGAGTCTAGACATATAGCCACAGAATTTAAATTAGTATTGTAATATAGCTTTTAGCAATATAATAACAATAACACGCAATATGCGTCTCAATAAAGCGACACTATTATGTTGTAGGCAATAAATCAATGGTTGTAGGTACGTATTTGTACGATGAAATGTCACAGAAGTGCTTTGCAAGCAATAAACATCAGGCACTTCACTTGAATCCGATTCTCGCTAAGGCGCGATAAGAATTTGAAGGGAGCTTATTGAGCTTATATAAACTAACGTTTACAACAGGGACACATTTGGATACATTTTTCCATAAATAAAAAAAATTGTAACCTGTTTAAAAAGAATAATTAATTACATTATACTTTAGGTATATTCTTTCTGTCTTATCTTTTATCTCATCTTCTGATTGATATTCTGAGAACTTTAAATAAAATTTCTTTCAGTTATTATGAAAATCTAACTTATTGAACGTGTAAAAATGTGATTATGAATGATAAATTCAAATGCTATATGAGCATTATTAATCCTTATATTTTAATTAAAACGCCATAAGTCTAATATCTACACTTACGTTTCAGTGTATCTAAATAATCACACTGAATTTTTTGGAAGAGTTCATTATATCCGATAGATATCGTTTCGTAAAATACTGAGATCGGTGACGGGAAGCAATGTCAAAGTTACGAAACGTTTAGTAAGTACTGCGAACGTTATTCTGCCTAACAAGCGTGACAATTAAGGGAAATCCTACCTATGACCACAGAGAAATTATGACGACAGCAGACTTTAGGAGATAATGACAATGAAAAAGAAATACAATATACCAGCACCTACTAGTGCAGTGCAGCACAGTCAGCTAACCGCTCCATAAATCCATAATTATCTCATAAATGAAAGGCTTGCGCCCAGCAGTAGCAAGTCTTAAGCCTAAATTTCATTTTTGCCTTTGCTTTAAATACAAAAAAAAACATTTTTTTTTTCTAAAATAAGGGTGACAAATAGGTGCACAGTTAACTGGTGAATACTGTGGCCTATAGAAATGACTCCTTAAGAATTCAAACGCAGTCGATGACTAAAATGTGGCTCTAAAACATATTATATCATCATAGTGGTGGCACTTAAGAGATTAAAATACCGATAAATTAATGGATGTATAACAAATAACAGTACAACCAAAATTTAAACCTTTTATACTAGTAATAGTAGGTACTCGATAGTAAAGTCATTATTTTATGGCGCTAACCACATAATATATTATGATTTGTTAAAATTAATTTTAATAACAATAAATCGTAGCCTAAATACGGCCATTTTAAAATACTGCGCTACATAATGCGATTGTTTATGGTCCGCTCAATTCTCAAATCTCAAAAGTCAAAAGTGATCGACGTATCGACATGTGAAGAATAAATACATAACTGAATCCTAGAGTCTTAACGATTTCACAGTTTATTTTGGTGCGGTAGTGTTCATAGAAGTGTTTGTTTGTGGTTATATTTAATGTAAAAAGTGTACCTAGTTATGAAATAAAAAATATAAATTGTTTGTTGAAAACAAAAGTGACAAAATACTTACATATAACGGCCATTTTTTAAATTCGTTGAATCTTAGCGCAAAGAGATTTAAAGGTTTACCTATGTATATATTTGAATGTCTTGAAGTATTAACGTACACATTATGTAAGATAAAAATATTTTGTGAACATAATCATCATTCATCATCATCATTATAGTTCTTCACAAGTCCCCTGCTGAACACAGGCCCCGCTCAAGTAATGCCACAAAGCACGGCCCTGAGCCAAGCCAACTGCATTCGTCGACCTCCTACACCTTTGACCAGGTCGTCACCTCCATCTGGTGGGGGATAGCCTAAAACACGCGTGTAATGTGAACATAAATATCATTATTTTCATTATCCTATTTAAATAATCGGCCGTGTAAAAACTATGATGTTAGGTACATCATAGTTATACTTATATCTAATGTACCTATAAATATCATTGTTATAGACACTTATTATTTTGAGCTTTTACAAAACTTATATTCTTGCTCTTTTTATATTTATATAACTAACATATATTAATACGACTATGTGAAAATAGAAATGATCATAGAAATGCGATGCAAAAATAAAATTATTAGCAAACACAACATCTAACTTAATTATTATACCTATTATAAGGCAGAGAATTCACTATCATGACGTAGAGTAGGCTATACCTAATACCTATTTATACTTTGCTTCGTCAGCGAGTTTTGTAATGTTTTATTTTTAATATAGTTACAGTTTAAGAAAAAAAATATCGGTACACCTCATTTGCTGGCCAGTGTTTTATTTTCTAATTCAATTATAGTGAATGTAAAATGTGTTGGGCGGAGAAGTGCTGCTTCTGCGTGAAGATCAACATCGGTACCACCATCATCGGTATCGGAAGTTTTGTGAGTAAGCTTCCTTGCAATTTGGAATTATGCAGTAAAAAGGGAAAATAGATTTGTTGCTAGAAAATCACGCATAGGGCAACATTCGATCCAACTATCTATTACAGTCTCTCAAATTTCACTGTTGAATATAGCCTCCCAATAGATTGCTTCATAATAATGTCCTCCGGACCGAATTTCAGTCAAGGCGGCCAGTGTCAACTAGCTATATGCGCAGGACAGGATCAGTTCGAGTGTATGCACAAGCACAGGTGTACCCTCTATCCCTCACTCTCATATATCATAATCCTATGCGACGGCAAGCCGACACAACCGGAGAGAGATCACACGCAGGACCCACGGCTTTACGTGCTTTCCGAGGCACGGGACCGAAACACCGCCAACCGCCAACATCCTGACTCCGAGTTGCTACGGTGAATTTCTTGACATAAAAACTCAATAACAGATTTTTGTTGGCCGACCCGGGATTCTAATCCGTGAGCTCATAATCAGCAGTTCGCGTGAATATGGCGAATATTGTTTCATAAGAAGAATATTTGCCATAGTTGCCATGCTTGGCCGACGGGTTGGCAACCGTAGTTTTTAGACGATTTTAGGGTCATGCGTGTATATTTTACCAAAAAAGAAAACACTGTAATTTTGTTTTAATTATAGTGAAACGCCCTGGATTTCCCTAGGGAGGATCTATTAATGTGTTGTTATCAATGCCAAAAAATTACGTGGTTTTTCTAATTCACATATTTCTTTAAGTTTTAGGCATAGATTACAAAACAAAATTTTTGTATATGATTTTTGACTAAATGACCTTGGATTGCATAAAAGGGAAATACGATATCATGTAATTTTCTCGATAGAAAAAAATTCGAAGTAGGCTCTAATTAGTTACATTTTTCATGATACCAGAATATTTTTAGGAATAAGTTCATGGAATTATTCTTAAGTCATAGTAAATAATCATATCTAAGTTCTCATAAACCATTTTTTACACCATAACATAATTTTGTTAAAAAATTTGTTTGGCGCTTACGTAGTTTTCTTCCGAGCGTGTGTTCGGTATGGCTATCTCATAATTTGCGTACTATGAAGTCACTGCACCACTTTCATTTTGACACACCTCAGTCGTCCGTGAGCTTCACCGACAAAGGAATAAGCCACGCCCCCAAAACTACGTTTCATTTTTAAGGTATCCTCTTAAGTTTTTTGGATAAAATATATCCTAGATCACAGATGGCGAACCAAAGGCACGCGTGTCATCGGTGGCAAGCGACACAATATTTTAGGCACGCCACCGATCACAAAGTTCACTATAAAGTGTTACATTACGAACGAACGCGACTGATACATCATAGACTACCATTGCTAATGACGCATAGTTCGTTTCTTCATCATCATCATCATTACAGCCCTTCATAAGTTCACGCCTCCCCCAAGGAATACATAGTTTGTTTACGCATATCATAATGGTCAATTTCGTTGACACAACTTGGACACAACTGTGTTTAAAAATTCATTTGTGTTATATTTAGGATTTTACAACCCCAATATAAGTTATTTGTCATCAAATCTACAACAACAGAATTCACACTAGTGTTACTTTAATTTGAATTACGCGTATATAACTGAAACATTTATTAGAAAAATCAATGCATAATAAATGTCTCAACTCAAAACTATTTATTTATTTTTTGTAGTAAAGAAAGAGTTTTGAGTCAATAGTATTTACTCGTAGTACTATTATTTTCCCAATATTCACGATGTCAAAATTTTTTTACGGTACGTCTATTACGTAATTAAATATTTTTTTATATAAAAATGGCACCTTGATACATTAAAGGTTCGCCACCCCTGATCTAGATCATTGCTCTATCTCTATCTGTTCGTTAAGTTTCATTACAATGGGTTCAGGTACAATAGGGACAGGTATAATATCAGGTTCAGGTAATGATCTGTAAATAGCCCCCTCAATTCAATAAAATGCAGTTATTTCTTCTATCTTATTTACATGCATACTAGCTCGCCAGGCAGACGTTGTTTTGCCCTCTTCGACGACCCTTCCTTTTTATAGCATTGGATGACAGACTAGCACACAGTCCACCTGATGGTAAGTCGATGCTGTGGCCCATAGACATCTACATTTATCCTCAATAAAAATCAAAATGCAAACACGTTGTCACCCCTGAGGACTAAGATGGAATGCCTCGATTCTATTAAAAAGGGTCTCTGGTAACTAAACACAGCGGCAATACGCTGTCATTCTGTGAGAGCGTGATCCTGGCCCGGTCGAGCCGACCCACGTGCTACAACCTTTGATCAACAATAATCGAAGGCTACAACTCTACAACAACTAGGCTACGACGTCCTATAAAAAATTCGTATTTTCGCAGTAAAAAAATACTTATCTGGATAAAAACTATCTTATCTCTGAAGTTGGACCAAACTGCACAGTGTCCAAAATTTCATTGGAATCAGTTCAGTAGTGTACGAGTTCGGACAAACAATGTGACACGTAATATTTAGTTATAAATATATTATATTATACATTTGAATAATAAGAAATACCTAATTTCTTATTGTTTTAGGGGTATTTTTTGAATAGTTGGCAACCTCTTAGCAGCCCTAACGAAAAGATCTCATTTCTCCGTCAAGATCGAGAGTAATAGTATTTTTGAACATTCAACTGTATTATAATTGTAAAAATTGTGTTGTGATCGCGTCGCCTTTAGTCGGAAAAGCTTTTTGAAGCGTTTTCTGAGTCAGCCTTATGGCACGATAATAATATCTATACAGTATTGTAACTCGGCCGTATCTTTGAAATAAATGCCTACAGCCGCGCTGTACGTAAACATGCGATAGGGCTGCCTGTCTCCAGCATTTTAATTACATTTACCTGCTTTGTGTTTCCATTTAGTTTTGTGATTGTAAATATACAATATTTTTTTTATATAAACAAATATAATAGGTACTTTGTGAATTGAATAGGAAGTGTTCAATAAAAATGCGTGTCGTTTTTTTATTGGTAGATTTAATTAAAAAACCATGTTTATGTTTGAATAACAAATCGGTCTTATAAATTTGCGACCGAAAAATATTTGCGCCTCAGCTGAGACATACGAAATGCTTTATTATTAAAATTTTAAGTGTAAAAAATTCCGCATTCTAATATAAAGCTTAATTAAAACTTGTTTTGGGAAACATGGACAAGATGGAGAAAAGGAATATCTTTTACTTGGTTACAATCTTTTAATTAATTACAATTTATATGTTTGGTTTTAAATGAAGTTCGGATTTATTACTTATTTATTTCTATTCTATTATTTATTTCCTCAATTTTTTTATATTTTTCACAAAATCATCACTGCGGCTCAGTCTCGACTGTCTGCATGCCGAGCGCATGCCGAGATCGAGGCGCGTAGGTATAGCTCTCGCTTCGTCCGTTTGTATGGAGTTGGAATACTGTATAGATAAAATTACCGTGCTTATGGTGTTTGATGCATAAGGAATTATTATGATGTTAAATACGTGGGTGACGCACCCGCGCATGTTGTATATTTTATATGTGGGTGACGCACCCGCGCACGTTGACTATTTCAAAACTAAATCGTTCGTCCCGTTGTTACATCGGTCTAGGATTACTGCGGGAAAATTCTATGTCGGCGTCAGTCTTCTCAGATCTATGAACATTTCGAAGCAAAGTGAACACGAATTTTCTAGATAAATCTGATCACATTTATTGTCCTTTGCCTAATTATCATCATCATCATTACAGCCCTTCACAAGCCACTGCTGAACATATACCTCCCCCACGGAATGCCACCCACCACAGCCCTGAGCCACCTGCATTCATCTACTTTTGCATGTCATACCAAGTCGTCAGTCCATCTAGTGGGGGGCCGCCCTACACTTCACCAGCGGTACGAGGCTACCTATGTTTGTATAATATATAGAATATAAATATAGATTATTCACCATGTGTTAGATACCGTAAAAAATTTAGCAACAAAAAACTCTAAGAGTTTTAAGACTCCCGTTGGACGAAATGGGATGATTGACATTCCTACACCACTCCCACACAACTAGGTCTAAATTATAACAACTCAGAATGACGATAATGTTACAGATTATATTCTCGATCCTCGCGGTGACGTCAGCAGTTTTACTCGTGCTAGAAGATGAAGAGAAGAAGATATTGAAAATGTCTACTAATTCCACCAATCCGGTGCAGCACGTCTTCGGGACGGATGTAAGGATTATTTCTATCAATGTGATTCTGGTGACTGTTCTCATTGTTTCCGTGCTGGCGGTCTTCTTCTCTGTCCTTCTTCTCATTGGAATTATAAAGGTAAGAATCGGCGTTTTTAATTAAAATATATTAGCTTGCATGATTTATTTTTATTTTTCGCAAGTTTTATTTTTAATATATTGAATAAATTCAATTTAATGAATTTTAATGCGTTTAATTATTCTTTTTAATTCCCAAAGTTTCGGGAACTTTGCAGTACTCACAGTCCCCGGTATTTTGCAGCAATCATGGTCACAGGTGTAAAACTGTAATGTGATCTCTTTCGATAGATAATGTATGTTCCAAAATAGAACCCAGTGTACTGTCCAATGCAAATGACGTCATGAATCGACGCTATACTGGTGATTCGTTCCAAAACATAGGACAGTATATTATGACGTCATACATTTACGCCATATTGGAAAAGTGTTGGCGATTATTTTGTCATTTTGTGCTCCAAAAATCATTATATCTTCCTAATGGAGATACCAGCAATTATTCTATAATTTTTTGTATTTGAATAAATAAAAACAAATTCTGGCATGCTTCATTCAGCGCACACACAATTAAAAATTGTTTTATTGTGGCCGGATATCCGACGCAATATGGCGGCGGCACGCCAGTACAATATAGTGTAAATTGATGACGTCATTTGCATTTGCCAGTGTACTGGGTTGTATTTCGGAACATACCCAGGATGTAAAGATATATAGATGAAGGTATGGCCCCACGTTTACGTCAAACAAAAAATGCGCAGACTGACGACGTGTATTAGCCTAAAAGAGCGTGATTTTTGATACGGCAATCGTCAATTCGTCTTTTCTATATAATAAGGGTGACCAGTCATACAATACTATAGGTGACTTCCTCCTTGCTATAGTGCTCGTAAGCGCGACTGGGGATCATGTGGTCCCGAATTCGAATCCCAAGTCGGTTCAAAATCTGATATTGGGTTTTTCTTAGAAACTTTCAATAATAACGCGGAGTCAGAAAGTTTCCAACTTTTCCTGTGAAATTTCTTGGAAAATACCTCTGCCCTGGGAAGAAACAGCATGAAACACAGCAGGACTTTTTTTTTAAATATATTTCACTTGTACAAATTTTAATCGAGTTTTAATAGAACCAGCATGGTGGTGATCACCTAATTCCCAGAAATATTTCCACTTATGTATTCTTTTATAATATTATATTATTATTTATTAAACTCTTTGATATCCTTTTTGTACAATTTTTCTTTAATTAAACTAAAACATTTAAACTAATGATGCAAAAATACTACTTTTACGAATACGAATATCAAACCTACTATTCGGCGAATACGAATACGAATACGGATATTTCGCCATTTTCGAATAGTATAAAATAAAATAAACTAATTTATTTGGTGATTTTCTATTGTTCTAATAATTAAAAGTTACAACAGGCAAATTTTTATTTTAAAACATAAAATTGGTAGATTTTCTGGTTTTAGGCGATTTCTTTTTTCAGTTTGGATGTTCCTAGCCATTGAGAAAAGCCTTTCTGAGGCGACTGTACATGGTCTCAGTGAAAAATTTTTAGGCGAGTTTTTTCAGCCTTGGAAAATGGACATCTTCTCGCCAAATAAAAGGCCAATGGATCATAGACAAGATTTAAGACTTCATATTATTGGGATTTCTTGAGATAATGTCATTGATTCTTTGCTTAGCTCATTAGTAGCTTCTTCAAAATTGGCCTGAATATCAATAATTTGGCTCATAAGAGCCCATTGCCCTGCTGTGACTGCATGATGACAATTTGGTAGAGATGGTAAAACATCTTGAATCGCTATACGTTGTTCATGTTCTAGTTCATTTAGTTTCAACATCTTGAAACAAAACATGTTTCGGTATATTGTTAGCTTGTTGAGAATCTTCCAGTTGTTTGAATGTTAAAATAAGTTGCAATTCTCTGCCCCTGTGTAGCCGTCGTTGCGGCTAAGGCGCGTAAAAACGACGTGCCCGTTAATTAGAGTTGCGTACATAAATACACAACACTAAGCTAGAAGTTGTTGACGAGTACGTTTACCTGGGACAAATAGTCCAACTAGGTAAGTCCAACTTCGACCGAGAGGTCAATCGACGGATTCAACTCGGCTGGGCAGCGTTCGGGAAATTACGACGCATCTTCTCGTCAGGTATACCTCAAAACCTGAAAACTAAGTTGTACAACCAGTGCGTGTTGCCAGTGATGACCTACGGAACCGAGACGTGGTCCTTCAGCTCTAGCTCGAAGAACCGACAACCGTTGGGGAAGAAGGGTTCTCGAGTGGCAGCATCGTACCGGTAGGCGAAGTGTAGGGCGACCCCTCACTAAATGGAGTGACGACCTGGTAAGACATGCAGGAAGTCGATGGATGCAAGTGGCTCAGGACCGTGCTTTGTGGCATACCTTGGGGGAGACCTATGTTCAGCAGTGGACTTGTGAAGGGCTGTAATGATGATGATGATGATGATGACATAAATATAAGTTTTTAAATATTCGTGATTAGTATTCGCTGAATACGAATATTCGGTAAATGTCTACTATTCGGCGAATACCGATATTCGTATTCGTATTCGTTGCATCACTAATTTAAACTTCTTTATTAAAAAAATTGTGAGGTGCACCTCCAAGCCTCGAAAAGCACGAAACGCTGTTGGTACTGTGCTTGACCACTGATTCTTTCGGATTGCCATCGCATCGGACTATGAGAATGAGGGAATAGAGAGTACACTTGTGCTTGCACACACACTCGTGCACTTTAATCCCGTTCTGCGCAGATGGAATCAAAGTCTTCGTTGAGTGTGTCCGCTGTGCCTAAATTCGGTTTAAAACAACCAGTGGAGGAGCTCTCTAAAGCTCTCGAACTCTGGCTAGGTTCGCCCTCTTATGTTTCTCTCAGTATTTCAATATATACTGTAGAGACAGTATACCGGCCGGCTGCGAGTTATTTCATCGCAATCCTCAAAGAAACGTACAATACATAATAAACGCACGCAACGTCTTCACTGTTTAAAGCTTCAAAGTTGATAAAAGGCCCGTGGAATACAGAACCTTCTTCTTCAGCCCAAAAAATTCTACTATAAGACATGTGTCACCCGTTGTAAGGAAGGATTTACCTTAGTAGTCACGCTTAGCAGCCGATAGACTAGGCTTGACCGGGGAGTGGCCACGATCTCACAGATTACCAGCGTCAAATAGCAGTTTGATATTGTTGCGTTTCGTATAAAGTGTAAAGAATCGGTGTAAAGAACCGGAGACCCTTTTTACTGGAAATGAGGCATTTTATCTTAGTCCTCAGGAGTGACAACGCATCTGCATTTTTATTCTTAATCGAGGATCGATATCTGTGACTGTGCTTGTTAGTCACCCCTATTATATAAAAAAGATAAATTGACGATTGCCGTATCAAAAATCACGCTCTTTTAGACTAATACCTGTCGCCGGTCTGCGTATTTTCCGTTTGGCGTAAACGTGAGGTCATACCTCCATCTACCCCATAACTGATTATGAACCGACTTGGGATTCGAATCCGGGACCACATGATCCCCAGTAGTGGTTACGAACAATATAGCAACGAGGAAGTCACCCATAGTATTAATAAACTAGTGCTAATTATCACGGTTAATTTTGTATCCGGTTTATTTTGCGGCGGCGCGCTACACTTTTCCTCCAAATATTTTATTTTTAGATATTATGTATGCTTCATAGAATGTTTTCCTTTCTTGTAGAGCTTGTTGAAAATCAGCACTTTTTTATAGGAGTTTTTAACGTGTTAGAGCCATTAGTAAAATAGGATCTTAATCCTGCTATGTTTTTTATAGTGATGATAAAGGTCAATGTTGGGAATGGAAATCCCCTTTTACGAAACGAGACATTCTACATATCTTAACACTTAGGGGTACAAATAACGCTTTCTTAATCGAAAGTATATGTAGGTGTCCATTTGAAGTGTGTGCCCGTTTGTCACCCTCCATTTTTTAAAGGATAAAAGTGAGTTACAAGTACACACTCTATACTCCTGATGGTAAATTAATTGCTGTTGTCCATAGATACCTACATCTATTATCAATTAAGAACCAAAATACAGATGCGATGTCCCCCCTAAGAACGTGCGAGTAGATGAAATAACATTTTACCAATACATAGGGTCTTAGGTTTACTCACTCACGGTTCGGTCACTCGCCATGCGAAATACAGCAGCATTAAGCAACTATTTTATGCTGGTAATTTTTAGAGCGTGATCGAGCCGACCCATTCAGCAGCGTGGTTTCTACCACGTAAAACTTTAAGCTGCACAATTAATAGTTTTAGTTGTGCTGGCGGGGATTGAACTCGATTTACTCACATCCTTTGAAATGCATTGTTATCCCTGAGGACTAAGATGGAATGCCTTGCTTCCAGAGACGGTCGGTGGTCTCCCGTACTGTACCGTATGGTGTGTGCAGAGAACACACCATACGATACTATTTTATACGTGGTAGAGCCATACTGAAGTATTGGAACGTCCTTAGTAGTAGAGTAACAATGCATCGAAGGATGTGGGTCGGGTCGACCGGGGCACGACCATGCTCTCACAGAATACCAGCGTGAATGCAACTGCGTTTCGTATGGTGAGTGTAGAGAACCGGACACCCTTTTTACTGGAAACGAGGCATTCCATCTTAGTCCTCACGGATGATAACGCATCTGCATTTTGATTCGTAATCGAGGATAGATGTAGATAGATGTCTATGGGCCGCAGCAATCACTTATAATCAGGTGGACTGGGTGTTCGTTTGCCACCCTATCCTATAAAAAAACAAAACACAGCAGTATTAAGCTGCTATTTTACGCTGGTATTCTGTGAGAGCGTGGTCCTTCCCCGGTCGAGCCGACGCATTCGTGCTACAGCCATAATATAAATGTTACGTGGCCTGTGGTTTTATCGTATTTATTGTGTAAGATGTTGCAGTGGAGTTCATAAGGTTGGTGACGATGACAAATTGAGCATTTGGTAAATCAGCACTATACAAAATAGCAATTACAAACAACAGTGGTGGTGTCAGGGATCGAATTCTGGTTGCTCGTATATTGCTGAATTGAAATAAATATCCCGACTCACGACCACGTGAGCAAAGAAACCGACTCACGAATATGTATCTCGTTTTTATTTAAGTGCTTTGTACTTTTGTGATTTATCGGTGCGGGATAATATTATTTTTCAATTTCACCTAAAAACGCCTAACTAACTAACTCATGCAATTCTTTAAATTATTGTGAAAAACATATGCAGAGCCATCAAGTAGTTTACAAAATTTAATTGGACATATAGACAGACAGATTAGTAAGCTAAAGTGAAAATAGGCCGGTCATATAGCTGGAAGAACCGACAACCGATGTGGAGGAAAGGTTTTTGAGTGGCAGTTCGTACCGGTAGGCGAAGTGTAGGGTGGGCCCCCACTAGATGGAGTGAAGACCTGGCAAGACATACAGGAAGTACCGATGGATGCAGATGGCTCAGGACCGTGCTTTGTGGCATTCCTTGGGGGTGCTCTGTGTTCAGCAGTTGACTTGTGAAGAATGATTAATGACATTGTTGATATACCAAATGATGCTATTTAGTATTTATCCTTTCAGAATAGGCCTGGTCTGGTACTGTCTTACTTTAGCTTTGGTATAATGGCCACGATACTGATGCAGCTTGGATGTCTGCTGCTGTTGTTAAGTCAGTACTGGTATTTCTCCTTGATATGGTTCATCGTCTCCTGTGAGTATAGTTATGACTTACTTAATCGTTATATTTTTTCCTTCTTCTTTCGTGTTTTGGTGTACAATAACGAGTTATTTATCTATCTTTACTATTATATGTATTTTTGTTATTAATTATTTTAAAAGTGGCACACGAGCCGATGGTTCCAATGATGGTTAGTGGGATAATGATTAATCCTCAAATAAGGATCAAAACTGCGACGGATATCGATATCGTATTCGATTCTGAAACTGTTATATTAATTAAATATTTTTTAAATCTTACAAAACAATTGCGGCGACAATTGAAAATGCCAGAAAATTCTTGATATCTTTCAATAGATGGCGGTGTACTCTATCGTGCACCGAGTGGTTTTCTTTAAATTGAGTAAGGGCGACAAACGAATACACAGTCCACCTGATGGTAAGTAGATACTTTGGCCCATAGACATTTACATTTATCTTCGTTTAAGGATCAAAATGCAGATGCGTTGATTCCATCTTAATCCCTGAGGATTAAGATGGAATGCCTTGTATCCAGTAAAAAGGGTCTCCGGTTCTCTACACTCACCATACGAAACAGAGCAATATTATATTATATATGCTATTTAACGCTGGCATTCATTATGCCAGCGTAAAATAGGATCTTCCCGAAAACGGGATGCCCATGTCCTTCGGTGGCCTTTTTTGGCTGATAAAAAAGAACATCACAAGTTCCGTAGGCAAGTGATGAAATTATCCATGTTATATTTCGAAACCTATATTTACCTAACCGTTACCTAACCTGCGCCTCATTATACTTTTTATATAAAAGTAGGAGTGGCAAATGTATACACAGTCTACCTGATGATAAGTGGATGCTGTGGCCTATAGACAGCTATATTTGTGCCCCATTAAAAGTTAAAATGCCTCGTTTCCAATAAAATGGTCTCCGGTTCAAGTCACTCACCATACAAAAAACAGAACAGCATTATGAAGGAATTCACGTAGGTGTTCCGTGCGAGCGTGCTCCTTGGTTGAGCCGACCCATCCGCGCTAAGTGTTGTCGGTGTGGCTTGATTAAAAGTTACGTTCACGTTTCTAAAAAGTTACCTTTTTAAACTATGATTTTTTATTTATTCTATCATAAATTATAAAATAACATACAGAGATTTTTCAATGATACTGAAAATAACAAGCGTTTCATGATTTGTTTTATCGAACTGACTGAAATGTTGGTTTTATTTCTCAAAAAGTTAAATAAATTTACTTAATTTTTTTACATACAAGCTGCTTGAGTTGACGAAAAGGTACGCAAAATATAAGAAATGTAGCCTTCTGACAACACTGTTCTTGCTGCAGCCATAAAATGCCCTGTTTGGCTCTACCACGTAAAAACGATCTATTCAATACGTATTTTTTTTAAAGTCTCTTTTATTTCAGTATTCTACATCCATTACCTCGTTGTCGTGCATACCGTTTACGAGCTGATGCAAAGGGGTAAACTGTTTGGTGTTACTGCGAGCGAGGGGCTGGAAGAGGAACTTTTAAATTGACACTTTTTTATAGTATTTGCCTATTCCATTAAATTAAAAAGTATAAAAGTATACATTGTCTTTGCAGTATTGATATAGACTAAATAACACAAATATTAAGTAGTTAGTTATAGTTTTAGAAGTGGAATACTTTAAGTTATTATATTAAGTTGCTCTATTTAGCTCTATATCGCTGAATAAGGGTAAGACATCAATGGAAAGCTTTCGTTGTGTGGAGCGTGCGGCGTGCATGAAAAACGCTCTTATACAAGTACAACCCGTCAAAAATACTCTTCGATATGTCAAATGGCGTAAATATATGTCTGAAAAGTTAAGATCTGAGCCGAACACGGTGCGAGTTGCGACACATCGCTGGAGGAACCGCATTTCATTTGTAGGAGTTCAAACCGCGAAATATATTTCGTTGTTGTGAGTATAACAGAATAAACGTATAAACTACCACTTCTAAGGGCACTAAGAATTAACTTTCTTATTTCACTAAGGATTAACGAGGTATGTTACAAATGAACGAATCATTCTCGCACTAAACTAAGGTCTCTTTGCATTGCAATCTGCAATGAATTAATTGTACTTGGGCTGCACGGTCGAACAGAGTTAGCACTTTGTGTGAACATTAAGCAAGGTTTAGACGAAAACGGTTTTTTCAAGACAAGCCAGCGCTGGCTGCCAGCACTGGCGGGAATAGAGCGCCTGCCTATTTTCAAGCCAGTGACCTCCGCCCGCGTGCCCCGCAACCCCCGCGCCTGAATAAATAATTTGTAATATAATAACTTAATTAGTGATATTGTATAAATTCCTATATTTGATGTATGGCCGTATATGATAAACATTGTTTTGATGAACATTATTTTTCATGAATGATAAACATTATTTTTCAGTTAATTTAAAAAATCATTAATTTAATACAACAATTTACAAGAATAATCTAGGAATGAAATGAATCCATTTGGCCTCATCTAAACAAAACGGGCCAGGCCAGTGCTGGCTTGTCTGAGGACTGGTGCCAGGCTTTGTCTAAACCTTACTTTAAAACCAAAGAATGAATAAGTGGAAGACTGTAATTTCTGAACGCGATATCAAAAACTGCCTCTACACTGCCGGCCACGTTCAGAATTTTCGGAATGATTATAAATTATAATATATGATTTGTTTGCAATTTAAAAATTATTATGTTTTTGTTTTGTGATTAAAGTTTTTTTAGTGCCATAAAGTTATTGTAGATTAGAATTAAGAAAAAATATTAAAAGATACTTTAACTTTAACTTTTAAGACCGAAGCGCACAAAATGCGGGTACATGACCAGAGATGCGTTACAGAATTAGTTTTGTTTTGTAACATGTAAAACTAAGGAAGATATACATTGTATCGTTCTATCTACAGTACATGTAAACGCAGGCTGTGTGAATTCTTCTATGTCTTGAAAAGAATGTAATCATCACCTTTATTATGCAGTTTCCTGTAACACAACTAGTGTCACGTGCCCGTACTGCATTCGTAAAGACGTTTTGTGTGCTTCGTTCAATTTGAATTGTTGCGAAGGTATTGTTTATTTCAGTTTCAATTAAACATATATATAACATTCATTTATTTTTTATTTACACAACATATTCACATTATTTAATACTATGCATGTAACAACGATCAAAATATAACTACATAAATGATATAAGTACATATTATCCATCAAATATTTTGTCACTGAATATAAATACTAAATTAAGGTATTTTATTGTTAGAATAACATTAATTATATCTGTACAATGCTATGAAAAACATTAGGATTTTAAACATCTTCAGAAAAATCATACGAAGCCGTAATTTAATACTAATCATTAAAACTCGTGGCTCTTCAAAAGGTTCCTAGATGTTTAAAAAAAATTTTATTCTAAGCATCGATATATAATATGTACTACGCACTAGATTTGGCATTCCGAACACTCCCTATGTTCAACTTAATTGTACTGCAATCCGTACACCTGTTATTATGGCTTCGGTACCTATTTATGCAGTGCGGAGCGGTGCTAATAATAATTTTATATTAAATTGGCACATATGCAAAATAAACGAAAATTAAAAAAAATAATCGATTAACAATACAATCTAAATAAACCAAGGAGGTTATTTTATAACCTCCTTGATACAAACAATTATTTATTATGACCATTTTCGCGAGTTTATATCAACTGCGCATGCGCGACTCTATTGTTTCCCACGCATGTGCGGATACAGAGTGTACATTTTTTGTTTGGAATAGCTTCTCTAGTACGTAGTACATATAACTCAATGGGGGGGGAAGAGTTTTTTTTGGGGGGGGGGGGGGTTGCTGGTTGGGTTATTTTTTTTTTTTTTTTTTTTTTGTTTTTGAGTTTTTTGTTTTTTTTTTTTATTTTTATAATTAAATTAAAAATTATATTTTTTTTTATTTTTAAATTTTGGTTTGGTTTTTTTTTTTATATATTTTTTTTAAATATTTTTTTTTAGTTTGATTTATTCCAATTAATAATGGGGGGGGGGGGGAAAAATTTTTTTTTTTTTTTTGCCGGGGTCTTTCTTTTTTTTAAGTTGTTTTTTAAAAATTCTACGCCATTATATTTTAAAAGTGACATAAAAAAATTCTAAGTTCCATTTCAATTGCAATGTTTTCAATTGCTTTCGTAAACATTGCGTCAAAGAGTAGGTTTATAATATATATAACTATAATCACTACGTTTTACATTGCAAGAGTAACAAATAATTTAAAAAAATCTATTTCACAACATACCTACATATTTATGGACGGTCAAATCGTCTATAACTTGAGTCTTGACTTTATTCTTTTGCCTGGTTACATAATATTCAAGGTTTCTGATCACTCGATTTTCATAAAAGTTATTTATAATTTTTTTAACATTAATTAAAAAAAATTTATCTCAATCCTAACATGTTTAGAAGCCTTATGAAAAAAATATATTTACGTATATTATAAATGCTGCCAAATATTATATTGAATAAAAAAGTAAGTATTTTAATAAAATCAGGGTCGTATTAATCCATGTAGATATATAGGCACATATATCACGTACAATTTTATTTTTCTAAAGCCGATTGATTCCAGGCTCTAAGCAGTTGCCTACTTTGCATAGGTTAATCCGGCCCTGAATAAAATCAAAGAAGAATTTTAAACAACTTCTCTGCTGTTCAATTCCTTGTAGAAACTGTTACTTAGAAGAATTGCATAAACGTTGAGACCTAGAAGAAAATAAAGTATTTGGAGTAAACTTAATAATTATTGATTATTTTCATGTAATACGCCATTTCACGGTAAATGACGTATTACAGGAAAATAATATAAACCAAGGGAAGATTGTTGTAGTGGCGGTGTAAGAATATCTCCAACCCACATCATCCCACGGGTGTCGTAAGTGGCGGCAGAGGGTAAAAAATCAGGAGATATGACAAATTTTTCGTTATCTTGCTTAGTTTCTGAGATACCAATACTCAAAAATCGAATACTAAAACTGAATCAGCACGACCCAACTCCACGTAGTCTTGTCTGCCCTACCACTAGAGTGGTGTGGTTAAGCCATAAGCGCAGAGGGAGAACAGCCTCCGCTCGCTGTAGCAAATAGTAGGCACCTGTGCGTGCCGTAGCGGCTGAGGCTGGTTGCTGGAGGCGCACAGGTGCCTGCTATTTGCTACGCAAGGGCGAAAGGGCTGCTCTTACCGCAGCGCCAAAGCTATTGCAGAAATAGCAACAGCGTCTTACTAACAGTACGTTTGCACCGAGAAACATCCAACACATAATGTTTTGAAACAAATCGCATAAAATAAATCACATAACATGTTTTGTTGTTGGTGGCGTTCGCACTCACAAAAACTGTGTAAAATTTTCAACAGATATTCAAATTTATCTTTCAATATGACAATATTTCTACAAACTTGTTTTCAAACATTTTATTTCTGTAGTTATAAAGATATAACATAGTATGATATAATATAATATGTAACGTACAATAAACTGTCAAACATATTTCACTACTACATGTTCTTTAACTATGCAAACGATTTTTGATACATTGACAGAAAACAGTGTTAAAAACATGTTTTTTTTTTTGTGAAAATCTCGTCAGTGCAAACTCACGGTTATGATTAAAAATAAAAAATTGCGGTTGCCAACTCGCTTGACATGCGTGCCAACTATGGAAAATATTCCCGCTATGAGACAATCTATTGGACTTTAATAGGCTGTAACACTAATGCGTCCCATGGCATGGCAAGTTTTTTTACGTCTGTAAAGCTATAGACTAGTCTCTCCGTCGTGTTGCTCCAGTGCGTGTTGGTAAGTATCACATATCCCAGAAGTAATTCCTTTTTTTGACATGTAGGTATGTCTTACGATGTTTTCCACATTGATTTATATATTACACTAGATCAGTAATAACCGCGCCAAAGCGTTGCCACTGCACATATGGCCACAGCCGTATGCTTAGCTAACGTCAGTTCAGTGTTCAATGTGACGCCGACAGAGTTGAGCCGCGACAAAAAATGGGTTAAAAACGCGTAGTGAAAGAATGCTATTCAAGGTCACATAAACGTAATAAGTCAAGCGGAATCACTTTCAACACATAATTTTTAGTTCTTGTTTCCATATAAACGTAAAAAAACCTCAAATAATTAAATAAAATTATTAAATATTCATGAATTATCTATTAAATATATTTTATTATCTACTTATTTTATATTAATAATTTTATATTAATTATATTTTATTACCTATTTTATATTGTTTGATTTATTAGTACAATAAAAATACTTATAATAATATGTTTTATTTAATCATTATGTTTATTTCTATTCATCTAAAAAGCTTAGTATCCTTTTTTCTAAGGGGACGCAATAAAGATTTTAAAATAAAATATACTTTTTAAAATAAAAACAACTGCAGCTTAAAAAACTCATTTTTATTGCGTATTTTAGGTAAAATTTCATATAGTAAGCTACACCAACCCCCCATTGCATGTTTGTGTATCTACCTTTATTTAATCTTAGCGAAGATATCGTTTTCGCAACTTGTGTAAGTGAGCTAGATATATGTTTATTTAAAATTGTTATGAGTTTCAAAGCTACATCGTCGCGTTTGGATAGTGGTTACACTTTTTTCAACGCGCGGTAACGTGGTTTGCTCCTCTAGTGTTGTATAACTCAATGGTTTTCCATCGCCACCGAGCACGTGGTAAAAAAGAATAGCAGAACTAGGAGAGCTTTCTAGAAAACTCCTTGCCAGAGTTTTTGACATTCTATTCCAACATTTTAGATGTTTTTAGTAGGAAAGGCCCTATATAAAGGCGTTAAGGACCGCGACCGATGCAGTATTGAATTGGCGATAAAAGCGAAGACTTCGGAGCGAAATAAAGTGAACTAAAGTGTTAAGTGTGATTAATTATTAGGGTGTTTAAGTTTTAATTGGTGTTCGGTATTTAAAGTGTCAATTTTGGTAATTCAATCGGCTGTTTTTATTGTCACGTACCCTAAGCTCGTAATTTTTGGTTGTTATCAACAAGATGCTGCTGCCCATCTCCTGTCTCTGTCTTTATCTCTGTCGCCGCTTATGACACTCACGGGACTATAGAGTAGATATTCTTACACCGCACCGCCACTAGGTAGAGTAATTCTAAAATACTTACAAATATAAAACACCTCTACGCAGATAGTACCGGCGTTGTAATGAGTCACGTTGATGAAGAATGTGAACATCGATAGGAAGAAGAAGACTGCCCACATGAAAAAGTACGTCCGAACTATGCCGGCGCGTTCCTGTAACAATTATAGATAAAATGTTGGATCGTACCTATAGGTATTAGGAGTATTGTTTAGAAAATGAAGATCATTATATAATTGGAATTTATAATGACATTTCTTTACTTGTAGAAACACGCAACAGCTCTATTATGGTTGTAGCCACAGAAATCGTAATAAATTATAACTATTTCTGTGGTTGTAGCATGAATGGATCGGCTTGACCGGGGTAGGACCACGCCCTCACAAAATACCAGCGTAAAATAGGAGCTTAATGTTGCTGTGTTTCGTATGGTGAGTATAGAGAACCGGAGACACTTTTTACTGGAAACGAGGCATTCCATCTCAGTCCACAGGGCTCGCAACGCATCTATCTGCATTTTGATACTTAATCGAGTCCAGTAGTAGTGCCATCAGCTGGGCTGTGTGCTCGTTTGTCACCCTTAGTCTATAAAATAAAGGTTGTGGAAGTCAGCGGCAGATGTAGGTGGCTCATTGGGTCTGAAGGCCGGACCAAAAGCGTTAGGATTTGAAAAATCCCATAATTTAAAAATCCATTAAAGACATCATACCTGCAAAGTCACTAAAGGCAGGATTAGCTAAAGACTTAACTGTTCCTTGCGACTTTGTTCGCGATTGTATTTCTAACCCTAGTTATTTTTCTAAAATAAAAAGTAGCCTAAGTTACTCCTTATAATGTATCTGCCAGTGAAAGTCCCGTCAAAATCGTTCGTGCCGTTTCAAAGATTAGCCGGAACAAACAGACAGACTAAAATTTTAAGAAATGTTTTTTGTTACAAGTACCGTATGTATACTTTCATAAGCATTTAGGAAAAAGCTGTTATTTTGACATTACAAACATTTTATTTATATAGATATATCGAGTTAAGTAATATCACAGAATGGGTACGCAATAGTACAGGTACGTAATAATAGTAATATTTTGATAACAGGAAGATTATTAAGGGAGTGACTCATAGCCAGCAGTGGACATAAATTGGGCTGCGTAGAGCAATTATTACTTGGCAGAGCCATACTGCATCCTATTGTATTTGCTGCAGCCTGTCCTGCAACAAGGGCAGATACTCGAGGAAGAACCACGCTCGCTCGTGTTTCGTATGATGAGTGACGAGAACCGGAGGCTAACTGATAACCAGGCATTCCATTCTCATGGGTACAACGACCTTTAATTTCTTTATTTTATTTCCTAAAAAAAAGTTACCACGCTAGGGTTTTCTCCTGTATCGTGGAGGCAGGACAAACATCCAGACCAGTAACAATTATTTATAGGTCATACAAATACTTGTTCCGTGGATGTCCAACGCTTCACAACTTTCAACGCTTCAACTTCATTGATAAGCCGCTTGAAAATTGTCTGTTTTTAATAAAATTTTGAATCTTAATAAAAAAAAGATCTATGGACTACAGCATTCATTTACAATCAGATATTATGTAAATACGTTTGCCACCCTAATTAATGCTCAAATACTCGAACGCAACTTAATTTTAAAACGCCGTAAGTGTCGCGCTACTGTCTATCACTTTAAGTGAAAGTGACTGTGACACACCGAGACTTCTTAAAATTGAGTAGCCCTTTAGTTTTTGACCGTTACTTCCATAAATAAAATCTAGATTCCCTTACCGTCACAACGCCGTATACAAAAACTACATCAAAGCAGAATTTAGCGAAGAACATCACCACTAAAATTATGGACATCACGTAAAGTCCAGTTATAGCAGCTTCTTTCTCTAAATTCCTTTCTTCAAACGCCGCTTCCTGTACTGGCTCAAGAGTAGCAGATACTACTGCCATTATAATGAATATCGTGAAGGATAACACCTAAAAAAACAAAGCACGCTCAATTTGTAATAGAAGAGGTAGTTCATACGTGGTAGAGCCATGCTGCAGGTATATTAGTAGTATAGTTGTAGCACGAATGGGTCGGCTCGACCGGGGAAGGACCACGCTCTCACAGAATACCAGCGTGAAATGGTAGCTTAATGCTGCTGTGTTTCGTATGGTGAGTGTAGAGAACCGGAAACCCTTTTTACTGTAAATGAGGCATTCCATCTTAGTCCACACGGGTGACAACGCATCTGCATTTTGATTCGTAATCGAAGATAGATGTAGATGTCTATGCGCTACAGCAACCACTTACCATCAGGTGGACTGTGTGCTCGTTTGTCACCCTATCCTATAAATAAAAAAAGTTTCATGAACAATTCATGTAGGTGGAAACTCAGGTAAAAGTAAAACGCCCCCAAGACATGAGAAATATCCACTTTTATAGTGTTGGGTCACCGTTTTTTTTTTTAATAATAACAAAAGGCAAATGTAACACCCATACTTATAAACATTAATATTTGTTTGTTCGTATTTTATGCCATAGATTCTGATTCTGTTCATCAGATTGCGGGATATTTTTGTCAACTTATTGCATGCATTTGCGCGAAGGTTATAGGCATAGTACAGTTAACTTACGTTAGCTGGCGCGCGTATAGTATCGAAAAAAATATTTGAATGTTATACAACAGTCAATTTCCATGATTGTATGTATCATTCCTAAATAAACAATGGGTGCGTTTGGCAGAAAAAAGCGCTAGCAAGCGCTTACAAGCGCTGAAATAGTTTTCGGCCAGGACACGATTGCTACTTCAGTAGCGCTGACACAATCCGCCATTTTGCTTATTTAATTTGTTTGTTTTGGAGTAGAGTTTATAAGTTGTTTTGTGCAATATTTTAGTTTTAAGTAATATAATGACTGAATAAACATATACATGTTATTAAAAATTCATGATTGGTAAGTTTTTAATATGAATACTTTACAAACATATGTTTAAATTAGGTTAAGTTCCCCGGTTAAAACTGACATCGTGTCCTGGAGGAAAATAGCTGCTTACGATTTGACAGCGCTTACCGCTTACGATTGCCATTTTGCTTACAAGCGCTTGCTAGCGCTTTTTTCTGCCAAACGCACCCAATATTTTAACTGTTCCAAAAGCAACGCGCCGAGAACCAGTTAGTGTATAGTAAAACTTTCGCTAGAGCCAAGTAATTTTTAATGTTCCGTGGTCAGAGTAGATTATATTTTCTAATTAAAGATATTAAATAACTCTCATCGAATAATGAAGGGTATTCCTATAATTTGGAGGGAATACTCCTGATCTGGTATCATTTGAACAAGAACCAATAATAATATTTTTTTGTGTTTCCTTCTTTTTCTTACTTGCACTTTCTACCGCACTCAAGTACCTAATATTTATCGTTTTATTTTTTTATCGAATAATTACCTTGTGGTGTGGCATATGAGAATCCATGTCCACATTTCGCCCCGTGGGAGTCTTAAAAAGCGACTATAATATATGTAAACAAAACCTGAAGTGACCATGGGTGCTGTATAGCACTTGAAACGTCTTGAATTAAAAATTCAAATAAACCCGATAAAATACTTATAATTAGTTTTGCGTAAATACCTACCTACCTACCTACCTATATGAATTCATGACGAACACCTCAAGGCTACCGATATATGTCGGTATAACCATCTCGTTTATATAAGAATGCAGCATCAAAGGTGCGATCGTCAATTTACAATTTAGAAACAAAAACTTTTTTGTTTAATAAAGATTATAAACATTACCAGTGATAAATTAAACAAGTGACTTTCAATAAATTAAAAAAGTGGCTTTCAATGAAGACACTTTTTAAATTTTTCACTGGTTCGGAAAAAAATCCGTCCTGGGAAGAACCAGTTAGAAACCCGGCATTTTTTGCACATGTAGAGGCCCATGTCTAGCTGTGGCCGTTCCATTTCGTGTCACAGGTAATAGGAGTAACTTTCCAGTCTAAAAGGCGGGCTAACCGTCACAAATATGTTTGCTGCTGCCGTCATGTTGCTAACATTTGTAAAAACTTGTCTTACTTTCGTTTGTAATTTTGTACTAAATCTATATTTGTTTGTAATTCATCTCATCATCAAAAATCATCTACTTTTTTGCCACCAGGGCGGCGCCGAGGTGAAATATTTAACGAATTATGGCGGAGAGGTGGGATGTTTCTTTCGATAATATTAGTATTTATATTTTAAATTAATTAGATTAGAAACGCATAAACTAAACTACAGATATTTCTAAAAGTATAAAAATTAAACAAATAGTTAAAAAATGTGAAAAATACTATGAGGCGTTGTTTTTTGTATTTATATAATACCAACTATTATTTATTCTGTGATAATACTCCAGGCATCGATAAAAATTATTTAAAATGAATTTTTTCAATTAAGTAGGTATGACATTGTTAAAACTGTACTTCAATCCCAATTAGCGACCTCTATTGAGCGAAAGACTATTAGCCCTCACTGCGATCTAAAGATACATGCATGATCATGTAGATGGCGCTTTACTGAGCCAACATATAGAAATTATACAATATTAATAAAATATACAGCCCTTTTTCCGGACATAAACAGGCATTATAAAAAAAAACTTCAATACACTACCAAGAAGTTTACCGAGAAGTTGCCTTTATTACAAACTAAACAAATCTCAAATTAACATTTGAGTGGAAACGAACTAAAATTTTGCCCTAAGGCCCGAGGTTCGTGTTTCTATCATTATTACGCAAGTTAGACGTGGTGATCAAATCTGAGTACCATTAAAACGAACCTGTGTTCAGGAATAGGCAGGTTGATGCTAACTGATAAAAGGTAAGATTTTTGATGAGAGCTTACCGCGTTCAAACAACCCATGATCGTGTTCCCCGTCTTCAGGTCAAATACAAAACAGCATGTTTCTAGTTGAGGGAGACCCATTTTGTGCTGAAATCAGAAAAGAAGATTTGAGTGTTCATCATAATATATTAGGTATCATTATTTTTATGTTCGTCCTGTTATGGAAACTTGTTGATAATGGCAATTATATTGTGATATTTCTTGGATAGCAATGACTACATAGTTTTGTGGATGTTTGATAAACACAGCAGACTCAAGCACAAAAATTATACCTATACCTTAGTGGCTTGTAATGTGTTTCATGTGTATTGTTCATTATAATATTTTTTATGGTAAAAAAAAAGAAAAATAAACTCGGTATAAGAAAAAAGCTGTTACTCCACGTCATTCCAGTGTTGTATGATGCCAGACTAAGAAAACAAAAGAGCAAAATACCTAGAGGGTTTTATAGTCTGCGATGAATGGCAGTATAGAGTAAAAAATATGGAATTAATCCGCCTGTTAATCATGGCGATTGTGAAAAATCCTTCGATCTTGAAAGTACTTTGGTGTCTGGCAGTGGATTATTTAGGGTTTGCAGATAAAGGTAGATAGATCGATGCAGAGCGAAAGAGTGAATATCAATAAGTTCAGGACCAAAGCAGATGAAGGGATGTAAAGTGTCTTTGCAAAGGTTTGGTGGTACTTCACGGCGGAATAGCGACCCTATGCAATAAGTCCAAGGGTACATTGAGTACTGCTGCTATATATGTACTGGTGATGAAAATGCCACCTAACTGCTTTGGACTCAATGGAAAGGCGAGACGCCGCACAATTTTCTTCTTATTTCTAAGAGGGATATGTACTTATGGAGCAATCAATCCACAACGCTACTTTAGTGCGTGTTGACCACTTCCTGACGGTTCTCCTTCACTACTGAGCACAAAGTATGCACTTAAAAATGCAACGAAAAATATCATTAGTGTCGGTGGAGATCGAACAACCCAATTGTTCGCGTATTATGAAAACTATGAATACTGCCACCGAGTAACTACGGCTTACCTATATCTAAAAATTACTTATATCATAAAATAACTTCGATGATGTTTCTTTTATTTCTTTATAGATTCATTCTTTATATTTTTATAAATATTTTTACCAATTCAGCGACTTCTTTCTTACGAGAAATAACGAGTTTTAGTGTCTTATGAGTAACGACGCTGAGGGTTTCGAGTTTGAATGTCGCACATAACGAGTATTTGTATAGACTACAAATAATTGTTCTGGATTTGTCCTCGTGCAATTTATGTAGTGTTGATAGCATTTTTACAAAAAAGAAAAGAAAACAAAGCAACGATTTTTTTTAATTTTCAAAAAGCAAAAGACTTTCTAGTCGACACTGGAAACCAATGACACTGGATCAATGTGAAACAGCCTTCAATATTCACGTGTCTTACCTTTTATATTTCTATGGGCAAACAAATTTACAATCCACCTGATGGTAGGTGACTACTGAAGTAAGCTACAGATGCGATATCTATCAACTCTGAGGGTTAAGATGGAATGCCTCTCAGTCTGTAATTATACTAGCTCGCTATACACTTTAAACTGGAACACATTGGTGCAAGCATTTTTTTAACTACCCTCACGGACTGCTTGGCAGAGAAGTCCTAACACTTAGGATTTTAAAGTTTTAAAATACATATATACTGTATAAGATATAATGCTTTCTCTCTATATTTTGACAAAAATAGCTAACTTAAGATCTAAATTATTAAATATTCTTTGTATTCTCTACGCATAAGCTAACTCAAAAACTACTGGTCAGAACTTCATAATTTATACACAAGAAGCACCAGCTTTCAGATAAAAAAAGAATCATCAAAATCGGTTCACCCAGAGAAAAGTTATAAGGTACTTACTACACATTAAAAAACATACAGTCGAATTGAAGTCTTTTTGAAGTATGTAAAAACATTATATTTGTCTGTTTATCTGTCTTTTTTAATTTATTTTAAATTTGTTTTAAGAATTACAGACGTGATGATACCTTTATAGCCGCTAGGGTTACCCTTACACCTCATTACTTATTAGCATAATATGATCAAAAAGTTTTACTTACTTCCTTTTAAGGTCACAAACAATGTTTTAAAACTATTCACTGAATCAAAGTTATTTGGGTCTAATATTTTTCACCAACTCGCCTATTCTGTTACTGAGAGCTTACGATCAGACTCAAACTAAAGAGAGATGAGAACTGGTGAATTTTTAGAGTCTTTCAAAGAGCGGATTAATAACAGATATGAAATAATTTACGAAAAAATGTTTGCCTCCCAGAGACGAAAAAAATGTCATTCTTTTCGAAATAAAGTTAAACTATATCAGCGTACTTGTATGTTGCATAGAGAGTTACAGGAATATAATTATATCCGTTTCGGATACAAAGTTTCTTAACGCCTGTACACTCACAGTATTTAAAGTAGCGTGGAAGTACTACATCTCATTGCTTCGTTGCAACCCGTAGTTATTTTATTAACAAATTGCTTTCCTAAAACAAGAAAATCACACATTATTAACTCTTTTAAGTAAAACATTAATACATAAGTTGGCAGTTTAGTATTTTTTAAATAATTAACTTAGAAATAGGGTATTACAGATTTTTCATGATTAGTTGAATTATCTGAATGTCGTTTGTTCATTGAGTGTTTTTTCCTGTTTGCACATAGATAAAGTTAATAAAATATTAAAAATAAAAAAGAGTATAAGTTACGCAGTAACAATATAAATTCTTTGGTACGGATAATATGATATGTGTACTGCTGGATACGTAAATAATTTACAAGATCTTGTAACGTGTCTGTTTTCTGTGTATTCTTTGGCATATGTGGCGTCGGTTTGTCTGAAATTTTAATCAATGAGTTGCCGAAAATATACCGAATATTTGACTAGGTCAACGGACACAAAAATCTTAAGCCTAATGTAACTAAGCATATATATAGGTCAGCTTAAGCCATCATAGCTTAAGCTACCACAGTTTTTTTATAATATTGATTTATTACTAAGAAGATGTTGCTGCCTACTTCCCGTTTCAGTTTCCTGTCGCCTCCTACGACACCCGAGGGACGATATGGTGTAGTGTATGGTGTAGTGGTGATATGGTCTTACACCGCCACTATACGGTCATATTACACAAACTTGAAATATTCATATCTCAGCGAACATGTCGGCAATAACTTTCAGTTATAGTTTTCAAGGATAGCTATTAGCGATGCAATTAGACACCTGTCATTCATTAATTTCTAGTGACCCGATCGTTTAAGTATTGGTTCGTCTTACGAACCGGGTAATTCAGGTCGACAATACAAATGGATCATTTTGAGTTTCAGTAGTCTATGATCTACTAAGACCATTCAACTCAAATGGTCTAAGATGATGTGTGTGTGTGAGACCCGCTGGATAATGTTGGTCGTCGTCGATTTCTATACTCTTTGGTCGTAGGTCTTGTGAATCGTTTGATCCGGAACGTGCAGATTATAATTGCCATCATTAATATTTTGATGCGACCTGGGTCAAATGAACGAATCATTCACGATTGACACATGTCTAAAAGCAACACTAATGTAGGCTTAGAAGTCCGTATGAGTGGGTATCAACATATTTCCTAATGTTTTTCATTAATGGTAATATTTTTAATCTAACATAAGATATCAAAATGAACAATAAAAAAAATAATAAAATGTACAGACCGACTTCAAAACGTAATGTCACTAAATAGTAACGTAAAAATCTTCATATCGTATTTTACCACCTTTAGGAATGGTATAATTTAAATCCATTCAGCCGTTTCCGAGAAATCGGTGAACATACGTAAAAAAAACATTACGCGTTGAATATAGCACCTTCTGGTTTGTTTGAACTCGTTATAAAGATATTATTGGCTCTTATCTCCAATCGATACCGATACAGTGACATAATAAATAGGTACCACGAAATAGAACGTCTAACATCAAAATGAAGTCAGCCACGATTCCCACCAAAGTTACACATAAAATGATATCTGTTGTTTGGTCTGGTGTGATATTGGTTATTATTATTATTAAACAACAGCAATGCAGTTATTCTTGAGTGCTGTTTTTTTATAGATTAGGGTGACAAACGAGCACACGTTCCACCTAATGGTAAGTGGATGCTGTGGCCTATAGACATCTATATTTATCCTTGATTAAGGATCAAAACGCAGATGCGTTGTCACCCATAAGGGCTAAGATGGAATGCTTCATTTCCAATAAAAAGGGTCTCCGGATCTCTACGCTCACCATACGAAACACAGCAGTGTTAAGCTGCTATTTTACACTGGTATTCTGTGAGCTCGTGGTCCTTGGACCCATTCGTGCTACAACCATAATATAGCTGCAGCGTGGCTCTACCACGTATAAATACGTATATGATGTGTGTCTGGTGGGATTAGAAGGGCATCAGCTTTTATAGCTGTGCAAAAACATCGATTCGGAACTCTGTACTACTGTCAACAACTAGTAAGACTCAAGCAAGAAATTAGAAAAAAAACGGGCGCAATTGACCAACAGAAAAGGAGTGGTCTTTCATCATGATACCCCAGGCCACACAGATTTTCAGCCACTCAGAAAAAATTGAGAGAGCTTGGTTGGTAAGTGTTAATGCATTTGTCATATAGTCCTGACCTTGCACTCAGATTTTCACATGTTTCGGTCTCTTCAGAATTCTTTGGGTAGTGTTAGGTTAACATCAAGAGAGGACTGTCAAAATTACTTGTCGCATTTCTTTGATCAAAAGTCCCAAAATTTCTACAGCAACGGGATGTCATCTACCTAGTCAACAAGATGGCAACAAGTCATTGAACAAAATGGCACATATATACGCGTATGTCATAATTAAATGTAATAAAAGTTGTATATAAAATACGAAGAAACTTTCCCCGACCTATTAAGTTCGCCGAATTAGACATGAAAAATGTATATTTGATTTAAATTTTTTGGCTAGCTTTAGTTCCTAGGACTATTAATAGTAATTATTAACTTATAATTATTTTAATTCAACGCGAGCGGTTTTGGGCCCCGCAACAAATTTTGATACAAGGCCCGTCTAAGGCACGCTACCACACTGTAAGCCATACAAATACCAGTCCCGATGCGAAATTCGAGCTTGCGACTCTTAGCACTGCAACTCATTGCTAAGCCATTGCACCACGGAACCGCCATTTCATATGTTGGAGTGTTGAAGTTTCTTTCATTCTTCTTCTTTTCTGTTTTAAATAAGTTTTTAGCAACACGTGAATATCTATTGATCAACATGGGCCTCTTTCGTTGTAGAGAGGATAAGATAAGATGACGATAAACAATAGTACAAGAACTATCACCACAGAATAAATAATAGTACAAGAACTATCACCACAGAATAAATAATAGTACAGGAATATCACCACAGAATAAATAATAGTACAAGAACTATCACCACAGAATAAATAATAGTACAAGAACTATCACCACAGAATAAATAATAGTACAAGAACTATCACCACGGAATAAATAATAGTACAAGAACTATCACCACGAAAAAGTACAAGAACTATCACCACGGAATGAATCGCAGTGTCAGACGTGAGTACCTTTGATGCTGCTTCTCGGAGCCGGTCTGAGTATTTTACATCTCGCATAAGCTGTAAGGTCATTCGCGATCATCACTAGCCATACGATCTGTTTGGATTAACATAATTGAATCTCAGGGCACCCACAAAAAGAAAGTGGTGAAATACATCAAAAATTTAAAATACCCGGACTATTCTTATTCATTTTTCTAGTTTTTCTAGTCTTTTAATTTTCATGAACATTAACGATTGTAGACAATCATCTTGATTAAACCCGCAAAGGTACGCTTTTATCACCTTTTAAGAAGTCACATACCCCCAAAATTCTGCTCTCCATGGGTAGGCTGGTAGAGATAACGCTTATAGGCACTGAGTCCGCCTTTTGTACTCTTTTTATATGGGAAATAAAGATTTTAAATAAATTAATTAATAAAATGTAATAATACTCTTCGGTGTACATCACTCACATTCGATTTGCTGACGATATAGTCCTTATGGCAGAATCGCTGGAGGACCTCAATAGTGTCTCCCAACGGAGAGATCTTAAGATGAACATGGACAAAACAAAGATCATGTTTAATGTCCATGTCACACCTATGCCGGTAGTTGTTGGGAGTACTAAGCTCAAAGTTGTTGACGAGTACGTTTACCTGGGACAAATAGTCCGACTAGGTAAGTCCAACTTCGACAGAGAGGTCAATCGACGGATTCAACTCGGCTGGGCAGTGTTCGGAAAATTTTCGTAATTCTCGTCAGGTATACTTCAAAACCTGAAAACTAGATTGTACAACCAGTGCGTGTTGCCAGTGATGACTTACGGATCTGAGACGTGGTTCTTCACTGCTCGCTGTATGAGGACGCTCAAGGTCGCTCAATGAGCTATGGAGAGGGCTATGCTCGGGGTTTATCTGGTTGATAAACTTAGAAATGGGGATATCCGCGGTAGAACCAGAGTAATCGACATAGCCCAACGGATTAGTAAGCTGGAGTGGCAATTGATCGGCCATATAGTTCGAAGAACCGGTAACTGATGGGGAAAAAGGTTCTCGAGTGGTAGCCTCGTACCGGTAGGCGTAGTGTAGGGCAACCTCCCACTAGATTGAGTACCTGGTAAGACATGCAGGAAGTCGATGGATGCAGGTGGCTAAGGACCGTACTTTGTGGCATACCTCGGGGGAGACCTATGTTCAGCAGGAGAGATGTGAAGGGCTGTAATGATGATGACGATCATGACCCTCAAATGGACTATTAGTCCGCTTATAGCTATGCCTGTATTACCTCTCACCGCTGGGCATAGAATATCCACTACCCCATATCATCCCATGGGTGTCGTAAGAGACGACACAGTACGGAGGGAAGCGAATCAGGTAATGAGCAGCAGCTTATTCCTAATAACGACTAAAAATAAAAAATAAACTGTGGTTTCTAACCCGCTAGCCAAGCGTGGCAACTATGGCAAATATCCCGCTATGAGGAAATGTATGGGGGAGGCCTATGTTCAGCTGTGGACATTAATAAGCTATAACGGTACTAGTAACGGCTGGGTATAGGCCACTTTGCGTACTTTACATATCCTCGAACTATTATTTTCCACAGATGTGCTGGTGTCCTCATAATGTTTTCCTTCACCGCCAGAACACGTAAATCAGCGCAGGCAGGAACCGAACTAACCCCGGGTGCGATTCGGGCTCTATGAAATTTACGGTGCACAAAAAAATTACTATTCATTACTTATTCTCTGCCAAGTATTGTAGTATTAGGTAGAAAAATAAACAAGTCTACATAGTGTTGTACTAAATAAAATAAAATACGTATAAACTTAAATTACAATAATATATTATGTAGAATAATAACATTTTTTATTTATTCACAATAGCAACAAAAACCGTAGAATAAGTTTTACAGAGAGTTTGATAGCCTGCCGGAGTACAGAGTAGAGAGATAATCTATCAGTATATTCTAATCTGTCAATCTGTTAAACTGTTTGTAGGCAAAGATATTTGTAGAAATCTAATCGCAGAAAATGCTCCCGTTTACATTTTAAGTACATTTTTATTTATAATTAGTATATGTAGATTTACGAACAAACTAAAATACTTTATGCACAACTAATGTCGTGTAAAATTGATATTCGAAGAAATATTTTTCAACCATTTCTTATTACGCAGGCACATATTCTCTTCTTTTAAATTAAAGTTTCTCGAATTTTAGGAATGATATATGTATTATCTGTGTATTTGCTATTTACAATTTTAGGAACTATATAGTTTGTATTATTCGTAGTTCAAAATGGCTTACTATAGACTTAAAAGTAATGTAATTTTATATTAGGGGAGCTGAGTTTTATCGATACTCAATATTTATTGGAATCATACTAGACGCGAAGCTTTAACAGGGCCCCCTTATATCAAAACTAGCAAGAAGACTTAGTTCTGCTGCATATGCTGTAAAAAAGATTAGAAATCTTACCAGTGTTGGAACAGCTAGACTAGTTTATTTTAGTTGTTTCCATAGAATAATATCGTATGATATTTTGCTATGGAGACACGCGACTGACACTGAAATTATATTTGTTTTATAGAAGAGGGCCATTAGATTGATATCTATAGACATTGGATATCTATGATTTAAAAGCTAAAGAGTCACCCAGATAAAAATTTAAGGAAAATAACATATTAACTTTGGCCTCTCAATACATTTATGAAAATGTAATTTATGTATGTACACAAAAATAAAAGTAATTCTACAAAAATAACTGATAAGTATTCATTCTGTAAATACTAGGAACAGATAAAAGCTACCAGTTACTCAACTCCACCGAGTCAGTAATTCATTCTTTTGACCTGCTAAAAGATCAAAAACTTTATTAAACTAAATTTGTATAAAAAGGTTTATTATATACCTAATATTAAGCAATTTATTTATGTACTAGATATGATAATAACTCCTGGGAATGAGGTGTTTCCAATTTGTTTTGTATTGATTAATTGTGTAACAAACAAGATTGCAAGCTGTTATTTTAAAAAAAAGTCTCGCTGGATTTCTTGCTGATTCTTCCCAGTACAGGACTGAGATTTCGTCTGAAAAAGTAGTAATTAAACAAAAAAGTGACCTTCAATAAGTATCATTTATAATCTATTTTGAATAAAAAAGTTTCTATTTCTGTTTCTAATCATAACGACGGCAATTGGTAATACTCGTAACATCACCAATCCAATTTCTGCATCACAGGTAATCTTGCATTTATTATTAAACATTTGCACTTTGTATCACCACTACCGAAATCGTTTCCAATAACAATAAGCCTTTTTAAGTCATTGATATATAACGTATTTTAAGTTAATACCTTTAACGACACCGATATGAAAATATCTTAATTTTTTCAGCGTTACATTCAAAATTTCGTTTTCACCACGCGTTAAGTTGACTGGCAGAGGAATTACGAATTAGGTCAGCTCATCTTTCAATACCTTTAAGGTTATTACAACAAAAATTAAAATAAATATATATCAAAACAGTGTTTTTAATTATTATATATTAGGTCTGACAGCGTTGTTATCAGCCAATGTGAAACCTTTATTCTACAATACAGAGCAATACGGACCACAGGCGGACCAGAGGGAAGTAGACATAGCGTTTTTCCCCGATCCAGAACTGTCAATCATTTTTCGAGAGGGCAAAATGCGCACATAAGGACAATGGCCTCTCTTTACGAAACTCACACATAACAATATTAAAATAATAAACTAACAATATCACACACACACACACACACACACACACACACACACACACACATAGGGTGCGTTTGGCAGAAAAAAGCTATAGCAAGCGCTTGTAAGCAAAATGGCGAAACTTAAACAGTTTTCGGCCAGGACACGTTTCCTAAGTTCAGTAGTGCTGACACAAACCGCCATTTTGCTTATTTAATTTGTTTGTTTTGAAGTAGAGTTTATAAGTTGTTTTGTGCAATATTAGTTTTAAGTAATATAATGACATGAATAGACATATACATGTTATTAAAAATTTATGATTGGTAAGTTTTTAATATGAATACTTTACAAACATATATTTATAAATTAGGTTCCCCGGTTAAAACTAACTTCGTGTCCTAGATGAAAATAGCTACTTACGATTTGACAGCGCTTACCGCTTACGATCGCCATTTTGCTTACAAGCGCTTGCTAGCGCTTTTTTCTGCCAAACGCACCCATAGATACATTTATAATTGTATCGCTCGGTGACAGTGACAACTCGGATCAGTCGCTTGATCGATCTGCATATTGTAAGATGTGGCCTGTGTTGGTAAATAAATCCGAAACACCACGTCCGTTATTATTGTAATTTGTAAGCTTAAAAAAGTAGATATACATGAAAGGTAACGCCATCTTTTTGTAAGATTCATGTGGCAGATCTCTCTTTGCAGAACTGAATAATTCAGTATTTTGTAGAACGTCGATTAAGTCGTTAAACAAGAATTAGTCGAGTGTGCAGTGCGGCTGCAACTAGTTTTATTGTACGTACAGGACCGCATGGACTTATACCTTGACAAAGGGGAACGCTTGGGTATGTCTACTCCCCTCCGATCTGCCGGTGTCCGGTGTTATTCTACGTTCTACAAGGCAATAATAAATTAAACATTTGCTGATTGTCCAACTAATCCTTTTAGTTGTATAGACATGGACCTAAAAGCGGATTCGCTTGTTTTACTGTTTACTAATGAAACAAAAATAACGCTAATAGCGATAACTTGAAACGAATTAATAACACAAAACATTTTGACTAACGTTGTATATGAATAATAATAAAAAGATAAAATATCCGTCACCAAAACTTGAAGACTTGTTATACAGATTAAAATAAATGCGACTATTGCAGTTTTCACGTAATCTTTGACACTCCGTGTGTTAGATTTACCCTTTCTTATAGCAACACTAAAAATCTTGAAGAAGATCAGCATATTAACAACAATAACAAATAATTTAATATGAGCGTACACTTTGTAGTATATATTGAAATAGCCGTTGTATTTCAGCTTTAATAGACAGGGACATATTAATCCTACAGGTAAGGAAACAATCCATATTAAGCCCGACATAACAACTAAGTTCGGTTTCTCGACTGGGAACACGTAGACCACTTTATTGTACAAATTTTTTGAGAACACAAACATCCAAATCACTAGGACGAGGTCTGTCTGCATGTATATCGTGTAAATAATATCCTTGATAACACTGGTGCTTCTGACGTACATAACACAGTATTCACAAATTGTATTCAGCGTCCTTGCGATAGTCATCTGTAATAAAACTTCTTCGTCGAAATTTCTACATTTCGGAATGAGAATAAAGAAGCTGATTTTCAAAACTAGTCCAGCGAGAGATACACCAATTCCCACCAGCCAGAAAATTTGATACACTTCATCAAGCTCTGCCTCAGGTATTGATTCCAGTGGAGTTGTCGCGTTACGAGTGGCATTTGTCATTCTCCGAATACCACACTGTTACAGCCCGAGTAAGAACAAACAATAAATTGAAACTCCATCGCTCGGCGCCATATTATCTAACCGTCTTCTTATATAGCCTGAAATAGAGAACATATCGTGATTTATTCAATGATAACATTTAGTGGCCACCATGTGGTGACGGTGTAAGAATGTTCATTACCTAATATCGTCCCGTGTGTGTTGACAGAGAGAATCAAAGCAGGACATGGGCTGCAGCGTCTTCTAAAAAATAACTTAAAATAAAAAAACTGCGCTCGCAAACCCATAGGGTTCCCCCCTATTTGCTATAGCTGCCACGCTTGGACCTTGCTCTGAGGCAATCTTTGGGGGAGGCACATGTTCAGCAGTAGACTTCTGATAGGCTGTAACGGGAACGGTAACGGAACTCTTTTATGAGATTTATTTTTATTTTTTTCCCACTTATGTTTTACTCCATGATAAAAATTATTTTTAAGCTATAGCTTATACCATTAATCGATAAGTTTATCCTAGGTTCATGTAAGTAGCTACGCGTTATGTGATAACCTTTTTTTTATACAGATAAGTGACAAAAGAGCACAAGGCACCTGATAGAAAACCCGACGAAAAAGTTTTCTGTTATATGACTCGTAACATCTATTTTCGATTTGAATCATTCAATTGTCACCCTTAAGAACTAATGGAATGCCTCATCATTTGGTGAAATGGTCTGCGGTTTATGTCATACCAGCATAAAATACCAGCATTCAAACCTCGAACAACATCATAAACAAGTGGTAAAATTAAAAAAAAATGTACAACTGACTTCAATATAAATAAAATTAATTAACGTGGTAGAGCCCTGCTGTAGTTATATAGTAGTATAGTTGTAGCAAGAATGAGTTGACTCGACCGGGGAGGGACCACGCTCTCACAGAATACCTGCATAATGTTTCGTATGGCGAGTGTAGAGAATCACAGACCCTTTTTACTGGAAACAAGGCATTCCATCTTGGTACTCACGGATGACAACGCATCTGCGTTTTAAGGATAACTCAAGAACCACTTGTTATATCTTGATCAAAGACTACAGGGGAAGAACCATCTTTCAAATAAAAAAAGAATTATCAAAATCAGTTCACCTAGAAAAAAGTTTTGAGGTAACACACATTAAAAAAATGTAGTCGAATTGAGTACCACCTCCTTTTTAAAGTCGGCTAAAAAGATTCTCTGCGAGCCTGGTTTTCTTCGAGCGATTGATCCATTCGTGCTGCAGCTATAATGTAGCTGCATGGCCCTCCCACGTAAATAATTAAAGGAAGTGTCAGTCTATACAATAAAGTTAGAACAAACGTTTTTTTTTTTTAAAGTATTGGGCTCTCCACTCCTCAGTGGTGGTCACTTAAGAACTTTCATCACCCCGTCTCTTCCCGTGAATGTCGTAATAGGCGACGATGCGGAACCCCAGAAAAATCTCAGTGCTTCTTAGAGATGACGGTTTAAGACGTAAAATAAGCAGACGTTGGGCAGCAGTTTGAAAGATACGAGAAAGATTCGTTGGAACCTTAGACATCTAAGAGTGGAGTTTGGCAAACTGATGATGACGATGAAGAATAGTTACAAGCGTTATGATATCTATATTAAGGTTTAGAATATTCACATATAATAATCAAATAATTTGTAAATGTTAAAAACATCGAAAAAACAAAATGAGAGCTCTATGAAAAATGAAATAATATTTAGTTACTTACTCTTACTTTCATTTTTTGACAATATGTTTCATATTGGTTATTTTACTAAACATTTACTATCACTAAATACTGTTGTGCTACTAACAGCTACCGCTGGGACTGAGCAAAGATGTAAACTGATAAATTTCCGGAGTATATCATAGAGTAAAAGAAAGAAACAGATGCGAAATTTAACTCTACTCATAACTTAAGTGTTATACCCTCTCAGAAGAACGTAAGATTATGATATTCTATATACTCGTATAAAGAATAAAGCTAATTTGCTAAAATTTATTAAATTCAGCTAAAGTTGTGGACCCTTAGTATATAGTTTTCCGACAGTGTGTAGCAGGCTAATTCCACGGTAGTTTTTATAGTAGCACTATGACGGCTTTGAAGCCGTCTCCCGATATTCGCTTAAGGTGCGTGTTTGAGCAAAATGCTTGTCGTTATTTGTGAGGTTTTTAGGAGCTATCTACTTGTTATTAAAAAGATATATCAACTAATAATTATATAAAAATATTAAATTTCTACACAATCTTGATTCCATAGTAGCCAATTCCCATTTTTTTAAAGGAGTAAATACTTTATGAATCTGCCTTCAACGAAACAGAAATGCGAAATAATTATTGATAACATGCATCACCTCCTAAATTAAGCATTATTTTATTTTGCGATTGACACTAATGGATAGGCAATTTATTAATGAACATTTTAATCTATTTAATTTTTTCTAAAGGACTAAAATTCGATTTTATAAAGAAAATATTTTAAAATTTGGGATTATTTCTTATGCGATATATTGTAGGGAGAGCTCGTGGAGTGTAGGAGCATAGGCGGATATAAAATAATTAATATATTGTGAAAGCCCCCTACTAGATAGAGAGACATGCAGGAAGTCGATGGATGCAGGTGACTCAGGACCGTGCTATGTGTCATTAATTGGGGGAGGACTACGTTCAGCAGTGGACTTGACTCGAAGGGCTGATGAAAATGATAATGATAATGATCGTCTTCTGAAGTTAGTGCTAAGATATTGCATAGAAGTATTAAAACCCTCACTTCAGAAGTTATGATATTTTATTCACGAGTCCTTAAGCCTCCCCAAAGAACGACTCAAAGCACGGTGCCGAGTTACTTGCATTCATCGACTTCCTGTATCTCTTACCAGGTCGTCACTCCGTTTAATGGTAATGCTGCGTTACACTTCGCTTGCTGATTTGAGCCTGCCACTCCAGAACATTGTGCCATATGATCGGCCCATTGCCACTTCAGCTTATCTATCCGAAGGGCTATCATTGACCTAGATATTAAAAATTATGATGTCTTTGTTAACTGTGTAATATACTTAAAGTAATACTCCTGCGATTCTTCTGAGCCGCATCTACGTGTTGTTTTCGAGATTTATTAGGAATCGTCTCGGATGCAGACTCCACTATTTCCAGCCTCTGGAACAAGACGGTTTCCGAAAAGGTTTTAGTATCTTTGTGGAATCGCTTACTACCGTCGATTTTTCAGGAACTATATGACTTAGAAACTTTACAAAAAAAAAAACGACCTAACTACTTTTTAAAAGGCTGCCAATGAACCTGCGAATCCCCTGGTGTTGTATTTGTTATTGGTCGACCGTCGACACTTAACATCAGATGAGCCGCATGCTCTTTTGCCCCAAATCGGGCTTCTGTATAATTGACAAATTATACAGAAGCCCGATGAGTACAATATGTTTTTTTTTGCCTTCCATATGTAGACCTCTCATGGTCTACATACGGAAGACAGCCTATGATTCCGTCGAGATTTTAGCGGTGCTACAGTTCCTACAGTGGTGCTAAATTATCGGTATATCAAAGTGCTCTGTCGGAACCCGTACCGGTAGGCGAAGTGTAGGGTGGTTATCCATCAGATGGAGTGACCATCTGGTAAGAGATGCGGGAATTCAATGGGTGCAGGTGGCTCAGGATCGTGCTTTTCGTCATTCCTGGGGAGGCTTATATTCAATGGTGGACTTGTAAAAGATTGTAATGATGATAATCATGCGATTGTAGCTCAGTCTAATTTTTGTTGTTTCATACTGCCTTTGGCCGTACCTGGTTATTAAGTTGTTCAGTTAACTAGGGTTGCTTGCGTACCGTAGACGCAAGCAACCGTAGTTAAATTACCGTAAAAATCATGGAAATTGTAAATAACAAATATAACTGTCATTTAACACATGTCAGGTAAATATTTCCGTCGCTATCTGCATATTTGAGAAATTAAAAATAATTCGAGGATACAGTGAAGTCGACTACCCGAAATGGGGCAGACCTTTATTTTCTTCTGCTTTATAATCCTCATAGAATTGAAAGGATACTTGTTAGTGGTTTTACTGATGCACCAAAGATATAAACAAAAAAAAATGTATACGTATTCGTTAATATATATGCAAAATGTATTTTATAGTAATCTTGGTCCTTTTATGTGAATTTTCTGATTTCTAAATACTCTTTGGCAAATGTGGCGTCGGTAAGTCTGGAAATATAATCAATGAGAAGTTGCCGCAAATATGACTAGGATGGTCTCAAATTTCTGTAGTTAAATGTATGTTTGACGAAAATGATAAAAGAAAGCGACGTTACCAATCTTATAACAATGATCACTTAAAAGGGAGGTTGGGTATGCTATTGCGGGATTTCTTTATTTATGGGATCATTTGTTACCACTAACGAGCCGTTATAGCATGTTAATGACGTACACACCTTTCAAAAAATATCAGTTGGTTGGATTGCATTAAATCAATTAAATGAAGAAGAAAGGAAACATTTTCTTAATTGAAGTGATTCGTTTTTAAACAAGCCGTATAGTGGCGGTTAAGAATATCCACTACCCCGTATCATCCCGTGGGTGTCGTAAGAGGCGACAGAGGGAAGAAACAGAAGACAGGCAGTAGCATCTTTGTAATAACGACTAAAAAAAAACTGCTGTTGGCAACCCACTTGCCAAGCGTGACAACTATGGTAAATATCCCTCTGAAGCTATCTATGGGGGGGGGCCTATGTTCAGCAGTGGACTTTAATAGGCTGTTACGGTTAATGTTTTTAAATAACAGTCCTTAGGAGGTTGAGGAAGAGCTTGTAAGTTCTCGTTTGCATTTTGATATTTGTCCTTTTTTGACCCTTTGTCCTTTAAAAACATTGAGGGTCACTTATCGGTATTAAAAATAAAAATAAAATATCCTATCTCTCAAGTTGGGGCAAGCGATACATATTTACAAAATTTCATTTATAATAATATATTTTACTTTTATTATTAGTATCTATTAATTTGTTACACAGTCTTATTTCACTTTAATACATAAATTTATTTATAACTATTTGTAAAGCTTGTATTTATTCTAACAAAGGACTTAAATATTAGTTGTTTGCGAAATAAATTCCCTTAGTTTTATTGACATGGACCTAAAAACAGACACATTTGTCTTGCTCTTAGCTAGAATGGTAAAAATAACGCTTATAGCAATAACTTGATACGAGTTAATAACACAAAACAGGGTTATTAGATTTGTATACGCATAATAATAAAATGACAATATATCCGTAACTAAAACCTGCAGACTTGTTATACAAATTAATATAAATGCAACGATTGCTGTTTTAATGTAGTCTTTGATATTCCTCGAAGTGGAATTGCCTCTTCTAATGGCAACACCGAAAATCTCGAAGAAAATCAGCGCGTTAAGAAGAATAACAAATAACTTTATATGTGCATAAATTTTATAGTATATTCTAAAGCAACCTTTATTTTTTAGCTTTAGCAGAAAAGGACATATTAAACCTATCGGCAAAGACAATATCCATATCAAGCCTGACATAACAACTAAGCTCGGCTTTTCAACTGCGAAAACTAAGACCACTTTATTGTACAAATTCTTGGAGAACACAAACATCCACAGCACTAGAACGAGGTCTGTCTGCATGTACATCGTGTATATTATATCCTTGATGATAACATTAGAGCCTTTAGCGTACATTATGTAGTATTCACATATTGTGTTTAGTATCCTTGCCATTGTCAATTGTAACAGAACTTTTTCGTCGAACTTCCTGCATTTCGGTATGAGGAGGAAGAAGCCGATTTTCGAAACCATTCCGATTATGGACACACTTATTCCCACCAGCCAGAGAATTTGAAACACTTCATCAAGCTCTGTCTCAGGTATTGATTCCAGTGGAGCTGTCGTGTTACGAGTGGCATTTGTCATTTTCCGAATACCACACTGTTACAGCCCGAGTGAGAACAAACAATAAATTGAAACTTCATCGCTCGGTGCCATTTTATCACACCATCATGGCTCTCTGAAACAGATTAAAGTGACAACTTTTTGTGTGCTTATAGAACGATGTTCTTATATCTACAAAATTAACATCGCTACTGCGAACAGGCAATGGATATTGAGTTATGATATTTTGTCGTTTTACACCATCCTATAATAGCCGTTTTATTATCAATAAAAAGGTCGTGTTACGCCCATCTGGCACTAAATTATTGCGTGTGGCTCTAATTAATGTTCATAACAGGCGACACAATCATTTGAGAGAACATCCCAATTAGTTCTCGGGTAACGTATGTAAGTGTAAATTTGCTTTAGTAAGGTAATATTCAAATAATCTGAATAAAATTGATGGGTAGATCTGGTTTAGCATGTATGAAATTTCGGCAGTAAAGTAAATAAAATTTTATTATTGATGCAAGCTTCCGACAATAATATTTTTATGTTTATTGAATGAGAAGCGAACTGTCTGAACGGGATTTAAAACGTCCGAGCGAGAGTATTGAATTTGTATTTTGGCAATAGGAGGGGCATGAATAAGGCCAAGTTTGTTCTGTTTGGAGAACAAGGGCGGATCACGGAGAGTCACACGCGGACAATAAATAATCTGAGACACAATTACAATAACGTAACATAGTAATTTATAACAATTATTACAATGTCGTTAATCGTTATGTGACAACGTAAAATATCTATTATTGTGGTTTTAAAGGGCAACAAAGAGAAAGTAAGTCAGTAGACGTGTAGCAGCATACTCTTGATAAATTAATAATAAAAAACGACGGTTAACAATCCGCTTGCTAAGCATGGTAACTGGCAACTATGGAAAACATCTTTTCATGAGAACGACTTCCTGTTCCCGACGGCCCAACAATTCCCGGCTTTGGTGGCGATCAAATACCACCAAAGCCAGAGGAACGACGGGGCAGTTGTATTAAGAATTTCTAGCTGAGGTTCAGTTGCCACTCTCGACGACTCAATCTGGTAGCATTTAAGGTATGCCCCATGAGCACCGATGAGAAGATCTTGATGCTGGAAAAGGGCATGGGCAACTTGCGCTGGGATAATATAATAGGATTATTTGTTTTTTTTTTTATAGAATCAGGGTGGAAATAAAAATGCCATGCGTTGTTACCTGTAAGAACTAAGATAGAATGTCTCGTTTCCATTAAAAAGGGTATCAGGTACACTCATCATATGAAACACAGCAGCATTGAGCTACTATTTTATGCTGGTATTCTGTGAGAGAGTGGTCCTTTCACGATTGAGCCAATTAATTCGTACTGCTACTAAAATATAGCCGTAATATGGCTGTTCAACGTATCTGTGGTCCCAAGATTGGGCAAAAACACCGTTATACTCGAACGCGGTAACTTGTATTATGACCGGAAGGGCAAACTTCTGTCTCATAGAGGTGTTAGATTTTTTGTCTACAAGTCTCTCTTTAAAAACGTGGTCAATTTTTGGAGTGTGTTATAATAAGAGTTGCGTATCTAACACTCGGAATCACCAAGCGATATTCATTGAAGGTCTTACAGGTTTACGCACCAATGTTGGCTTGAACTTGTACGAGAATATCTCTAGTCACATATGCTTCCCACACTCACTACACGGTGTTGATGGGATAGTTTAATACAAAGCTAGGTACAAGAAAAGACGGTCAGCTGTAGGTAAGGAAATTTGAAATAGCGTAAGAGAGGGAACCCAAGGGGTCAGAAGCTGATCGACCTCGTGGTGAAGGGGTCTTTATGATGTCGCTTTATGATGACCTCTTTCTTCCATAAGCGACCCTACAGAAAGTGGACCTGGTGTAGCTCCGATGTTTAAACTAAAACTAGGATTGAACAAATGACACAGTTATGGTAATATCCCGGACGTCAGACTGAGCGAGGTTTGAATGGCTCCCCAGCAACTTAAAATCAACAGGGTCTTCTTCAAGCGAGTGGGAAACCGATACCTAATATAACCGATATCTCAGAAGCTGTTCAATGTCATCCACCATGGTGGCACTACTTTGGAGGCGTGAAGCAGAATTGCGCACGTCTTGTTCTCCTAGAAAGGCGACAATGCTCCATTGAAGAACTACCGATCGATTTCTTTCTTAGCCGCGTCTACGTGCTGCCCCCGAGAGTCATTTCGAATCATCTCGCACACAGACATGACAACAAAGACTTTACTCGTATATTCTGTTTACTTTACGACCTCCAGCTTTCCGAGCAAACCGAAACTCCATTGCTGACCGAAACCGAAAATAGTTAAGAACCATAGATAATATAAATAGCCCCAGCAAGGCAAATTGTACAGAAGACCGAATATTACAATCTGCCACGTTCTCTTGCGTATGTAGAATATTAGAAAGAAACTAAGTTTTACGGATTTCAACACATATAATAACTTATTTTAAATTCTCGGACGGGGACTAAGGTGTTTGACGTCCCAATGTCATAGTTAACCACGGGGTTTTAATTGATCTTTTCGCCTAAAATAACACGTAGCTGATGTGAAGAATAAACGCTCCGGGAAGTCTGCAGCTTGTGAACACGTACGTGATAAAATCCGTAAAACTTAGTTTAATTGAAATGTTAGTGTTTGAGTAAACGTAAAAAATCATTAATATGAGAAAGTTTTTAAATCCGTCGAAATTAGGGCGGAAATAGATTTAAGCGAAGTATTTATACAATAAGAGTACAACAGCTGTACAATAGCTGTACAATAGCTATCCAAGTACGAAACCTTTCCAACAGCAGAGAGGTGTAAGACATAGTGTCGTTATAATTATATAGTTAAAACGAATCACTGCTGCATTGGAAGACGCTTTCGAGCTTCTGGACTGGAAAGGATTCCGTACAACATCAATGGCGAGTACATCATTCATATTCAATTTACCGGCAATATTGTCATTATGGCAGTATCGCAAGAGGGCCTTAGTACAACGACCTCAACAGGGTCACAAACGGTAAGTTTGGAGATGAACAGGGACAAGACAATGTCATGTGTATTAATGTCACACCTAAGCTAGTAAATGTTGTGAACACTACGTTCGAAGTTGTTGAAGATGTTTACCTAGTTAAATTCTTTTACGTCAAACGTAACTAGACAGGTGTTGATGTGCTCCATCAAATATGCGAGACGTCAGTTGCTATGATCATTAATCCGCCTGACAATAGTTTGGCGGCAAACATTTGCTATAACGAAAGAGCGAGGACCTATCCTGCGGTAGAGATTATTATTACACATATTTATTCATTATACAGCCTATCAAACTCTTCTGCATTAGGAAGGCTTCTCCATTAATGCGGGTTGATAAAAAATATATTTACATTAATACTGTCCACTTCTGCACGTGGATTGCTTCATTACAGAGGGAATTTGCGCCTTTGAAGATGCCCACTGCTATCTCTCATTTATCACGTGATTTTATAGTACACTAATAATATTATATACAGTGAAATAATATTGATAACAAACAAACAACTTACTTTTTTATTTTGGGCACTATCACAATTACTATCACTACAGTCCATCACAAGTCTCTTGATGATAGGACTTCCCCCATAGATTGCCACGAGTATGGTCCTGAGCCACCTGCATCCATCAACGACCTGCGTGTTTCAACAGGTCGTCACTCAATTCTTTTGAAAAGCCATTTATTTTGCTTGAATTTAAAAAAAATAACGAATAAGGATCCAACTTTATAACACCATCACTTAAAAGATTAGAAAAAAAAATATAGGAATACATATCAAATCTGAACACACCGCGTTCGCACTAAATATGTTAAATTGAAGTGGTTATATAATTTCATAATTGTAACAATAATATAATCAAGACGTAGAAATGTCACTGACATGCGAGATAAACTAACTAACACGTTGACTCTTCTTCCGTATATCCGATGTAGTGACTAAATTAATTTTAGAATACTGTTTGAAGGCCGAATACAAAATGAAAACTATTTTTATTTGTAAGGGTTTTGTAGAGTATATATTTACAAGGTGAAAGTAATATAAATACATTTAACGGTTAGCAGAAGCCGTCATAAAATTTGATAGTTAGATTTATTAATTTTACGTCCATAAATTGAATTAGCGTTTATTTTGGATTGAGTAAAAAAGAGACACTGCACATACAGAGCGTTTTTTATGGAACTTCTCTACGTGATAGAATCCATAACGAAGATAATATTCGTAGTAAAACCGGACTAATCAACATTACCCGACAGCTTTCGTACGTGGTAGTCATGCCGCAGCTATATTATGGTTGTAGCACAAATGGGTCGGTTTAAACGGAGTGTAGAGAATCGAAGACCCTTTTTACTGAAAAAGAGGCATTCAATCTTAGACTTCAAGAGTGTCAACGCACTTTGATTCTAAATTGAGAATAAATATTAATAATTTTTTCCTCAATTTCGTTCTGTAGGGGGCGTAATAGATTACTTTTTTATAGAATAAGGGTGACAAACGAGCACACAGTCCACCCGATGGTAAGTGGATGCTGTGGTCCATAGACATCTACCTTTATTCTTGATTAAGAATCAAAATGAAGACTAAGATGGAATGCCTCGTTTCCGGTAAAATCTCTACACTCACCATACGAAACACAGCGGTATTAAGCTGCTATTTCACGCTGGTATTCTGTGAGAGCGTAGTTCTACCCCGGTCGCGCCGACCCATTCGTGCTACAACCCTAATATAGCCGCTGCATGGCTCTATCACGTATAAACTGTAGGACATACCAAAGAGTAAGACCTCTCTGGCAATCTGTGATATTTTTTTTAAAGGTACATAGCTTATCAATACCTAGACCCGCAAAGAGCAACAGCGTCAACGATGCGAGAGGACCGGTAATACAATAATCAATTCGCCTGTCGGTAGTGATAATTATGACAAACTCTCCTTATAATGGAAGGGCACTCGTCCAGCAGTGGAGTTTGACGGTCTAACGGTAAAGTGGAAGACGTAAATGTACATCTTTTAATTTGTTTGTAAGTTTTTTTTAAACTTACGACATACAACAAAATTTACTATAAATTACAGATTTCATTATAAAGTGTATTTGTTATGAAAGTGTATTGACTGCCTCGTTGGTCTAGTGGCTGTAGTAGTGCGACTACTGACCATGAGGTCCTGGGTTCGAATCCCGGGTCGGGCCAAAAAATCAATTATTGAGTTTTTCTGTCAAGAAATTCTCAGTAGCTGCCCAGAATCAGGAAGTTGGCGGTGTCTCACCCCCGTGCCTCGGAAAGCACCTCAAGCCATTGGTCCTGCGCCTGATCTCTCTCCGGTCGTGTCGGTTTACTGTCCCACCGGATTATGAGAGTGAAGGAATAGAGAGTGCACTTGTGCTTGCGCATACGCTTGGGCACTATAATCCTGTCCTGCGCCGATGGCTAGCCTCCGTTGAGGCAGGCCGCCGTGGCCGAAATGCGGTCTGGAGGACATTATTATTATTATTATTATTATTATAAAGTGTATTAAACTATATTTTAGTGTTTTTTAGTCCCGAAATTTATATGATGTAAATAAACTATTTATTTGTACTTACTTTTATTATTTATCTATTTATTTTTACGTGGTAGAGCCACGTTGCAGCTATATTAGGGTTGGAGCACGAATGTGTCGGTTCAACCGGGTAAGGACCACGCTCTCACAAAACATCAGCGTAAAATAGCAGCTCAACGCTGTTGTGTTTCGTATGGTGAGTGTACTGGGTCTCCAGTACACTCACCAATCTTTACTGAAAACGAGGCATTCCTTCTTAGTCCGCAGGGGTGGCAACGCACTGCATTTTGATTCTTAACCGAGGATAGATGTAGATGTCTATGGGCCACAGTATTGATTTACCATCAGGTGGACTGTGTGCTCATATGTCACCCTTATTTTATAAAAAAAAATATCTACGATTGATTGACAAATAACGCTAAGCGTTACGTGGCATTACTGCTATGAAGCTATTGCCAGTATAAATTTAGAAATCATTTCACCACGACTTCGTCTTACAGAGGCAATTACAAATGTTTAGAACGAACCAAAAAATTTGTGTTTTTGGCACAAATAATATTTCTTAAACGAAATCCGTATTACTGATATTCAATCATATTACATACATGCCATAGATTACACAGATTCAAAGCTCTCACTTCTACTTAAATAGGCAATTCCAGTGGATGTCGTTTTGATAGATATACTTAGCGAAAACACTTCAGTAACATTTTTTAGATTAAGCTTCTTAATTTATTTTTCATTCATGCAGTTGATATAAAATTTCGTAGCTCACTACGCGGTTGTGTTCTTTTTTGCCTGGGTATCCCCTTGGATTGGTACCTCATACTAATATCCTGTGTCCACTAACTGATTTTGGCGCCAAGCAGTAGTTTTTTTTATAGAATAAGGATGACAAACGAGCACACAGTCCAACTGATGGTAAGTGGATGCTGTGGCCCATTTACATCTACACTTATCCTCGATTAAGAATCAAAACTGAGATGCGTTGTCATCCATGAGGACAAAGTTGGAATGCCCGGTTTTCAGTAAAAAAAAGTCTCCGGATCTCTACACTCACCATACGAAACACAGCAGAATTAAGCTGATATTTTACGCCAGTATTCGGTGAGAGCGTGGTACTTCCCGGTCGAGCCGACCCATAATAAAGCTGCAGCGTGACCTTACCACGTATGTAGTGCGCTCACTGTTGCATTTTGGTTTGAAGGCATTAAGACTGTGAGTTATTTTCTTTTAGTTTTCTGGGGTGATAATGCATCTACTGCCTTCTTTGTATGTAGTTTTCAGGTGACAACGGATAGCGTAATTGGAATACAAGTACAATTTTACTCAAAAATAATGTGACACATGCCATTCGTTATTTGTGCATATAATTCCTGAGGGTTTAGGCAGATCAAAGAGTGGTCAGCTACTCAAACCACGTTTAGCCAATAAATTTGTAAATTATGAAAGAAGTGATAGATGAAAATAAAGAAAGATCAAACAACTGAGTTATGCTACTTTTTTGTAATTCATTAAGTACTTTGTTCATTTGTTCTTTGTACACATTGATAAAAACTACTTTTGCGGATTTTATCGTCTTTAATTTATTTTATGTTTAATACCCGACGTTTCGGGTGCTTTCCAGCATCGAGGGTCACGGGGGACTAAGGTGACTGACGTCCCGATGTCAGTGTTAACCTGGAGTACTTTCAGCTTTTTAATTATTATTTATGGTTCGATCTACGCAGAATGAACTTACTGTGTCTTGAAGTCTTGTAGTGGTATGCTTGGGTTTAGTTTTAATGATGGTAGTACCCAGCCTCCCTCTCTATTGAAATTAGAATAGTATATAGGACGCATCATCTTTGTTGTTGACATCGATGTTCTTTTGCGAGAATTTGTGGTCTCTCAAATCTGATGTAATGGTTAGGGTCGTCTAGGATATGCTCACAAACTGCAGACTTCCCGGAACGTTGATACGTCACGTTCAATATATAGCTAACGTGAAGCATCAACGTTCCGGTTTCAAACATCCTTCATGTCGTTAAACTCTTATTTTATTTCCCATTTGTGTATTTAACGATAAACTGGATTATATTAGTTTCGACATTTATTACTTCCTCGAAAGTGGTGTAACCCAATCCCAGCAAAAGCTACAGCGTAGATATTGCTCCGGTCTGGTATGCGTAACAGCCTATCAAAAGTCCACTGTTTAATATAGTCCTCCCACACAGATTGAATAGGGTAGATATTTGCCATAGTTGCCACGCTTGGCAGGCGAGTTGCCAATAGCAGTTTTATTTTTGAAGTGAAAACTTCTTTAGAATCGTTGTCGTTTGAAATTGAACGAAAAAAGAGAGAAACATAGATATGTTTCTCCCTTTTTGTGCAAGGTATATGTTATGTATAGATATACATAACACATACCTTGCACATGCACAGTCCAGGCCTGTGCAGCCCTGACTGTACCTGGCTCGTGCAGGTAAGTTTGTGTAAACTGGACTGTGCAAACCTCAAAGTGTTTCGATGATGTGGCCAGAAGAGGTTTTTTTTTAAACGGAACCTTATATTTTTGCATATATATTGCGAATATTGTGCAATTCCAACAATATTACATACATACGTATTGAACTGATAACCTGCTTTTTTTGAAGTCTGTTAACAATATTACAAGCGTCACAAGTTGTTTATCCGACATATTTATTACACATAATTAAAAAGGTACTTAAGTTATATTTATATACCTATTTTAGTTTTTCAATTGATAAATGATAAACTTCATTTTTACTGTTCCTGTCGGAATATTTTTTACTCTTAATTTCCACAACGCCGACAACGATTTACATGACATGTGTCGTCAAAACAATTTAGACGGATTGAAGCGCGGCTTGAATAACCGGCTACACGCTCAAGTAAGCTCGCAGGTAAAACCGTGCAAACTCAGCCCGCGCAGTTCAATCTTCAAGATGTCAACGATTACGCAAGTCGCCTGCGCGAGCTACCGTCCTGCTGGTTTGTGCAGGTTTTTTTTTTGCGCCCGAAGCAATTAAAGGGCTACCCTATACGTAGGGAAGCGGAAAATGCATTACGCATACCACGATAGCCGGTCTATCGTGGTTATGAGGGGCTCACTGTCCTACCGGGGACCCTATGTGATTCCGTCTATAAAGCGGCTTTGGGGACAGGCAGCCGGCTGATTAAGCTGTATTGTGCCTTATCATGAGCGACCCTCTTTTGGGAAAAGAGGGCGCAGGCGGCTAAGTGCCGCTGAGGGAGTGCCTACGAAGGCAAATTAATGTTAGTTATTACAATAATTTAATTTAATTAGAGTTGGCCTGAGCCGCCAGGAGACAGTTCAGGTCGTTTGACAGTTTATTAGGCGGGTCCGAGAGATAGTTTGTCGGCCTGCGGACACGATAGCGAGAGGGGGGTGGGGCTGCATAAGAAGCTGCCTCACGAATTAATTGGTTTGGGTGCGACTCTGAGGCTTTGAACAAGTTCTCAGAGAGTTTTTTTAGAAATTGTTGAATTGTTGGGAGCTCTAAGTCCCGATGAAGGTCGGCATTACGGACGTACCAAGGTGCGTTCGCAGCTCGACGACAGAAGAGATTCTGAACTATTTGGAGTTCATTTATAATATTAGGGTTTGCGTGGGCAAAGACGGGGCCCGCGTAGGACATGACTGGTCGTATACAGACCTTGTAAAGGGCACGATTGTTTCGAAGGGACATTTTACTGTGTCGGCCCAACATACTGTTGAGCCTACTCAGATAAAACCGTGCGTGACGGGTTACTCTTTTGACGTGGGGCCTGAAAGTGAGCCCTGTGTCTAGAGTGACACCTAAATATTTGGCGGACGTATGCCAGGGGACAGGGGTCCCTAGCATACGTATTGGTGGAGTGTTTTTGAGACGGCGTCGTTTATAATCGAAGTGAACGGCGGAGCTCTTCTCCGGGTTCACATCGATGCGCCATTTTTTGAACCAAGCTCCTAGGTCATCAACTGACTTTTGGATCTTGTTCCGTATGAAGGGCAGTGAGACACCTTTGCAGTATATAGCAGTGTCGTCTGCGAAGAGGGAGAGCTGAACACCTTTCGACGGGATGGGAATGTCGTTGGTGAACAGGATGTACAGCAGAGGAGCAAGTACTGAGCCCTGTGGGACACCAGCCTTGATAGTTCGTTGTGAGGATAGCGTGCCTTCGTGTCTAAAACGAAAGGTACGATCCTATAGGTAAGAGGCCACGAGACGTACTAGGCGATTGGGGAGACCTATTTTGTATAGTTTGTAGATAAGGCCTGTATGCCAGACCCTATCGAAAGCTTTGGCTATATCGAAAAAGACCGCGATGGTCTTATGACGACGAGGTTAGAAACCGCTGAGGTATATTCCACAATGCGGTGAACTTGTTGGGGACATGAGTGTTTGGCTCGGAAACCGAATTGATGGGGAATGATGAGAGGGTCACCGTCTGTGGGAAACAGATAGCGCCTCATACGCGTTTGGATGACTCTTTCGAAGAGTTTGCCCATTGCCTTGAGGAGGCTAATGGGGCGATGGCTGGAGGGGGAGGTTGAGAGGCTTGCCTGGCTTGGGAATTCCAATCACAGTAGCCTCTTTCCACGTATTGGGGAAATAACTGAGGTTGAAGCAGGCGTTGAAGATAATAGATAAAAAGGTTAACACCTGCTCAGGAAAGTGTTTTAGGGCTTGGTTGGAGATGCCATCCGCGCCTGGAGCCTTTTTGGGCTTAAGTCCTTTGATGAGGGATGAAATCTCATCATTGGACACAGAGATAGGTTCGGAGGCCTTAGGGGGTGAGTTCCGGCGGCGGACCTCATCCTCCACTGCCTGGACGTGAGAGGGGTCGATAGGTTGAGAACTAGGAGAGCATTGAGCGGCAATGCTATCTGCAAAGCACTCAGCCTTTTCCTCGTCCTCGAAGGCAACCGTGTCGTCGGGACGGGAGCGAGGGGGGAGTGTGGGTGATAGCGTCTATGCGGAGGGCTCTAGCCATCTGATAGTACGCTGTGTGAGATGGAGAGATATTCTCCATGAGCTTACTCTTTTCGAGGTCTCGAAATTCAGAGAGGCGGAAACGGAGTTCTCGTTGAAGACGATTGGCCGCGCGCCTATATTCGGGGGTGGGATATTTTGCTGCTCTCCGGAAAGCAGCTTTTTTTGGCTTTTAATAGGTTGCTAATATGTAGGGGAAGCCCACTATTGTTAGCAACCGGGACGACCCTTTCGTTCTCCTTAAGGGAGGATTTAATAAGGGTGGAGGGTGAATCGACCGCGGTGTCGATTTTACCGGGACTATCTAAGTCCGACGGTAGGGAGATGGTAGAGTCCTGTGAGTCCAAAGCTTTAGCTAAGGACTCCTTGAATCCCTTCCAGTTAGTGAAGGTTTTCGTGTGTGTTGGGGGAGGTGGCTGATGGCCAAGAATGAGGGAGACCGGTCGGTGATCTGATCCTAGATCGTCTAGTGTCTCGATTGCTCTGAGGTTGAGAGAAATTCCTTGGAGTAACGCAAAATCTAACACATCGGGGGCGTGATCGGTGTTATCGGGAAAGTGAGTAACACCGAGAGGACTATGGACGGTAATATCAAGAGACTGCGTGATATCGAGCAGTATCTTGCCACTAGGGGACGTAGTGCGGCATGTCCATTCAGTATGCTTGGAGTTAAAATCTCCAAACATAATGACTGAATTGCCTAAAGATAAAATGGCCTCAAAATCTTTTTTGAGGGGATAGGTTCCTGAAGGGATGTAACAGGAGGCTATGAGGATGGACTGATGTCCAGTCATAGCTAGCCTGCATACCGTGGCTTCCATGTTGGTAAGCTGCGGAGTAGAAATGGGTGAGCAATGAAGTGTCTTCTTGTAATAGATGGCCGTTCCGCCGCCTCGGCGGTCGGGTCTGTCGTTACGAAGAAGAGAGAAGTTTTTAATAGAAAGGCCTCTAGTGTCCTTAGCTTTGAAATTAGTTTCCTGTAGGAGGAGGAAATCGACTTCACGATTCCGAAGAAAGAGCTTAAGCTCTGGGAGGTTATTTCGCAAGCCGCGAATATTGAATGATACAAGCGATAAATCCTTAGGTTTGATACGACCGTGTGATTTTGGTAGGTTAATTTGATTAGTTTGCACTGACATTGAAGTTAAGTTAATTAAGTTAACTTAACTTACAACGCTAACAGGAGATTATTGTGTTCTGCAAGAACGAGGAGCCGTTCTTGGGGGGACTTCGCAGTGCGCAGTTTGCGTGCTACTACGGTGATTTCCCTAACATCGATATTCCTAATAGCGGAATATAGTGTGTTGTAGTCGTCAGGTGTGGGCTCTGCTTCATGTGCGTACGAGGTTGTCCGCGGTGGGTCAGCCTTTTTGGGCCCCCAGGGAAAGACTGGAGGCTGCATTGGCTTGGAGAAGCCCGGAGGGGGGCCGAATTATGCCCTGAGGGGGGCCTAGGTGGACCCTGAGAGGGCGAGAGAAGCCCTGGATGGGCTGAGAAAGGCCCTGACGGGGCCGTTGTTGGAGGTCCGGGAATGAGCGGTCATTCACCGGCGGTGGAGCTTGCCTACTGGGGGCGAGGTTGAAGTGCGCGTGGGCAACCCCTGTAGTTAGCCGGGTGTCCTGTCTGGTTGCACAGGACACAAGCGGGCGGGGATTCGGCGTCTTTGGGCCGGGGACACTCCTTCGTGTTATGAGGTTCGAGGCACTTAACGCACCTGGGTGGGGTGGAGCAGTTGGCCGCCGCGTGACCATAAAGTTGGCAGCGGTGGCACTGCGCCGGGAAAGCGCGCCTATGTGGGGGCTCGACCTTCACTCTCGACAGGCCACACACTGTGCGTACTTGCCGGTAGATGGCTTTTGCCTCCGGTACGTTGGTTAGGATGATGAGGGCAAGGTTAAATCTCTTGTCCGTCCTACTGTGCATTTTGTGCACTGCTTCTACGGGGGAAACCTTGGGACTTAAGGTCCTCAAGGATTTCCTCGTTTGAGAACTCGAAGGGGATGCCTCGGATGACGGCCCTGACTTTGCGCTCTTCAGGGAGAGCGTAGGTGTGGTACGAGACTCGTTCGGCTGTGAATAGCCGGGTGATTTGACGGAAATCCTCGATCGAGCTTGGGATGATTTTGATCGCCTCCCCGAGGTTGACGGCATGATCGTACTTTATACCTGCGTTGTAGCAGGTTTTTGACAGCTGGGTGAATTTAGCCTTGTCTCTTAGGAAGACAGGGGGCGGGACTTGCTTCTTAGCGAGGACTGGAGCACAACGAGAGACTGGTTTGGACGGTGTGGGGATGTCTATTGACATGAGTGGGACGGCGGCAGCGTCGGGGGCTGCTGAGGTTGTAGGAGCGGCAGGGGCCGCTAAGATAGGGGGGTGCGTTTTAACGCGGCGCGCTTACCGTTGCGCTTGAAGGTGACGGTGGTGAACGTGGAATCCCCGGTTCCGTCGGAGTCAGAGGACTCCGATGAGCCGGAGCCTGAAGTAGTGGCGGGCATCTTCCGGGAGGTCGGCGCCGAGGACTCGGAGCATGCGTACTCCATTTCTAAGGGGGCAGATTCAAGGGGGGGCAAAGGAGCTCCTCGTTTCGAGGTAAGACGCGATTACCGGCGGCGGATGGTGTGCCTGAAGGGCAGGGAGGGGAGCCTAGGCGGCGATGGTGGCGATGGCGGCGAGGACCGTCTCATTGCCATTTAAACCGAATTGCTTAATGAGGGCGGCGGGGGACTCAGTGAAGTTGGATGTGGCCATTCTCTCTGTTCTCGGTAGAACAGGGACTAGATCGCGAGACGTACAACGACACACTATACACGTAATAATAATGCAAGAATAACAAGAAAAACAAGAAAATAAAGGAGACAGTAAAAAAAATGATAAATGAAAATGATAATGATAATGAAAAATGAAATGAAAAGTGAAAATGAAAAATGAAAATTAAAAGCGGAAGTCAGTCAAACCTCCCTGCCCGAAGACAGGGGAGGCAATAACTGTAGCGTGAAAGTGACTCACCGGCAGCCTCGACGCTGTTCCGCGTGAGCAGGACAGCGGAGGCGCGTGAGAGCGAGACAGCACTACCGTACTGTACGGGAGCGCGGACCACCAGGAGGCGACCGTCCGAGAACGATGCCGCCGGCGGACTGAGCATTGCGTCGGCGCTGTACAGCGCGAGCGGGACAGCGGGGGGCGCGAGAGCGGGAGAGCACTACCGTACAGGAACGAAAGCGCGGACTGCCTGGATGCGACCGCTTGGAAGCGATGCCACAGGCGTAATGCTGATTTGTGCAGGGATCTTCGATCAATTATATACGCAGGCATGCTCACAGGCAAGACGGAACGTGTAGCCGGGCCATTACGCATCGTACCGTTATCGTGTATCTCAAGCGAGTTTATGAGATTAAACGCATTCTAACGACGCTAGGGCTCTTCGAACAACACGTTCGATGGGAGAAGCGTTTTGCCACCAATTGGAACAATTTTTTAATTGTTTGTTGGATTATATCATGGATATATTATATTTATAACAATCAATATACATAAAGAATTTAGCCTGTGAAAGAATGAGATAGAATACAGTATACAGTGTTTCCTACAATTTCCGGTCCTTTCCTGAAGATTTAATTTATACCACCTGTGAGCTGCAAACGTGCTTAAATAGTTTAATTTAGAAGCAATAAAATACATTTGAACCCATTTTATTTTATATCTCAAGTAGGTACATAAAGTCCACTTATGTACTATGCTTTATACGTGGTAGAGCCATGCTGCAACTATATTAAGGTTGGCACGATTGGGTCTGCTCGACCGAAGTAGGACCAGTCTCATTTTCACAGTATACAAGCGTAAAATAGCAGCTTAAAGTTGCTGTGTTTCGTATGGTGATTGTAGACAACCGGAGACCCTTTTTCTGGAAACGAGGCATTCCATCTTAGTCCTCAGGGGGGACAACGCACTCTGCATTTTGATTCTTAATCGAGGATACATGTACAGTTCTATGGGTCATTTACCAACAGGTGGACTGTCTGCACGTATGTCACTCATAATCTTTAGAAAAAGCAGCGCGAACGATGTTTCCCTGTTTATTTTCTCAACAACGAAAGCCCCGTTATACAACAACAGTCGCCACTGTTTATTCTATATCGCACAGCCCTAACTCTAAGCAATACACATTACTAAAGCCGATAACAACACGAGTTTTGCGCCCACTTAAATATTTCATCACTCAAGTCATTCAAGTCAGATTGTTACAGTCAACCGCCGATTGACTTGTTTCGCTCGCTTATTCGATTGTTTATTTCATTTGAAAATAAAGTTTTGTGCGTAACATATTAAAATAAAACTAGCAAGACATCAAACAAATTAGTAATGCCTCGGAAGACGCGTATAAAGTGACATTATCATTCATCATAATCATTACAATCTCTTTACAAGTCCACTGCCACTATTTTATACATATTTTATTTGTTTTGTTGTGTATTTTGTTATAGAACATGCTCTGATTACGTGTGAATGTATTCCTTCCAACTGTGATTAGGAATACCGTATTATTGCATAGAGCAACATGGCGGATAGGAGGGGAGTAGCCATATGCAAGCGTTTCCCCTCCGTCAAAGTATAAGTCTACGTGGTCCTATGCGTATAATAAAAGTAGTTGTAGCTGCACTGTTTACTAGGCTAAATGTAGTTGCACGTTAGAATCAACGTACCGTCGCCGAATTGTTCAGTTTTTGTTGCAAAAAGATATCTTCTACGTCAAATTTACTCAAAGGTGTTTACAAATTTACTTTCTAATATATAAGTACTTTTGAATCACAATACTTCTGTTAAAACTTAAAAATTACAATACTTGTTTCGGATTTGTTCACTAACACAGGCCGCTCGCCTTCATACAATATGCACACTCAGGTGAAATAAAAAAGGTAGATATCGCACCTAGAACAAGGAACTGTAACCAATTTTATAACTTTGTGTGAGTCAGAGAAGTGTTGCCACTTTTTTTAAAAGTTCCTAAAAATCGAGATACAATACTACAACTATAAGAGTAATATGCGATGCGAATGCGATAGTATATATGTCTGTTTTAATAAATTTCAACAATTTGACAATTCAAAAAAGATGAAGCACGTAGGAGGCGTCTAAAGATCATTTAAAAATCTTCTTGTTTGATTGTCCAGTGAGCATGTCAGCATCGATAAAATGCAACATATGTAATGTAAAACATGTTTATTATAAAAAATAACTTAATACTAAAAAAACTAGTTGGAATAAAAAATAAATTTTGATGGAATTAAAAAAATAAAAAAGTATATTTTAGTAAATGCAAAATAGAACAAACTCCAGCCGGGGACACAAAGGAGTGTTCTAATTTGTTCCCCGGGTAGGAGAGATATGAAGTATCAGCTGGAGAGGACACCTGAGTCTCGGTTAAAAAGAGCAAAGCCACCTTCGCCGCCTCCGGGTGGTAGCATATACAGAATAGGTCCCACATATATACAATAAATGAAACCACAAGTAATACTAGTCCGTAGAAGTGTAGAAAAATTAAATATTAAATTAAAAACCCGTAAAATAAAAAAGTGAAATTTTCAAACAAAATAAATATTAAAATAAATTCAGTAAAAGTGAACACTCTGTTTAGACAACGTACTGTAACGCTTCCCCCCCTCTCATAATAATAAATATATTAGATTAAATATAATCAATTCTCCTTTATAATAAAAATTATATATATGTGACTAGGATAAATAAAATATGTTTTGGGCTTTCTAAATGATCTTTCTAAAGGTTTAATAATAGGCCGTTTGTAATACTTTGGCGTGATCGTCTTAGTTAGGACCCTTATTTACGTTGTTTGTTTAGTAACTTAATTCTTTTAGGTGTCTTTTGGAAGAATGAATATTCACTAGAAGCAATTGAAAGCTGTTGGTAGTGCCTTATAAGCTAAGTGAACCCCGTTCACGAAGACAGGGCTCTAGAAAGGTTAAGAACATAAAACGTCCCTATTCCACTTGTATCAGGTTTACATTATTAATTTATTATTATTTATCCCTTCCCGCTCGGAAAAGGCTCAAAATATATTTATACAAAATACCCGATACAAGGGCTTCGCTCTCCTACATTTATTTAAAAAATGTAGGGGAGGCACAACGGCTCCACACACGCCGTGCACGGTGAGCGCCAACCATTTTGATGCACTCCCCCCCGAAGGGGAACGTTAATTCGGGAACTGGACCGTAGTCCACAGCAAAATAACTGGCGAACCAGTAAAAGAGGCTTGGCCCCTTGTTAGTGCGTAAGCACAAACATCGACCGAAGTCGCGCATGTCAATGCGTGTAAACGCCATACAGAATACGAACGAATCCAGCCACAGTGAATATACGTCACACGGTTTAGGCAAATAGGCACAATGGCCGTAAACCCTCCGTGAGCGCCACCACCTGCCAGACCGCCGCTCCTGCAGACGTGATGTAAGTGTATGGCATCACCACCAATTGCATGATCAGCACGGCTACTAGCCGCAGAGCGTGTCATGAGTCTACCGCTCACCTCAAGGGAATGGGGTCCCACGTTGTGCGGCTTTCGGCCGCAGCCTTGAAAGTCTCCTCAGATCCTCCCGCCAGCTACCACCCGCATGAGGTCGACACATATGCTCCACCAACCAATACAACAGCAGATATAGCCAGAAGGCAGTTATAAGATAAGAGTAATAATTCGCCATCAGAAAGGGTTTGTGTCACTGCCGTTGAGTAAATGCATTTTCGATCATGTTTGTCTCACCCACCGACAAGTTGCCTTCAATCATTCAAAGGTGGGAAAGTTACAGAGATATAATATTATGTTGTTATATAAAACATCGTGGAGGGCAGACAGTCTGCAGCCCCGCAATGAAGGGACCCGACTTGGGCAAAGCTACTTAGGTGTGAGTCAAACCAAGACGCAGAGAGCTCCATTGAGAAGAGCGTCCCACCAAACAACCATCGCAGAGACGCAATGCTGCAGAATGCAACAAGCATCAATACGACTATCGTCGGGCTAACACCATCCCAAGGTCCCCCATACATCCCAGCAGACATCACCACCCGCATACCTCCATCGACCAGAACCACAAGAGAGCGTCGAATCAGGCGCAGCACACCCGCAGATCCATCACAAGACGCAATACCGCAAGTAGCAGTAAGCATCAATGCAACTATCATACGGATGGCGCCCCCCTCACAACACACCCACATGATCCCTATCGACTTTGGTAACAAAGTTGGTATTGTTGTTATATAAAAAAATATCACCAACGTATCATAGTAGCACGCTACTAAGACGCCAATGAACAAAACTCCACGTATCATAGCGCTAATGCACTAAGACATGAAGTTGAGTATGCCTGTTACACTTAAAAGTGCTACCAAACACACTCATCATCGCAATCCGAAATATAGACGACGCATCGCTATGCGCTACTACGCCGCCCACAAACGGTATGGGTGTGCGATGTCCACCGGAAAGCCGTATTGCTACAACAAACCCGCTTACCACCGGCACTAAGATGATATGTCTAGGACACATCGGTTAGCGAGTCCAAGTTTACCTCGGACCAATTGCTCGTGAAGCAGCACACACGCCACCATAATATTCCTTTTCAAGTCCCTAATAAGGACTAGTCATTTTGGAATAGTACTAGGAGCAGTCGGTCACCCGATCACCCCACACAATGCTTATGCATCAAGGAGACCTCCTATAATATTGCTTTTGTATCAAAGACCTTACTTTCATAAGTCATGCATATATAGGATTCGAACCCACAACCCTACTATTGTAATGCATATTAATCATAGAGACCTTCTATAGTATTGCTTTTGGATCATAGACCTTACTTTCATAAGTCATTAATATATAGTGTTCGAACCCACGACCCTACTATTGTAATGCATATTAATCATAGAGACCTTTTATAGTATTGCTTTTGTATCATAGACCTTACTTTCATAAGTCATTAATATATAGGGTTCGAACCCACGACCCTACTATTGTAATGCAAATTAATCATGGAGACCTTCTATAGTATTGCTTTTGTATCATTGAGTTTAATATCATAAGTCCCTAATATAGGACTAGTCATTGTGCTACAGTACTTCAGGCAGTCGGGCTCCCGACCACCCCATATATATGTACAACTGCAGGAATGTATCTTCGGCAGCTCCTCCATACAAGACATCTATACATGAACACCTTCAATAACTTAGGAAAATTTTCCTTTATACGTGAACTCCTTCCACAACTTAGTAAATTTTTAACAAATTTTCTAATTATCTTCTAAACGTCATTTAACTTAATTTTATAATATTTTTTGACTTGTATTTCTATTATTTATCTTATTTTAAATATTTTTTTTCAAGTTTTTAAATAAATTTATTTATTACGAAAAACAATAATTTTGCCTTTAATTTACTATGTTATTGGGATAATGTCTGAAATATATTAACTTTATGTTTATTAATTTAACTTAATTGCTTAATATATATCTTTTAAGACTATTTTTGATGCCCCTTTATATTGAATTTAATTATTAATAATAATATTGGGCCGTCACAATCCACCCCCAAATTGTATGTTAATGACCCACACAGTGGAGTCGTAGATATAAAATTTTACTATATTGAGAGCATATGCACTACACTCAAAATTTTGAACTTATGTGTATCTGTTCTTTCCTCTTTCAATCTGTTACAATTCAGTATATATTTTCATCCCACCTACCCCAGGGAATGGCCGCCGCCACACACCCCTTCAACCAAATCTATCCCAATGCGATAAACCATAAATTGCTATCTTGATAAATTTATTGTATATTACGTCGTTAAATAGTGGTTCTCTTTTGTTTTTGACTAACATTTTAAATCTTTAAAATATAATTCAGCAATGTTGTCTTTATATGCACATATTTTGTATATGAGTTGAAATCAGATGGCTACACCCACAGGATAAATGTGATTGAGCTATTAGCCAATAAACATATTATTAATTTAACTTAATTGCTTAATATATATCTTTTAAGACTATTTTTGATGCCCCTTTATATTGAATTTAATTATTAATAATAATATTGGGCCGTCACAGTACCTTGACCCCTTGGAAGAGTGACAACGTTGCACGCGGGTGGCACGCCGAAAAAAGACACCGCTGTCGATATGTCGCAATACCAATAGTTTGCACTGCGTAGCAACGTCGCTTTTTAATGTTCAAGGATTCAAGTTCATTGAATCATTGACTTAGTGACTCAATTCTATAGAGTGTTAAAATTTGCTTAAAATTAAAACTCTACTTTTTGACCTAATTACTGGACCGATTACGTTCATTTTTTGTATATCGTCAGCAAAGGCGATAACAAGTATATGGTTTCATTTATTGCATATATGTGGGACCCAATCTGTATATGTTGCAAAAATTCACGGGTAGCGTGACAGGGGTCGCCTCGGTCCTATTGCTCCGCTTGCCCCCAGCAGTTTTAGTCGCGAGCAGAATTCTCCCTCCCCCAGAATACGCGGAGCAGCCTAAGCACCCACGCTCAGGAAGAGTAAAGTAGCATGGTCGTGGATGCTCAGCGAGGGATCTCCGTCACAAGGAGTAGCTTCTTGGGTAGTTTTTATTTGAATCCGCTACGATGTTAAGGGGGAAGGGGAATTGAGCCTCCAGCCTAAGCGAAACGCAGGGGTAAACCTCTACTTCACGCAGGTATTCTGTGAGGTCGTGGTACCACCCCGGTTCAAGCTGGCCCATCCATGCGACATCAATAGCTTATGCGTGGCTCTATCACTGTCAAGTCAAAAGAATGGCTGCCATTTTGGTTCATTTCAGCTCAGTCTTATAGCAGCTACCCTTCATTTTTTTATAGGATAGGGTGACAAACGAGCATACAGTCCAACTGATAGTAATTGTTTGCTGTGGCCCATAGACATCTACATCTATCCTCGATTACGAATCAAAATGCAGATGCGTTGTCACCCGTGAGGACTAAGATAGAATGCCTCGTTTCCAGTAAAAAGGGTCTCCGGTTCTCTACACTCACTATACGAAACAGCAGCATTAAGCACTATTTTACATAGTGCTTAATGCTGCTGTTTTCTTGCTTCATCTCTCGCCTCCTCCACATCCATATACCTATGCATACATGCTCGTCAATTAAGGGTACTTTTAATTTAGCCCATTTTCAATATATCTCCAATTTGATCGATAAACTTTTGCTTGGGGCGTCCCTTCCCTACTCTGCCGTTCACTTTTGCAACATAGATTCACACACTCACACACACACACACACACAAACACACACATTTCGTTTGGTTTTAATTGTTATTTTATTTTCCTCCTTTTATATTGTTTCGTTTTTTATGTTAACAAATTTATTATTTTTTCATTTATTACTTTCTATTTACTTTTTTAACTCATACTTGTCCTGACGACACTGATTTTGTGAAGAGCGCTGATTTCTATGATACAGGCCCTGCCTAGTTTAGAAGTCAGAGGTTCTAATATAATCTAAGATGTAATATTTATACAGTATGTTAATATATATTTTATGTAAACTCATTGCAATAAAATTTTAGTAGTTAGTAGTAAATAGATCACTTTGTCACTCTTTCCTCGTTCATTTTTTCCGCAACCACCGAAGCATTCACTTCTTATTCCTGATCACAACTTCAATTGCAAATGCAAACCACACTCTTCTCTTATCACCCTGTCATTCTGATTCAGCCCTATCATACTCCTTCTACAGCATTCTACTCTCTGCTTCTTCTGCCCCACTTTCTGCAACACACCCGACTTTCACTACCATACATTAAAGTAAGGACTAACACAGCAATGTGAATTGCTTTCCACAATAGAGTGTAGAGCCCCATTTACTCTATTTCCTGCCTTCACTTGTCGTTCTATATTTTATTTATTTAATCTTGATAGTTGACACCATAACTAAGGTAACAAAGGGCGGACTTGGCTTGCCGTGGAGTGATGAGATTTTGTGGCAGGTGCAAATACATATATATACATACTTAATAAGATATACATATAATATAAAAAACTTTACATACAGTATGTCCAAAATATGAACAAAATATGTTTCACACATAGATATAATACATACGTTACATTTGATAATAAAATAAATAATATACTGAAATTGCAAATAATAAATAAAATACAACATCGCTTCGTTTAAAAAAAGCCATGTACCAAAAAAAAAAAACACTTTTTAAAACAGTTCTTACCCGGCGCTCTTTTTACGTTTTCGGGAAATAAGATCCAGAGTAGTGTTGCCTGAATAGTAAAGGAATTGTTGGCGGACCCAGTGAAACGAGATGATGATTAAGAGGCGAAGTTTATCATGAGCCGAAAAGAGATACTGGTATTTGTTCTTGTGAAGAAGTTGGATTATTCAAAATTGAGAAAAAAAAACAAGCGGAATTCTAGAATTTCGTCTTTTTCGGATAGTGAGTCATTTCAGGCGTTCACCATAATTAAAGACGTGATCATATTTTTAAAGTGTTAGCTTAGTCTTGATTAGAAGAAAGTTCTTCAGACGATAGAGAAATCTTAAGGTGGCAAAGACTTTGCGGCTAATTTTGGTGACATGCGTACAGCAGTTCATTGTGTTGTCCATATGCAGGCCAGGAATTTTGCAGAGTGTAACGCTTCCCCCCTCTCATAATAATAAATATGTATGATATTATTATTATATATATATATACAACATGTAACAAAAACCCTGTGGTTCCCGTTAACTGCGTTGTCAGAGTCGGTATCCAAGCATGTAGAAACAATTTTTTTTTCAGAAAAAACACATTTAAAAAATTAATTTTAATGAAAACAAAATTAAACCCAAACCCAAGCACACCACTGCAAGACTTCAAGATACTGTAAGCTCGTTCTGTGTAAATCGGACCGAAAAATTCATATTAAAAAACAGAAGGCTTACTATGACATTGGGACGTTAAACATCTCAGTCCCCCCCGTCGGACCATGGGTGCTGTAAAGCACCCGAAACGTCGGGAAATTAAAAATAAGTAAAATCAGTTTAATAAACGCGATAAAATCCGTAAGTTTAGTTTTATTCAAAGTGAACTTAGTAATTAAATCTTATAGTTTTACAATACAATATTAGTACCAATACTTAGATAAGATTCATTATTATATATATTATATTAAAAAATAGGTTATTCTACGCCAATTTATCAAAACATTTATTGAAAATGTTAACATACCACTTTTGTTTATTATAAACCAATTTAGTTTTGTTACGAGTAAGAAGAACTTACAAAGACTATTATGGCAAAATAATAAAATATCATTATTTATATGAAATAGTTGTGTTATTACCTTTTTTATAATTAATTTTATAATTTCTATAAGACTGTTTATTAACTATTGGGAAATTAGAATATCTATGTAAAAGCACTGATACTCCTCTGCTCAATATACTCAAGTTGTGTTCTTATATCACTAAGTTTTCCTTTTGAAATTTTAGCCTTGTGATTCGTGTTATATGTAGTGGACACTGTTGGGATAACATCACATTTTTTTTACAAAAGAGACTTCTAGAAATGATATGTAAGGATCATAGTTTGTATTTTGTCATAGTTTGAAAAAAAAAGATTCTATTTTACATTAGCAAACGTTTTATCCTTGCGAAGATGAGGAAGATTTATTGATCGATTATCACTTTATATTTTTCCAAAAGTAGCAACGATAATTGTTCTCTGAAAATATTTCTGCTTTTAGCCCTTCAATTATCTTTTTCACAATTAGCGCCGGGGGTATGGACACTAGACATATTACTAATTAAAAATGTAGTGTAGGCACTCCGAAACTGATATGGTGTTGGATTAACATTGCGGCACCCATGGCTTCTAATGGCCCTTAAAATTTTTCAATAGGGCCTTGGTTCAGCATTTAAACAGTTGGTTTGCATCTAAACAGAAATAATACCGTACTTAGTCTCCAAGTTTTTTTTAAAAGAATTTGTATTCCGTCCAGTGTCCAAAAAGGACCACAGATTCGTGATCGGAGCATGCCGAAACCTTCTTTTATTTTTAATAGGATCCGTTGACTCACCGACAGATGACAAGGGCTGGTTTGTTCAGCTAGTATGTTTATACCAGTTTTTGGCTCACGAGCCAGAGCTGGTACAAATATACTACTCATTTCGCAAAAGCGGCCTAGAAAAATGGGACATAAGATATAGGAGGCAAGGCTAGTAGAACTCCTTACCGCTGCACATTAGAAGTGCGCAAAAAACTTATCAAAGTGCACTTTTTTAAATAGTCATTCCTCTATCTCTCCTTAACAATGTTCAATTACAAATTACTAATTATTTTCCTTACGTTAAGGCTTTTATTTCACTTGTTTACTCCTTTCTGCTCTTGTATATTGTATTTCAATTTTTTTGTAATTAACTTGTATTTATTTATTATGTTTTATATATGTATTTATCGAGTATATAATTATATATATGTCATATTTTCAAACAACTTCGCACACCTTTAACCTTTCTCACAGGTCGTTATATCCTCTACAATGCGGTTGTCTGGTAAAGATCGCTTCTAAGCAATAAGGCCGTCAATTGTAACTTTAAATAATTTGTTGATTTTTTTTCTCTTATTTTTTGGAGTACAGTAAAGTATTATATAAAAAATAATTAATTAATTATTAAATATTTCATTAATTCATCTAGTTCACTGAGTCACGATCTGTCCTCATAAATTGAAGATCTGTGTCCTCTTGGTATATCGTTATCTAAAGAAAAAACTTATACAATCTTTTTTTTTGTAAAAGTGATCATTGCTAAATCCTTAATGCCCATAAAATTACTTCCGTGCACAACAACGTTTTAAATACGTTTCAAACAAATTTAATAATAATTGATGTTATTATGTCTAAATAGATAAAACCTATAATAATATCCTATATTGTTATAGACACACTAATAATGTCTAAATTATGTACAAAACGACAGTAATGTAAAAGAGTATACAAATAACAAAAAAATGGCAAATTACAATAGCATCTTTTTTTGGTCCAGTTGTAGTAACTGTATCGCTCGAAAATTCCATGTAATGTCGTCGTATGAAATGACCAACATAAATATTTATAAAATTCTTAATATTTTTTAGATATTTTAGTTAAAATTAAGTTAATTATTTAAAGTAAATATTTATCACATTCACGCACTACTCACATACCAACTTCAGTAAAAAAAAAACAATAGACAATTTATATGTAACTCCGCCTGTGCTGATTTGATCGACCTACCACGTGCATAGAAGGAACGGCTAAACTTATGATGGATGGCATGTATTAAATGAGATCTCATGTCGACCACAGATTGATTACCCCATTATGATGAGGTATTTATCCGAGGAGGAATCCCCGCAGAACATACAAATTCAAATATTCTGAAAGACTAACGTCTCTGTTTGCGAGTACTAAGAGAAGAACTAAGGGCCTATCACCTCACAGATCATCTGGAGGAACAGGAAGTAAAAATAACTAATTATGTTAAAATAAAAAAAGAATTAGTTTACAAGATAAGTTGTGCTAGGTTTATTAAAAAGAACAATGTACCTTAATTTCAACAACATTTGGTGACCAGTACTAATTATTTATTGATATTTTAGTTCCTGGTCTCCACGACGTTTTCTGTAAGATTCATTTAACATGATGTAATTTTTTAATTATCGCAAGAGTCACGGCTATATTATCATGCTAAAACCACCTCCAAGCTGGTTATTTTCGGCATTTTAAATAAATTCTTTATCATTATCATCATCATCATTATAGCCCTTCACTAGTCCACTGCTGAACATTATTAATAATGACTGCTATATGTGAGATGGTGCCATAACTTTATGACGGAGTGCAATATTACTACCGCGATCATCATGGCTTTGCGCTCACCAAAGTTAGAAAGAAAATTAGACGAAAGAAAGAAAATTATTAAGTCTGCTGGTGCATGACAAAAAAAAAAAGATTCCTGTGGGTTACTTGGGGAATCTTTCGGCGTTCTTTTTCCGCTCAGAGGAATTTCAAACCTCAAAAACCTCAAAACGGTAGTAGATTATTTTGAAGAAAAGACGTTTGACAATCAAAAAATTCACCTAGCCCCATAAATACCGAAGATATTATGAAGGCATCCACGACTTTTCCTGCCACCAGAGCGGCGTCACTTAAAATGAGGTGTAATATTTGACAGATTTCATAGTGGAGAAGTTGATTTGTTCGAAAATTGTAAAGGCTAATGTTTCTTTCTGTATCGTTAGTTATATTTTGTATTAATTAGATTAAAAATAAGTAAAACAAAATTCAGATATTCATAAAAATAGAAAAATCAAAAAGATTGATAAAAATGTGCAAAAAATTGAAGAACAAACCACTGAGACATAGATTTTGTGTTAAAAAATATAAATTTCCTCGTAACCTTCCGCTAAATAAAATGATGTGTCTCACCTGGATTGAAGAGCACCTCCCGTCCTCCCACAATTGCATGCACTACATAACTCCGTCACCACTAGTCCCTGCACCACTACTCCCAACATCACTATTCCAGGTAAGACACACCATCGGAGTTTGTGTCTTAGCGACAGATTACTCTTGCTTTTAACGAGAGGGTGTAGACGGCCAATTACAATGCCTTCGCGACATCGAAGAAGAGGGCTCCCGTATTTCGAGCCTTTTTCCTTATCGGGTTTTGGTTGAAGCCAGACAGAATGTATTCTGTTAGGCGATGAATCTGGTAGGTGCATGAGTGATTGGCTCTAAAGCCAAACTGTTCGTCTGGGAGGAGTCCGTTAGATTCGGTGTAATGACGGAGACGCTTATGAATAATGCGCTCGTATAGTTTGCCCAATGTGTTGAGCAGGCTAATGGGTCTGTAGCTAGAGGGACGATTACGCGGTTTACCCGGTTTTGGGATCCCTATTACGTCTGCTTCTTTCCAGATGTCCGGGAAGGAGCAGTTCGTGAGAAAGGTGTTAAATATTCCTACAAGGAGGCAAATAAGTGGCGCCGAAAGGGATTTGATCACCTTGTTGCTGATGCCGTCTGGCCCAGGGGCTGATCTATTCTTAAGGCTTTTGATGATTTCGGTGATTTTATCTACTGTCACAGGATCGAGTGGTTCGTCCGCTGGTGGCAACGCAGACCTACGTTCTACTTCCGTTTCTACCTCTAGTAGGTGAGCGGGATCTATTGGTGCAGTGGATGGCATGCACTGGTACTCTAGACTGTCGGCTAGGCATTCGGCTTTTTCAAGATCGTCTAGGGCGAGATCGGGGTGGTCCAGCCTCACGAGGCGGCATCGGTGAGGATTTTTCGGCTTTAAGAGCTCTCGTTAATTTCCAGAAGGCGTCTTGAGATGGTTCAATACCTTCTAAGAGGTTATCCCAGCTATCGTTTCTAAACTCGGCTACTCGTTGTTTAATCTCATTTTGTAGAGAACGTACCCGAAGTTTTTTGTTTTCCGTGCGGTAGCGGTCATATGTTTTAAGCGCGCAATTCTTCGCTTTAATCAGCCGTCAAAAATCCGCCGGAAGTTTCGTGTATTGATCGCTCGACACACGAACCTTACGGGATCATTCTTCGACCGCTGATGTGAGGCAAGTCGAAAGGGCGCTAATCGCCCTATCGGCCTCCTCTAGCGAGTCTGTCTTATTAGGAATGGTGTCCAAATGCTGGGAGTTCGTAGACTTAAGTTTGACCTCAAGTTTACGCCAGTCGACAATGGTTTTGGTCTGAGGGACCTCACCTGCCGGCCGGCCCAGTTGTAAAACTACCGGCTTGTGGTATATGTATATGTATATTATATATATATATATATATATATATATATATATATATATATATATATATATTTATATATATATATATATACACTTTCATGTGGATTTAGAAAAAAGCAGTTATTTTTACGTTACAAATAGACACTTTAATTTTATTTATTTGTATAGAAAACGATTCCATTATTGTAATGGAACGTTTGTGGTTGATTCATGGCAATAACAATAAGGACTTCTAATGAGGGCAAATAATCTTACTCTCACCAGATGTCGCTATTCGACATTGAGTTGAAGTTTTTTGTTACACAATGTCATTTAATTGATAATTTGGTTTTTGATAATTGATAGAATCAGGCGTTACTTTGCGGAAATCCATTATAATAAAAAATAAAAATATAAATTTCTTCGCAACCTTCCGCTAAATAAATACAATGATGTGTCTTACCTGGATTGAAGAGCATCTCCCGCCCTCCCTCAATTGAATGCACTAACTCAGTCACTACTAGTCCCTGCACCACTATTCCAGGTAAGACACACCATCGACGATAATACGACACGGTACTCTACACGAGGCATCTTCAGGTAATGTAGACTCTACGGCGGCTGACCGCTAAGTGAGCGGCGAGCCGAAACAGCTGCTATTTATACACGCCGACACAATCGCTCCCCACCAAAGTAACGAGTGACCGCGGCGTGCGATAACAAATCTGCTACTTAATTAGTATCATTATTGTTATGATTAATACTTTTAAATACTGTTATTATTTTTGTTTTATTGATATTATTATAGTTATTTATTATTCTTAATCTTAAAATTATTATTAAAGATTAGCCTTAAAGGTGTTTAACAAAGGTGAATAAGAAACATTTGTTTGTTCATTCAGCAGTGCATAATTAACATTATTACTTTTTAAATGTTTTAGGAGATTTTAAAAAGTAATAATGGTAATTATGCACTGCTGAATACTAATAATATAATAACTAATAACAGTGTCGATGTTTGACAGTGCCTGAGGGGCGGGTTTGGGCTTCTGGGCCTGGCGAGGAGGCCCTGGCCGTGAGGCGGCCGCACTAACAATTGCCGGGGGCTTAACCCATGCGTTGGGCTTAGGTGCTGAAGGCACCGGAAGGCTTGGGCCTTGCCCGGAAGTCCCTTTAACGGGGGCTGGCTTGGCTGTAGCCTGAGCGGGCGTGGGTTGCGGCACCGAGGTTGGTGCGACCGATGGGGCAGAATGCCGTGGGCGCAACCTACTGGAGTTGCCCGCTCGTCCGCGTCGGATTGCTCCTCCATTCTGCTTCCTATGCGGCGCTTTGGAACACCCGCGATAGCTTGCTGGGTGTCCCTCTTTGCTGTACAGAACAAAGCTCGAAGGGCCCTCCGTCTCGGGCGTTCGGGGGCACTCGGGAGTGCCATGATCGCCTAGGCACTTGACGCACCTAGGCGGGTCTTTTGTTAGTGTTCAACTTCGGCAGCAATATTAATGTGGCCGAAGTCATAACCTTAGCCCGCAAACTTCGCGAAGCCAAGTCTATTCAAGATAGGCTCAATGCTACTAATGAGCATATCAATCTTATCCAAGCGATAGGTTCGTTCCAGTGCGCCTAAGCCAATTTTCTTTTTCATAACTAAAATGGAAATACGAACTATAGGTAGAACTAAGCCCAGGTCTCTGACTATCGCGTTCTTTAATGCTAACGGTATCAGAGATCAAAAGGAAGAGATCATGCATTTTTTTACGCGACCATGATATCGACATCATGCTAGTGCAAGAGACATTCTTGAAACCTAGTTTGAGCGATCCCAAAATAGCCAATTATACCTTAGTAAGAAATGATAGGCTGACCGGACCTAAAGGCGGCACCTTGATCTACTACAAAAGGTCCTTGCAATGTGTACCGATAGATACTTCGCCTCTTACTAACTTAGAAGCGTCGGTCTGTAGGATAGCACTTACGGGCTATCCGCCAATAATAATTGCATCAGCATACCTGTCTCCCTTAAAAAGTATATTAGATTCCGACATATCGGCTCTATTAAACCTAGGTCCTAGCGTATTAATCGCGGGAGACCTAAATAGTAAACACGTTAGCTGGAATTCTAACGTTAAAAATCCTAACGGAAGTATTTTAAGAGACCTAACTTCGACGTTATCGCTCCCGAGAGTCCAACACGCTATCCCTTTGCAGATAACCAACATCCGGATGTCCTTGATATAGCACTGCTAAAAGACATCCGACTTACTATTAATTCGATAGAGGTTATTATCGAACTAGTCTCAGACCACAGGCCGGTAGTTTTACAACTGGACCGGCCGGCAGGTGAGGTCCCTCAGACCAAAACCATTGTCGACTGGCGTAAACTTGAGATCAAACTTAAGTTTACGAACTCCCAGCATTTGGACACAATTTCTAATAAGATAGACTCGCTAGAGGAGGCCGATAGGGCGATTAGCGCCCTTTCGACTCACCTCACATCAGCGGTCGAAGAATGATCCCGTAAGGTTCGTGTGTCGAGCGATCAATACACGAAACTTCCGGCGGATTTTTGACGGCTGATTAGAGCGAAGAATTGCGCGCTTAAAACATATGACCGCTACCGCACGGAAACCAATAAACTTCGGGTACGTTCTCTACAAAATGAGATTAAACAACGAGTAGCCGAGTTTAGAAACGATAGCTGGGATAACCTCTTAGAAGGTATTGAACCATCTCAAGACGCCTTCTGGAAATTAACGAGAGCTCTTAAAGCCGAAAAATCCTCACCGATGCCGCCTCGTGAGGCTGGACCACCCCGATCTCGCCCTAGTCGATCTTGAAAAAGCCGAATGCCTAGCCGACAGTCTAGAGTACCAGTGCACGCCATCCACTGCACCAATAGATCCCGCTCACCTACTAGAGGTAGAAACGGAAGTAGAACGTAGGTCTGCTCTGCCACCAGCGGGCGAACCACTCGATCCTGTGACAGTAGATGAAGTCACCGAAACCATCAAAAGCCTTAAGAATAGATCAGCCCCTGGGCCAGACGGCATCAGCAACAAGGTGATCAAATCCCTTTCGGCGCCACTTATTTGGCTCATTGTAGGAATATTTAACACCTTTCTCACGAACTGCTCCTTCCCGGACATCTGGAAAGAAGCAGACGTAATAGGGATCCCAAAACCGGGTAAACCGAGTAATCGTCCCTCTAGCTACAGACCCATTAGCCTGCTCAACACATTGGGCAAACTATACGAGCGCATTATTCATAAGCGTCTCCGTCATTACACCGAATCTAACGGACTCCTCCCACACGAACAGTTTGGCTTTAGAGCCAATCACTCATGCACCTACCAGATTCATCGCCTAACAGAATACATTCTGTCTGGCTTCAACCAAAACCCGATAAGGAAAAAGGCTCGAAATACGGGAGCCCTCTTCTTCGATGTCGCGAAGGCATTTGACAAGGTCTGGCACGACGGCTTGATTTACAAGCTGTACAAACTAAACGTGCCCGATAGGCTTGTGCACATCATACGAGCTTTCCATTCGAACCGCACTTTTCGATATCGAGTGGAGGGAACCCGTTCTTCGAAACGCTTCCTCAAGGCCGGGGTCCCACAGGGCTCCGTCCTATCTCCACTCCTCTTCAGACTCGTCACGAGTGATATCCCTAAAAACCCCGTAGTGAACACCGCACTCTTTTCCGACGATACGGCACTCTTTGTGTCAGACTACAACAAAAATAGACTCTCTATAAACCTCCATAAAGCGACCAATCGCCTTGGTGAATGGTTCCGCCTATGGAGAATTGACGTGAATCCCGAAAAAAGTGTAGCAGTATACTTTCAACGGAATTCTACAGCAGGTTCCAAATCAAATACGATTTATTTTTACGACCGCCCAATCCCTTGGGAAAAATCGGCCAAATACTTAGGCGTCACGTTCGACTCCCGCATGAGTTTCGCGACGCACATAAGTGTAGTACGCAACAGAGCCAAGTCAGTAATTGGCCGTCTACACCCTCTCGTTAAAAGCAAGAGTAAGCTGTCACTAAGGCACAAACTCCGGCTGTACAAAATTTGCATTAGACCAGTTATGTCCTATGCAAGTGTAGCTTTCGCCCACACATATAAGACCCATACTTTAAAACTCCAAAGAGTACAAAACTTTTTCATCCGGAAAGCCACCGGTGCACGGTGGTATCAATGGAACTCTGATTTACACAATGATTGTGAATTACCATCTATCTCCGAATATTTTAAGGAGATGTAACCAAATTATCAATTAAATGACATTGTGTAACAAAAAACTTCAACTCGATGTCGAATAGCGACATCTGGTGAGAGTAAGATTATTTGCCCTCATTAGAAGTCCTTATTGTTAATGCCATGACTCAACCACAAACGTTCCATTATAATAATGGAATCGTTTTCTATACAAATAAATAAAATTACAGTGTCTATTTGGAACGTAAAAATAACTGCTTTTTTCTAAATCCACATGAAAGTATATATATATAAATAACAAAAACAATTCTTTTTTATTTCTTTATTAATGAGCTTAATCACAATATAAATATGTCGCTCCGTTAATTCATCACCAAAAAAAATCAATTACATTAGGTATACTTAAACTTATTACATTATAAAGTTCTCAAATCCATAAAGATAATTACAGAAAGTTGAAGAAGAAATGCATTTAGTTACAAAAAGTGAAATGAAAAATTCCCAGATCAATCACATTGAGAAGTGAGCGATCGATCCGAGAACTTCACCTTGTAAAGTTTGACTAATATTTTTATATCGTCAGAATGTGGCTTAGCTAAAATTATATGACAATCAGCGAAATCTTTTAAAATATGGTGGCACTTATCAATACGAAAGGCAGCGTTGTGAGCACAATCCATCAAGACATGCATTTGGTCCTTTGGAACACCGCATTGATCACAGTTCGGTAACTAGAGCTTTTTCATAAGGAATGCAAACTTTTTAGATGGAATGTGTCCAGTACGAAGCCTCATTATCGCTACTGCATCTTGTCGCGATAGCTTATCGTTATCAATCCATGGTATTTTAGGCGGATGTGGTTGGGAGCCACTTGAGTTGATTTCGAAATTGGGATACATGATCATATATGCGTAAGTTGAGGTTTCTGTTCAGCAGTGGACTTCGATAGACTGTAACGAATAAATGATTGAATGAACATTTTACTATATAACACTACAAATGAGAAATTTCAAAAATGAGTATTTTGACGTTTTTTAGCCTCAACCCTATCGTGTAGGTAATATTATTTTTAAGTGTATGTAGTTTACGTTAAATACTATACAGTAGTTTATAAAAATTGTAAACCAATCAGTCCATCCATTTGTTCAGAACAGACGGTCAGTTGATCAGTTCATTATTGACGCGCGCAACGCTAGCGCGCGAAAATACATCACCAAAAAAATCATAGTAGAACATCAAAATGCTATTCATTATCACCGTCGTTGTGCTGCTGGCCAGTGCTCAAGCCAAACTCTACTCGGATTGCGGTATTTATATTAAATGTTTTATCTGTTGTTTTAGCATTGCGGTGTTCTCTTTTTAGGATTCAGTTGTCAATAAATAAAACACTATGAATTTTATAACCTTGAAAAGGAACTTGCATCGTTCTTCTCTTCTTTATTACTTATATTATATTATTATTATGTAAGGGAATAACATTTTGTTTATCTTATTTATCTTTAAATTTGTCCATCAATTTTAATAAAATACCTACAAGTGTAATTAAAAAAGTAATAATTTCTTTTTAGTTGTGATGAACATATTATATTACAAGTTTTATTTTTATTCACCTATGTCAATTAATTTTTTTAATATTCGAAATATCAAGCTTCGAGCAAGTGCCACATACCTACCACCTACACCTTTATAACTCTTAATTATAATGACGGTAAATGTTAATTTGTTTACTGTCCACCACCGTACCATTGTCATTTTTAAATATTAGAAAATATTTAAGTAATCCGCAAAAAATAAACTTTAATTTACGAGTATCACATATTGCGCTTAGCTCATTTTTATTGTCTGTTGTTTGAAACTGTTTATTTATAAACAAATTAGTAACGAGCCAGGTAAAAAAGTCTAGTTTTTACGATAATGCCTGAGCACAAATACCTAAAAATTAAATTAATATTAAAGTTGATTTCTGATTGTTTTAAGATAATTAATTCTGTTAAAAGTATTTTCAATTAACAATAAAAAAATTATCTCAATAATAATCATCATCATCATCATTACAGCCCTTCACAAGTCCACTGCTGAACATAGGCCTCCCCCCAAGTAATGCCACAAAGCACGGTCCTGAGCCACCTGCATCCATCGACTTCCTGCATGTCTTACCAGGTCGTCACTCCATCTAGTGGGGGGTCGCCCTACACTACGCCTACCGGTACGAGGCTGCCACTCGAGAACCTTTCTTCCCCATCGGTTATCGGTTCTTCGAGCTATATGGCCGGCCCATTGCCACTTCAGCTTACTAATCCGTTGGGCTATGTCGATCACTCTGGTTTTACTGCGGATATCCTCATTTCTGAGTCTATCACGCAGAGAAACTCCAAGTCATAGCCCTCTCCATAGCTCGCTGAGCGACCTTAAGCGTCCTCATACGGCCAGCAGTGAAGGACCACGTCTCAGATCCGTAAGTCATCACTGGCAACACGCACTGGTTGTACAATCTAGTTTTTAGAGATTGAGGTATACCTGACGAAAAGATATGTCGTAATTTCCCGAACGCTGCCCAGCCGAGTTGAATCCGTCGATTGACCTCTCGGTCGAAGTTGGACTTACCTAGTCGGACTATTTGTCCCAGGTAAACGTACTCGTCAACAACTTCGAGCATAGTGCTCCCAACAACTACCGGCATAGGTGTGACATGGACATTAAACATGATCTTTGTTTTGTCCATGTTCATCTTAAGACCTATCCGTTGGGAGGCACTATTGAGGTCATTGAGCATAATGCTTAAGTCCTCCAGCGATTCTGCCATAATGACTATATCGTCGGCAAATCGAAGGTGAGTGATGTACTCGCCATTGATGTTAATACCGTATCCTTTCCAGTCCAGTAGCTTGAAAACGTCTTCCAACGCAGCGGTGAAGAGTTTCGGGGATATAACATCACCCTGTCTTACACCTCTCTGCAATTGGATAGGTTTCGAACTCTGGTTCTGTACTCGGATAGCCATCGTAGCCCTACTGTACAAACACTTCAGCACTTCGATGTACCGACAGTCGGAACTTGGCACCGCTGAAGGGACTGTAGCACCGCCCAAATTTCGACGGAATCAAAGGCTTTCTCATAGTCCACATATGCCAGGCAAAGTGGCAGATTGTACTCTTCGGTCTTCTGTACAATCTGCCGCAGGGTATGTATGTGGTCTATGGTACTGAAGCCTTTTCGGAAACCGGCTTGTTCGGGAGGCTGGAAGTCGTCGAGTCTGCGTGCGAGACGATTCGTAATGACTCTCGAAAATAGCATGTAGACGCGGCTCAGAAGGGAAATCGGTCTGTAGTTCTTCAAGAGAGCGTTGTCGCCTTTCTTAAAGAACAAAACCACCGCGCTTCTGCTCCACGCCTCGGGAGTAGTGCCACCATGGAGGACGGAATTGAAGAGCTTCCGAAGGACTTCAAGTACCGGTTTTCCACCCGCTTTCAGAAGCTCCGCTGTAATTCCATCCTCGCCCGGGGCCTTGCCGTTTTTAAGGTGGTGGAGAGCCATTCTAATCTCGCTCAGACTGACGTCCGGGATATCATCGGAATAGTGTCGGATAAGACTTGCTCTTGGATCGTTACTCACACTTACGTGTGGCTCCAACGATGATGTGTACAGCTGCCCATAGAACCTCTCAATCTCACTCAAAATCTCAGGTGTCCCGGAAACGATGTTGCCACACTCAGTCTTCAGCTTTGACAGTTGGCTCTTTCTGGCAGACAGATTTCTGGCAAAGACTTTGGAGCCCTGGTTCCGCTCGATCGCTTCTTTAATACGAGAAGTATTAAAGTTGCGTAAGTCTCGCCGCATGCATTTGGAGATCTGTCTGTTCAGTTGCCTGTATGCTGTCAAATCTGTTGACGATTGCAGCCTCATCTCCCGTCTAACAGCCATGAGATTAAGAGTGTGATCGGAGAGTTTTTGTGTTCTTCTGCGGCGGGTCTTGCAGAACTTAGCTCCGACCGCATGGACAGTTTCCACGAGCTTGTCGTTCATATCGTCCACTGCATTGCAATCTTCTAGGCACTGGAAGCGGTTACGTAACTCGAGCTGAAAGGTTTCGGGATTCTGGATTAGAGCACGAGGGGGACGGAGCGTTGACTTCATTAGACGAGACCTCTCCAACTTAACGTTTAGGTTCAGTGTGCCTCTAACCATTCGGTGATCGCTGCCAGTTTTCACCCTTGCGATCACTGAGACATCACTGAACAGTTGGCGTCTGGTCGTCATAATGAAGTCAATCTCATTTTTTGTCGAACCGTCGGGGCTCGACCAGGTCCACTTCCTGTGGGGCCGCTTCTGGAAGAAAGAGTTCATCATAAAGAGTCCCTCTTTCTCCATAAAGTCGGCCAGCTGCTGGCCCCTTCGGTTCCGTTGCCCTACTCCAAATTTCCCTACCTTCAGCTCACCGCTTTCTCTTGTGCCTAGTTTTGCGTTGAAGTCTCCCATCAACACCGTGTAGTGGGTTTTGGAGGAATGTATGGCTCTGGAAATATCCTCATACATTTCCTCCACCTCCTCATCGGGATGTGCCGAGGTTGGTGCGTAAACCTGAATGACCTTCAGCGAATACCGTTTGGTGATTCTGAGTATCAGGTACGCGACCCTCGTCGACACACTCCCAATCTTTACAACGTTGTTGACGAGAGACTTGTGGACGATAAATCCGACACCTCCTTGGGACAGATGGTCGCCCTCCCGGTGATAGAACAAGTTGCCGGACTCGAGGATTGCCGTGTCCTCCCCCTCTCTTCGGACCTCGGATAATCCAATAATATGCCAGCGCAACTTGTCTACCTCTTCTTCCAGCTCTAGTATCTTCTCGTCAGTCCTCAGGGTGCGTGCGTTATATGTTGCCAGGTCGAGTCGTCGTAGGTGGCAACCGAACCTCCACCGGAGATTCTTAGCACCCCCTGCCCCGCCGTTACCATGGTCGCCACCGTACCCAGGAATAGCGGGGCCGCCGGGGACTGGGGGCCGTCTGTTTGTGTATTTATTCATTGGGGGGTATTTGCCATAGTTGCCACGCTTGGCGAGCGGGTTGGCAACCGCAGTTTTTTATTACGTCACAGTTGTTATCAGGAAGATGCTGCTGCCCATCTCCTGCCTGTCTCCCTCTGTCGCCTTTTACGACACCCACGGGAAGATATGGGGTAGTGGATATTCTCAACCGCCACTACACGTCTCTCTCAATAATAATAACATAGTAAAATTAAAAAAATATTTTCTATTGTTGATTTGATATACTATTATCTTCAATGCATGGGAGAATTCACAAGATACTTTGGGTGTAATCTGTCACCTATCCAAAGCTCCGATTGCGTTCAGCATGAAATATTAATCAGAAAACTTTAACATTGCAGTGTAAGAAGTGATGCTCTTCAATTAATTATTTCATAGTTAAGTAAAAGTACACCAAAAGTTGTTATTTATAGTATGAGCTCTTCCGGGTCCATAGTACAAATGGACCTGCCTCAAGGCTCAATTCTCGGCCACTTTCTGTTACTTGTTTATTGTTATTTGTTGAGTATTATTTGCTGATGATATTTTATTAATTTTCAAATTAAAGCAACATTTACTAAAATATGACGAAGTAAATAATGCTATAGCTAAACTAATAAATTTTTTAATGTTAATAATTTCCATTTAAATGGCACTAAAACTAAAAATATGAAATTTACACCTCTAAATGTCAAACATGTTAATACAAATGTAATTTTAAATGGGGAGGACCTGCCTTGTCGATACCACCACTATTTTTATTGAAATCACACTACACGTGAAGCTTCAATGGGCCCCATATATCAAAACCAGCAAGCAAACTTAGTTCTGCAGCATATGTTGTAAAAAAATGCAAAGTCCTACCAGTGTTGAAACAGCTAGACTAAATTAATTTAGCTATTTTCATAGCATAATGTCGTACGGTATTTTGCTATGGGGACACGCGACTGACTCTGATATTGTATTTGTTTTACAGATGAGGGCCATAAGTGCAATCTATAATTTAAAAACTAAAGAGTCGCTCCGACAAAAAATTAATGAAATTAACTTATTAACTTTGGCCTCTCAATACATTTATAAAAATGTAACGTACGTACATAAAAATAAAAAAAGTTTTACGAAAATAAGTGATATTTATCCTGTAAATACTAGGAACTCACACAAGTTAGTAGTACGAGTCACTCAACTCCATCGAATCAGTAATTCGAACAAAAACAAAATCTCATAAAATATACAAAATTTGACCTGCTCAAAGTTCAAAAACTTTATCAAACTAAGTTTGTATAAAATGTTATATAATATCAAGAAATTTATGGATAATAATAATACCTGGAAATGAGGTAATCGCTACCAAGCTATTTCTAATTTGTTTTGTGTTGATTAATTGAAAAACAAACATGATTGTAAGCTGTTATTTATTTCTTCTTAAAGTCCCGTTGGGTTTTTTACTGGTTCTTCCCAGGTCAGAGGTTTTTCCGAACCAGTGGTAATTAAAAAAGAGAGTGACTTTCAATAAGTATTAATTATAATTATATTGTATAAAAAAGTTTTGTAATAATGCAATAATGCAATATGATTCAGTATTGTGGGTGTACATGACTAACGGGGGCTCTACACGTTGGCCAACACAGTGGCGAATGTAGTGGCCAATAGCATTGGCCATCGTGTAGACGGGGTGTTTGGGCTTTATTGGTATGTATAGGAATGATGGCCCACAAGTTGGCGCGAGATCCGTGTGGTGTCGGTTTTTTGCAAAAGATCAAAGGATTTTAGCAGAGTTTGGCCGCCGCGTCCACACGTTGGGCGCGCGTTTAGATTGCTACAAGCTCCCAGAGTGATTACACGCATTTTTTTTGCGCCCGAAGCAAATATGGGCAACCCTCCGGAAAGCGGGGGAGGGAGGCGGTGAATGCTCATAGCATACCACGCAGCCGGCTGCGTGGTTATGTGGAGACTTTTACCCACTAAACACCGCCTTTTAGGAAATGGCTTAACGATCTGACTAGAGATCTCTAAGCCGTATACGAACGCGACCCTCCTTGGCAGAAAGGAGGGCAATCTGATTTAAATTTTATATTCAAGCTTTGTAGGGTGACCCCTATTACCAGCCTTTTAGTGCCAATTTCAACTTTAAACATTCCTACTACTTTAATTAACGCGATTTAATTATTATTGAACATTTGTTTCAATGGATAAGCTATTTATCAAAAAAATTAACATTTATTTATAATCAGAACAATTTTAAAATGAAAAAAAAAATGAAGCACGTCGTTTATACGTGGTAGAGCCATGCTGCAGTTATATTAGAAGTATAGTTGTATAGCACGGTCGGCTCGACCGGGGAAGGACCACGCTCTCACAAAATACCAGCGTGAAATAGTAGTTTAATGCTGCTGTATGGTGGGTGTAGAAAACCGGAGATCCTTTTTACTGGAAACGAGGTATTTCATCTTAGTCCTCACGGGGACAACGCATCTGCATTTTGGTTCGTAATCGAGGATAAATGTAGATGTCTATGGGCCACAGCAACCACTTACCATCAGGTAGACTGTGTGCTCGTTTGTCACTCTATCCTATAAAAAACGTTGATTACTTATAATTTAATCGTGCAAGTTTTCGAATCATCATCATCATTACAGCCCTCCACAAGTCCACTACTGAACATCCTCCTCCACAGACTGCCGCAAAGTATGGTCCGGAGCCACTTCCTTGTCATGAATTTTTCATTTATGTTCTAACTTATAATTAGTACCTATTATTAAGTCAGTGTTAATTATATTTATTGCTTGTTTTTGCCTTTCTCATAAAATAATTAAATTACCAAATAAAATTATAAGGTGTTTTTTATATACATCGAATGTCTGATAGAAAAGTAAGTACATCTTTTGCTAAACTTTAAAATCAAAACCCAAATTTAAAACATAGACTAATCTATTATAACTCCTTTAACTTTAAAATAAGTTAAATTCTAATTAATAGTATTTATTCCAGTTTATGATGCATGTAAGGAAAAAATAAAGCTAAATAAATAAATAAAATTCCCATTTATGACAGCCCTGATTTACATTACATGACTGAAATAAAGTACTTCTTATTAGGTACATAAAACCAAATATCAGCCTGAAGGCTGACATTATGCACTTCATACATTTCGTATGTCTATTTGCAGCCCAATTAATATTCACTATTCTTTATAAAAACGTTTCCCCCACACTAGGATTTTCTCGCGGTTTACAAACATAAATTACACACATCCATACCCGGAACAATTATTTGTAGGCCATACAAATACTTGTTCTTCCGTACGGGATTCGAACCCGCGGCTCCCGGCGCAGCCACTCATTACTAAGCCACTGCGCCAGGAGCCGTCGTCTAAAATAAAATAAATTCGTCCGCACATTGGCCCGAACCGAAGCAAACTGAACGATCTTCCAACGTTCCAACGCCGTCACAAACTCTTGGCCAATATAGTCGCCACTACATTCGCCACTATGTTGGCCAACGTGTATAGCCGCCATAACACGAGTTCACCCACTTGCAAGGTCAGGTAGTGGAACACGCGCGCTTTCTATCTATGTATGTAAAATCTATCAATATATGTATGTAAAATTACAACATACTCTTCAAGCGTTTTGTTTAGCCGGCTATACATGTTGGCTTGTTGCATGTTGGTTTCGAACTTGACCAACCTGTTGACTGTGGCACTCGCCTTCTATCAATTTGCATACGCTCGCGTTGGCTGAGGCTTGGTCAACATGTATTGCCGGCGTAAAGGAATGAGCATCGCAGTCGCTTTTTCATCGCTCGTGTCGGAATTTGTTTCGTCGATGTCGTTTTGTTAATCAGACTTAGAATAAATTATAAAGAAATAATTTATTACTGTAAACAAGATATTTCAAAATAACACTTAATATAAAATTCATTTCAATAACATAAATATTTGTAAGCGTAAAAATTAACAATTTAATTGTATCTTCATTTTGCTTTGTTTAAATGATCAACTCTTTCACACACGTCCCTTTGTATTAGTCGAAATCATACCGCTCATCATTGAGTTATACAAAACATAAATCAATGCGCCCATCAACATCTTTCAAACCATTTTCTGTTGCCGACGTTAACCGTGCTTTATGGCATTCCTTGAGGGAGGCCTATGTTCAGCAGTGGACTTGTGAAGGGCTGTAATGATGATGATGATGATGATCCTGGTAGGTTTTTATTTGCCCAGTTTAAGATGCCTAAAGCTTTTTCGTTTCCACGCCTTTGAGTTTTAGTTTCATCCCACATAAAGCAAAATGCAGAACTGTCAGAAGCATCACAAATTGTGTAATTTAATGTCCAAAGTTTTCTCTTACAGAAATTTACTTCATTGGTCAAAATAGGAATAGGTAAACATTTCTGTAGGTCTGCAGCTAATATTATATGTTAGTAGTTATAGTATTACATTTTGATTTAGTCATATCCTGGGATTTATGTTTGTACTTATTATCAGCTTCAATTAAATGGTAATCTTTTTCTATTTCCAGAAGTTGTTTTTCAGGGCCGTCCTCCATCCCTTTAAGCTTTGCTGAAAACGTATCGTAATAGTCAGAAGCTAAAAAGTTGAATATTCCCCGATATAACAATGATTTTGCTATGTTGGAAATTTGAACAATATTTTCTGTGTTATAAGTTTTGTAAAGATCATACATTCGTTCGACATTTAAATCCGGTCCTAAATAACATCTCTTTGATCTCTCACGATTGTAGTGACATTCATACTTTGGGAAAAATGAAATATGGGACATAACAGATTCAATAATTTCAGGATCTGTTTTGTTAGATGGTTCATGTTTCCCTCTTTTGTCACTTTCAACAATTTCTCCCTCTTGTCGCTTTGCTAATGCAGTCTTAACCACTTGTTGGGAAATTTTCAATGTTATACCATTAACGTTGATGCTTCATATATAGCTGACGTGAAGAATTAACGTTCCGGGAAGTCTGCAGTTTGTGATCATATCCTAGACGACCCCAACCATGACATCAGTTTTGATAGACCACAAATCCTCGCGAAAGAACATCGATTCATACCAAGGATGATACGTGAGCCTATTGAAATTAAAAAACATCCTAACTTCAATAGAGAAGGAAGCTGGGTACTACCACCTGCTTGGGACCATTAATCAATAAAATTAAAACTTAACTCAAGCATACCACTGCAAGACTACAAGACACAGGTCATTTTGCATAGATTGGACCCTAAACAATAATTAAAAAAGCTGCAAGTACTCGGGGTTAAACTATGACATCGGGACGTCAGTCATCTCAATCCCTACGTCCAGGGATACTGGAAAGCATCCAAAACGTCGTGAATTAAAAATAATTCAAATTAAACGCGATAAAATCCGTAAAAATAGTTTTAATCAAAATAAATAAATCGCTCGTCGCGTTCCACCACAATGCGATCTGACCCTTTTCCCACGTTTTCTTGTACTATAAATTTTTAGCTTACTGCCAATTTTAAATTATTACCAAACGCTTGTATATTTATCATCTTAATTTGTGGTTGCGCGGAAAACCATTTGTATTTATTTAATTTGACGGTAGGCTGCCAAATCGGTTATCCCATTCCAAAACGATATCATTCATACCCTCCTATCGACACATCGAGGTGGTGGGTCGGGAGGGGAAAGAAGATGATTCTAGAATGTCACGTAATCATCCTAACCGAGGATATATAAGGCACGCGCGACCGACGCGCAGTCTCTTCCCGCCGCGCTCGTCATTAGAACCACATCACTAGTAGAAACCGCTTTAGCCTGGAAGCAATCGAGCTCCAGGGAACCCGCCTCACCTCGTGTGAGATATAGTCGCGCACCGCCTCTCTCCGGAGTGTTCCAGAAGAAGTTCCAGAAGTCGCAGTTATAGTGCTCGACCACATAGAAGAAACATCCCGGTGAGTCAATATCCAATATTATAGCCTGCTTGATATAATTGTCTTAACCCGCTCCAATTTTGTGTTTTCCTAATCAAGCAGGATTCCTTTCATCGATTTGGCAAATAATAGTTCGTTTATAGGGAAGAGTGAGTGCATTGTACCGCATATATAAGTGTAGAAGCATTTGTAGATACAGTCCACTTAGATTAATATCTCGCGTAATAGGTTTAAGGTTCGACCGGGGAACTAGACTTCGGCAGCCTTAAACATGTGGCTCCACCATTTTATGGTCACTTCGGCAGGATTTGCACTGGTGTTTAGTGGTCATCCAACCATTTTCTGGTCGAATTATTAGATTAATTATTTAGATAATGCACTCTAGTTTATGGAATAGTCTTAAATAGTGTTCGTTTGAATTTAAATTTTGGTTAGGTACTCGCAAACAGAATTATTCATTTAAATAGTGTTTGTAATTGGTTTAAATTTAAAGCTTATTAGTCGCTTAAATAATTGAAACAGTGTAATAGCAATCGTTTTGTACGCGTACCCGACAATTTGATAAAAATATTGAGTTAGCAAGCAACGCGTCATCTCGACTCGCTGTAGCAGGTGTTTAATTACGTAATACGGCATACCGAGTGTCCATCGTCCATCGTTGTGCGTTGTGAGATTAATTGTAATTAATATAACTTTGTTATAATAATTTAAAATGGCAGTTAGTGGAAGTGAATTTAAAATTAAAACGCTTTATGCCAAGAGGGACGTACTTTTTTCACGTATACAAAGCATTAGCGATCATATAAAGAACATTAATGTAGAAGCGGTGCGGGAAACTTTTCTGAATGAAATTGAAACGGTGGATTCTTTGCGGACGGATTACGAAAGAATATTAGACCAAATTAATCATTTGGAATTACAAATCGACCCGAAATACATAGTGAACTACCAACCGCTGCTGGCATTCGAAGATATGTTGTGTCGCGTGAAAAAAACTTCAAAACTCCTACAATCTCAAAGCGAAGCAAAGCAGGAATTACAGGTACGTCCTCGTGACTCAATTAGGTTGCCGCCAATAGATATTCCGGTATTCAATGGTGATATTAAGACGTCGCCCTTCTTCTTCATTAGTTTTCAAAACAATATACACAATAACCCATCGTTATCGGACGCTGAAAAATCATATTACTTAATTAGTAAACTTAGTGGCAGGGCACAGTCGATCTGCTCGGGTTTTACACCTACAGCGAACAATTACTTATTAATATTCGAAACGCTTAAAACTAAATATGAAGATAGGAGAATGTTAGCTTCCGAATATTTGAACCAGATATTCGATCTTAAACCTATATCATCCGCGAACATCAACGGCTTAGAGCAGTTTCTAGATAAATTTGTGGCATCGGTGGCTGCACTTAAGAATTTAAAATTTAATGACCTTATGGTCGTGGTGTTTCTCCATATTGCAATAAAGAAATTAGACCCCGACACCATGCGTGCGTTTGAAATGGAGCATCGTAGCTCGGAGATGCCTTCCTTTCATTCATTAGCATCGTTCGTGCGAGATCAAATAAAGGTGATGCAGCGCTCTCCGAACGTTAAACAGGAGATTAAAAGGTGCGTCGACCGTAGACAGACTCAACCATCTAAAATAGCAGGGTCGTTAACGTACGTAACCGCTACGTCAACATCACTTCAGCATACTTGTATCGTATGTAAAGATAAACACGGTAATTTATATAATTGTGCGACTTTTCGTAAATATTCACCAAGCGAACGTTATAAATTAGTAAAGACAAACAACCTATGTCTGAACTGCTTAAGTGATAAGCATTTAGTTGCAAAATGCAATTCGAGTTCCGTATGTAGCAAGTGCGCCAGGAAACATCACACGCTATTACATTTTGAAAATAGCAACATAGCGGCGTCAAGTAAAGCGGACAAGGAATTCACCCCTACAAAGTCAACGATTCTAGCGGTCGACCTGGTGATGTCGCTCTGTGCTCATTGGTAAATATGGGAACACAACCTCCTTCAACCGTGTTACTGGGTACGGCGCGTATTTTGGTTAGGGATTCGAGTGGGAACGAACAAAGCGTCCGTGCACTGCTGGACAGCGGAGCCCAAAATAGCTTTATAACACGACAATGTTGTCAGCGCTTAGGCTTAGTAATAAATAGGTCACTTTCATGTCCTGTAGTTAAAGGCATCGGAGGTACTAGTAAAGCTCCCCAGGGATATATTAATTTAAAATTTTATTCTCGGATAGATCGTAATGTTAACTTTGATATAAATGCACTAGTAGTAGATAGGGTCACTGAACGGTTGCCAACCGTTTCGGTTGACACCTCGGCAATGATTGAATTTAAAAATTTGACTCTAGCGGACGACACTTACGCCGTTCCTGGAAACATAGACATGCTCATTGGAGCATCGCTTTTCCCTCATCTTTTGTTAAACCAATAAGGTCAGGGGCAACTCCTCGCATACCGCGCCTTACGCACTGGAAACCGTATTGGGCTATGTTATCATTGGCTCCGCCCCCATCATAGATAGTATTTCGGCAACCTCTTATTGTGGTATGGCTGTCGAACCGCTCGAGTCGTTAGTCCGCAAATTTTGGGAGATGGAGGAGGTGAACGTCCCACCCATAGCTAGCTCAGATGACAGGATATGCGAGGAAATTTACGTCCGCACGACCATTCGCGATTGCGACGGTAGATATAGTGTAGCGCTACCCCTTAAAGGAGATGTTTTATCTCTCGGCGATTCGCGTCAAATGGCGGAAAAACGTTTCTACAGCTTGGAGCGTGGGATGCTCGCTTCACCCCAGTTAAAGGAAGCTTATGACGGCGTCATTAACGAATACATAAGAGAAGGTTACATGTCACTCGTGGCTTCGAAATTAGATAACTACGAAGACACACCGTCGTATTTCATACCACACCACGGGGTCATAAGGGAGGACAAACTTACATCTAAGTTACGTGTAGTGCTCGACGCTAGTGCTAAAACTAGCACTCACCTGTCGCTTAACGATATCCTCTATAGTGGGGAAAATTTACAGGGCAGTTTATTTAATATAATAGCCAATTTTCGTTTGTTTAGTATAGCACTATCCGCCGATATTCGCCAAATGTTTCTTTGCATAGGGGTCCGTGAATGCGACCGTAGATTCCAACGCATTTTATATCGTTTCAACCCAAAGGAACCTCTAATGGTGTTTGAATTTAATCGCGTGTGTTTTGGTTTAAAGTCGAGCCCATTTCATGCGTTACGCACGGTGAAACAGCTCGCCCACGATGAAGGTCCCTCTTATCCTAAAGCTAAGAGGGCAATTGAGAGCGGATTATATATGGATGATTTTGTATACTCGGTCGATAGCGTGGAGGAGGCCACCCTAACCACCGCCGAGGTTATAAAGCTCATGAAATCGGGTCAATTCGATCTTGTGAAGTGGACTAGTAATTCGCGTCCGGTTTTAGATACAATCCCACTATCACACCGTCTTTCGGCGATAAAGGAATTCGACGATTCCGATACACACAAGGTGCTCGGTCTGTGTTGGTCACCAGAGTCCGACGTGTTTAGCCTTAAGGTAAATCCGCCCGTAGAGAAATGCACAAAGCGCACAATACTGTCATGCGTTGCTAGATTATGGGACGTCATGGGTTTCGTAGCTCCGGTGGTATTATACGCTAAGCTTTTGATTAAACAACTTTGGTTATTTGAATGCGATTGGGATGATTCGCCGCCTGACAGCATTGTTCGTTTGTGGCAGCGCTTTAGAGAGGAACTTCCTTTACTAAGAGAAATTAAAATACCGCGTCATATAAACGTAGATAGAAATAGCGTCATAACGGTCGTTAGGTTTGTAGACGCCAGCGAGAAGGCTTACGGGGGGCGTTGTATATTTCCACGTTCAGAATAATGGTAGAAATTCGATTAGCCTCATTAGTTCTAAGTCGAGGGTCTCCCCCCGTAAGGTTGTCTCTCTGGCGCGCTTAGAGCTTTGCGCAATATTAGTACTCACCAAGCTTATTAGCGCAGTTATCAGTGCATGTAGGGATAGAGTTCACATAGAAGGGATATTTGCCTTTTCCGACTCCACCGTCGCCTTATGCTGGGTTCATTCTTCACCCCACCGTTGGGATACGTTTGTCGCGAACCGAGTGGCCAAGATCCAAGACGAGTTGGAAACGCGGAACTTTTATCACGTGTCCGGTACGGAAAACCCTGCCGATTGTCTATCCCGGGGACTCACCCCGATGCAAATAATGGACCACCCGCTTTGGTTCCATGGACCTTCTTGGGTTCACTTGGATCCCTCACAATGGCCGGTAACCAATTTCGAACCTTCGTCAGTGTCACAACCGCCGGAAGAGAAGAGACACGCTCTAGTGGCGAACGTTTCGAGCGAGCTTTCTCCAATTATTGCTTTGGCGAACCGCTTGTCCTCTTGGTCGAAATTATTGCGTAGCGTAATTTACGTTTGTCGATTCGCGAAGCTTTTACCGCGACGTTCGTATGTCTTAGCGTCCGATTACAACTATGCCGAGTCGCTAGTATTACGTGAACTTCAACGTGCGCACTTCTCTGAAGAAATTACAAGATTACAATCGAATAGAGCTTGTAGTCGCGCCTTTCAACGCCTTAAGCCATTTTTACAGGATGGGATTGTAAGGGTAGGTGGACGCTTGTCCAACTCGCAATTGAGTTTCGACCAACGTAAAGACCATATCATGAACTTATTAGTCGATTACCATCATAAATTGAACTCGCACGCTGGCCCCGACTTGTTGATGTCGATTTTGCGTCAGAATTATTGGATTCTTTCTGCACGTAGTTTAATACGCAATCGGGTGCACAGATGTATAGCTTGCTTTCGGGCACACCCCAAGCCGTCATTTCCGGAAATGGCGGAACTTAGATCTTGTAGAGTAATACAATCGGTAAAGCCCTTTACGCACACCGGGTCTGATTTCGCTGGTCCGTTTAAGGTCAAGCTCACTTGCGGGCGTGGTATAAGATCCACAAAGGCTACGTCTGCATTTTTGTATGTCTAACTACTCGAGCGGTGCATATAGAACTCGTTTGTGATCTAAGCACAGCAGGCTTTATGGGTGGATTTAAAAGATTTCTATCCCGTAGAGGCCCTGTAAGTAAATTATATTCGGATAACGGTACGAACTACGTCGGTGCAAAACGTATTCTATCGGAACAACATGAGCTCTTAGCTAGCAAGTATTATAATTCGGAGTTCGCTCACATTCTAGCCGAGAACCGCATTGAGTGGTCTCTGAACGTCCCAGCCGCGAGTCATTTTGGGGGCAATTGGGAGACTAATATTAAGAGTCTAAAGAGTCACTTATACCGAGTAATAGGAGATCAAATTTTGTCCTTCGAAGAGCTAAGTACGGTGCTCGCTCAAATTGAATGCGTAATGAATAGCCGCCCACTTTGTCGGACGTTGTCTAGTGACCCCTCGGAACCGCTGGCTCTAACATTTTTTGAATTTAACGCCTTTAAAGTATTTGCCCGCCGCAGATATGGATGAGAACAGACTTAGCATTTCCGCACGCTACAAATTATTAGACCGGTTAGTGCAATCGTTTTGGAAACGATGGAGGATGGAATACTTGCATACTTTGCAGTCTCGGCAAAAATGGAACACAACGACTGAGCCTTTAGCTGTAGGAACTGTAGTTGTGCTCACTAAGGAGAATGCGCCGCTTCTCCACTGGCCGTTAGGAATTGTCGAAGAGGTCTTTCCCGGTTCCGACGGAGTAATTACGATAGCTCGCGTTAAGACTACGGTTGGGTCTTACCTGCGTCCTGTTGTCCGTTTGTGCCCCTTGCCTCTTCCATAATTTAAATTAGCTTTCTAGATTAAAAATTGTAGTTGAATTTAGGTAATCTTAGCGTTAGTTAGTTATTTTGTTAGTTGATCTTAGCTCTAGTTCTTTTAGTTATTTTTTGAAGGAAATCCTTCAAGGGCGGTGGAGATGGTTGCGCGGAAAACCATTCGTATTTATTTAATTTGACGGTAGGCTGCCAAATCGGTTATCCCATTCCAAAACGATATCATTCATACCCTCCTGTCGACACATCGGGGTGGTGGGGTGGGAGGGGAAAGAAGATGATAGAATGTCACGTAATCATCGGAACCGAGGATATATAAGGCACGCGCGACCGACGCGCAGTCTCTTCCCGCCGCGCTCGTCATTAGAACCACATCACTAGTAGAAACCGCTTTAGCCTGGAAGCAATCGAGCTCCAGGGAACCCGCCTCACCTCGTGTGAGATATAGTCGCGCACCGCCTCTCTACGGAGTGTTCCAGAAGAAGTTCCAGAAGTCGCAGTTATAGTGCTCGACCACATAGAAGAAACATCCCGGTGAGTCAATATCCAATATTACAGCCTGCTTGATATAATTGTCTTAACCCGCTCCAATTTTGTGTTTTCCTAATCAAGCAGGATTCCTTTCACCGATTTGGCAAATAATAGTTCGTTTTTAGGGAAGAGCGAGTGCATTGTACCGCATATATAAGTGTAGAAGCATTTGTAGATACAGTCCACTTAGATTAATATCTCGCGTAATAGGTTTAAGGTTCGACCGGGGAACTAGACTTCGGCAGCCTTAAACACGTGGCTCCACCAATTTGAATAAGTATGTAATGTCCTCCAGACCAAATTCTGTCACGGCGGCCTGCCTCGACGGAGACTAGCCATCGGCGCAGGAAAGGATTATAGTGCCTAAGTGTATGCGCAAGCACAGGTGTACTCTCTATTCCCTCACTCTCATAATCTGATGGGACTGTAAACCGGCACGACCGGAGAGAGATCAGGCGCAGGACCAAAGGCTTTACGTGCTTTCCGAGGCACGGGGGTGAGACATCGCCAACTTCCTGACTCCGGGCAGCTGCTGAGAATTGACGGAAAAACTCGATAATTTTATTGTTTTTGACCTGACCCGGGATTCGAACTCAGGATCTCATGATCAGCAGTGGCACTACTACCACTAGAGGCAGACTGAACGAGGCAACGAGGCAGTCTGAATTAGTATATATGTAAATAGTGATAAATAAATATTCAAAATACTAACTTTAAAAGACGTAGTAATATCCATAAACGAATGTCAATAGATCCAAAAGTTTGTGTTAACCATTTTTTTAACATTTTGCACATTCTCAGTCTCTTTCAGCAACACAAATTTTACGAATTTTATTGTGTTTAATTAAACTTTCCCGACATTTCAAAGTTTTGTTTTTAACTATCAGATCACACGAACTATTTTGACGTTATAAACTCGAGTCTGATTTGGATAATGATTTATTTTTAACCGGCTTTAAAGGCAGTAGAGTTCAAGGGGCAGGCATTGGCCTTCGATCGGGTTTGGCACAAAGCGCTTCTTTCGAAGCTCCCTTCCTATGGGCTTCGCAACAAATTATGCAATTGGATCACCAGCTTTCTTACAGATCGGAGCATCAAGATCGTTGTAGACGGTGCAAGCTCCGATTACAAGCCTATTAATGCTGGTGTTCCACAAGGGTGCGTGCTATCGCCAACGCTGTTTCTTCTGCATATCAATAACATGTTGCAAACCCCGGACTGGTGATGCTCTGTACACCGGCCGTGCCAATATTTCTCGGGAAAACGTCTCCGAGAACCGGGACAAAATTTTGTCTGAAGTCGAGTCTGCTGAACAGAGTCTCAGATTGGGGGCGACTAAATCTAACCGATAAAAAGATTCCCTTTGTCGTATCTCCTCAGTTTCAAGGCACTCCCCTTGTTGCCCCAGCCAGTATCGGAATCCTTGGCGTCGACATATCGAGTGACGTGCAGTTTTGCGGTCATTTGGAAGAGAAGACCAAAATGGCTTCTAAAAAGCTTGGCGTGCTCAGCAGAGCGGGACAGTATTTTATGCCGGCACACCGCCTGCAACTTTACAAGGCACAGGTTCGGCCGCACATGGAATACTGTTCCCATCTCTGGGCTGGAGCTCCCCATTACCAGCTCCTTCCATTTGACCGCATCCAGCGCAGAGCGACTCGAATCGTCGACGACCGAGTGCTTTCCGATCGGCTCGATTCACTGGCGTTACGAAGAGATGTTGCATCGCTTTGCGTATTTTATCGCATCTATCACGGGGAGTGCTCTGAGGAATTTATCGGATTAATCTCAGCCGCCAAATTTAATGCACGCACTACGCGGCAAACGTCCCGATACCATCAATACCATCTGGATGCTTGGCGGTCCACTACTGTAGGTTTCAGAAGGAGTTTTCTTCCGCGTACGACCTCTCTGTGGAAAAGTTTACCACCGGCAATTTTTCCGGACCGATACGACCTGGGGACCTTCAAGAAAAGAGCTTACTCCTTTCTAAAGGGCCGGCAACGCACGTGAAATTCCCCTGGTGTTGCGGTTGATCATGGGCGGCGGTAGTCACTTAACATCAGGAATGCCGCATGCTCGTTAGCCCCTCTTCTATAAAAAAGAGGTGCTCAATTCAACTGTAGTTTTATGTATGTTAGTTCTGAATTTTTTTCTAGTTGAACCGATTTTAATAATTCATTTCTTATTTGAAAGCTGATGCTTCTCATGTCCTCCCATATAAATTAACTTAACCACTTAACTTTACCAATTGTTACTGTGTGCTCGTTAATAACGGATAATGGTGACACATTATCCTATAAAAATATACTACTCTAATATGCCAAAATAATTCTCTAAGTAGATGTGTATTCATCCAAAGATCAATAAGGTATAGGTAGCTCGTTACCAGTAAAAAGGGTATCGGGTTCTCTACACACCCTATGAAACACAAGAGTACTATAATACCATGCTATGCAGGTAAGCAAAAGCGTGGTTCTACCACGGTCGAGAACGTTTCGCGCATCATTGAGAAATGATAAAGGTGTGTACAGACCACAGTATCAACTTACCATCAAATAAAACACAACACTTATTTGTTTTTGTTACGAAGAATATAATCGTAGTAAAGATTGTTGTATAAAAGAATTCTTTAAAGTAAACAAAAACCAATATTCAATATATTTTAACATATTTCTTATATTTCCTCTAAACATATTGTGTAACAATATATAATTCAGTCAGACTTAAATCATTATTAGTAAAAGTTATGTTTAGTGTTTATTAAACAATTTATGATTTACCGTCGATAATATATTCAATTTAGGCAAGCGTAGATTAAGTTTTAACATTCACTGATAGGTGTGACTGTTCACCATTCGCTGGTTATTTCCAACCGACTTCAAAAAAGTAGGAGGTTCGCAATTCAACTGTATTTTTTATGTGTCTAGGTAAACCGATTTTGATGATTCTTTTTTTTATTTAAAAGTTGGTGCTTCACATGTGCTATTCTAGAAATTTGATAATAGCCTGACCAGTAGTTTTTGAGTTATCTTTAATAATGCGTATTAAATTGTCTGCGACTACATTGATGGTGTTCATTTTTTATTTATATTGAAGTCGGTTGTACAAAATTTTTAATTTTACCACTATGTAACAAATGTAACATTCACCGATATTTGTGACTGTTCACTCCAAATCTTTATATTGATTCCAATGGCTGAAAGAAACACTCTTTTTTTTGTGACCATTGACATTGTAAAATTTATTTAAAAAAAAAGTCCCGCTGGGTTTCTTGACAGTTCTTCCCAAGACCAGTGGCCAGACCAGACCAGAACCAGTGGTAAAGTAAAAAATTGACTTTCGACAAGAATTACTTGTAATCTATATCGATAAAAAATTATTCTTTTCTATTCTATTTGTCACTTTTTTTAAACTTTCAAATAATAGATAGATATTCTTAATCAAGATGAAAAGGAATATCAAATAAAACACAGCACTTGTTTGTTTTGACCCCTAGGTAACCAAAGCATGATCTATAATAAAATTACGCAATAAAACGAAAAAAAAAACATACAAAATTAAAGGTAGTGTAACGATCCCCCTCACTCATAATAATAAATATATTAGATTAAATATAATTAATTCTCCTTTATGTTAAAAATTATATATATGTGACTAGGATAAATAAAATATGTTTTGGTCTTTCTAAATGATCTTTCTAAAGGTTTAATAATAGGCCGTTTGTAATATTTTGGCATGATCGTCTTAGTTAGGACCCTTATTTACGTTGTGTTTGTTTAGTAACTTAGTTCTTTTAGGTGTCTTTTGGAAGAATGAATACTCGCTAGAGCAATTGAAAGCTGTTGGTAGTGCCTTATAAGCTAAGTGAACCCCGTTCACGAAGACAGGGCTCGAGAAAGGTTAAGAACATAAAACGTCCCAATTCCACTTGTATCAGGTTTACATTATTAACTTAATATTATTTATCCCTTCCCGCTCGGAAAAGGCTTAAAGTATATTTATACAAAATACCCGATACAAGGGCTTCGCTCTCCTACATTTATTAAAAAATGTAGGGGGAGGCACACGGCCCCACACACGCCGTGCACGGTGAGCGCCAACCATTTTGATGCACTCCCCCCAGAGGGAAAGCTAATTCGGGAACTGGACCGTAGTCCACAGCAAATAACTGGCGAACCAGTAAAAGAGGCTTGGCTAAGCACAAACATCGACCGAAGTCGCGCATGTCAATGCGTGTAAACGCCAAACAGAATACGAACGAATCCAGCCACAGTGAACGTACGTCACACGGTTTAGGCAAATAGGCACACTGGCCGTAAACCCTCCATGAGCGCCACCATCTGTCAGACCGCCGCTCCTGCAGACGTGATGTAAGTGTATGGCATCACCACCAATTGCATGATCAGCACGGCTACTAGCCGCAGAGCGTGTCATGAGTCTACCGCTCACCTCAAGGGAATGGGGTCCCACGTTGTGCGGCTTTCGGCCGCAGCCTTGAGAGTCTCCTCAGATCCTCCCGCCAGCTACCACCCGCATGAGGTCGACACATATGCTCCACCAACCAATACAACGGCAGATATAGCCAAAAGGCAGTTATAAGAGTAATAATTCGCCATCAGAAAGGGTTGGTGTCACTGACGTTGAGTAAATGCATTTTCGATCATGTTTGTCTCACCTACCAACAAGTTGCCTTCAATCGTTCAAAGGTGGGAAAGTTACAGAGATATAATATTATGTTGTTATATAAAACATCGTGGAGGGCAGACAGTCTGCAGCCTCGTAATGTAGGGACCCGACTTGGGCAAAGCTACTCAGGCGTGAGTCAAACCAAGACGCAGAGAGTGCCATTGAGAATAGCGTTCCACCAAACAACCATCGCAAAGACGCAATGCTGCAGAACGCAACAAGCATCAATAAGACTATGTCGGGCTTACACCATTCCAAGGTCCCCCATACATCCCAGCAGACATCACCACCCGCATACCTCCATCGACCAGAACCACAAGAGTGCCTCGAATCAGGCGCAGCACACCCGCAGATCCATCACAAGACGCAATACCGCAAGGAGCAGTAAGCATCAATGCAACTATCATACGGATGGCGCCCCCCTCACAACACACCCACATGATCCCTATCGACTTTGGTAACAAAGTTTGTATTGTTGTTATATAAAAAATATCACCAACGTATCATAGTAGCACGCTACTAAGACGCCAATGAACAAAACTCCACGTATCATAGCGCTGATGCACTAAGACATGAAGTTGAGTATGCCTGTTACACTTAAAAGTGCTACCAAACACACTCATCATGCCAATCCGAAAGATAGACGATGCATCGCTATGCGCTACGACGTCGCCCACAAACGGTATGGGTGTGCGATGTCCACGGGAAAGCCGTATTGCTACAACAAACCCGCTTACCACCGGCACTAAGATTGTTAATTGTATACCTCCATCGACCAGAACCACAGGAATGCGTCGAATCAGGCGCAGCACACCCGCAGATCCATCACAAGACGCAATACCGCAAGTAGCAGTAAGCATCAATGCAACTATCATACGGATGGCGCCCCCTCACAACACACCCACATGATCCCTATCGACTTTGGTAACAAAGTTTTTATTGTTGTTATATAAAAAATATCACCAACGTATCATAGTAGCTCGCTACTAAGACGCCAATGAACAAAACTCCACGTTTCATAGCGCTAATGCACAAAGACATGAAGATGAGTATGCCTGTTACACTTAAAAGTGCTACCAAACACACTCATCATCCCAATCCGAAAGATAGACGACGCATCACTATGCGCTACGACGTCGCCCACAAACGGTATGGGTGTGCGATATCCACGGGAAAACCGTATTGCTACAACAAACCCGCTTACCACCAGCACTAAGATTAGACATATCGGTTAGCGAGTCCAAGTTTACCTCGGACCAATTGCTCGTGAAGCAGCATACACGCTACTATAATATTCCTTTTCAAGTCCCTAATAAGGACTAGTCATTTTGCTACAGTACTAAGAGCAGTCGGTCACTCGACCACCCCATACGATGCTTATGCATCAAGGAGACCTTCAATAATAATGCTTTTGTATCATAGACCTTACTTCCATAAGTCATTCATATATAGGATGCGAACCTACTATCCTACTATTGTAATGCATATTAATCATAGAGACCTTCTATAGTATTATTGTATTTGTATCATAGACCTTACTTTCATAAGTCATTAATATATAGGGTTCGAACCCACGACCCTACTATTTTAATGCATATTCATCATAGAGACCTTCTATAGTATTGCGTTTGTATCATAGACCTTACTTTCATAAGTCATTCATATATAGGATTCGAACCCACGACCCTACTGTTGTAATGCATATTCATCATAGAGACCTTCTATAGTATTGCTTTTGTATCATAGACCTTACTTTCATAAGTCATTAATATATAGGGTTCGAACCCACGACCCTACTATTGTAATGCATATTCATCATAGAGACCTTCTATAGTATTGCTTTTGTATCATTGAGTTTATTATCATAAGTCCCTAATATAGGACTAGTCATTGTGCTACAGTACTTCAGGCAGTCGGGCTCCCGATCACCCCATATATATGTACAACTGCAGGTATGTATCTCCGGCAGCTCCTCTATACAAGACATCTCTCATGAACTCATCATCTATACATGAACACCTTCCATAACTTAGGAAACTTTTCTTTTATACGTGAACTCCTTCCACAACTTAGGAAATATCTTTTATACACCAACTCCTTCAACAACTTAGGAAAATTTTCTTTTATACATGAACTCCTTCCACGACTTAGACAATTTTCAACTAATTTTCTAATTATCTTATAAATGTTATTTATGTTTATTTTTATAATATTTTCTACTTGTATTTCTATTAATTATCTTATTTTAAATATTTTTTCAAGTTTTTAATAAATTTATTTATTATAGAAGACAATATTTTGCCTTTAATTTACTATGTTATTGGTCTAATGTCTGAAATGTATTTATATTAACTTTGTGGTTATTAATGTAATTTTATTGTTTAATATATATCTTTTAAGACCATTTTTGACGCCTCTTTATATTGAATTTAATTATTAATAATAATATTGGGCCGTCACAGTAGGTATTAAATGTGTTGCAAACCCAGACCAGTCACAGTCACAGGTATGTATGTGGCAGCCATTCATCAACGACTAACGACTAACCACTAATAATTATTTATGACTATTTTTGACGCCCCTTTATATTGAATTTAATTATTAATAATAATATTGGGCCGTCACAGTAGGTATTAAATGTGTTGCAAACCCTAGACCAGTCACAGTCACAGGTATGTATGTGGCAGCCATTCATCAACGACTAACGACTATCCACTAATAATTATTTATGCTACCTACATTCTTTTAACAATTATAGTGCCTGTAATGGACTGTGATAATGATAATGATGTTATGAAGATTCTGAACTAAGTTTACTTACAAGTAATTCAAATATCTAAATTTATTTTATCTCTCAAATAATGTTAGTAATAAACAGTTAAATTGTAATTAACAGCACATAAAATTACAAAAATAACCATTACTTCAATGATTGTTATCTTCTTGTAATTTATTGAAGTAAAAAATTGTTTAAAAATTGTAATAATTTTTGAGAATAATAGACGAACAAAGAGTATATAATCACTGTTAGGTATTGTTACGAGCTTGACGTTCGTGACAATAAGAATTGCCGATAGAATTACCTAAATTAACACTTTAATTTTCTTTACACAAATTAAAACTTAAAACACCAATAATTAAGCACACTAATTCACTTTATTCCGCTCCGAAGCTTCGCTTGTCTCGCCGAATTCAATACTTCCCCGATCGCATCTTGCAGCGCCTATAAATACAAATTAGCACCGAAACATCCAGAATATTTAAGTAAAGACGGACAAGGGGCCGAGAGTTCGAGCGTCAGCTTCTAGAAGCTTAGTTCTTCGTTCCGAGACTAGATAGCGCTGTCGGTTGAAATATAAGTGATGTCAATTTCTGGAAAGCTCCCCTCGCTCTCGTCCCTGACGCTAGATGGCGCTAGTGCCGGATACATGACGTCGACTTATTCGCGTAACACTGCCCCCTCCTAAGACATGCTCGTCCCGAGCATTATCGGCCCCATAATAACGCGCCAAGCGATGGACGCCACATGGACGATCTTAGGAGTCCCTCTTGCGCCTTTCTGTATCCGGTAGGTTACATCGTTTATCCTGGTTACAATCCGGTACGGACCGTCTCATTTATCTTGAAGCTTAGGAGATTTCCCTTTGCTGCGGACTGGATTGTGCAACTACACCAGTGAACCTTCATCGAAGCCTTTATTGTTCATTTTGCGGTCGTACCGGGTTTTCATCTTCTCAGACATTTGCTGGCCCGATTGTCTGACGTGCTCATAAATGTCATTCATTTTGTTCCGCAAGTCATTTGCATAATCGGTTATACTGCGTGGGGCATCAGGTGGTATCCCGGTGATAAGGTCTGCAGGCAGCCGTAATTCTCTTCCAAAGTTTGCGAAAGCTGGTGTCACTGCTGTACTTTCGTGAACAGCGCTTCGATATGACAACAAAAACGGTTGTATGTTCTTGTCCCAATCTCGTTGCCGATTGTCTACAACTTTTGCTAGGTACCTCTCCAATGTCTGATTAAATCGTTCTACCATTACATCAGATTGCGGGTGATAAAAAGTCGTTCTTGTTTTGTGAGTACCCATAACTCGGCAAGTTTCCTGGAATATTTGAGACTCAAAATTCCTTCCTTGATCGCTGTGAATCTCTAAAGGTACTCTAAAACGACTGAAGACTTCATGAACTAGCTTATCCGCAACTGTTGAAGCCTCTTGATTTGGAATGACGAAGACTTTTGGCCACTTAGTGAAGTAATCCATCACAACCATGAAATAATTGTTACCGCTTTCACTCTCCGGAAACGGTCCCGCCACGTCAATGGCTATTCTCTCCCATGGTGCACCAACATTGTACAACTTCTATGCACCTCTACTACGAGTCTGAGGTCCCTTTACAGCCACACAACTTGTACATTTGCGACACCAGTCCTCGACATCGTTTCGACAGTGGACCCAGTAAAACCGTTCTCGGATCTTCAGTAGAGTTTGTTTAACTCCCAGATGGACTCTTGAACGACCCTTATGGCACAGCTGTAGAACATTCGGCACTTTAGCTTTGGGGACAACCATTTGCAAACGATAGCTGTCTCCTCGACCATTGTCCCATTTACGGCACAGGACTCAATCCTGAATCAGCAAGCTGTCCCATTGGGCCCAATAGCTTTTCGTGGTTGAACTCATCGCCGAGACGTCGCTCCACTTAGGCTTGGTAGCACGGGCCTTCATCCATTCCAGAATCGGCTTAATGTCCGGATCCTCCTGCTGTGCATGTTGTGACGGCCCAATATTATTATTAATAATTAAATTCAATATAAAGAGGCGTCAAAAATAGTCTTAAAAGATATATATTAAACAATAAAATTACATTAATAACCATAAAGTTAATATAAATACATTTCAGACATTAGACCAATAACATAGTAAATTAAAGGCAAAATATTGTCTTCCATAATAAATAAATTTATTAAAAATTGAAAAAATATTTAAAATAAGATAATTAATAGAAATACAAGTAGAAAATATTATAAAAATAAAGATAAATAACATTTATAAGATAATTAGAAAATTAGTTGAAAATTGTCTAAGTCGTGGAAGGAGTTCATGTATAAAAGAAAATTTTCCTAAGTTGTTGAAGGAGTTCGTGTATAAAAGAAATTTCCTAAGTTGTGGAAGGAGTTCACTTATAAAAGAAAAGTTTCCTAAGTTATGGAAGGTGTTCATGTATGAAGTTCATAATGTCTTGTATAGAGGAGCTGCCGGAGATACATACCTGCAGTTGTACATATATATGGGGTGGTCGGGAGCCCGACTGCCTGAAGTACTGTAGCACAATGACTAGTCCTATATTAGGGACTTATGATAATAAACTCAATGATACAAAAGCAGTACTATAGAAGGTCTCTATGATGAATATGCATTACAATAGTAGGGTCGTGGGTTCGAACCCTATATATTAATGACTTATGAAAGTAAGGTCTATGATCAGTTAGAAGTCTTTGTGTGATAGTGGGTTCGATTTTAATGACTTATGAAAGTAAGGTCTACGATACAAAAGCAATACTATAGAAGGTTTCTATGATGAATATGCGTTATAATAGTAGGGTCGTGGGTTCGAACCCTATATATATTAATGACTTATGAAAGTAAGGTCTATGATACAAAAGCAATACTATAGAAGGTCTCCATGATGAATTTGCATTACAATAGTAGGGTCGTGGGTTCGAACCCTATATATTAATGACTTATGAAAGTAAGGTCTATGATACAAAAGCAATACTATAGAAGGTCTCTATGATTAATTTGCATTACAATAGTGGGGTCGTGGGTTGAAGTCTTATATATTAATGACTTATGAAAGTAAGGTGTATGATACAAAAGCAATACTATAGAAGGTCTCCTTGGTGAATAAGCATTGTATGGAGTGGTCGGGTGACCGACTGCTCCTAGTACTGTAGCAAAATGACTAGTCCTTATTAGGGACTTCAAAAGTAATATTATGGTGGCGTGTGTGCTACTATGATACGTTGGTGATATTTTTTATATAACAACAATACAAACTTTGTTACCAAAGTCGATAGGGATCATGTTGGTGTGTTGTGAGGGGGGCGCCACCCGTATGATAGTTGCATTGATGCTTACTGCTACTTGCGGTATTGCGTCTTGTGATGGATCTGCGGGTGTGCTGCGCCTGATTCGATGCATTCCTGTGGTTCTGGTCGATGGAGGTATACAATTAACATCTAAGTGCCGGTGGTAAGCGGGTTTGTTGTAGCAATACGGCATTCTCGTGGAAATCGCACACCCATACTGTTTGTGGGCGACGTCGTTGCGCATAGCGATGTGTCGTCTATCTTTCGGATTGGGATGATGAGTGTGTTTGGTAGCACTTTTAAGTGTAACAGGCATACTCAACTTCATGTCTTAGTGCATTAGCGCTATGATACGTGGAATTTTGTTCATTGGCGTCTTAGTAGCGTGCTAATATGATACGTTGGTGATATTTTTTATATAACAACAATAAAAACTTTGTTACCAAAATCCATAGGGGTCATGTGGGTGTGTTGTGAGGGGGCGCCATCCGTATGATAGTTGCATTGATGCTTACCGCTACTTGCCGTCATGCGTCTTGTGATGGATCTGCGAGTGTGCTGCACCTGATTCGACGCATTCTTGTGGTTCTGGTCGATGGAGGTATGCGGGTAGTGATGTCTGCTGGGATGTATGGGGGATCTTGGGATGGTGTAAGCCCGACGATAGTCGTATTGATGCTTGTTGCGTTCTGCAGCGTGCCGCTCTCTGCGTCTTGGTTTGACTCACGCCTGAGTAGCTTTGCCTAAGTCGGGTCCCTTCATTATGGGGCTGCAGACTGTCTGCCCTCCACAATGTTTTATATAACAACATAATATTATGTATATTATCTCTGTAACTTTCCCACCTTTGAATGATTGAAGGCAACTTGTTGGTGGGTGAAACAAACATGATCGAAAATGCTTTTACTTAACGTCAGTGACACAAACCCTTTCTGATGGCGAATTATTACTCTTATCTTATATGCCTTTTGGCTACATCTGTCGTTGTATTGGTTGGTGGAGCATATGTGTCGACCTATTGCGGGTGGTAGCTAGAGGGTGGATCTGAGGAGACTCTTAAGGCTGCAGCCGTAAACCGCTCAACGTGGGACCCCATTCCATTGAGGTGAGCAGTAGACTCATGACACGCTCTGCAGCTAGTAGCCGTGCTGATCATGCAATTGGTGGTGATGCCATACACTTACATCACGTCTGCAGGAGCGGCGGTCTGGCAGGTGGTGGCGCTCACGGAGGGTTTACGGCCAGTGTGCCTATTTGCCTAAACCGTGTGACGTACATTCACTGTGGCTGGATTCGTTCGTATTCTGTTTGGCGTTTACACGCATTGACATGCGCGACTTCGGTCGATGTTTGTGCTTACGCACTAACAAGGGGCCAAGCCTCTTTTACTGGTTCGCCAGTTATTTTGTTGTGGACTACGGTCCAGTTCCCGAATTAGCGTTCCCTTCGGGGGGAGTGCATCAAAATGGTTGGCGCTCACCGTGCACGGCGTGTGTGGGGCCGTGTGCCTCCCCTACATTTTTTAATAAATGTAGGAGAGTGAAGCCCTTGTATCGGGTATTTTTTATAAATATATTTTGAGCCTTTTCCGTGCAAGAAGGGATAAACACTTAATATTATTAAGTTAATAATGTAAACCTGATACAAGTGGAATTGGGACGTTTTATGTTCTTAACATTTCTCGAGCCCTGTCTTCGTGAACGGGGTTCACTTAGCCTATAAGGCACTACCAACAGCTTTCAATTGCTCTAGCGAATATTCATTCTTCCAAAAGACACCTAAAACAGATACGTATCCATTCTAGAATCGGCTTGATGTCCGAATTTTCCTGCTATGCATGATGTAGGCTGTCCTTCTACTCGTTGCTGAGGTAGTCTGTCCTAAGCATCCTCACAGATACCACTTCCTTGCCCTCTTGCCTAGTACAATGTTTGCAATCTTCAAGACAAAGTCTTGTTTACAATGAATCTGCGTTGCGATGATATTTTCCCGCTGCGAACTTCGATCACAAAGTCGTATATCTGCAGTAGTTCAATCCATCTCGCAACATGTTCCTCTGGGTTATTGATCTACAATAGCCCTTTCACTGCAGCATGCTTAATTCGTAAGTAAAACTTCCGCCCCAGAAAAAATTTCTTTAAAATGCTGCAACGACTTTACCACAGCAAGCAATTCCCGTCTTGCGACACAATAGTTCCATTCCGGCTTTGATAACGACTTGCTTAAGTACGCTATCACAACCTCTTGATCTCTATTTCATTGAGACAACACCCGCCAAGTCCTATATCACTTGCGTCTGTGTCAACTATCGATTCCTTGCCCGCATCCGGATACCCCAAAAGAGGTGTTTTGCACAGATGATCCTTGAGCTTCTGGAATGCGATATCGCAACTTTCATCCCAGCAGAAATGTTGCTTCTCATCGGTTAGGATCTTGCAGAGTTTTACTTTTGTTTGCAAAGTTCTTTACAAATCGCCGATAATGGGAGCACAAACCCAAAAATTCTCTAAACTGCTTCTTGTCTTTTGAAACCGGCTAATCCTTGACAGCGGCGATTTTCTCTGGATCTGAGCAGATATCTTCTTACGATACTACATACCCCAAAAATTATAATAGTGAATAGTGAACATTTCTTCGGACTCAACTTGAGGTTGGATCTTTGGATCTTTATGAGCACAAGTTCCAGATTTGATGATGATCCTCAAACGTACGGTCTACGATGACAATATCATCTAAGTAGACCAGATAGGCCAATTAGCCCGATAAGTACAAGTACCATCAACCCTCAAAACGTTGCCGGAGCATTGCATAATCCACTAAACTACTTTACTCCCGTAAGCATGTCCAGCATGTCATCAATTCTTGGCAAGAGATAGCTGTCCTTCTTCGTAACGTTGTTCAGATGGCAGTAGTCAACACAAAACCGCATGCTATCGTCCTTCATCTTTACCAGCACCACGGTTGAACACCATGGACTAGATGGAGGTTCAATAAAACCATCCTTCACCATTCCCTTATTCATGGTTTCCACTTCCTTTTCATGTGCTACCGGCAATATTCTTGGCCGCTGATAGATAGGAAATTCTTCGCATGTGTTTATTTTGTGTCGAACTAAGCCAGTCTTTCCTATGTCAGTATCGTTTGACAAGAAAAGATCGGCGTACATGAGTAACAACTTCTTCGCCTTGACTATTTCATTCGGGGAGAGAACGCTGTGACAGTCTTCTAAAAGTGTGGTCACTCTCTTTTGTGCATCCGTGCCGAGGGTCCCAGTCAATAGATATTGGTAGTTCCAGTCGATGCAATCAATCTACTTCCTCACAAGTAACAACCAGTGTACCTTTTTCTATAATCTATTCCTGATCACAAAGTTTCAGCACACGTATTCTTTTGATGTCAGTGATTCTGACCAAGGTCTGACCATTTTCGATGGTATTTCATTGTCTACCCTTTCTAAGAGTACACAACGATGACCTTGCCCATATTTCCGAGGAAGACTAACCGACACAATCGTTTTTGTCTTTGTGTTTTTGTCCACATTTCAAAACACCTTGATTAACGTCGATCTCATAAAGTCTAGGTCCAGGACGCAATCATCCATTCTATCAGCCACGACGACATTATGCAGTAGATCATGTTGCCTAGCTTCAACTCTATATCCTTCCCTCCATAGACGGGTATGCGCTGATCGGTGGCTGTCACCAAACTAATGCGTTCTCGCTTGTATGCGGAGTCCTCAAGGAACTGACCTATAAGTTGGGAACTGACCACCGTGCGAAGTCCAGTGTATAGACACTGGACTTCGCACGGTGGTCAGTTCTCATCGTAGGGTCAGTTACGGCGTTCTATTGACCTCAGAATTTATAAAATTTATAAAATTAAAACTAAACCCAAGCATACCACTGCAAGACACAGTGAGTTCAATCTGCGTAGATCGGACCATAAATATTAATAAAAAAGCTGAAGTTACTCCGGGTTAACACAGAAATCGGGACGTCAGTCACCTCATTCCCCCGTGACCATACGAGTAGGTGCTGGAAAGCACCTGAAACGTGGGGAATTAAAAACCATATAAATTAAACGAGATAAAATCCGTTTAATCTATTTAATTAAATGTATGTATATATTATATATCTGTTTAACTAAATGTTATTAAAATAAATATTAATATGTATATATCTGTTTAATTAAATGTGTAGAGTTCGCGTAAATATAACAAACCATAATATTAATTTCTTTTTCAGGTTCAAAATTAGCGACCCTCGAAAAAGTGCAGTTTTGCGGATGCGCGGAGACAGCCAAAGAATGCGTGATCAAAAGAAACACTAACTGCACAATGAACCTCGACTTCACGCCTTGTTAGTAATAACTTAGTAGTGATTCAGCAGTTTCATAATAAAAGTAATTCTTCCTCGCAGGGGCTTAGCATCGCTGCGCTGAGGGTCAAGGGTTCAAATTCTGCACGGAACAAGTATTTGTACCGCTAATAAAAATCTGAATCGGGATGTTTGGCTGCGTGTAATTTATGTATGTAAACTGCCCCTACAACACATAAGAAAATCCTGGTGTGGAAGTTTTGTTTTATAAAATAACGTTGCGCGCTATAATTAGCGCCATGTATGTGGCTGATGATTATTAGCGCCATCTGGTATCAAGCAGCAGAAACGGGAGCGTAAAGATCGGTTTAGAACTCTCCCACTAGCGCCATCTAGTATCGAGTGGAAGAACTAAGCTTTCTAGAAAGCTCCACACTCGAACTTTCTGCACCTGGTCGGTTGGGGCCGGTATTTACTGGAATATCCTGGATGTTTCGGTGGAAAAGGCCTATTAAAGCAGTTTAGGGCCGCGACTAGGGCAGTATTGAATCGGCGATACGAGCGAAGCTTTGGTAGCGAAATAAAGTGAACTAAAGTGTTAAGTGTGATTAGTTATTAGTGTGATTTTGGTTTTAATTGGTGTTATGTGATTAAAGTGTCAATTTTAGTAATTACATTTGTGGTTTTTATTGTCACGAAGCTTAAGCTCGTAACAATTGGTGTCAGAAGTGGCATCAAATCATGCCAATTTTACCGAAGGATGACACGGAGGATGTCCGTACCCGAAGTCAACGCCAGCAGGAGACAGACCAGAGAAAATTTGGTGGTGCAACGCCGCAGACGTCGGAGGGCCAACTGCCAGTCACGAAGGCTGGCTCGTCAGCAGCTCCTACACCTGCAGCATCTGACTTAGGTGCTCTCATGATGATGATGCGGGAGCAGGCTCGCCAAAAGGAGGAACAGGTCCGTTGGTTGAATGAGCAGCAGGTGGAACAGGCTCGCCAGTAGGAGGAACAAGCCCGCCGACAGGAAGAACAGGCGCATTAGTTGAAAGAGAAGTAGGAGGAACAGGCCCGCCGACAGGAGGAACAGGCCCGCCATTACGCGGAACGGGCCTGCCAGCAGGCGGAACAGGTGCGCCGATTGGAAGAGCAGCTGCCCGGCGGACAAGAGGAACAGGCCCGTTGGTTGAAAGAGCAGCAGGAGGAACAGGCCCGTCAGAAGGCGGAACAGGCACGCTAATTGGAAGAGTAGCTGCAGGGCGGACAAGAGGAACAGGCCCGTTGGTTGGAAGAGCAGATGCTACTCATGGAGGACCTTCACACTACCTTCGGGAAGGAGATAAAGGAGGTGAAAGATAGGGGTGCTCAACATGACAACCGCCTGTCGGAAGCTGAAACCCGAATCAAGGAAACAGAAACCCGAATCGACTAAGTGAACAATCGGGTTGACAACGTTATGGCGGACGTGAAGAAAACGCTGGACGACCTCAAACTGGGGGATGGAATTACAGTTCCCGAAATAGCTACAACACCTTCTCTACGTGGATTCAAAGTGCCGCCGTTTGACGGGACTTCTTCCTGGTCAGTCTACAAAATCCAGTTCAAGGCTGTCATGGAGGCGAACGGCTGGAATAAAAGTCAGGCCATGACTGCACTCACTCTAGGCCTGCCCGACGCAAGCCTTAACTGTGTTGGAAGCTCTCGATAAGAAAGTGACTTACGAGCAGCTCCTTGAGGCATTGGAGGCGAGATATGACGACGTGCACCTGGAACACGTCTTTCTTGCGCAGCTTAAAGATCGCGTGCCATGCAGCAACGAAAATCTGCAGTAGTGGGCCCTTGATGCGGTGCGGTGCATGTCTGTACCTGCGCTTATTGAAGGAAACCTGGTGCAGACATTCATCGACGGCATCCGTGAACTTAAAGTCAGAGCTGCTGTGAGGCTCGGGCAACACAAGAAGCTTAAGAACGCCTTGGGTAGTGCATGGGGCACTGGAGATGAAATCCGTACGGCAGGATCTTCACTCCCACCGCGTCAGGAAGGTTGCGGCTGCTATAGTTAACGACCGCAATAAAGGATACAGCTCTAGGTGCTATGGCTGTGGAGAAAGGTGCCATATTCGATCCAGCTGCCCTAAGCAAACTGTAGAAGGGGAAGGTGATAGATCTTGAGAGGGTAGTGCGGCTACCAGCACCACCCAGCAGCTGCAGGGAAATGAGTAAAAGCCAGGACTGCGGGGCGGGTGCTGGTTGATGTTAAAGGAGCCCCAAGGATTTCGATCTCACCAACCCACGATGGAAACAGCCTAATCATCAAGGGCGAGATCAATGAAATGCCGTATGAACTGACCATAGACACTGGAGCCTCTCGCACGGTTGTCGGTTCCCAACTTATAAGACAGTTCCTTGGAGACTCCGCATACAATCAAGAACGCAATAATTTTGTAACAGCCACCGGTCAGTGCATACCCGTCCGAGGAGAGAAGGAGATGGAATTGAAGCTAGACAACATGATCTACTGCATAATGTCATCGTGGCTGATTTAATGGACGACTGCATCCTGGGCCTAGACTTTGTGAGGAATAAATGTTGTGAGATCGACGTTAAGCAAGGTGTTCCGAAATGTGGACAGGAGGAGCTTTTGTCGAAGGGGCGTTACTAGGGAACGTGCACAACCTTCAGAAGATTGTTCTTCCACCGAGATTGGAAATGATTGTGCTGGTTAGTCTTCCTCGAAACTCTGGGCAAGCCTACCGTTGTGTACTCGTGGAAAGGGTTAACAATGACCTTCCATGGAAAGTAGCTTGAACCTTGGTCAGAACCACTGACATCTCAGGAGTACGTGTTCTAAACCTTTGTGACCAGGAACAGATTATAGAAAAAGATACCCTGGTTGGTACTTGTGAGGAAGTGGATTAGTTGTGTCGGTGCCAATATCTATCGAGTGAGGCACCCAGCAAGGATGCACAAACGAGAGTGACCACACTTTTAGAAGACTGTCGCAGCGTTCTCTCTCCGAATAAATGGTCAAGGCGACGAAGTTGTTACTCAAGTACGCCGATGTATTCTCGTCAAACGGTGCTGTCATAGGAAAGACCGGCTTAGTTCAACACAAAATAAACACAGGAGAAGAATTGCCTATCCGCCAGAGGCCAAGAAGATTGCCAGTAGCACGCGAAAAGGAAGTGGAAACCATGATTGAGTGAATGGTGAAGGATCGTGTTATTGAACCGTAATCTAGTCCATGGTGTTCACCCGTGATGCTGGTAAAGAAGAAGGACGGCAGCTTGCGGTTTTGTGGTGACTACCGCCGCCTGAATGACGTTACAAAGAAGGACAGCTATCCCTTGCCAAGAATTGATAACACGCTGGAAATGTTTACAGGAGTAAAGTGGTTTAGCACGCTGTATCTAACAAATGGCTACTGGCAGGTTGAAATTGACTCTAAGGATAAGGAGAAAACTGCGTTCTCGACGAGAAAGGGTCCGTGGCAATTTAAAGTTATGCCGTTTGGATTATGCAACACTCCAGCAACGTTTGAAATGTTTATGGAACTTGTACTTACCGGGCTAATAAGCGTTGCCTGTCTGGTCTACTTGGATGACATCAGCTTAGGACGTATGTTTGAGGAACACCTCTAAAACCTGGAACGCTTGTTCATGAAGATTCAGAGTGCCAACCTCAAGTTGAGTCCGAAGAAATGCTCACTATTCAAATTGCAAGTTAACTTTTTGGGGTATGTAGTGTCGGAAGAAGGTATCGCCGCTGTCAAGGATTGGCCGGTTCCAAAAGACAAGACGCAGTTTAGAGCATTTTTGGGTTTGTGCTCCTGTTATAGGCGATTTGTGAAGAACTTTGCAGATATAGCCAAACCTCTGAACAAGCTAACTGAGAAGATGCGGCAGTTCTGCTGGGATGAAAGTGCTGGGAAGAAAGATGAAAGCGATATCGCATTTCAGAAGCTCAAGGACCGTCTGTGCAAAAGATCTATTTTGGGGTACCCTGATGCAGGCAAGGAATTTATAGTTGACACAGACGCAAGTGATACAGGACTTGGCAGTGTGTTGTCTCAACGGAATGGTGATCAAGAGGTTGTGAGAGCGTACTTCAGCAAGTCGTTGTCAAAACCGGAAAGGTAACCTAGTTGCAGATAAACTAGTATATGAAGACTTCTATCAGTTTGGAGTACCTTGAGAGATTCACAGTGATCAAAGAAGGAATTTTAATTCTCAAGTATTCCAGGAAACTTGCCGAGTTATGGGTACTTATAAAAACAAGAGCAACTTTTTACCACCTACAATCTGATGGAATGGTAGAACGATTTTATCAGACATTGGAGAGGTACCTAGCAAAAGTTGTGGAAAATGGGCAACGAGATTGGGACAATCACATACAACCGTTTTTGTTGTCATATCGAAGCGTTGTTCACGAAAGTACATCGGTGATACTAGCCTTCGCTAACTTTGGAAGAGAATTACGGCTTCCTGAAAACCTGACCACTGGGATACCACCTGATATATGGTGGTGGATGCTCCACGCAGTATAACCGATTATGCAAATGACTTGCGGAAAAAAATGAATGACATTTATGAGCACGTCAGACAATCGGGCCAGCAAATGTCCGAAAATGATGAAAACCCGGTATGACCGCAAAATGAACAACAAAGGGTTGGACGAAAGTTCACTAGTGTGGTTGCACAATCCAGTTCGCAGCAAAGGGAAATCTCCTAAGCTTCAAGCTAAATGGGACAGCCCGTATCGGATTGTGACCAGGATCAACGACGTAATCTACCGGATACGGAAAGGCGCAAGAGGTACTCCTAAGATCGTCCATGTGGATCGACTGACGTGTTACTATTGGGTCGATAATGCTCGGGACGAGCATTTCTTAGGAGGGGGCAGTGTTGCGCGCTATAATTAGCACCTGGTATGTGGCAGCTGATTATTAGCGCCATCTAGTATCAAGCAGCAGAAATAGGAGCGTCAAGATCTTTCTAGAACTCTCCGATTAGCGCTATCTATTATCGAATGGAAGAACTAAGCTTTCTAGAAAGCTTCACACTCGAACTTTCTATACCTAGTCGGTCGGCGGCCGGTATTTACTGGAATATTCTTGATGTTTAGGTAGAAAATGCCTATTTAAAGGCGTTGAGGGCCACGACCGTGGCATTATTGAATAGGAGATACGAGAGCGAAGCTTTCGAAGCGAAATAAAGTGAACTAAAGTGTTAAGCGCGATTTATTATTAGTGTGATTTAAGTTTTAATTGGCGTTCAGTAATTAAGATGTCAATTTTGATAATTCAATCGGCAGTTATTATTGTCACGAACCTTAAACTCGTAACAATAATAAAAAGGTAGAATCAGCCATTTGACTGCTGTAAGAAACCACTTCTAACACTTTTTTTAAGCTTACTTAGTTAAAGTGATATTTTTCTTCTCTCTTACGTGATTGATGGATAGTGTTTTACATGGAAGAGCCATGATGCTGGTGTATTATAGTTTTAGCAAGAATAGGTCAGCTCGATCGAGAAAGAACCACGTTCTCACAGAATACTACTAGCTTTTGTCTATGGCTAATATTTACAGAATAAATATCACTTATTTTTTTTTAAATTTAAATATGATTTAATTATAATATTTACATCGTAAAATAAAGCGTGTTCATTTCATTTTACTAGAGTTACTTACTAAACTGATAACAACTTTATTATTCCAGCAAAGGACGTAAAAGCCATAGAAACTGTAGTACACGGTTTAGTCATGAACATAGCAACGCCGTTCCCGCTACCACAAACCGACGGCTGTAAAAACAACGTACTCACGTGCCCTTTGAAGGTTTGTTAAGTTTACAAAAAATATATTTATTATATGCAGGGGCGGAGCAAGACCTCGATTTGTTGTGGGCAAGACGACTTTTGGTCAAGGCGAGTTCCCTGACGACGACTAAATATTTTCAATTAATTGTATTTGAATTATCATTACAACCCGTCACAAGTCCATTGCTGAACATAGGCCATCCCGCAATGACTGTTACGGTCTTAAGTCATTTGGGTGACATCAACATCCTACATGTTTTACCAGGTCATTCGATCTCCTTCTCCATTTGGTGCGGGATCACCTCGCTCCGTTTACAAGCAGGCTGCCACTCAGAACCCTTTCTTTTCCATTGTTGGTCGGTTGTAAAGTTGATCTTGCTTAGTAATTTCTGCCCAACGTGAAAACGACATCGAAAACAATTGTTTACGTTTTAACGCTTATTTCAAAGCCATTAAAAATTTAAATAAAGACAAAGTAAATAACTTACAAAATATATACCCTTCCGCATGGTTTCCCATGGATGAAGTAATAACTATGTTTGTTATTGATTAAACTAAATTAATTAAAATTAAACGCAATAAAATATGTAAAATTAGTTTTATTCAATGTTAAGTAGTCATGTAAATATAAAATATCATGATGATATTTGTTTACGTATTACGTTTACAGAGATTATCAAACATATTTATTTTACCTCCCTCTTGGAAAATCAATTTTTTTGTGTCTTTTTTATTGTCCTCTTGTAAAATCAATTATTTTTACACTTCTAAAACTTAAAAACCACAATTTCATTACTTTGATTAAGTTTAGTTATGGTGTGCTATATTAGTCGGTTCTGGTGTTTGAACTTACATTCTAGACTAGACATTACTACCAGTAAGAGCAATTGAAACGCAACTTTATATAATATATTAAGAATATATTTAAATCAAATTAAAAGAAACAATATAGATATATAATCAGTTTTAGTTTTAACAATAATCTAATGAGATGGATGAATTTGATGATTTTTAACAAGTTTGTCGATATCAGGTTCGATTTTATTCAAAAACAGCCGTAAGTCACCGCATTCAATAACATGCAAACGATTTCATCGTGCATTAGATTTCTTGATTCAGACAATTTCCTTTGGATAGCCAACGGACTTCTGTGTGAAAGATTAATCGGTTCATCATTAGTAACACAAAGCTGATTAAATAATCTGTAATTTAAAGAGTTGTTTCGTCGTCGTCAATGATTGAAACAGTCGATCACTTAAATTTCTAGCAACCAAATGTTGTCGATGTATAACGCAATGTACAGCAAACACATCTAAAATTTTAATTTTTAAGTACGCTATGAATCCTTTTTGACACCCCGTCATAGCTGGAGCACCATCAGTAGCAGCTGATATAATATTCTTCAAGGGAATTCCTTTTTTTCAAATTCGATTTCTTCATAGGTTTTCGGCTGCTACCAATTTAGTATCGGGTTTTTACACTCCCTGTTTTTTTCGTATATGTTCAATTCTCTATTTATTTTACTATATAGGAATGGAGAACATGGGCAAAATTGCCCACTAGCAAAAACTGTTTTGGTACCAGAAGGCACAACCACAACATCTTTTCGCCGCTTTTTCAAGATGCATGGGTCAAAGGGCAGGGATTTGTCTGCTTTGAGGATTGTCATAATAACATGTAATTGTCTGAGAGTAGACCACTTATTCTATACAGTTGTTCAGTGGAAAAACATCTTTTTTTTTAAATACATGACTTTAATAAGGGTTCGTTGGGCTCTTTCCAAGTTAAAAAATTTGGTCTTTGCAGCTCCACCCCTCACCGGAATGCAATATGTTATGATAGATTGTACAAGGGACGTGTATATTTGGTTAAGAAGATATCTGGGAGAGTCCGACTGCTTATTACTATCAGGTTACATGTCTTAGGGTTTTGAACATCCAAATCAATTTTCGGGGCCTATTAATAACATGCTCGAGGTGTGGGTATCGAAGATACAACGAAGCCCAGATATTTAGTGTGAGAGACTTTTTCAATTGATTGGCAGTCACAAGCTTTGGTTTTAGCATCCTCAAAACATGTATGAATTTTAAGGCAAAAGTCATTCTATGGCTGCGAGTTGTTGGTAATGCTAAAGCAAATAAAATTTGTCTTAGCTGTATTCAAAGTGAGATTGTGTTGCAACCACAGAGCGACTCGAGCTAGACCACTTTCAGCAATAGTCTTAATAGCCTTCCAAGATTCATCAGCAAAAACCACAGCCGTGTCATCGGTGTAAGACAGGATTTTAGCATTTGGTATAGTCATACTGCACAGGTCGTTGATATAATTTAGAAATAAGATCGGCCCCAGAATGCTACCCTGTGGAACGCCATATGATGACACCCCGCTTCCACACTGGTAAACCCAGGAAGCTTTACCTTTTGTTTTCTCTCCGATAGGTAGCTTTCGAAAAGAGCAAGCGGAGTCCCTCTGATTCGAATTTTTTCAAGCTTGTGCATAAGGGTAGGGACAGAGACAGTGTCGAATACTTTCTACAGATCAAGGAAGATCGACAAACTTTTTTAATGTGATCGAGTTGTTCTGTTACAAATGTGCTTAATTCAAGAATTGCATCTTCTGTCAATCTTCTTTGTCTGAAGCCAAATTGTGTGGATGCTAATATATCAAATTTATTTAAGTAATTGAGTTATCTTATATTAAGTAACTTTTCCAGAATTTTAATATTGCTGTTAGAACGGAAATTGATCTGTAATTAATAATGTCATCTCTGTCTCCGCCCTTGTATCACCATCATCATCATCATTACAGCCCTTCACAAGTCCACTGCTGAACGTAGGCTTCCCCCACGAGTCCTAAGAAGCTGTAAGAGCCGCATAGGCGAACAGCACCAACATCATCGAGACCAGATCCTATTTAATACTACATACATAAGTACAATACTATAATATTTTTAAAGGCGTAGCATCTCAGAGTACATAACATAATATACTGGTACTGTATTGTATAACATACTGTTACCACATTTACCGTGTATTGGCGGTGTAAGAATATCCACTACCCCATATCATCCTGCGAGTGTCGTAAGAGAGAGGGAGACAAATCATGAGATGGACAGCAGCGTCTTCCTAATAACGATTAAAAATAAAAAACTGCAGTTGCCAGCCCGCTTGGGCTTAGCCTTGCGCGGCAACTATGACAAATATCCCCCCCTCTGAGGCCATCTAAGGAGGAGGCCTATGTTCAGCAGTGGACTTAAAAAGGCTGTAACGATTACGGCATACTATACTACATATTCAGGTAAGAATAGCAATGCCACAAAGCACGGTCCTGAGCCACCTGCATCCATCGATTTCCTGCATGTCTTACCGGGTCGTAACTCCATCTAGTGGGGGGTCGCCCTACACTACGCCTACCGGTACGAGGCTGCCACTCGAAAACCTTTCTTCCCCATCGGTTATCGGTTCTTCGAGCTATATGGCCAGCCTATTGCCACTTCAGCTTACTAATCCGTTGGGCTATATCGGTCACTCTGGTTTTACTGCGGATATCCTCATTTCTGAGTTTATCACGCAGAGAAACTCCGAGCATAGCCCTCTCCATAGCTCGCTGAGCGACGTTGAGAGTCCTCATACGGCCAGCAGTGAAGGACCACGTCTCAGATCCGTAAGTCATCACTGGCAACACGCACTAGTTGTACACTTTAGTTTTCAGAGATTGAGGTATACCTGACGAGAAGATGTGTCGTAATTTCCCGAACGCTGCCCAGCCGAGTTGAATCCGTCGATTGACCTCTCGGTCGAAGTTGGACTTACCTAGTCGGACTATTTGTCCTAGGTAAACGTACTCGTCAACAACTTCGAGCATAGTGCTCCCAACAACTACCGGTATAGGTGTGACATGGACATTAAACATGATCTTTGTTTTGTCCATGTTCATCTTAAGACCTATCCGTTGGGAGACACTATTGAGGTCATTGAGCATAGTGCTAAGGTCCTCCAGCGATTCTGCCATAAGAACTATATCGTCGGCAAGTCCAAGGTGAGTGATGTACTCGCCATTGATGTAAATACCGTATCCCTTCCAGTCCAGTAGCTTGAAAACGTCTTCCAACGCAGCGGTGAAGAGTTTCGGAGATATAACGTCACCCTGTCTTACACCTCTCTGCAGTTGGATAGGTTTCGAACTCTGGTTCTGTACTTGGATAGCCATTGTAGCCCTACTGTACAAACACTTCAGCACTTCGATATACCGACAGTCAACTTGGCACCGCTGAAGGGACTGTAGAACCGCCCAAATTTCGACGGAATCAAAGGCTTCCTTATAGTCTACATACGCCAGGCAAAGTGGCAGATTGTACTCTTTGGTCTTCTGTACAAACTGCCGCAGGGTATGTATGTGGTCTATGGTACTGAAGCCTTTTCGGAAACCGGCTTCTTCGGGAGGCTGGAAGTCGTCGAGTCTGCGAGCGAGACGATTCGTAATGACTCTCGAAAACAGCACGTAGACGCGGCTCAGAAGGGAAATCGGTCTGTAGTTCTTCAAGAGAGCGTTATCACCTTTCTTAAAGGACAAGACCACCGCACGTCTGCTCCAAGCCTCCGGAGTAGTGCCACCATGGAGGACGGAATTGAAGAGTTTCTGAAGGACTTCAAGTACCGGTGTTCCACCCGCTTTCAGAAGCTCCGCTGTAATTCCATCCTCCCCTGGGGCCCTGCCGTTTTTAAGGTGCTGGAGAGCCATTATAATCTCGCTCAGACTGACGTCCGGGTTATCATCGGAATAGTGTCGGGTAAGACTTGCTCTTGGATCGTTACTCACACTTGCGTGTGGCTCCAACGATGATGTGTACAGCTACCCATAGAACCTCTCAATCTCACTCAAAATCTCAGGTGTCCCGGAAACGATGCTGCCACACTCAGTCTTCAGCTTTGACAGTTGGCTCTTACTGGCAGACAGCTCTCTGGCAAAGACTTTGGAGCCCTGGTTCCGCTCGATCGCTTCTTTAATACGAGCAGTATTAAAGTTGCGTAAGTCTCGCCGCATGCATTTGGAGATCTGTCTGTTCAGTTGCCTGTATGCTGTCAAATCTCTTGAAGATTGCAGCCTCATCTCCCGTCTAACAGCCATGAGATTAAGAGTGTGATCGGAGAGTTTTTGTGTTCTTCTGCGGCGGGTCTTGCAGAACTTAGCTTCGACCGCATGGACAGTTTCCACGTGCTTGTCATTCATATCGTCCACTGCATTGCAATCTTCTAGGCACTGAAAGCGGTTATGTACCTCGAGCTGAAGGGTTTCGAGATTCTGGATTAGAGCACTATTCGGTGATCGCTGCCGGTTTTTACCCTTGCGATCACTGTGACATCACTGAACAGTTGGCGCCTGGTCGTCATAATGAAGTCAATCTCATTTTTTGTCGAACCGTCGGGGCTCGACCGGGTCCACTTCCTGTGGGGCCGCTTCTGGAAGAAAGAGTTCATCATAAAGAGTCCCTCTTTCTCCATAAAGTCAGCCAGCTGCTGGCCCCTACGGTTTCGTTGCCCTGCTCCAAATTTCCCTAACTTCAGCTCACCGCCTTCTCTTGTGCCTAGTTTTGCGTTGAAGTCTCCCATCAACATCGTGTCCACTACACGGCTTTGGAGGTATGCATGGCTCTAGAAATATCCTCATACATTTCCTCCACCTCCTCATCGGGATGTGCCGAGGTTGTAGCGTAGACCTGTATGACCTTCAGCGAATGCCGTTTGGTGATTCTGAGTATCAGGTACGCGACCCTCGTCGACACACTCTCAATCTTTACAACGTTGTTGACGAGAGACTTGTGGACGATAAATCCGACACCTCCTTGGGACAGATGGTCGCCCTCCCGGTGATAGAACAAGTTGCTGGACTCGAGGATTACCGTGTCCTCCCCCTCTCTTCGGACCTCAGATAATCCAATAATATGCCAGCGCAACTTGTCTAAAACTTCTTCAAGCTCCAGTATCTTCAGTCAGTCCTCAGGATGCCTGCGTTATACGTTGCCAGGTCGAGTCGTCGTAGGTGGCACCGAACCTCCACCGGAGATTCTAAGCACCCCCTGCCCCGCCGTAACCACGGTCGCCACCGTAGCCAGGAATAGCGGGGCCGCCGGAGACTGGGGGCCGTTTGTTTGCGTCGTTGCTCATGGGGGATATTTGCCATAGTTGCAACGCTTGGCGAGCGGGTCGGCAACCGCAGTTTTTTATTATGTTATTGTTGTTATTAGGAAAACGCTGCTGCTCATCTCCTTTCTGTGTCCCTCTGTCGCCTCTTACGACACCCATGGGAAGATATGGGGTAGTGGATATTCTCAACCGCCACTACACGGCCGCCCTTGTATACAGGCGTAATAACAGACTGTTTTAATTGTGCAGGGAATATCCCTGTATCGAAACATAGAATAGTTAAGTGGGGAAATAATAGGAGCCAAGTCATTGACTGCCAATTTCATGAAGTCATTGGGGATATTGTCCCAGCCTGGAGCGCGGTTTGATTTTAAGCTTAAAACGATATTCAACTTTAATGGTATATGGTGATGAATTTCGAAAACAGCACTTAAATGCTATTTAGAAGATAAATCAGACGTAGTTCTTCATAAGGACGTTGTAGTATTTTTTTAAAACTACCTGACGGACAATAAGAACTATTTCTTAACTCACTTGCTCAATGCTATGCTCTAATTTTGCCCCTCATAATGGCAATTTTTGAGATACATCCATTCTAATCTCATTTACATTGATGTCGGGACTTCATCAGGATAATGTCAAATATAGTGGAGTTGTTTATTTTAAAATATAACTAAGAAGTTGAATAGCAACTTGTACATACGCTATATTTTTGGCCTGTGCAAGTTTGATCACATATCGCAATTTTGCTCAAGACTTAAGTGGCTCGACATTGATTTTCGTTGTAAGAAAATGTCCACCGCGTTCTCCCAATGCAGGTTGGCGAACTTAACATGTCTTCGAAATATTTTTTTTTCTTATTTTCAGATATGCAGGTTTCCTCACGAAAAAAATGAGCACTTCAAATTGCAATCAACAATTTCATTAGAACCGGCGGGGATCTAACCCTATTTAATTTTAGAACAACGTACGAGTATGTCCAACTTCGGAAACGTCTCGGCAGGGACTTGCCGGTGCGGCCATAACCACTGGAACTGTTCAATTTATTGTATTTTATAAGATAAAAACTTTACTAAACTTTAGAAGAACTTCATAAAATGTGTTCTCAATATGACTTTATATAAAAATAATATTTACATTTCAGTAGATTTACATAGGGCATAAGCGATTCGCGTCGAAAACTTCATGTTTTCGGGTGTTTTCAAGGGCAATATCTTAACGATGTGAGCAGATTATTTGCAGAAAATTACGGCTTTATAAAGATGAAGTATTTATTTCGTGCACTACACAAAGCAACATCATAATTTTTAATGACGGTATTTTAGAGCAAAGGGAATCCCTTCATAGTGTTTTACGAAAATATGCGTCAGAGTTATTTTTTAGATGGAACACAACCATTATTATCAGCTAAAATACTTTATTTTAAGCGTTAGTACCCGGATGACCGAGCTTTGTCGGTTTTTTTAAGTAACATTTATATACAAATTACATGAATCTATTATGTAATTTAATATTTATAAAATTTTTGATCTTATTTCATGTAATTTAATATTTATAAATTTTTTGATCTTATTGACATAATAGAAAAAACTGAACTGGTTATTTGAATAAAAATCATGAGTGCAATTGGTTTAATTGAAATTTTCGTATTTTTATAATATACTAAAAAAAGGGCTCAAAATAATAAATTTTCTCACAAAAGAAGGGAACTTGAAAAAAAAATAGGAAAAAAGTCAGACCCGAGACGGGGCACGAACCACGGAACTCTGATATCACGCCCGAACATAACCCCATCTGAGCTATTCCGATCGTTGGTAACCTGCCAAAATTTACCTTCTTATAAGAATAAAAAAACTGCTATATTGTAGCAGTTTTTTTATTGCCTGAAAACATGGACAAAAGGACATTTTCTAAAAATAAATCCTAGCTAGATCGATTTATTGCCCCCATAATTCCCTGGACACCTGGAGCCGTTTCCGAGATGCCGATGATATATATATATATATATATATATATATAAATATAAATATAAATCTATATATATATATATATATATATATATATATATATATATATATATATATATATACGAGAATTGCTCGTTTAAAGGTATAGGGTTATTATAATGGAATATATGGTCTTGAAGTGCAACACAAAGCCTAAGTTACTAAAATATTTCGATTTAATATTAAACAACAATACTGTAAAATTACCAAAACGTTCCAATTAAACGTATTTTTTTTTCGTATATTTAGATATGAACTTATCTATTTTAATTATTTTATAAAAATGCAGGTAATGGTAAATATCCAAAACTATTTTTAGCTCGTTTTATTTAATCAATTATTTTATATGATTATTTTAAAAATACTGCAAATTATCACGCGCAGACGCCGTCCGATTACTGAAACGCTCCGGGATAAACAGTAATCTATGCTCCAGCACAGAATAAATAATAGTACTACGGCTCCGGGTCTTCCCAACAATAGGCCGTAGCACTTTTTCTGCCACCGCTAGTGTTCGTTTTAATTCACAATATCCCGTCAAATGTTCCGAATTTTCTCTAACCTCCTTAGTCTGTATATCGATCGATCATTTTGACAGCAAAATTTACTAAATTAAAATATTTTTGCTTTGACTATTTCAAATTTTCTCACCAAACTCAGACTAAATAGGCAACATCAAAGTTCTAAACGTTTCGCGTAATGTGTTGGCATAACAAGATACAGATATTAATTATTTTGACTCGTTTTTTTTCTCTCACTGCCTGATGTGATGCCTATTGCCAGGTTGCACTATGCATCGATGTCGTTAATTCGACGATCATTTATTATTTCATTTTATTACTAGTAATCAGTACAGTACCTAACTTAAACGCTGCTGTTTAGATAAGTACATTTAATAAAAGGCAAAAGACTTGTGGGAAAGTTCTTCCACAATTTAATTTCCTAAATCAGTTGTAGGTACTCTTGTTTTCTCCACTCCACCTCCTACAATCACGCCGAGGTCACACACACAGAGAGAACATTGTAATGGGCGTCAATATTACGCCGTTCCTAAGCGAACACGTAGATTTTGACTTGCGCATATTTAAAATTTGAATAAACGCTCTTAAAGTGAAATTACATATAATTTATCTGATATTTTCCAGGCCGGTCAAAAAGCGACTTACGTGGTGATGCAGCCAGTTTTGAGATCGTACCCGAAAGTGAAAGTCGTGGTCAAATGGGTATTGAAGAATGAAGATCGTGACAACCTCATCTGCATTTTAATTCCCTCAAGAATCAACTAAAGGACCACATGCTTATTGCTTACTTAAACAGGACGCTTTTGTTATTGCCGTTAATGATATTTTTAAGAGAATCAGCAGGTTAGGTTGTAGGCTTAAATACCATTACTATGTACATTTTCCGCCTAAACTAACAGTGCGCGCGACATTTTACAGTTAAGGAAAAGGATCTGCTGACAATGTAACATCTCAATATTATTACCTAATAAAGCTTTACGGAATACTAGCGAACCGCACCGCCTTAGCACGGGTGATTTTTAGATCTCAACAGCAGCGCCACCTGCCAGGCAAATCTTCGAAATTCTCGCCTTTTCTATGCTATAGTATGCACATATCACACATATAAACCTTCCTCTTGAATCGTTCTACGTATTGATGAAAATCAAATCAAAATCCGTTACGTAGTTTAAAAGATCTAAGTGTTCACAGACGGCGGGAAGCGACTTTGTTATATACTTTGTAGAGATTTAGTTATTTCTCACAATAAGCTAAATTTTTGAGTCACTATTTTACCACTTTTTTATAGGATTGGGTGACAAACGAGCACACAGTCCACCTGATGGTAAGTGGTTGCTGCTTTATGGCACAATTTTCTCCTAAAACTTTACACAACTTAATTTTTATTCTGTTATTTATAATTTAAACATTAATATTGAATATTTTGTTCTAAAATCATTGGATCCTTTTAATGAAATATAGTTTTTATTTAACACTAAATTACTTAGGTATATTTTAACTAAATTGTTTTATAACTGAAATAAAAAAAAAATCAACAATTTCATGTTGAAATATTTAACCATAAATCGCAAGCATTTCCCAGTTATTATGTAAGAACTTAAAAATTAACAAATTACTGCAATAATCGGTAATTTTTCATATGTCTTGTCTCAGAAGATTTATCTACAACCTAATATTTCACCAAAGCTAGTTTAAAAATATAGTTACTTTGTGATTGTCAGACGTGTTGTATCTATTTAATAATAAATTAATAAAAAATCAAAAGGTATTATATTTTTGTGTTATATTATTTTTGTGTAGTTATTTGATTTTTGTATGGATTTTATACCTATTATAACGCTATAGCTGGTCGGTCTGACGTTGTTCAGCTCTTTGCGGTAAGTGTCGCAATGAGTTTCATTCCAAATTGTTTATTCTAGATGTTTTACATCGGATATATAAATTTTATAATAATAATTAGACCACAGCGCACCCCGTCATGTATGAGTAGTGTTTAGGTGAATATGTAAGCGTCATCAAGTAAACTTATACAGTCTGATAAACCAAGGGAGAAGAGGGGTGCGTGAGTATATCAAGGCGTATCAAGAAGTTGAGCATGATTTCGGAGTCACATGAAATGTACAATAAAATTTTATACAGGGTTATTTTGCAATAACCGCCCAAATTTGCAGAGAAGGTTCAGAAAAAGCAATATACATAAATGGTAAAGAAAAATTAATTTAAAAAAATTTAATTCGTAAAGGACGATCGGTAGCCAAAAACGTTGTTGCCCATGAATCGCAATCAATTTGATATATATATATATATATATATATTTGTTTTTTTTTATATATTTTTTTATACGCTACAAGAAATGTGTTTAGTTTCATTTTTTTCCTTTAAATTATAGCGGCAGAAGAGCATCCAATGTCCCATATGATCCCGTAAGTAAAATAAAAGGCGACGAAAGGCAGCATCTTTCTGTTAAGCACTTAAAATATTTAAAAAAGCTACAGGCGTGTTGGCAACCCAAACAAATATTGCCAATGTTGACTGAATTGACCATCTTCATATGAAAAATTTTGGTAATAAAAAAATATCACAGACTGGTGATGGAAATTTTTAGCGCACGAATAACGCCATCTTCCTTAAAACCTTATTTCAAGGTTGTTATGTACAACTGTTAGCGCATTCTTGGAAATGCTGAACATAGTTTTATTAGTATTGCCATAACAATTAAACTATCATCAGAATTTCCTGACTTTTATTCTTTTAACGCATGAAGACAGTTTTGTTTCTAAAAGTATACAAACATTATTTTTACAATAAAATTAATGATCATTTAATTTCACATGTAATTAAACACATAATTATAAATTGACTAGAAAGGCATCAAAGTTGTCATTGCAAAAAGCTTTTTAACTAACAAACGAATGTTTAATGATACAGATAATAGATACTAATACACAGGTAATAATAATCTTGGACGATTACATATTATTTCTATCAAAAAACAAGAACAGGTGTAGTATTTTTCTCTCACAAACTGGAACATTGTTTTAGTGTGCGTAAGCCTCAAAGTAATTACATACTCTAAGACGTAAGCTAAAATCAAAGTGATCGAAAGTTAAGGGAGAAAAGTTGTTCGCAATTTTATTTTTATTTTATCATTTATTTATCTATTCAGACAACCTAAGTAGCCCTAGGAGTTAGTATCCATAAAAACTTAATGATAATGTTAGTACTTAAGAACTTAGGATAGGGATTTAGTCCTCAGTGTGACCTTTCCCATCAAAGGACCATCCGTTTTCCCTGCTTAGCAAGAATCATATCATAATAGTGTTCGCCCGCCTTCGTGAGATAAAACATCTAAACTAAAGGCTGATTTTTCAATCGTCAGATGAAAGTCCATCAAATAAATTATAACCTGATTGAATATAAAAGTTAATCATTTTTTAATACTTTTTTAACACTTATATTTAGAGATATGTTAGCCCCATCATTCCATATCTAAGAAACTCACATCCGACGATTTGTGACTACAAACTAACTATAATTTTCTAGGGACAACTGATGCCGGTTTTGACTTTATGGTCTGGGCCAGAGCCATGTTGTTATGGTTTAATTTTAGTTTCCTCATCAGTACATTTATATTTGCTTAATTCATGTTGTAATTCTATGATTAACTTTTATCTGATTATTGGAAAATCAGTCCAAAGATTAAAATTTATTTTTTAACTAATGCCACATAAAATGATTTTACCGAATTTTACACTTTTTTGCTGGATTCATTTATTTAAAATTGTTGATTGTATTTATTAATTTAATGTCACTTTAATTAAAATCGATCAGTTAAATATTAATGGCAATTCATATGCAAATGCGAAATATTTTTTTAAAACCTTTTGTTCTTTTATCATAAGCTCTATATTCGTGTGAAAGTAAATCCCATCCACAGAAACCAAACTCCCATATTTGCAAGTGCACACGTGGTGCCTTCTACCACTGCAACCACAAGTGGCTGGCAGTGGGTAGTCATGGAGAAAAGGCTGGACATACAGACATACATCATCATCATCATCATCATTACAGCCCTTCACAAGTCCACTGCTGAACATAGGCCTCCCCCAAGTAATGCCACAAAGCACGGTCCTGAGCCACCTGCATCCATCGACTTCCTGCATGTCTTACCAGGTCGTCACTCCATCTAGTGGCGGGTCGCCCTACACTACGCCTACCGGTACGAGGCTGCCACTCGAGAACCTTTCTTCCCCATCGGTTATCGGTTCTTCGAGCTATATGGCCGGCCCATTGCCACTTCAGCTTACTAATCCGTTGGGCTATGTCGGTCATTCTGGTTTCACTGCGGATATCCTCATTTCTGAGTCTATCACGCAGTGAAACTCCGAGCATAGCCCTCTCCATAGCTCGCTGAGCGACGTTGAGCGTCCTCATACGGCCAGCGGTGAAGGACCACGTCTCAGATCCGTAAGTCATCACTGGCAACACGCACTGGTTGTACACTTTAGTTTTCAGAGATTGGAACGGTTCGAGTGCCCGCCGTTTAATCCGTCGATTCCTCTCGGTCGAAGTTGGACTTACCTAGTCGGACTATTTGTCCCAGGTACACGTACTCGTCAACAACTACGAGCATAGTGCTCCCAATAATTACCTGCATAGGTGTCACATGGACATTAAACATGATCTTTGTTTTGTCCATGTTCATCTTAAGACCTATCCGTTGGGAGACACCGTTGAGGTCATTGAGCATAGTGCTAAGGCTAAGCGAAGGTGAGTGATGTACTCGTCATTGATGTTAATACCGTATCCTTTCCAGTCCAGTAGCTTGAAAACGTCTTCCAACGCAACGGTGAAGAGTTTCGGGGATATAACATCACCCTGTCTTACACCTCTCTGCAGTTGGATAGGTTTCGTACTCTGGTTCTGTAATCGGATAGCCATCGTAGCCCTACTGTACAAGCACTTCAGCACTTCGATATACCGACAGTCAACTAGGCACCGCTGAAGAGACTGTAGCACCGCCCAAATTTCGACGGAATCAAAGGCTTTCTCATAGTCCGCATACGCCAGGCAAAGTGGCAGATTGTACTCTTCGGACTTCTGTACAATTTGCCGAAGGGTATGTATGTGGTCTATGGTACTGAAGCCTTTTCGGAAACCGGCTTGTTCGGGAGGCTGGAAGTCGTCGAGTCTGCGTGCGAAACGATTCGTAATGACTCTCGAAAACAGCACGTAGACGCGGCTCAGAAGGGAAATCGGTCTGTAGTTCTTCAAGAGAGCGTTGTCGCCTTTCTTAAAGAACAAGACCACCGCGCTTCTGCTCCACGCCTCCGGAGTAAAACCACCATGGAGGACGGAAAAGCTCCGCTGTAATTCCATCCTCGCCCGGGGCCTTGCCGTTTTTAAGGTGGTGGAGAGCCATTCTAATCTCGCTCAGACTGACGTCCGGGATATTATCGGAATAGTGTCGGATAAGACTTGCTCTTTGATCGTTACTCACTCTTGCGTGTGGCTCAAACGATGATGTGTACAGCTGCCCATAGAACCTCTCAATCTCACTCAGAATCTCAGGTGTCCCGGAAACGATGTTGCTACACTCAGTCTTCAGCCTTGACACTTGGCTCCTTTTGGCAGACAGATCTCTGGCAAAGACTTTGGAGCCCTGGTTCCGCTCGATCGCTTCTTTAATACGAGCAGTATTAAAGTTGCGTAAGTCTCGCCGCATGCATTTGGAGATCTGTCTGTTCAGCTGCCTGTATGCTGTCAAATCTGTTGACGATTGCAGCCTCATCTTCCGTCTAACAGCCATGAGATTAAGAGTGTGATCGGAGAGTTTTTGTGTTCTTCTGCGTCGGGTCTTGCAGAACTTAGCTCCGATCGCATGGACAGTTCCCACGAGCTTGTCATTCATATCGTCCACTGCATTGCAATCCTCTAGGCACTGAAAGCGGTTTTGTAACTCGAGCTGAAAGATTTCGGGATTCTGGATTAGAGCACGAGGGGGGACGGAGCGTTGACTTCATTAGACGACACCTCTCCAACTTCACGTTTAGGTTCAGTGTGCCTCTAACCATTCGGTGATCGCTGCCAGTTTTCACCCTTGCGATCACTGAGACATCACTGAACAGTTGGCGTCTGGTCGTCATAATGAAGTCAATCTCATATTTTTTGTCGAACCGTCGGGGGCTCGACCAGGTGCACTTCCTGTGGGGCCGCTTCTGGAAGAAAGAGTTCATCATAAAGAGTCCCTCTTTCTCCATAAAGTCGGCCAGCTGCTGGCCCCTTCGGTTCCGTTGCCCTACTCCAAATTTCCCCACCTTCAGCTCACCGCTTTCTCTTGTGCCCAGTTTTGCGTTGAAGTCTCCCATCAACACCGTGTAGTGGGTTTTGGAGGAATGCATGGCTCTGGAAATATCCTCATACATTTCCTCCACCTCCTCATCGGGATGTGCCGAGGTTGGTGCGTAAACCTGTACGACCTTCAGCGAACACCGTTTGGTGATTCTGAGTATCAGGTACGCGACCCTCGTCGACACACTCCCAAACTTTACAACGTTGTTGACGAGAGACTTGTGAACGATAAATCCGACACCTCCTTGGGACAGATGGTCGCCCTCCCGGTGGTAGAACAAGTTGCCGGACTCGAGGATTGCCGTATCCTCCCCCTCTCTTCGGACCTCGGATAATCCAATAATATGCCAGCGCAACTTGTCTACCTCTTCTTCCAGCTCCAGTATCTTCTCGTCAGTCCTCAGGGTGCGTGCGTTATATGTTGCCAGGTCGAGTCGTCGTAGGTGGCAACCGAACCTCCACCGGAGATTCTTAGCACCCCCCTGCCCCGCCGTTACCATGGTCGCCACCGTATCCAGGAATAGCTGGGCCGCCGGGGACTGGGGGCCGTTTTTTTGCGTCATTATTCATGGGGGGATATTTGCCATAGTTGTCACGCTTGGCGAGCGGGTTGGCAACCGCAGTTTTTTTTTATAACACAGTTGTTATCAGGAAGATGCTGCTGCCCATCTTCTGCCTGTCTTCCTCTGTCGCCTCTTACGACACCCACAGGAAGATATGGGGTAGTGGATATTCTCAACCGCCACTACACTTTACTTTTATTATATATATATATATATATATATATATTTATAATCGGAATCTTGGAAACTGCTCCAACGATTTTCATAAAATTTTGTGTCCAGGGAGTTTCGGGGGCAATAAATCGATCTAGCTAGGATTTATTTTTAGAAAATGTCCTTTTGTCCGCGTTTTCAGGCAATAAAAAAAACTGCTACAATATAAGAAGGTAAATTATGACAGATCGCTAACGATCGTAATAGCTCAGGTGGGATGTCGGTCGGATACTTTCTCCCTAAACTTTTTAGATTGAAACACAGAATCACAGCCACGCTCGTGCTGCTGCTTGATAGCAAAAAAAGGTGAGAGGGTGGAACTCAGCCACACCGGACTCCTGAGCCAGAAAGGAGTCCTACCATCAGTAAATATGGATAGTGCACCTGTCATAGCTTGCAAATTAGCCGAGCTTAATAAAAGCAAGTATTTCAATATTAAAGATAGATACTTTTGTTCATGTATGGACTAATACAGCATTGTGAATTGCCATACGTGCCTCTTTTGACACATTCTGACTTTTAACAATAGAGTGTAGAGCCCGATTTACTTTATTTCCTGCATTCACTCGTCGTTCAATATCCTTATCATATCTCCCATCCCTGCTGAATACACATCCCAACTATACGAACTCATCCACTTGCTCAATTAACTCTCCCTATATTAGTCCCTACTTTAACATATGGTAGTGAAAGTTGGGTGTGGCAGAAGAAGCACGAGAGTAGAGTAAATGCAGCAGAAATGCGGTCGCTAAGGAGTATGTTAGGGCTGAATCTGAGTGAGTGGCTCTTTCCAAGTTTAAAAATGTTATGATAGATTGTGCAAGGGACGTGTATATTTGGTTAAGAAGATATCTGGGAGAGTCCGACTGCTTAGTACTATCAGGTTACATGTCTTAGGGTTTTGAACATCCAAATCAATTTTCGGGTCCTATTAATGACATGCTTGAGATTTGATTAAGTCATACTGCACAGATCGTTGATATAAATTAGAAATAAGTTCGGCCCCAGAACGCTACCCTGTGGAACGCCATATGATGACACCCCGCTTCTACACTAGTAAACCCAGGAAGCTTTACCTTTTGTTTTCTCTCCGACAGGTAGCTTTCGAAAAGAGCAAGCGGAGTCCCCCTGACTCCAATTTTTTCATGCTTGTGCACAAGGGTAGGGACAGAGACAGTGTCGAATACTTTCTTCAGATCAAGGAAGAGCGACCAACATTTTTAATGTGGTCAAGTTGTTCTGTTACAAATTTGCTTAATTCAAGAATTGCATCTTCTGTCAATCTTCTTTGTCTGAAGCCAAATTGTGTGGGTGCTAATATATCAAATTTATTTAATTAATTGAGTTATCTAATATTAAGTAACTTTTCCAGAATTTTAGATATTGCTGGTAGAACGGAAATTGATCTGTAATTACTAATGTCATCTCTGTCTCCACCCTTGTATACAGTTGTAATAATAGACTGTTTTAATGGTGCAGGGAATATCCCTGTATCGAAACATAGAATAGTTAAGTGGGAAACAATAGGAGCCAAGTCATTGACTGCCAATTTCATGAAGTCATTGGGGATATTGTCCCAGCCTGGAGCGCTGTTTGATTTGAAGCTTCAAACGATATTTAACTTTAATGGTATATGATGACGACTTTCGAAAACAGCATGTAAATGCTATTTAGAAGAGAAATCAGACGTAGTTCTTCATAAGGAAGTTGTAGTATTTTTTGAAAACTACCTGACGGACATTAAGAAATATTTCTTCACTCACTTACTCAATGCTATGCTCTAATTTTGCCCCTCATAATGGCAATTTTTGAGATACATCCATTCTAATCTCATTTACATTGATGTCGAGACTTCATCAGGATAATGTCAAATATAGTGGAGTTGTTTATTTTAAAATATAACTGAGAAGTTGAATAGCAACTTGTACATACGCTATATTTTTGGTCTGTGCAAGTTTGATCACATTTCACAATTTTGCTCAAGACTTAAGTGGCTCGACATTGATTTTCGTTGTAAGAAAATGTCCGCCGCGTTCTCCCAATGCAGGTTGGCGAATTAACATGTCTTCGAAATATTTTTTTCTTATTTTCAGACATGCAGGTTTCCTCATGAAAAAAATGAGCACTTCAAATTGCACTCAACAATTTCATTAGAGCCGGCGGGGATCTAACCCTATTTAATTTTAGAACAACGTATGTCCAACTTAGGAAACGTCTCGGCAGGGACTTGCCGGTGCGGCCATAACCACTGGAACTGTTCAATTTATTGTATTTTATAAGATAAAAACTTTACTAAACTTTAGAAGAACTTCATAAAATGTGTTCTCAATATGACTTTATATAAAAATAATATTTACATTTCAGTAGATTTACATAGGTTCAAAAAAATTAAAAATTACCTACTACAATGTCGCTTTAAGAGGATAGCGATTCGCGTCGAAAATTTCATGTTTTCGGGTATTTTCAAGGGCAATATCTTAACGATGTGAGCAGATTATTTGCAGAAAATTTACGGCTTTATAAAGATGAAGTATTTATTTCGTGCACTACACAAAGCAACATCATAATTTTTAATGACGGTATTATAGAGCAAAGAGAATCCCTTCATAGCGTTTTACAAAAATATGCGTCAGAGTTATTTTTTAGATGGAACACAACCATTATTATCAGCTAAAATACTTTATTTTAAGCGTTATTATTATAATGGAATATATGGTCTTGAAGTGCAACACAAAGCCTAAATTACTAAAATATTTCGATTTTATATTAAACGACAATACTGTAAAATTACCAAAACTTTCCACTTAAATGTAATTTTTTTTCGTATATTTAGACATGAACTTATTAATGGAAATATCCAAAACTATTTTTAGCTCGTTTTATTTAGTCAATTATTTTATATGATTATTTTAAAAAATACTGCAAATTATCACGCGCAGACGCCGTCCGATTATTGAAACGCTCCGGGATAAACAGTAATCTATGCAGAGGCACAAAAATATAATTATATTTTTTTATGTTTATATTTATATATGTATATATATATACAGGCTGGTCCAAACAGTGAGGTTATAAATTTTTTTTTGATTCCTCACACCTAGGGGTATCCGAAAATACCCTATGTATGTTCCGCGATTTTTTGTAGTTTTCGAGTTATGATTTTTTTTATCCTTTTTTTGAAAATGTTCACCCTAAACAGCCTAACATTAAAAAAAATGTAATTGTGAGATTTTTTCCAAGTTTTTTTATTTGTAGCATGATCCTTATGAGTTGCCCTTGACTAGCCCTATTATGCATAAAATAATTAGCTTCCTAACATTTACCGAAGATACACTAATTTTAATCGAAACTTCAAAATTTTCTGTCAGGGGAGTGGGGCTTGAATTTTCAACGTTAAATGAAAAATAGTAATAAATGATTTCATACTTTCTAATTAATTTCAAAAACTTGGCAGTACCTTAATCTTTCATAATAACATTAAAAAAATGACACTTAATAGGCCAGTTTTTCTGTTACAGACTTCTGAAGTTACTCAGCCAGGAAACTACCTGATTAGTTAATTTGATTTAAAAAATCTTTTTATCATTTCTAGGGCTAAACTAAGATAGTAAATGCTTCAGGTTAGCAAAGAAAACTACTTATTGTTAAAACGTGACATTTATTAAGTTATCATTTTAATACAAACTACATGTTTTTTTTTTATTTTACTCAAACTAAATGATAGCACATTCAGTCACAAACACACAAAGGAATTTTAAACAAAGGCTCAGGTAAACATTCCTGCTTTGCGCTCCATTTTGTTACCGGGCCGCACCCCGCGCCCCGCGCCACACCGACCGCGTCCCTTTTTCACCTCGCTCGGTCCCGCCAGTCGTTCACTGCTTTCCCGCGTGCAACCACTACTCACGTTTACGTTTATTTGGATCTCTTATTTGACTACCTTCGCTTTGTTTCCCGGATTCTTGATTTGCCTTACGATTGACCTGTGCTTGTTTTATGGACCTTGAGTTGCTTAGTGATTTGGATTACTTTCAGCAATGAGTTATTCTCTCAGTCAATACGCAGAGATTCACTATTTCTACGGCGTTGCCCAAGGAAACGGCGATGAAGCGACAGTAGCCTAATGGCAGGGCGCGGACCGCGAACTCAAAAAGGTCGTGGGTTCGCATCTGCCATTCGACTACTGGCGTGAACCACTCGTAACACAAGCAAATTTAAGCTTACCACGAGTGGTTAAGAAGAATATTAGTAATGTTTATAGCATTGTTAATATTCTTTAAAAAAATATTACATTAAAGGGGGGAAACGGCGCATTAGCGGCACGGCTTTATCGAGAGCAACTGGAGCGGCGAGGAGAAGTGTTAGAGCATTACAACATTCACAATTATCATAGCTGGGCCATTGAAAACACAAAAAAAGAAAGGCAGTCAAATTTTCAGAACAGATTTAGTATCAACATGTGGTCAGGAGTCATAAATGGAATCCCTTTGAATTGTCGGCTAGGTTGAACGGGTCCCAGTACCTGAACTTTCTACAAAATAACTGAAATGGTTTATTGTTTGAAGTTAATTTACAAACGAGGAGGGATATGATATTTCAAAATGACGGTGCTGCTTGCCATTTTGAAAGACAAGTGAGGGAGCACCTTAACAGAACTTTCCCAGGAAGGTGGATTTGGCGTGCAGGGCCAATCGAATGGCCTGCACGCTCACCAGATTTAAACCCTATAAATTTTTTATTTGGGGATTCTACAAAGAGATGGTGTATGCTAGAGAACTTAATTCGGAAAATGAATTAAGGGAAAAATTGAGACAGTGCGCAGAAAAAATCAAAGAAAATACGAATGCTTTTCGAAGACTAAAAGCATATTTTTTAAGACGATGTAGACTGTGTATCGAAGTTAATGGCCGCCATTTCGAAAATTTACTTTAAATAAATTTATCTTAAATTATTTACTAGTTTTATTATGAATCTTGAAATCATTTGTCCAGAACGTAGTAAAATGATACCTTGTTGTCAATAAATTTAAACAATAAGTAAAGACACTGGATGTTATTTTTGCTAACCTGAAGCATTTACTATCTTAGTTTAGCCCTAGAAATGATAAAAAGATTTTTTAAATCAAATTAACTATTCAGGTAGTTTCCTGCCTGAGTAACTTCAGAAGTCTGTAACAGAAAAACTGGTGTATTAAGTGTCATTTCTTTAATGTTATTATGAAAGATTAAGGTACGGCCAAGTTTTTGAAATTAATTAGAAAGTATGAAATCATTTAGTACTATTTTTCATTTAATGTTGAAAATTCAAGCCCCACTCTCCTGACAGAAAATTTTTAAGTTTCGATTAAAATTAGTGTATCTTCGGTGAATGTTAGGACTGTAATTATTTTATGCACAATAGGGCAACTCATAAGGATCATGCTACAAACAAAAAAACTTGGAAAAAATCTCACAATTACATTTTTTTTTAATGTTAGGCTGTTTAGGGTGAACATTTTCAAAAAAAGGATAAAAATAATCATAACTCGAAAACTACAAAAAATCGCGGATTGACATATATAGGGTATTTTCGGATACTCCTAGGTGTGAGAAATCAAAAAAAAATTTATAACCTCACTGTTTGGACCACCCAGTATAGAGATCTCTTTACGGTAAATGTTGATCAGACGCGACTTCACGCGAGCACTTTGTTGATCCGAGAACGCATGTTGATCCGGCGCCTTTTGTTGATCCAATATGCATTTCTGGTTACTAATGTGGCTCCGACCGGATCAACATCTGCACTCACGAGGCTGTTTGCTAGCGTTGGCCGAAGTTGATCCGATATACAAATCCACCTTGCGATGGTTACGGAAAATGTTGATCCGATTTAAATGAGCCAATCAGAGCTCAGCAAACGATAAGATAAACGATCGGATTGGCTGAATGCAGCCGCGACGTTGCCGTTTCGTATCTTTGGCGGTACAAGCTACAGATTAAATGCGTGTTATGTAATGCATTCAGGGTGCTGTTTGGTCTACCTCGTTATTGTAATGCGCCGGTGGGTTTCTAGACCACCATGCGTAAACGATGCACATCCCTGGTGCGCAGGGTGCGGGCCGGTTCCAATGGTATCCTGAGGGCATTTTCTGACAGGTTTGAGGTCAGTAACTGAACCATTGTCATATGGTGCACGCGCTGACTAATCGGGCCTGTCTTATATATAGTTTTAAAATTAGGTAAATAATTTTAAGTTTTACGAAAATTAGTTTTAAGATTTGTATTATTACTAACATCAATGGTCCTTGTGGTCGAAATAAACGACTTTTTTTTAACGCTTTACTCGACAACGCCCCTTCTTGTAGCGGAAGTGGTGGCAAGGGCGACATAAGGTATTCGTCAGAGTACATGTTTGCGTGCGTGTGTGTGTGTGTGTGTGTGTGTGTGTGTGTGTGTGTGTGTGTGTGTGCGCGTGTGTGTGTTTGGTGTGTGTGTGTGTGTGTGTGTGTGTGTGTGTGTGTGTGTGTGTGTGTGTGTGTGTGTGTGTGTGTGTGTGCGTGCGCGCGTGTGTGTGTGTGTGGTGTGTGTGTGTGTGTGTGTGTGTGTGTGTGTGTGTACTGATGTGTTTGTGTGCGTGTGTGTGCGGCAGTGTGCATGTGTGAGTATGTGTATGCGTTTGTGCGTGTGCGCATGTGTGCATGTTTGCGCACGTGCTTGCGTGTATGTGTGCATGTGTGTGTGTGTGTGTTTGTGTGTGTGTGTGTGTGTGTGTGTGTGTGTGTGTGTGTGTTGTGTGTGTGTGTGTGTGTGTGTGTTTACCATAACCAGTTAACATGTTTTCGTACATCTTCATAATCAAGATTTTTAAGGACGCGTTTACAAAATTGTTAGGTATAGAATCGAACTATTACATGAGATATTATCATGAGACCTTACCTCCGGTCTTGATAGAGTGACGTCAAAATGTAATTCGGGATTACTAGTGGAACTCTTGAACTACTAGAACTGGGTGTGCTGAGTTTGGGCTCGTTTTGTTAGTTATGATGAGTCCTTACCTCCTGACTTGCTGAAGTGACCTGAAGGTGTACTTCGGTAACTAACACTATAACACCTGGACTAGTAGAATTAGGTATGCCGAGTTTGGGTTAGTTTTGTTAGTTATGATGAAACCAACACAAAACAAAAGTTCTTTTCACTTTGTCTCTAGTACCAATAGGTATCCAAGCTGATATTCGGAAAAATGAATAACCTCGTAGTAACATCTTTAGTAGCTGTATCGTTATACACTTACCAGCCACACTGTTTTTCGCTGTAACCAACTGTCCTTTATATGAGCCTCACTTGCCCTCACGCGGTACCCACTTTACTGCACTTCAGTGCACCCACCACCACCTCTGCCACCTACGCCTCCACATCTACCACCGCACCCCTCTCTAAGCCTTCGTTCTCCACCTCCGCTACCTCCGCCTCCACCATAAACTCTGCTCCATCCGCCTCAATACGCGCGCGCACACATACACATACGCGCGCACGCTCGTACACACACACACACACACACACACACACACACACACATCCGCACATACACTCACACATGCACGCGCGTGCACAAACGAACACACATACACGCACAAGACATACACAAACACAAAATAACAGTGGACACACGCACGCACACACGCACACACTCGTACCCACATACAAAAGCAAACACACGCACAACCGCACACACAGACACACACACACACACACACACACACACACACACACACACACACACATACACACCCACTCACACACACGTACTAAAAAACACAACAGTGCACACATGCACACATACACTCACACACAGCGCACGCACATGCGTTCACACGAACACACGTGAACGCACATACACCCACACGCACGCGCACACACAAACTAGCATAACACACACACACACACACACACACACACACACACACACACACACATACACACACGCAAACACACGCGCGCGAAATAAATGGCACCCCCCACCCGTACACACACAGACACACACACTCGAGTGACAAATTAATTTGTAATAAAGTACTATCCATCATCTTCTAAGTGATCTATGACAAATGAATAAAATAGCACAAATTAACTCACACGATAACAAAAACTCGAACAAACGTCTTTCCACAATAAAACCTGCCAAATTTTGATCCACAAACTCAGCAGATAACGCATTTTCTTACCTTATTAATATAACGAAGTAGCCTACTGGGTTCTCTGTCATACACAGAACGCGACGTTGCCGCTTCGTGTTCGAGTACCTATTCGTCAATTATGGCTCCGGATCCACTTAGTCTAAGTAAATGTCGCATATAAATTAAATATACTACTCTGGATCTAAAAAATCATATTCAGTATGATTTTTTCGACCGTTGATAGATCAACAAATGTTGGTGAAATCGCTGACGAGTATATTGAAATCCTGTTAGTGCAGATCCACCGACGTCACACGGGCATCAAGAATGGATCAAAGTATGAATCAGTTTGTGCGACGAGGAGCTGAGCTAACACGTCAAATAGGTGGATCAACAATTGTTCTAACTTCCCACTGGATCAACATTTACCGTGAAAGGATGTTTTTTTTTTTTTTATATATTTTTTTTTTTTTTGGCAACAAAGTTTTTGACATAATGGAAAAAACTGAACTGGTTATTTGAATAAAAAATCATGAGTGCAAGTAGTTTTATTAAAATTTTCGTATTTTTAAAAAAATACTAAAAAAAGGCTTGAAATAATAAAAAAAGGAAAAACGCCGGATCAGAGTCAGGACGCGAACCACGGAACTGCGATATCACGCCCGACCGACATCCCACCTGAGCTAAATTTTATGAAAATCGTTGGAGCCGTTTCCAAGATTCCGATTATATATATATATATTTTTGTAAAAATAATATTTGTATCCTTTTAGAAACAGAACTGTCTTCATGCGTTAAAAGAATAAAAGTCAGGAAATGCTGATGATAGTTTAATTGTTATAGCAATACTAATAAAACTATCTTCAGCATTTCCGTGGCTAACAGTTGTACATAACAACTTTGAAATAAGGTTTTAAGGAAGGTGGCGTTATTCGTGCGCTAAAAATTCTTACTCCCATCACCAGTCTGTGATATTTTTTTATTACCAAAATTTTTCATATGAAGATGGTCAATTCAGTCAACATTGCCAATATTTGTTTGGGTTGCCAACACGCCTGTAGCTTTGTGAATATTTTGAGCGCTTAACAGAAAGATGCTGCCTTTCGTCGCCTTTTACTTTACTTACGGGATCATATGGGACATTGGATGCTATTCTGCCGCTATAATTTAAAGGAAAAAAATGAAACTAAACTGCATTTATGTATAGCGGATGTGTTTTTTATTGCACATGGAAATACATTTAGAGTCATGAACAATAACCATTATTTGTAAGTTGATCACTGTGTCGGTGCGGGAATCATAAGTTACAATACCGCAATTTGGCCGCAAAATGAAAAACCACTGTATTACAGAAATATATTAAAAAAAAAACATAAATTGAGTATAGATAAAGCCAAAATTATTATATTTACTTTATTTTATGTTTTTTCAAAAAGTATTATTTCTTTACAATAAATATTCAGTGGATTTATTTGTATCAATTTACCATTACAAATTTTACGTAAGAAGATATTGGGACAGAGTAAATTACTAAAGCTCTCATTCTCTCAACTATTATTCAACACTTAAACGTGTTGAATAATAGTTTTAAAATAATCTATTCTCCTACCAATTATAATACTCTGTCATTAAAATCCGCTTTGTTGTAATAGAACGCTTCGATGCTATCACATATTGAATTGAATAGTCTGCAAGTGCGAACAAGGCATCCGTATCCATACCTTCGACTTACCAATGTAAAGTACCTACAATCTTCTTGCTTCTGGTTTTAAAGTTGCTCGGAATAGCGTGTAAAGTTCGTTCGAATCTACAAACAAATGTCTTGAAACAGCACATTATACATATTTTTTTTAAATAAATTGAAGTTTTAGACGTGGTAGAGCCATGGCGCAGTTTTTTTAGAAGTATAGTTGTAGCACGAATGGGTCGGCTCGACTGGGGAAGGACCACGCTCTCACAGAATACCAGCGTAAAGTAGTAGCTTAATGCTGCTGTGTTTCGTATGGTGAGTGAAGAGAACCGGATACCCTTTTTACTGGAAACGAGGCATTCCATCTTAGTCCTCACGGGTGACAACGCATCTGCATTCAATCGTATTCGAGGATAGATGTAGATATCTAGGGGCCACAGCAACCACTTACCATCGGATGGATTGTGTGCTCGTTTGTTACCCTATCCTATGAAAAAATTAAGTGAAAAAGGGATTTACATTCCTCCCGATGGTAGGACTTTTGCAGCGCATGGACACCTGTAAGCAACTTCAAACAAAGAAGAGATGACATAGATGCGTCACTGGTTTACTAACAGCCTGTAAATATACTTTCTCCCTAAATGCTTTAGACATGAAACACAGAATCACAGCCACTCTCGTGCTGCTGCTTGATAGCAAAAAGAGGTGAGAGGGTGGAACTCAGCCACACCACGGACTCCTGGGCCAGAAAGGAGTCCTACCATCAGTAAATATGGATAGTGCACCTGTCATAGCTTGCAAATTAGCCGAGCTTAATAAAAGCAAGTTATTTCAATATTAAAGATAGAACTTTGTTATGTAGCAGCATACAGCATTGTGAATTTTAGCCTTTTTAACATTGAGGTGTAGCCCCATTTACTTTATTTCCTGCATTCACTCATCGTTCAATATCCTAATCACATCTCCCTTCCCTGCTGAATACACATCCCAAATATACGAACTCATCCACTTGCTCAATTAACTCTCCCTGTATTAGTCCCTACTTTAACATATGGTAGTGAAAGTTGGGTGTGGCAGAAGAAGCACGAGAATAGAATAAATGCAGTAGGAATGTGGTCGCTAAGGAGTATGTTAGGGCTGAATCTCAGTGACAGGGTGAGAAACTGTGTGATAAAAGAAGAGTGTGGTTTGCAAGATGATGCAGTGACCAGGATTAAGAAAGGAATGCTTCGATGGTTTGGTCATGTAGAAAGAATGAATGCGGAAAGACTCACAAAGCAAATATATGTTGCAGAAGTGAATGGAAGAATAGCAAAGGGACGTCCTAGGCGGAAGTTTGTCGACCTAATTGGCTAAATACTAATAATGGGCCAAATTAAGAGTAACCTTAACCGACGAGCATGTATGCGTAGGTATTTGGATGTGGAAGAGGCGAGAGAGGTATGTCAGGATTGTGCTAAATAGAAGTCTGTAGCTCTGCCTACCCCTCTTGGTGATAGGCGTGAGTGTTTATGTATGTACGTATAGATTTACCTATTGCAAAATTTTCTTTAGTTGTTTGCATTATACAATATTTTTAGATAATTTGAGAAGAACGAAGATCCGTTTATTGACGATAATTTATGTGTCAAAACGCCAATTATTTTTTATACTTGTTAGTTGTTTCAAATATCAAAATATTTCAAAGCAATGCTTTTTGTGTATAAATTGTTATTTAAGAAGCGTGGTTTGATCGTTGTAAATGAACACTCCTAAGGAAATACTTACAGTAATTGGCTTTATAAGCGTTCACAAACGTGATATATTTCTCTGAATTCATTTACTAGCCTAGGTTGTAGTTTAACTTTTTTCATAATTAAATAAAAGTTAACGTAAGCGAAAACAATTATGTTTCTGCCTTTTGGGTTTGGGAAATCTGGCGTTCATATGGGCAGTTTTTAATTTATGTAATGGAACTAAGTATAAAATAAACGTAAGTCCTTTAATCATACTTTCTTACTTTCAAAACTAATTCCATTTCTAAAAAAATTACAAATTAATACGTAAGAATATCCACTACCCCATAGTATTGTCCCGTTAGAGTTGTAAAAGCTGACAGAGGGACACAAACCAAGAGTTTGGCATCAGCATCTTTCTAATAACAACTAAAAATAAAAACTACGGTTACGGAAAAACTCTGTATGAGGCAATCTATGGGGGAAGGAACAAAATCTTTTTTATTCAATATAAATTGACTTATTGAAAGTCACTCTTTTGTTTAATTTACCACTGGTTCGGCAAAAAAACCTCCTAAAGGCCTATGTTAGGTTATGGATAGAGTTATCATGCGTCCCGTATATCTAGAGCCGTGGTAGCTCAGATGGTTAACGTTCGCTGTAAATATAACAGAACGCGAGTAACCCGGATTCGATCCCCGCCGGCACCAATGAAATTGTTAATTGCAATTTTAAGTGCTGATTTACGTGCTCGACTGTGAAGGAAAACATCGTGAAGAAACCTGCATATCTGAAGAATAAGAAAAAAATATATTTCGAAGACATGTGAACTTCGCCATCACGCATTGGGGCAGCGCGGCGGACACTTCCTTGCCCTAAAACCCTATCAGAAATGAGGGGACGCCTGTGCCCAGCAGTGGGACGTATATACGCTAACTTTACGTATTTTTACTTCACTTTTTAACTTTACGTCCCGTATATATGGACCTGTCACCGAATTTGACCCTCTCGTCCCGTATTTGTCCCGTTTTCGGCAATTACGACAAAATACGGAAAACGGCCCGAGTTGAGCGGCGCCGGTGGTCGGCGGGAGGTGGAGCCAACAAATGTGTGGTTTGTCTTTCACTAGTGTACAGTCATGCATTGATGTAATTGAAAGACTGCATTTCGATGTAAAATATGCTAATGTGTTTTGGGCATCGAAAGTGTTAAACGTCCCGTATTGGTTACTCGAAGTTACAGCAGCCCTGGTTATGGATGAACTTTTAACAGGGGGTAATGAAAAGATAAGTTTACGTATGAAAACTACACATTGAATAAAACTACTTTTATGAATTTAAAAAACGTAACATAAACATGCTGACGTGATTCGTGTTTCTTTTTCATTTGAACGACATACACGATGCAACATATACTGTTGTTATTTTCCACAATGTCTAATTCATAAAGATGTGTTGTCAAACTTTTATGAACATATCTCTGATGAAGTTCTCTCTTAGCCTAATGACTACTTCATTATATTAGGAGATTTTAACATACCTAACGCTTTCTGGTCGAATAATAGTAATGCTGATGTAACTGTAGGTGTGCTGCGCACACACATGTAAACTTCGCAATGTTGTATTGTAACTATATTATGTAGTGAATAAGATTTTTCAACCAGTCACTAGTTGCCCGCCAACTGTATGGCACGTTCCGCTATAATAAATATATTAGTAAAAGATTTCATCTTTCATTATGGTCACCAATAGGCACCCATATGGAGTCAGCTCCTAAACTGGTGACCCCGACGTGATAAACAAAGCCCGACGTGATCAAGATGACCGAAGTGGTCTATGTGATGTTAATGCAGTAGTGGGCAATATTCGCGTGGTTGTGATCAGTGGACAATAGATATAGTAACATGAGTGCGCCGTTTCCGCCTACGTCACAGAACGTGCCGCCTGTTAACGTGCCACCCGTTCAAGACATCCAGCCACCTGCGCAACCGCCCATTATGGCGCCAGGTGTAGATGCAGTGTCCCTACAGTCTCGCCTCGCAGACTTTTGGACGGACCAGCCACGCGTATGGTTCGTACGCACGGAAGCTATCCTCGCACCTCAGAGGTTGAGTGATGAGGCGAAGTTTGACCTGGTCGTGTCTAAGCTAAGTAAGGAGGTTATCGCGCAAGTGACGGATATATTACTCAACCCGCCTCCTACCTACAAGTACGACGCACTCAAAGCTCGGCTACTCCACATCTATGAGGAGTCAATGTCGAGGCAGATCGAGAAGCTTATGAGCGAGCTAGAGCTGGGCGACCAGAAACCATCTCAGCTGCTTCGGCGGATGCGTGAGCTCGCTACTGACAAGGTTCCTGATGAAACCCTTCGCGTCTTGTGGCAGGGTCGTCTTCCGACACAAGTCCGAGCCGTGCTAACTGTGTCCGACTCCAAGGACCTGGACAACCTAGCAGCAGTTGCAGATAACGTCATGGAGGCTGTGCGGCCTTCCTATGCCGCCACCGCTACTTACACCGTGCCAGCGCCAGCGTCTACTACCGCCTATGACTTGGCCCTGTTGAGAGCTGAGGTGGCTAAAATAAAGGCTACCGTGGACCGGATCGATCAGCAGAGGTCGCGGTCCCGCGCCCCTGATCGCAACCGGCGTCGTTCACAGTCCAGGCGCCGTAGCAGTCCCTGCCGTCCCCGGAAGGAGAACTACTTATGCTTTTACCATTACAGGTTCCGAGAAAAGGCCAACAGGTGTACGAAGCCTTGCGCGTGGAAAACAACACAGCCGGAAAACTGAGCAGCGAGGTACAGTCCGAGGGTCTTCAGGTCTGTACCGTTTTTCCATTCAATCGTTTGTGTGTGTCAGACAGTAACTCCGGACTTAGATTTTTAGTTGACACCGGTGCCAATGTGTCTGTTTTACCAGCCGTGAGAAAAGATCGTCTAAATCAGTGTAGTGAATATAAATTATACGCAGCTAACGGCAATGAAATCGCAACTTACGGTACCAAGACAATAGTGTTAAACTTAAACTTACGCCGACCTTATCGTTGGGAATTCGTTGTAGCAGATGTCAAACAACCAATTTTGGGCGCCGATTTTTTAGCGTACCACAAACTATTAGTTGATTTAAACGCGCGTAAATTAATAGATAAAACTACAGAATTGAATGTTTCGGCATCTGTTGTCAATGTATCTCAACCTAGTGTTAAAACTATTGATGTAAATCATCCATATCAGGATTTATTGTTAAAGTATCCGGACATCACTAAACCAGCGTCATTCCGAGAAACTGCGAAACACGATGTCGTCCACTATATCGAGACCTCTGGCCCGCCCGTGCACGCGAAAGCGCGCCCGTTGCCACCTGACAGGTATAAAAAAGTTAAAGAAGAATTTCGCATCATGCAAGAACTGGGCATCTGTCGTCCTTCAAAGAGCGCGTGGGCTAGTCCGCTCCATGTAGTTCCTAAAAAGAATGGAGATATAAGACCTTGTGGGGACTATCGCCAGCTGAATGCGATAACAAAGCCCGACAGATACCCGATTCCTCGCTTGAACGATTTTACTTTTATTCTTCCGGATAAAAAGATATTTTCAAAATTAGACATCAATAGAAGTTATCATTTTATACCTGTCGCACCAGGTGACGTGGAGAAAACCGCTATCATAACACCATTCGGACTTTTCGAGTTTCCTCGAATGACCTTCGGTTTGCGCGGAGCAGCACAAACCTTCCAGCGCTTTATGAACTCCATTTTACAAGGTCTTGATTTTGTTTTTTGTTATTTAGACGACTTACTTATAACTAGTGACAACGAAGTTCAACACAGGCAACATTTAGAAATTATTTTTAAAAGGCTTAATAAATATGGAATTTCAATTAATTTGGCAAAATGTCGTTTCGGACAAACTAAACTAGAATTTTTAGGACACGAGATTAGTACCGACGGCGTCAGGCCGTTGCAAGATAAGGTTCAGGCAATTGTGGAATTTTCGAAGCCGAAAACTGTCGCAGAACTAAGACGTTTTCTCGGTATGGTCAATTTTTATCGAGCTCATCTTCCCAACGCAACTTTATATCTAACAGAATTAAATAAATATCTTAAAGGTCAAAGAAAAATGATAAGACTCCCATCGTCTGGACGGATAGTGCGAACGAAGCATTTACGCAATGTAAGGCAGGTCTCACACAGGCCGCTACATTGACGTACCCTAGAGTGGGTTCCGCACTCGCTTTAATGACTGATGCATCTAATACATGCGTGGGAGCAGTCTTGCAACAAAAGGAAGGAGATAGCTGGAAACCATTGGGCTATTTCTCAAAAAAATTGACCACCACCCAACAGCGATATAGCACATACGATCGCGAGTTGCTCGCTATATACTTAGCTATAAAACATTTTCGGAAATTATTTGAAGGGCAAGAAATAACCGTGTATACGGACCATAAACCTTTAACTTTTGCATTTCAAAAGGTAGGACGCGATGAAAGCGAAACGCCTCGGAGAACGAGACATTTAGCTTTCATAAGTGAGTTCACTACAAATATAAGACATATAACCGGTACGAATAACATCGTAGCTGACACCTTATCGCGCATCGAAGCCGTGACTATGCCAACTGCGTTGAATTTCGATGACATTGCAAATGAGCAGCGTAGCGACAGTTATATCATGAATGTTATGTCTGGTTTAAATACCGATAATATTTTGTTAAAGGAACTAGTTATACCTATGTTAAATAAGTCTATTTTTTTGTGAGATGTCTACTGATACAGCTCGTCCGTACCTACCGGAAAAGTTTCGACGCCTAGCTTTTGATAGTTTACATAATTTGAGCCATCCTGGAATTCGTTCTACGCGAAAGATGTTAGCCAAAAAGTATTTCTGGCCTAGTATGAATCGTGATGTTTCTTTGTGGGCAAAAACGTGCATACAATGTCAACGTTCTAAAGTTAACAGACATACGGTATCGAATCTGACTAAGTTTCCGGAAGTAGAGCGTTTTGAGTATGTGCACGTCGATATCGTTGGCCCTCTTGAGATCTCACCAGATGGTTATAGATACTTACTCACGATAATCGATAGGAGGACCAGGTGGCCTGAAGCTTTTCCGTTACGAGACATTACGGCAGAAACTGTTGCCAAACATTTATATGAAGGTTGGATTTGTCGTTACGGTTGCCCGATAAAGTTAACTAGCGACCAAGGTCGCCAGTTTGAGAGTAGTCCTTTTAACCAGCTGTTAAAAATGTTGGGGGTTAATAGAATTCGAACTACTCCTTATCATCCGCAAAGCAATGGCGCAGTTGAACGTTGGCATCGTTCTTTAAAAACAGCACTTTCAGCTCGCCTGTCACATGGGTCCTGGGTGGAAGAGCTACCCACAGTATTACTTGGGCTTCGCGCGGCCGCCCGCAGTGACTCAGGGGTTAGCGCCGCCGAGTTAACGTTCGGACGAAACTTACGTCTACCGGGAGACTTTTATGACGGCTCTTCGAACAACCGTAACGTCAATGATTATTGTTTAGTGGATAAGATTAGAGATACTATTCGTAGTTATAAGCCTACATCCGACGATTCACGTAACTGTCATAGTTTTTTTGTGCACAAGGACTTACGTAACTGTGAATATGTCTTTGTTAGGGACGATTCAATACGTAAACCTTTGAAACCACCCTACGACGGTCCATACCGCGTGATAAAAAAGGGGCTCAAAAGTTTACCTAATTCAATTACCCGATAGACAGGTACATATTTCTATCGACAGATTAAAGCCTGCATATGTATTAAAGGAATGTGATGGTAACGAAGCAACGCCACGCCAAAGTAACGCTGACAACGCAGCGGATGTGGCACCTGCGCATGTACGGTTTCCGTTACCACCGTCCACACCGCTGACGTCGTTGTTACCCGGCCCGAGCAACCCGATAACCGTGAAAACAACGCGAAGTGGTCGGATTGTTAAGTTACCTTCACGATTTATAAGCTAGTGTTCATATAAAATATATATTATACAATTACATGTCTAAATGATAATCAGGTTTAGTTACTATGGATGTGAAAGTATTATTTGCATTGTCAAGTGCATAATATTTTCATTCAGGATATTCAAGTTACATTATTTAAGTTGAATGTAATTGTAGAGGTATCGTGTTCAGTATTTTGCGTATACTGCACTTTCATATAGGTTCCAGGTAGCTAGTTTAGTTATAATGTATTTAATATAATTTCATTCGAAATACTTCCTTTGCGATAGCATTAGCGCGATAAGTTTTACGATTTCTACTATGGGTAATTTTCAAGAAAAACCAGTTATTGTTTCTCAGGCTCAAAATACTGTAGAGAATAAAGTGGATAATTTTCAAACATGGTTATATGTGATAGCCAGTTTTATGGGGGGAGATAATCCTGTACACTATTTGGGTAAAGTTTAATAAGAAGTTCAAAAGCTGGCTTCGTCATCAGGTGTTAATGACAGGCGTTCCGTTATCGGGCCAGAATATGGGTCAGATGATAGGTGCTTCTAGCACCAGTCTGCAGCAAGTGCCCGCGCCCGCCGCGGCCGCCACCCCTTTCGCGGGGGTCTCCGTACAGCCCTGCGCACAAGCGCATTAGCAAGTTTTTGTTGTTAGTTTTAAGTTTATATTCATTGTATAGTTTTAAGTTTTTTGTATTCATTTTTTGTAAAGGGGGAAGTATTGTAGGTGTGCTGCGCACACACATGTAAACTTCGCAATGTTGTATTGTAACTATATTATGTAGTGAATAAGATTTTTCAACCAGTCACTAGTTGCCCGCCAACTGTATGGCACGTTCCGCTATAATAAATATATTAGTAAAAGATTTCATCTTTCATTATGGTCACCAATAGGCACCCATATGGAGTCAGCTCCTAAATAACCTTACACGTAGATTTTTCATCGGATACAGTTAGTGAACTAGCAAATTTTCTTTCTTTTAATCATTTTAGTCAGTATAACATATTTAAAAATTTTAATGATCGTATTTTGGATCTCTTAATTGCAAAGTCAGTTTAGTAACTACTTCAATAGTTTCAGAGGATTCGCACCATCCAGTTTTTGAGTTCACAATTTTAAAATCACATGAGAAAATACTCGAGGCTCGGACTCACACAGTCAGGTTATATAGAGATACCGATTATGAGGCAATAAATATAAATCTTTCGCAAATAGACTGGGAATCTAATTTGAGTGACGGTAATATCGATGTCTTTGTGTCGAATTTTTATAACGTTTTAAATAATATAATAGAAAAACACGCACCTACTAAAACTATTAAATTTAACACTAAATACCCGATTTGGTATAATAGCGCATTGATTAAAATTATAAATGAAAAATTAAAATTTCATCGCAAGTGGAACCCTTTCCTCATTCATTCTTTCCACTTGACCAAACCACCGAAGCACTCCTTTCTTAATCCTGGTCACAACATTGCAAACCACACTCTTCTGTTATCACACAATTTCTCACCCTGTCATTCAAATTCCGCTTCTACTGTGTTAATTTTACTCTCGTGCTTCTTCTGCCACACCCAACTTTCACTACCATACGTTAAATTAGGGACCAACACAGCATTGTGAATTGCCATACGTGTCTTTTTTGACACATTCTGACTTTGCACAATAGAGTTATTTACATTATACATTTACTCTATTTCCTGCGTTCACTCGTCGTTCTATATCCTTATCATATTTCCCATACCTGCTAAATACGCATCTCAAATACTCGTATACAAACTCATTTACTTGCTCTATTAACCCCCCCTTCTATTCTTATTTCATATATCGTTTTACTTTCTTCTCTTTTAAAAACCATAACTTTCTTCTAACTTGCGTTCACTTTCGTACCCCTTTCTTTTAATGATCTGTTCATTAATGTATAAATTATTTGCAATTCGGCCGGCGACGACGCAAGAATAACTTGACCATCGGCGTACAAAAGGTATTTGACGGTTAACTCACCTATTCTTAATCCGCATTCTTCAAATTTCAAATTTTCCAAACAACTGTTCATAAATAGATTGAACAGCCACGGGGAAGCCACACAGCCCTGTCTGATACCATTATGGATGCCAAACTAGTCCGAGTAGACCCCGTTGATCCTAACACAAGCACTAGAGTCCCTATAAAGAGACTCCAATGCCTGTAATCAACCCAGTGCTCAACACAAATGAGTTCATGGTTTGCCATAGCATATCCCTGTCCTATCCCTATTTTATGAATTTAATTTTTTTCCCGAAGTAGAGGTGGTGTAAAGCTCCCGAAGCTTTACACCTTTGTAACAGTGGTAGAGCCACGCAGCAGCCTTTGCTGTTGCACGTATGAGCCGCCTCAATCCGGGGTGGTACCACGACCTCACAGAATACCGGCGTGATGTAGAAGCTTTGCTTCTGCATTTTATCTGGTGAGCGCAGGTGGCCGGAGGCCCAATCCCCCTCCCCCTTATCATGGTAGCGGAGTTGAATATAACACTACCCCAGGAGGATACCAGCACCTCCGGTGACGGAGAATCCCTCGCTGAGCACCCACGCCCAAACTACCCTACTCTTCCTGAGAATGGGTGCTCAGACTGCCTCGTATTCTGGAGGGAGGGGGGGGGGGGCGAAACTCCACTTAAAACTAAACGTGCTCGGGGCAAACGGAGCAATAAGTCAAAGACGCCCCTTACCACGCTATCCGTGGATTTCTGCAACATCAGAGGACTTCATTCAAACCTTACCGCCGTCCACTCCATCTGGAAACGGCGAAGCCGGCCTTGCTCTTTCTAACCGGCTGATACTTTATATCTCTCCTACCCGGGGTACAGATTAGAACATTATTTTGTGCCCCGGGCTGAAGTTTGCATGTACGTCAGAGAGGACATCTGTTTTCGACACCTCAGCAACCTCGAAGGTACGGACCTGTCCATCTTATGGCTACGCGTAGACAACGACGACCATACCTGCGTCTACGGGTGCCTATATAAGTCCCATAGCGGTAATGCAGACACAGACCGACTGATCGACCACGTCCAGATGGCGGCAGACTCCGTGCTACAGCAGGTGCCATCCGCAAAGATCGTGATACTTGGTGATTTTAACGCCCACCATGCTGAATGGCTTGATTGTCATTTAATCGATCATACGGGTAGATCTGTTTATGACTTCGATTTGGCACATGGTCTGACACAACTGGTTACCTCGCCTACGCGGAACACAGATGTGGATGATAAAATACCTTCCCGCTCCTACAGATACCTCTCATCTAGACGGATATCAGGTCTCCGTCGAAGACCCTCTTGGCTCCTCGGACCATTGTCTGATCCGGAGTACGATGCCCCTGATGTTCTCATCGCTGTTGCGTACTGCAGATTGCCGCCGTGTTTGGCATTATAGGTCAGCAGACTGGGATGGGATGCGATCTTTTTTTGCATTCTACCCTTGGAGGCAGGTTCACTTCTCGCCGGATGATCCCAGTTGCTGATTCTGTCGCTGATGTGGTGCTACAGAGAATGGAACTATTTATTCCATCATCTGTGTTATCTATCGGAGGCAGAACCCAGCCTTTGGTTTGGTCGCTCCTGCAAAATTGCATTATATCATAAGCAGGAGTGTTACCAGGCCTGGGCTCGCGCATCGACGTCTCGGGGTGTAAATACCAGCGTTCTTAAAAGGAAGTATAATTCTGCTTTCAAGTCCTTCAAAAGTGTCATTGTCAAGTCAAAGCAGATCGGCAGAATTGGCGAAAAACTTGTTCGTCTTCCTTCAGGAACACGTGCATTCTAGTATCTTGCCAAAGCTGTCCAAAGGAACTTCTGCCAACTGAGGATGACTCACTGGCCCACGCCGCAAAGGACAAAGCTGATCTACTGAGCTAAAGAGAGATTCTTTGCGTCCAAGTCGATTTTTGATGACGGGGGGAACATACCGCCGACCATCCCGTAGTGTGAGTGCTCCATGCAGAATGTGCTGTTTGCGCAGAGCACTCCTCTCCCTGGACATCGACAAGTCGAATGGGCCTGTTGGCGTCCGTCCTATAGTGCTGAAGACGTGTGCCCCGGAGTTGGCACCGGTTTTAACGCGTCTTTTCCGGTACTCCTACTCCCTAGGCGTAGTCCCGAAATAATGGAAGACAGCCTTCATGCACCCGATCCCTAAAAAAAGTAACCGCTCTGATTCGTCCAACTATGCGCCTATCGGAATCATCTCCTTGTTCTCTTAAATTATGTAATCCATTATTAGCCAGCTCATGCGTTACCTTGAGGAACACCAGCTGATTAGTGACCGCCAGTACGGTTTCCGTCGCGATCGCTTGGCTGGTGATCTTCTAGGTTAACTAACTCATGAATGGGCAAAGGCAGTAGAGTCCAAGGGGGAAACGTTGGCCGTTAGTTTGGACATACCGAAGGCCTTTGATCGGGTTTGGCACAAAGCGCTTCGTACGAAGCTTCCTTCCTATGGGCTTCCAGAGAAATTGTGCAAATGGATCATCAGTGTTCTTGCTGATCGGAGCATCAAGGTCGTAGTAGACGGTGCATGCTCCGATTATAAGCCCATTAACGATGGTGTTCCATAAGGCTGCGTGCTATCACCAACGCTGTTTCTTCTGCATATTGTGACGGCCCAATATTATTATTAACAATTAAATTCAATATAAAGGGGCGTCAAAAATAGTCTTAAAAGATATATAATAAACAATAAAATTACATTAATAACCATAAGGTTAACATAAATACATTTCAGACATTAGACCAATAACATAGTAAATTAAAGGCAAAATATTGTCTTCCATAATAAATAAATTTATTAAAAATTGAAAAAATATTTAAAATAAGATAAAAAATAGAAATACAAGTCGAAAATATTATAAAAATAAAGATAAATAACATTTATAAGATAGTTAGAAAATTTTTTATTTTTATTTTATTTTTTAATATCCTAGTGCGGGTGGTAAGCGGGTTTGTTGTAGCAATACGGCTTTCCCGTGGACATCGCACACCCATACCGTTTGTGGGCGACGTCGTAGCGAATAGCGATGCGTCGTCTATCTTTCGGATTGGAATGATGAGTGTGTTTGGTAGCACTTTTAAGTGTAACAGGCATACTCAACTTCATGTCTTAGTGCATTAGCGCTATTATACGTGAAGTTCTGTTCATTGGCGTCTTAGTAGCGTGTTACTATGATACGTTGGTGGTATTTTTTATAAAACAACAATAAAAACTTTGTTACCAAAATCGATAGGGGTCATGTGGGTGTGTTGTGAGGTGGCGCCACACGTATGACAGTTGCATTGATGCTTGCTGCTACTCGCGGTATTGCGTCTTGTGATGGATCTGCGGGTGTGCTGCGCCTGATTCGACGCATTCTTGTGGTTCTGGTCGATGGAGGTAAAAAAATAACATCTTAGTTCCGGTGGTAAGCGGATTTGTTGTAGCAATACGGCTTTCCCGTGGACAACGCACACTCATATCGTTTGTGGGCGACGTCATAGCGAATAGCGATGCGTCGTCTATCTTTCGGATTGGAATGATGAGTGTGTTGGTAGCACTTTTAAGTGTAACAGGCATACTCAACTTCATGTCTTAGTGCATTAGCGCTATGATACGTGGAGTTTTGTTCATTGGCGTCTTAGTAGCGTGCTACTATGATTCGTTGGTGATATTTTTTATATAACAACAATAAAAACTTTGTTACCAAAATCGATAGGGGTCATGTGGGTGTGTTGTGAGGGCGCGCCATACGTATGATAATTGCATTGATGCTTACTGCTACTTACGGTATTGCGTCTTGTGATGGATCTGCGGGTGTGCTGCGCCTGATTCGACGCACTCTTGTGGTTCTGGTCGATGGAGGTATGCGGGTGGTGATGTCTGCTGGGATGTATGGGGGACCTTGGAATGGTGTAAGCCCGACGATAGTCGTATTGATGCTTGTTGCGTTCTGCAGCATTCTCTGCGATGGTTGTTTGGTGGGACGCTATTCTCAATGGCGCTCTCTGCGTCTTGGTTTGACTCACGCCTGAGTAGCTTAGCCCAAGTCGGGTCCCTTCATTACGGGGCTGCAGACTGTCTGTCATAATATTATATCTCTGTAACTTTCCCACCTTTGAATGATTGAAAGCAACTTGTTGGTGGGTGAGACAAACATGATCGAAAATGCATTTACTCAACGTCAGTGACACAAACCCTTTCTGATGGCGAATTATTACTCTTATCTTATAACTGCCTTTTGGCTATATCTGCCGTTGTATTGGTTGGTGGAGCATATGTGTCGACCTCATGCGGGTGGTAGCTGGCGGGAGGATCTGAGGAGACTCTCAAGGCTGCGGCCGAAAGCCGCACAACGTGGGACCCCATTCCCTTGAGGTGAGCGGTAGACTCATGACACGCTCTGCGGCTAGTAGCCGTGCTGATCATGCAATTGGTGGTGATGCCATACACTTACATCACGTCTGCAGGAGCGGCGGTCTGACAGGTGGTGGCGCTCACGGAGGGTTTACGGCCAGTGTGCCTATTTGCCTAAACCGTGTGACGTACATTCACTGTGGCTGGATTCGTTCGTATTCTGTTTGGCGTTTACACGCATTGACATGCGCGACTTCGGTCGATGTTTGTGCTTACGCACTAACAAGGGGCCAAGCCTCTTTTACTGGTTCGCCAGTTATTTTGCTGTGGACTACGGTCCAGTTCCCGAATTAGCGTTCCCTTCGGGGGGAGTGCATCAAAATGGTTGGCGCTCATCGCGCACGGAGTGTGTGGAGCCGTCTGCCTCCCCTACATTTTTTTTAAATAAATGTAGGTGAGCGAAGCCCTTGTATTGGGTATTTTGTATAAATATATTTTGAGCCTTTTCCGAGCGGGAAGGGATAATTAATAATAAATTAATAATGTAAACCTGATAAAAGTGGAATAAGGACGTTTTATGTTCTTAACCTTTCTCGAGCCCTGTCTTCGTGAACGGGGTTCACTTAGCTTATAAGGCACTACATACAGCTTTCAATCGCTCTAGTGAATATTCATTCTTCCAAAAGACACCTAAAAGAACTAAGTTACTAAACAAACACAACGTAAATAAGGGTCCTTACTAAGGCGATCACGCCAAAACATTACAAACGGCCTATTATTAAACCTTTAGAAAGATCATTTAGAAAGATCAAAACAAATTTTATTAATCCTGGTCACATATATATATTTTAATATAAAGGGGAATATAATATATTTAATATTTAATATATTTATTATTATTATGAGAGAGGGGGGAGAGCGTTACAATATCAATGACATGTTGCATACTGGTAACATTCATTGCTATGCAGACAACAGCACTGGTGATGCTTAATACACCAGCCGTGCCAATATTTCTCGGGAAAACGTCGCCGTGTATACTGAGACAAACTTGTGTCTGAAGTCGAGACTTTGTTGAACAAAATCTCGGACCGAAGGCGATTAAATCTAGTTCCCAGAAGACACAAGTTTGCACGTTTACCGTTAAAAAGAACCCTTTCGTCGTGTCTCCTCAGTTTCAAGGCACTCCCCTTGTCACCTCCGCCAGTATCGGAATCCTCGGCGTCGACATATCGAGTGACGTGCAGTTTCGTGCTCACTTGGAAGAGAAGGCCAAATTGGTTTCTAAAAAGCTTGACATGCTCAGCAGAGCGGGACAGTATTTCTTGCCGGCTCATCGCCTGCAAGTTTACAAGGTACAGGTTCGGCCGCACATGCAATAGTGTTCCCATCTCTGGGCCGGGTCTCCCCAGTGCCAGCTCTTTCGATTTGATCGCATCCAGCGCAGAGCAGTTCGAAACATCGGCGACCGAGCTCTTTCCGATCGGCTTGACTCACTGGCACTGCGAAGAGATGTTGCATCTATTTGCGTATTTTATCTCATCTACCACGGGGAGTGCTCTGAGGAATTATTCGGCCTAATTCCAGCTGCACAGTTTCACCATCGCACGTCGCGACAAAACTCGCAATACCATCCATACCATCTAGATGACTGGCCGTCCACCACTAAGCCATTTAAAAGAAGTTTTCTTTCTCGCACAACTTCCATGTGGAATCAACTACCACAAGAGATTTTTCCGGACCGTTACCACTTAGGGACCTTCAAGAAAAGAGACTATTTATTTTTAAAAGGCCGGCAACGCATTTGCAATCCCCCTGGTATTGCAGCTGTTCATGGGCGGCGTTAATCACGTACAATCAGGTGAGCTGTCTGCTCATTTGCCCCTTTTTCTATTAAAAAAAAACCTATAACGAGAGCCAACCATCACAATGGGTGCTGTAAAGCGCCCGAAACTTGGGAATTAAAAAAAGTTTATATTAAACAAGGCTGTACTGTCTGTGAGATGCGGTTAGCATTAGACCTAGTAGTATAGTTTGTATGATATAATGCCATGTGATAAGCTCTTACTTGTCAGTCGTATTTCACACACAGAGATATTAATATTTTAAAATTAATATTTTATTTAAATTAGCTGCGTCTCTGAGTTGAAACTCTCCTGAAAATCTGGAGCAGAGGCTCAAAAATATTAATCTTTATCTCGTCGTATAAGTACTTTTGGCCACAAAGGTACAATATTTGATATAAAAAGACGACAATCTTCAATATAACAATATGCTATGTAGATATACTTGCAGTTGAGACTGCAATGATGTGACTGTCATTTCGCAAAAGCGGCCTAGGAAAAATGGGACATAAGATATAGAGGCAAGGTGAGTACTTACTACTTAATGACATTTAAAACTTTTTGCTATAGTCATTCCTCTATCTCTCCTTAACATCGTTCAATTAAAAATTACTAATTATTTTTCCTTACGTTAAGGCTTTTATTTCACTTGTTTACTCCTTTCTGCTCTTGTATCTTGTAATTGTATTTATTTATTATATTTTATGTATGTATTTATCGAGTATATAATTATATATATGTCGTATTTTCTAACAACTTCGCACACCGTTACCCTCTCTCACAGTTCGTTATATCCTCTACAACGTGGTTGTCTGGTAAAGATTGCTTCTAAGCGATAAGGCCGTCTATTGTAACTTTAAATAGTTTGCTGATTTTTATTCTCTTATTATTTGGAGTTCAGTAAAGTATTAAATAAAAATTAATTAATTATTTATTAAATATTTCATTAATTGATCTAGTTCACCGAATCACGATCTGTCCTCGTAAATTAAATGTCTGTGTCCTGTTGCTATATCGTTATCGAAAATAAAAAAAAATTATAAAATCTTTTTTTGTAAAAGTAATCATTGCAAAATCCTTAATGCCCATAAAATTACTTCCGTGCGCAACAACAATATTATTTTAAATAGGCTTCAAACAAATTTAATGATAATTGATGTTATTATGTCTAAGTAGATAAAACCTGTAATAATATCCTATATTGTTATAGACAAACTAATAATGTCTAAATTGTATACAAAATAATGTAAAAGAGTCTACAAATAAAAAATGGCAAATTACAATAGTATGTTTTTATGGTACAGTTGTAGTAACTGTGTCGCTCAAAAATTCAATGTTTCGTCGTATGAAATTACCAACATAAATCTTTGTAAAATTCTTAATATTTTTTTATTATTTAGATATTTTTAAGTTAAAATTAAGTTAATTATTAAACGTAAATATTTATTGCATTCACACACTACTGACATACAAACTTCAGTAAACAAAAAGAATAGACAATTTATATGTATGTAACTCCGCCTGTGCTGATCTGATCGACCTAACACATGCATAGAAGGAGCGGCTACACTTATGATGGATAGCATGTATTAAATGAGATCTCGATCGTCATGGCTTTGCGATCACTAACTGTAATGCCCGTGAAAATTATTAAGTCTGCTGGTGCATGACCAAAAAAAAAAGATTCCTGTGGGGTACCTGGGTAATCTTTCGGCGTTCTTTTTCCGCTCAGAGGAATTTCAAACCTCGATAAACTTCAAAACGGTAGTAGATTTGAAAAAAAGACAATTGGCAATCAAAAATTCACCCAGCCCCATAAATACCGAAGATATTATGAGGGCATCCACGACTTTTCCTGCCACCAGAGCGGCGTCACTTAAAATGAGGTGTAATATTTGACAGATTTCATAGTGGAGAAGTTGGTAAGGGCTACTGTTTAGTTAGTTATATTTTGAATTATCATCATCATCATCATCATCATCACAGCCCTTCACAAGTCCACTGCTGAACATAGGCCTCCCCCAAGTAATGCCACAAAGTACGGTCCTGAGCCACCTGCATCCATCGACTTCCTGCATATCTTACCAGGTCGTCACTCCATCTAGTGGGGGGTCGCCCTACACTACGCCTACCGGTACGAGGCTGCCACTCGAGAACCTTTCTTCCCCATCGGTTATCGGTTCTTCGAGCTATATGGCCGGCCCATTGCCACTTCAGCTTACTAATCCGTTGGGCTATGTCGGTCAATCTGGTTTTACTGCGGATATCCTCATTTCTGAGTCTATCACGCAGAGAAACTCCGAGCATAGCCCTCTCCATAGCTCGCTGAGCGACCTTGAGCGTCCTCATACGGCCAGCAGTGAAGGACCACGTCTCTGATCCGTAAGTCATCACTGGCAACACGCACTGGTTGTACAATTTAGTTTTCAGAGTTTGAGGTATACCTTACGAGAAGATGTGTCGTAATTTCCCGAACGCTGCCCAGCCGAGTTGATTCCGTTGATTGAACTCCCGGTCGAAGTTGGAGTTACCTAGTCGGACTATTTGTCCCAGGTAAACGTACTCGTCAACAACTTCGAGCATAGTGCTCCCAACAACTACCGGCATAGGTGTGACATGGACATTAAACATAATCTTTGTTTTGTCCATGTTCATCTTAAGACCTATCCGTTGGGAGGCACTATTGAGGTCATTGAGCATAGTGCTTAAGTCCTCCAGCGATTCTGCCATAAGGACTATATCGTCGGCAAATCGAAGGTGAGTGATGTACTCGCCATTGATGTTAATACCGTATCCTTTCCAGTCCAGTAGCTTGAAAACGTCTTCCAAAGCAGCGGTGAAGAGTTTCGGGGATATAACGTCACCCTGTCTTACACCTCTCTGCAGTTGGATAGGTTTCGAGCTCTGGTTCTGTACTCGGATAGCCATCGTAGCCCTACTGTACAAACACTTCAGCACTTCAATATACCGACAGTCAACTTGGCACCGCTGAAGGGACTGCAGCACCGCCCAAATTTCGACGGAATCAAAGGCTTTCTCATAGTCCACATACGCCAGGCAAAGTGGCAAATTGTACTCTTCAGTCTTCTGTACAATCTGCCGCAGGGTATGTATGTGGTCTATGGTACTGAAGCCTTTTCGGAAACCGGCTTGTTCGGGAGGCTGGAAGTCGTCGAGTCTGCGTGCGAGACGATTCGTAATGACTCTCGAAAACAGCACGTAGACGCGGCTCAGAAGGGAAATCGGTCTGTAGTTCTTCAAGAGAGCGTTGTCGCCTTTCTTGAAGAACAAGACCACCGCACTTCTGCTCCACGCCTCTGGAGTAGTGCCACCATGGAGGACGGAATTGAAGAGCTTCTGAAGGACTTCAAGTACCGGTGTTCCACCCGCTTTCAGAAGCTCCGCTGTAATTCCATCCTCGCCTGGGGCCCTGCCGTTTTTAAGGTGCTGGAGAGCCATTCTAATCTCGCTTAGACTGACGTCCGGGATATCATCGGAATAGTGTCGGATAAGACTTGCTCTTGGATCGTTACTCACACTTGCGTGTGGCTCCAACGATGATGTGTACAGCTGCCCATAGAACCTCTCAATCTCACTCAAAATCTCAGGTGTCCCGGAAACGATGCTGCCACACTCAGTCTTCAGCCTTGACAGTTGGCTCTTTCTGGCAGATAGATCTCTGGCAAAGACTTTGGAGCCCTGGTTCCGCTCGATCGCTTCTTTAATACGAGCAGTATTAAAGTTGCGTAAGTCTCGCCGCATGCATTTGGAGATCTGTCTGTTCAGTTGCCTGTATGCTGTCAAATCTGTTGACGATTGCAGCCTCATCTCCCGTCTAACAGCCATGAGATTAAGAGTGTGATCGGAGAGTTTTTGTGTTCTTCTGCGGCGGGTCTTGCAGAACTTAGCTCCGACCGCATGGACAGTTTCCACGAGCTTGTCATTCATATCGTCCACTGCATTGCAATCCTGTAGGCACTGAAAGCGGTTGTGTAACTCGAGCTGAAAGTTTTCGGGATTTTGGATCAGAGCACGAGGGGGGACGGAGCGTTGACTTCATTAGACGAGACCTCTCCAACTTAACGTTTAGGTTCAGTGTGCCTCTAACCATTCGGTGATCGCTGCCAGTTTTCACCCTTGCGATCACTGAGACATCACTGAACAGTTGGCGTCTGGTCGTCATAATGAAGTCAATCTCATTTTTTGTCGAACCGTCGGGGCTCGACCAGGTCCACTTCCTGTGGGGCCGCTTCTGGAAGAAAGAGTTCATCATAAAGAGTCCCTCTTTCTCCATAAAGTCGGCCAGCTGCTGGCCCCTTCGGTTCCGTTGCCCTACTCCAAATTTCCCTAACTTCAGCTCACCGCTTTCTCTTGTGCCTAGTTTTGCGTTGAAGTCTCCCATCAACACCGTGTAGTGGGTTTTGGAGGAATGTATGGCTTTGGAAATATCCTCATACATTTCCTCCACCTCCTCATCGGAATGTGCCGACGTTGGTGCGTAAACCTGTATGACCTTCAGCGAATACCGTTTGGTGATTCTGAGTATCAGGTACGCGACCCTCGTCGACACACTCTCAATCTGTACAACGTTGTTGACGAGAGACTTGTGGACGATAAATCCGACACCTCCTTGGGACAGATGGTCGCCCTCCCGGTGATAGAACAAGTTGCCGGATTCGAGAATCACCGTGTCCTCCCCCTCTCTTCGGACCTCGGATAATCCTATAATACTCCAGCGCAACTTGTCTATCTCTTCTTCCAGCTCCAGGATCTTCTCGTCAGTCCTCAGTGTGCGTGCGTTAAATGTTGCCAGGTCGAGTCGTCGTAGGTGGCAACCGAACCTCCACCGGAGATTCTTAGCACCCCCTGCCCCGCCATTACCATGGTCGCCACCGTAGCCAGGAATAGCGGGGCCGCCGGGGACTGGGGGCCGTCTATTTGTGTAATTGTTCATGGGGGGTATATTGCCATAGTTGCCACGCTTGGCGAGCGGGTTGGCAACCGCAGTTTTTTTTTTGTCGTACAGTTGCTGTTATCAGGAAGATGCTGCTGCCCATCTCCTGCCTGTCTCCCTCTGTCGCCTCTTACGACACCCACGGGAAGATATGGGGTAGTGGATATTCTTAACCGCCACTACACGGCAAATTTGAATTAATTAGATTAAAAATAAGTAAACCAAACCACAGATATTCATAAAAATAGGAAAATCAAAAAAATTGTTAAAAATGTGCAAACAATTGGAAAACAAACCACTGATAAACTTTTATTAAAAACAAAATTATCAATTAAATGACATTGTGTAACAAAAAACTTCAACTCAATGTCGAATACCGACACCTGGTGAGCGTAAGATTATTTGCACTCATTGGTAGTACTTATTGTTATTGCCATGACTCAATCTGTAATGTCCGTGAAAATTATTAAGTCTGCTGGTGCATGACAAAAAAAAGATTCCTGTGGGGTACCTGGGTAATCTTTCGGCGTTCTTTTTCCGCTCAGAGGAATTTCAAACCTCGAAAAACTTCAAAACGGTAGTAGATTTGAAAAAAAGACAATTGGCAATCAAAAATTCACCCAGCCCCATAAATACCGAAGATATTATGAGGCCATCCACGACTTTTCCTGCCACCAGAGCGGCGTCACTTAAAATGAGGTGTAATATTTGACAGATTTCATAGTGGAGAAGTTGGTAAGGGCTACTGTTTAGTTAGTTATATTTTGAATTAATTAGATTAAAAATAAGTAAACCAAACCACAGATATTCATAAAAATAGGAAAATCAAAAAAATTGTTAAAAATGTGCAAACAATTGAAAAACAAACCACTGATAAACTTTTATTAAAAACAAAATTATCAATTAAATGACATTGTGTAACAAAAAACTTCAACTCAATGTCGAATACCGACACCTGGTGAGCGTAAGATTATTTGCACTCATTGGTAGTACTTATTGTTATTGCCATGACTCAATCTGTAATGTCCGTAAAAATTATTAAGTCTTCTGGTGCATGACAAAAAAAGGATTCCTGTGGCGTATCCGGGGTATCTTTCGCCGTTGTTTTTCCGCTCAGAGGATCTTCAAACCTCGAAAAACTTCAAAACGGTAGTAGATTTGAAAAAAAGACAATTGGCAATCAAAAATTCACCCAGCCCCATAAATACCGAAGATATTATGAGGGCATCCACGACTTTTCCTGCCACCAGAGCGGCGTCACTTAAAATGAGGTGTAATATTTGACAGATTTCATAGTGGAGAAGTTGGTAAGGGCTACTGTTTAGTTAGTTATATTTTGAATTAATTAGATTAAAAATAAGTAAACCAAACCACAGATATTCATAAAAATAGGAAAATCAAAAAAATTGTTAAAAATGTGCAAACAATTGAAAAACAAACCACTGATAAACTTTTATTAAAAACAAAATTATCAATTAAATGACATTGTGTAACAAAAAACTTCAACTCAATGTCGAATACCGACACCTGGTGAGCGTAAGATTATTTGCACTCATTGGTAGTACTTATTGTTATTGCCATGACTCAATCTGTAATGTCCGTGAAAATTATTAAGTCTGCTGGTGCATGACAAAAAAAAAAAGATTCCTGTGGGGTACCTGGGTAATCTTTCGGCGTTCTTTTTTCCGCTCAGAGGAATTTCAAACCTCGAAAAACTTCAAAACGGTAGTAGATTTGAAAAAAAAGACAATTGGCAATCAAAAGAATTCACCCAGCCCCATAAATACCGAAGATATTATGAGGGCATCCACGACTTTTCCTGCCACCAGAGCGGCGTCACTTAAAATGAGGTGTAATATTTGACAGATTTCATAGTGGAGAAGTTGGTAAGGGCTACTGTTTAGTTAGTTATATTTTGAATTAATTAGATTAAAAATAAGTAAACCAAACCACAGATATTCATAAAAATAGGAAAATCAAAAAAAATTGTTAAAAATGTGCAAACAATTGAAAAACAAACCACTGATAAACTTTTATTAAAAACAAAATTATCAATTAAATGACATTGTGTAACAAAAAACTTCAACTCAATGTCGAATACCGACACCTGGTGAGCGTAAGATTATTTGCACTCATTGGTAGTACTTATTGTTATTGCCATGACTCAATCTGTAATGTCCGTGAAAATTATTAAGTCTGCTGGTGCATGACAAAAAAAAAGATTCCTGTGGGGTACCTGGGTAATCTTTCGGCGTTCTTTTTTCCGCTCAGAGGAATTTCAAACCTCGAAAAACTTCAAAACGGTAGTAGATTTGAAAAAAAGACAATTGGCAATCAAAAATTCACCCAGCCCCATAAATACCGAAGATATTATGAGGCCATCCACGACTTTTCCTGCCACCAGAGCGGCGTCACTTAAAATGAGGTGTAATATTTGACAGATTTCATAGTGGAGAAGTTGGTAAGGGCTACTGTTTAGTTAGTTATATTTTGAATTAATTAGATTAAAAATAAGTAAACCAAACCACAGATATTCATAAAAATAGGAAAATCAAAAAAATTGTTAAAAATGTGCAAACAATTGAAAAACAAACCACTGATAAACTTTTATTAAAAACAAAATTATCAATTAAATGACATTGTGTAACAAAAAACTTCAACTCAATGTCGAATACCGACACCTGGTGAGCGTAAGATTATTTGCACTCATTGGTAGTACTTATTGTTATTGCCATGACTCAATCTGTAATGTCCGTGAAAATTATTAAGTCTGCTGGTGCATGACAAAAAAAAAAAGATTCCTGTGGGGTACCTGGGTAATCTTTCGGCGTTCTTTTTCCGCTCAGAGGAATTTCAAACCTCGAAAAACTTCAAAACGGTAGTAGATTTGAAAAAAAGACAATTGGCAATCAAAAATTCACCCAGCCCCAGGGGCTGGGTGAATTTTTGATACCGAAGATATTTATGAATACCGAAGATATTATATATATGAAGTTGGTAAGGGCTACTGTTTAGTTAGTTATATTTTGAATTAATTAGATTAAAAATAAGTAAACCAAACCACAGATATTCATAAAACAATTGAAAAACAAACATTGATGATGATGATTGTAATTGCCATGACTCAATCACAAACGTATTATAATGGAATCGTAATCTATACAAATAAATAAAATTAAAGTGTCTATTTGTAACGTCAAAATAACTGCTTTTTTCTAATTCCACCAATAATGCTTCAAATAATACTCCTTAAGTAATTTTTAAAGACTGTAAAGATTGCGCTTGCTGAATGTTAAGTGGTAATGAATTCTAAAGTCTGGTTGCTTGTCAAATAAATGACTTATCATAAAATGAAGTTACATAAATGAAGTTACTTAAAACAAAGTTCTTTAAGGCTAAGACTTTTGCCATGCCATGTACCGCAAATTGCGGTCATGAAATTCATGTCGATAGTGAATCTTGGAGATTTCAGATTAAAATGTACACAAAAAAAGTATAGAGTAATTTGAGAGCCACTCACTTGGGAGCCACTTGAGTTGTTTTCGAAATTGGGGTATATGATCATATTTGCGTAAACCAAATATGAATCGAATGGATATATTCTGAAGACGCTCAAGCTTGTTTAATTGCTCCACGGTAAAATCCATGGTATATATATATATATATATATATATATATATATATATATATATATATATATTTTTTTTATGAAGGCTTCTGTTCTGCAGTGGACTTCGATAGGCTGTAACGTATAAATGAATGAATGAACATTTTACTGTATAACACTACAAATTAGAAATTTCAAAAATCTGTATTTTGACGTTTTTTCAACTCAACCCGATGGAGTAGGTTATATTATTTTTAAGTGTATGTAGTGTACGTTATATAAGATACAGTTGTTTATATTATTCGTAAACCAATCAGTCCATCCATTTGTTCAGACGGTCAGTTGATCAGGTCATTACTGACGCGCGCAACGCTAGCGCGCGAAAATACATCATCAAACAAATCATAGTAGTCTCCTTTTAAAACATAAGAATGCTATTCTTTATCACCGTTGTTGTGCTGCTGTCCAGTGTTCAAGCCAATCTCTACTCGGATTGCGGTATTTATATTATATGTTTTATGTTATTTTAGCATTGCGGTGTTCTCTTTTTAGGATTCAGTTGTCAATAAATAAAACACAATGATTTTATTACCTTGAAAGGGAACTTGCATCGTTATTCTCTTCTTTGGGGTTATTCAAGGGATCCATAAAATTTTGTTTATCTTATTTATATTAAAATTTGTCTTCAATATTAATAAAATACCTACAAGTGTAATTAAAAAGTAATAATTTCTTTTTAGTTGTGATGAATACATATTATATTACAAGTTTTATTTTTATGTACCTATGTCAATTAAATTTTGTAATATTCGAAATATCAAGCTTCTAGCAAGTGCGACTTAACTACCACCTACAACCTTTATAACACCATTGTCATTTTTAAATATTAAAAAATATTTAAATAATCCGCATAAAAGAAACTTTAATTTACGAGTATCACATATTGCGCTTGGCTCATTTTTATTATCTGTTGTTTGAAACTGTTTATTTATAAACAAATTATTAACGAGCCAGGTAAAAAAGACTAGTTTTTACAATAATGTCGGAGTACAAATACCTAAAAATTAAATTAATATTAAAGTTGATTTCTGATCGTTTTAAGATAATTCTGTTAAAAGTTTTTCAAATAACAATAACAAAAAAATCCTAATAATAATAACATAGTAAAATGAAAATTTATATTTTCTGTTGTTTTACTACTTACTGTACTATTATTATCTTCAATGCATGGTAGAATTCACAGGATGCTTTGGGTGTAATCTCGCAGGACAGGATTATAGTGCCCAAGTGTATGCGCAAGCTCAGATGCACTCTATACCTTCACTCTCATAATCTGATGGGACTGTAAACCGACACGACCGGAGAGAGATCAGGCACGGGGGTGAGACACCGCCAATTTCCTGACTCCGGGCAACTACTGAGAATTTCTTGACGGAAAAACTCAATAATTTTTATTTGACCTGACCAGGTCAAAAAAAATTATTATATATGTAAATAGAGATAAATAAATATTTAAAATACTAACTTTAAAAGACGTAGTAACATCCGTAAACGAATGTCAATAGATTTAAAAGTTTGTGTTGACCATTTTTTTAACATTTTCCACATTCTCAGTCTCTTTCAGCAAAATAAATACGAATTTTATTGCGTTTAATTAAACTTTCCCGACATTTCAAGTTTTTGTTTTTAGCGGTTGCGATTATATTTGATATTAAATACTATCAGATCACAAGAACTACATATTTTGACGTTATAGACTCGAGTCTGATTTGGATATTTATTTATTTACCTTTCAAAAAGGAGGTGCTCAATTCAACTGTAGTTTTTATGTACTCGTATGTTACTTCAGAACTTTTTTCTAGTTAAACTTGATTGATTGATTCATTTCTTATTTGAAAGCTGATGCTTTTCATGTGCTCCCACATAAATTTGATCTGATCGAGATCTGGTCAGTAGTTTTTGAGTTATCCTACATCCATACATCGATGATGTACTCAATTTATTTATATTGAAGTCTGTTGTACTAAATTTTTAACTTTACCACTTGTTACTGTGTGCTCGTTGATAACGGATAATGGTGACACATTATCCTATAAAAATATACTACTCTAATATGCCAAAATAATTCTCTAATTAGATGTGTATTCATCCCTGAAGATCAATAAGGTACAGGTAGCTCGTTACCAGTAAAAAGGGTAACGGGTTCTGTACACTCACCCTACGAAACACAGCAGCATTATAATGCTATGCTATGCAGATAAGCAAAAGCGTGGTTCTACAACTGTCTAGATCGTTTCGCACATCATTGAGAATGGATAAAGGTGTGTACAGACCACATTATCAGCTTACCATCGAATAAAACACAACACTTATCTGTTTTAGTTACGAATAATATAATCGTAGTAAAGATTGTTATACAAAAGAATTCTTAAAAGTAAACAAAAACCAATATTCAATATATTTTAACATATTTCTTATATTTCCTCTAACCATATTGTGTAAGAAATATTATATCATTCGGTCAGAATTCAATATTTATTAGTCAAATTTATGTTTAGTGTTTAATATACAATTTACGATTTACCATCGATATATTCAATTTAGGCAAGCGTGGATTAAGTTTTAACATTCACCGACAGGTGTGACTGTTCACCATTTACTGGTCATTTTCAACCGACTTCAAAAAAGTAAGAGGTTCGCAATTCAACTATATTTTTATGTGTTTGTTACCTCGGAACTGTTGTCGAGGTGAACCGATTTTGATGATTCTTTCTTATTTAAAAGCTGGTGCTTCACATGTGCTATTCTAGAAATTTGATAAAGATCTGACCAGTAGTTTTTGAGTTATCTTTAATAATGCGTATTAAATTGACTTCGACTACATTGATGATGTTCAATTTTTATTTATATTGACGTCGGTTGTACAAAATTTTTAATTTTACCACCATGTAACAAATGTAACATTCACCGACAGTAGTGAATCGTGCGTGTCCGAATCTTTATATTGATACCAATGGTCGAAAGAAACTCCGCATGTATCCTCTTTTTGTGACCATTGACATTGTAAAATTTATTTATTTTTAAAAGTCCCGCTGGGTTTCTTGCCCGTTCTTCCCAAGACAGAGGTTTTTTTCGAACCAGTGGTAAAGTAAAAAATTGACTTTCAATAGGAATTACTTGTAATCTATATTAATAAAAAATTATTCTATTCTATTTGTCATTTTTTTAAAAACTTTCAAATAATAAATAGATATTCTTAATCAAAATGAAAACGAATATCAAATAAAACACAGCACTTATTTGTTTTGACCCCTAGGTAACCAAAGCATGATCTATGATAAAATTACGCAATAAAACGAAAAAACAAACATACAAAATTATAGGTAGGTATTAAATGTGTTGCAAACTCAGACCAGTCACAGTCACAGGTATGTATGTGGCAGCCATTCATCAACGACTAACGACTAACCACTAATAATTATTTATGCTACCTACATTCTTTTAACAATTATAGTGCCTGTAATGGACTGTTATAATGATAATGATGTTATGAAGATTCTGAACTAAGTTTACTTACAAGTAATTCAAATATCTATATTTATGTTATATCTTATCTCTTTATATTGAATTTAATTATTAATAATAATATTGGGCCGTCACAGTAGGTATTAAATGTGTTGCAAACCCAGACCAGTCACAGTCACAGGTATGTATGTGGCAGCCATTCATCAACGACTAACGACTAACCACTAATAATTATTTATGCTACCTACATTCTTTTAACAATTATAGTGCCTGTAATGGACTGTGATAATGATAATGATGTTATGAAGATTCTGAACTAAGTTTACTTACAAGTAATTCAAATATCTATATTTATGTTATATCTCAAATAATGTTAGTAATAAACAGTTAAATTGTAATTAACAGCACATAAAATTACAAAAATAACCATTACTTCAATGATTGTTATCTTCTTGTAATTTATTGAAGTAAAAAATGTTATAAAAATTGTAATAATTTTTGAGAATAATAGACGAACAAAGAATATGTATAATCATTGTAGGTAGGTATTATAGATGAAATCACGCTTCGGGCGCTCATTTTTTGTTCATTTTTTTGCTACGTTAAAAAGATAAAGACATGATAATCATTTAATAAGCGTTGACTGACACTTTTTGTCATAAAAGGTGTTTTAAAATTTATTTTAAACATATTCGGTATTAAATAATGTGTTAGCCTCGAAGTAAAATAAAGTTACAGCCTATATACGTCCCACTGCTGGGCACAGGCAGCCACCCCATTTCTGAGAGGGTTGTAGGGCAAGGAATAGTCCGCCGCGCTGTCCCAATGCGTGTTGGCGAACTTCACATGTCTTCGAAATATTTAGCCTCGAAGTAGCCAAGCAAAAATGAACATACTGGCAAAAAACTTAAATAAAATTTTGTGCATTAGAGCAAATAAGAAGTAGATACCACACAGTTCATGGGTAGGTACTAAGTTTTTTGTTTATTGTACACACTATCACTAACAATTAACTAGGTATTTATTTAACAAATTAAATAGGTATATTTTCTTTTCTATTTCAATTAATTATAGATAAATGTATTAATGAAGACATATATATATATATATATATATATATATATATATATATATATATTGATAGATAATATTTCTTTACTCTGTTCCGAAATATATCAAGAGAGGAACTAGTACGTATGTCATGTTTCATTCCATAGTTAGCTTGACTGCCCTTACAGTAAAGGATCCACCACATCGACTTGACAAATGAAAAGGGTTTACTCAAAACGCTTGCGGTGATATGGAGGTGCAAGAGGATTAAAGAGTAAAGAAATTATATCTCATGTAAGTCTCGACGTCTACGGATAGGAAGCCATTTTAATTGGGCCCTGTACTCTGAAACATGATCAAACTTACGAAGACCGAAAACAAAACGTATACACAAATTTTGAAGGTGTTCCAGTTTGTTCAATAGTGCCTCCGAAACATCCGGAAATGTAACATCAGCGTAGTCAATGAGAGGAAGAAGAAGTGCTTGAGCTAAGACTATCTTGGTTTTTAACGGTAAAAACATCTGGAGGCGCTTTAGACATTGAAAAAAGTAGTTCACCTTCCTGCTAATCATATTCATGTGTGCAACCCAAGACAAATTAATACTACTACTAAATTAATAACTAACTTCTTGGCAGTCTCTGTGAATGGAATCTGATTATTATCGTAAGTTACAGCTACGGTCTAACAGGTTAAGCATATGTGAGCTGACGATAATAATAATTTGGGGTTTAACAGGGTTAACAAGGAGACCAAAGGATTTTGCTCAACAGCTTATGCTACTTAAGTCAGCATTCAGCTTATAAATATAAACATTTCTTAATTGAAATATTAATGTCTATTAAATTAATTCTACAGTGTGGCGCAATTGCACGTGCATATTTAAAAAATAGATTACAATAAAATACAAAAGGTACGGTTAAAATGAAACTAATGAATTTTAAAGTAAAAACTGAAGTTTTTTTTAAAATAACATCATCTAAATGATGATCCTCTCTACGACGGCACTCCTCTAACCGCGAACGGAAATTATTAAAAACTTTCTTCAGTAATGCTGATGAAATTGCTGCCATTTCACCACGGATATTCTGCTTGAGCTGATCGATGTTTCTCGGATTATTACTGTAGACTTTTTGTTTGAAGTATCCCCACAAAAAAGTCAGGAGGCGTCAAACCTGGACTACGTGGGGGCCATGGGATATCACCTTTTTTCGAAATCAGTCTGCCTGGGAACAATTGTTTCAAAACCACCATGGAGTCATTTGAAGTGTGACTGGTAGCTCCGTTTTGTTGAAACCAAAACCTAGAATTCACTGTTCTTGAAGTTTCAAGTTCTGGAGCCAAAAAACCTTCCAACATCGTAACATATCGTTCGGTATTAACAGTTATGTTTCGCCCCCGCGCATTTTCAAAGAAAAAAGGACCAATTATTTCTCTGCCCGAGATTGCTGCCCATACTGTCACTTTAGGACTATGCAGTGGTTTCTGGTGTTTGAGTTTGGGATTCTCACTGTTCCAGTAACGACAATTTTGACACGAACCTATTGATATGGAAATGGGCCTCATCAGAGAAAAGGATATTGTCAAAATTAATAAAATCGATTAAGCATTTCATTAGCAAATGCGAGCCTTTCTCTGAAAACACATTCATTCAATTCTTGTGTTAATTGCAGCTTGTATGGATGCAGTTTAAGATCCAAGTTTAAAATTCGTTGTAAACTTCGTCACGATAAGTTTAAGACAGACGATCTCTTGCGAGTAGACAATCGTGGATCTTCTCGTACAGATTGCATAACTCTCTCAATATTGTCTTCGGTCCTAGATATTCTAGGACGACCTTTTGCTTGTGGTTTAAACGTTAAACCAGTCTCTTCAAAACGCTTTACTCATATTTTAATTCAATTAGTACTCGGAGCTTCACTAATTCGCCATGTATGAACGACAGTTCTCGTAAAATGCACGCACGCAAAACGCTAACTCCAAAACACAACACACACACAAAACGCAAAAGACCAAAACTCCTTGAGCGCGTCTAACCAACGGTCATATACTCCCCCGATCGCGCGCTTTCTACTTACTACTAACAAAATCGTTCTACCATTCCATCAGATTGCAGGTGGTAAAAATTTGCTCTTGTTTTATAAGTATCCATAACTCGGCAAGTTTCCTGGAATACTTGAAATTCAAAATTCCTTCCTTGATCGTTGTGTATCTCTAAAGGTACTCCAAAACGACAGAAGACTTCATGAACTAGTTTATCTGCAACTGTTGAAGCTTCTTGATTTGGAATGACGAAGACTTCTGTCCACTTAGTGAAGTAATCCATCACAACCATGAAATACTTGTTACCACTTTCACTTTCCGGAAACGGCCTCACCACGTCAATGGTTATTTTCTCCCATGGTGCACCAACATTGTATAACTTCAATACACCTCTAATACGAGTCTGAGGTCCCTTTACAGCCGCACAACTTGTACATTTGTGACACCAGTCCTCAACATCGTTTTGACAGTGGACCCAGTAAAACCGTTCTCGGATCTTCAGTAGAGTTCGTTTAACTCCCAGATGCCAAGTCTTATTCACTTGCGTCTGTGTCAACTATCGATTCCTTGCCCGCATTAGGACACCCCAAAATAGATGTTCTGCAAAGACGGTCCTTGAGCTTCTGGAATGCAATATCGCAACTTTCATCCCAGCAGAAATGTTGCTTCTCGTCATTTAGCTTGTGCAGAGTTTTGGCTATGTCTGCAAAGTTTTTACAGAAATCGCGCATAATGGGAGCACAAACCTAATAATGTTCTAATCTGCTTTTTGTCTTTTTGGAACCGGTTAATCGTGCGGATATCTTTTTACGACACTACATACCCCAAAAAACTAACTTGCCGTTTGAATAGTGAACAATTATTTGAACTCAACTTGAGGTTGGTACTTTGGATCTTCATGAGCACGCGTTTCAGATTTTGAAAGTGTTCCTCAAATGTACGGCTTACGATGATGATATCATCCAAGTAGACCAGACAGCTCAATTAGCCCGGTAAGTACAAGTTCCATTAACGCTTAAAACGTTGCCGGAGCATTGCATAATCCAAACGGCATAAATTTAAATTGCAACAGACTTTTTCCCGTTGAGAATGCAGTTTCCTCCTTGTCCTTAGGGTGAATTTCAACTTGCCAGTAGCTACTTTTCAGGTCCAGTGCGCTAAACTTCTTTACTCCTGTAAGCATGTCCAGCATGTCATCAATTCTTGGCAAGGGATAGCTGTCCTCCTTCGTAACGTCATTCAGATGGCGGTAGTCAACACAAACCGCATGCTGTTATCCTTCTTCCTTACCAGCACCACAGGTGGACACCATGGACTAGATGGAGGTTCAATAACACCATCCTTCACCATTCACTCATTCATGGTTTCCACTTCCTTTTCATGTGCTACCGGCAATATTCTTGGCCACTAATGGATAGGCAATGCTTCTCCTGTGTTTATTTTGTTTTGAACTAGGCCAGTCTTTCCTATGTCAGCATCGTTTGACGAGAAAACATCGGCGTACATGAGTAACAACTTTTTCGCCTTGACCATTTCATTCCAGGAAGAGAAACGCTGAAATAATACTAGTTTTTACGGAATTTTTCGCGTATATTTTAACTTTTTAAATACCCGACGTTTCGAACGCTTTACAGCACTCATGATCACGGGCAGGACTGAGATGTTCAACGTCCGTATGTCATAGTTAACCGCGGTTACCATAGATTAAAATTTAACTTTTGTTCCGATCTATGCAGTATGAACTTATGGTATCTTGAAGTCTTGCAGTTGTATGCTTTGGTTGGGATTTAATTTTATTTATTATAGGATCCCAAGCAGATGGTAGCACCCAGCCATCTTCTCTATTGAAATTAGGATGTTTTTTGAATTCAATAGCCTCGCGAATCATCCTTGGAAGGAATCGGTGTTCTTTAGCGAGGATCTGCGGTCTATCAAATCTGATGTAGTGACGGGGGCGATCCTGTACGTGTTCACAGACTGCAGCCTTCCCGGAGCGTCGATTCTTCACATCAGCTATATGTTCTTTAATGCGGGTTTTTATTGATCTTTTAGTTTGTCCTATGTAGGAGAGACCACATTCACAATCAAGCTTGTACACTCCTGCATCTTGCAGAGGGACTTTACACTTGACCGATGGTAAAAACTGACCAATCTTCTTCAGCGGCTTGACGTATGCGGCGGTATGTTTTGATGGAAGCGCGCTTCAAGATGTAGCCAATCTTGTCAGTAACTCCTCTAACATATGGCAGTACAGCAGGTACACGCTCGACTGTGGCCGGCTTCACTCGTTCTCTGTGACGTAGGCGCGGGACTCGAAGCTTGTTGTCATGCAAAACTTGCTTGACATGGTGGAGCTCTGCAGCCAGGTGTTTACTGTCACAGATCCCTCGTGCTCTCTGAAACAAAGATTTACCCACGGTAGCTAACTGTGAAGTATGGTGGTGAGAATCACCGTTTAAATATCTATCTGTATGGGTCTTTTTTTCTATACACAGTATGGCTCAAGGTGTTATCAGGATTCCGAATTACTAACACATCTAGAAAAGCTAAGGAATTGTTTGCCTCTAACTCCATTGTGAACTGAATTTTAGAATTTATAGAGTTAGGTAGGTTTACTTTATCTAAAGGTAGAAGTGTGAAAGTGTCGTCTACGTACCGCTTGTAGAACCTTGGATTTATGGGAGAGCTAAGCAGGGCTTTCTCCTCAAAGTCTTCCATAAATATGTCGGCGACAATGGGAGATACAGGTGAGCCCATCGCCACACCATCTACTTGCTTGTAGAACTCCTCCTTCCACAATAGGTAGCCAGATGTAAGGCAGTGTCTGAGTAATACTGCATATTCTACGGGCATGTTGTTTTCTTCCAGCCTTCTAGTTACAATTGAGATGCAGTCTTCAACAGGTAAGCATGTAAACAATGACTGCACATCAAAACTGACCATAGTTTCATTGTCTGCCAGATGTAGGTCTTTAATCTCGCTGACAAAATGGTAGGAATCCTTTATGTGTGCTCTTGTATGTCCCCTGAGTGGTTAGAGTATTTTCGCTAAGTGTTGAGCCAATCTATAAGTTGCTGAATCGATTTGGCTCACTATGGGACGTAATGGAGCATTGGGGGTATTTTTGGTAACCCATACAATTTTGGTGATTTGGCGCACGTAGATATTATCCATTTTACGTCTAGATTTAATTTTTCGGAGTGTTTCTTTATGAGGTCACTAGTTGTTTTTAGTGTGCTATTTGTTGGGTCGTTTTTAACCTTTTTTATAAGTACTTACATCCGACAAAAGTTCTTGTATTTTAGAATTATAATCTGACGTATCCATGACTACCGTGGCGTTTCCCTTATCTGCGCGAAGACTTCAAGATACCATAAGTTCATACTGCATAGATCGGAACAAAAGTTAAATTTTAATCTATGGTAACCGCGGTTAACTATGACATATGGACGTTGAACATCTCAGTCCTGCCCGTGACCATGAGTGCTGTAAAGCGTTCGAAACGTCGGGTATTTAAAAAGTTAAAATATACGCGATAAATTCCGTAAAAACTAGTATTATTTCAATGTGTAGTGTTCGCGTAAATATAAGAAATCATTATGTAAACCAGTACGGACTGGTAATTGCAAATAAAATACGCCGATTAGAAGATCTAAAGACCAAGCGCGCAAGATATCTAACAGCCTTAAATTTCTTGAAGAGATGCCGTGACCATAATCTCATTCCTACGTGTGTTAAAATATCAACCAAAAAGGACATTCGAGGAAGCGCTAAGATCTTAAATCAGGCGAGTAAAAAGTTGTTACGAACGGTAATCCAACAAAAACGCTCCGATCTATATGACATAAACAAATCCATAGACACATCATCCAGTGAATTGAAGAAAGTTTTAACGACGTTTGACTATAATTTTTGCATGGAAACATTAAATAAACGCGAAATTAATAAATATAATGAATGCAAAAACAAACATATAGAAAAATATCAAAAATTAACGAACAAGTCAAATGTCAAACATCTGAATCAATGCCAGAACCGAAAGCAACCATTGACAAACACAGATCATAGATTAATCGCGCTCTATAATCTGTCAAAACAAACACTGGATGATGCAACAATTAGGGTTTTATCCAAAGGCCTCAACTTTGCAATTACACCCCGCAAATTACCGTACGAAGAAATTATCTGTAGTGTCGAGGACTGTTTATTTAAAAACAATATGCGGAAAGAAGATTTGGAGGCGATACGTCAAGACATCTCGTCTATGTTACGTCGATGTTCAGTGCCTAAACCGAATCTTCCCAAAGACGAATTTATAGCGTTAAAGAACCTACGCAATAAACACGAACTTACGATTCTCCGCGCAGATAAGGGAAACGCCACGGTAGTCATGGATACGTCAGATTATAATTCTAAAATACAAGAACTTTTGTCGGATGTAAGTACTTATAAAAAGGTTAAAAACGACCCAACAAATAGCACACTAAAAACAACTAGTGACCTCATAAAGAAACACTCCGAAAAATTAAATCTAGACGTAAAATGGATAATACCTACGTGCGCCAAATCACCAAAATTGTATGGGTTACCAAAAATACACAAGCCCAATGCTCCATTACGTCCCATAGTGAGCCAAATCGATTCACCAACTTACAGATTGGCTCAACACTTAGCGAAAATACTCTAACCACTCAGGGGACATACAAGAGCACACATAAAGGATTCCTACCATTTTGTCAGCGAGATTAAAGACCTACATCTGGCAGACAATGAAACTATGGTCAGTTTTGATGTGCAGTCATTGTTTACATGCTTACCTGTTGAAGACTGCATCTCAATTGTAACTAGAAGGCTGGAAGAAAACAACATGCCCGTAGAATATGCAGTATTACTCAGACACTGCCTTACATCTGGCTACCTATTGTGGAAGGAGGAGTTCTACAAGCAAGTAGATGGTGTGGCGATGGGCTCACCTGTATCTCCCATTGTCGCCGACATATTTATGGAAGACTTTGAGGAGAAAGCCCTGCTTAGCTCTCCCATAAATCCAAGGTTCTACAAGCGGTACGTAGACGACACTTTCACACTTCTACCTTTAGATAAAGTAACTGCATTTTTAGACCATCTTAACTCTATAAATTCTAAAATTCAGTTCACAATGGAGTTAGAGGCAAACAATTCCTTAGCTTTTCTAGATGTGTTAGTAATTCGGAATCCTGATAACACCTTGAGCCATACTGTGTATAGAAAAAAGACCCATACAGATAGATATTTAAACGGTGATTCTCACCACCATCCTTCACAGTTAGCTACCGTGGGTAAATCTTTGTTTCAGAGAGCACGAGGGATCTGTGACAGTAAACACCTGGCTGCAGAGCTCCACCATGTCAAGCAAGTTTTGCATGACAACAAGCTTCGAGTCCCGCGCCTACGTCACAGAGAACGAGTGAAGCCGGCCACAGTCGAGCGTGTACCTGCTGTACTGCCATATGTTAGAGGAGTTACTGACAAGATTGGCTACATCTTGAAGCGCGCTTCCATCAAAACATACCGCCGCATACGTCAAGCCGCTGAAGAAGATTGGTCAGTTTTTACCATCGGTCAAGTGTAAAGTCCCTCTGCAAGATGCAGGAGTGTACAAGCTTGATTGTGAATGTGGTCTCTCCTACATAGGACAAACTAAAAGATCAATAAAAACCCGCATTAAAGAACATATAGCTGATGTGAAGAATCGACGCTCCGGGAAGGCTGCAGTCTGTGAACACGTACAGGATCGCCCCCGTCACTACATCAGATTTGATAGACCGCAGATCCTCGCTAAAGAACACCGATTCCTTCCAAGGATGATTCGCGAGGCTATTGAATTCAAAAAACATCCTAATTTCAATAGAGAAGATGGCTGGGTGCTACCATCTGCTTGGGATCCTATAATAAATAAAATTAAATCCCAACCAAAGCATACAACTGCAAGACTTCAAGATACCATAAGTTCATACTGCATAGATCGGAACAAAAGTTAAATTTTAATCTATGGTAACCGCGGTTAACTATGACATACGGACGTTGAACATCTCAGTCCTGCCCGTGACCATGAGTGCTGTAAAGCGTTCGAAACGTCGGGTATTTAAAAAGTTAAAATATACGCGATAAATTCCGTAAAAACTAGTATTATTTCAATGTGTAGTGTTCGCGTAAATATAAGAAATCATTAAGAGAAACGCTGTGAAAATCTTCTAAAAGTGTGGTCACTCTCTTTTTTGCATACATTCCGGGGGTCCCAGTCCATAGATATTGGTACCGACGCAATCAATCCACTTCCTCACAAGTACCAACCAGTGTGCCTTTTTCTATAATCTGTTCCTGATCACAAAGTTTCAGCACACGTACTCTTTTGATGTCAGTGGTGCTGATCAAGGTCTGACCACTTTCGATGGAAGGTCATTGTCTACCCTTTCCACGGGTACACAACGATGAGCTTGCCTAGGTTTCCGAGGAAGACTAGCCGACAAAATCCTTTTCGATCTTGGCGAAAGAACAATTTTCTTGAGGTTGTACACATTCCCTGGTAACGCTCGTTCCACGAAATGTTCCTCTTGTCCACATTTCAAAATACCTTGATTCACGTCTATCTCATAACAATTCTTTCTCTAAAGTCTACACCTAGGTTGCAGTCATCCATTCTATCAGTCACGATGACATTATGCAGTAGATCATGTTCCCTAGCTTCAACTCCATTTCCTTCTCTCCATAGATGGGTATGCGCTGACCGGTGGCTGTCACCAAACAAATGTATTCTCGATTGTATGCGAAGTCCTCAAAAAACTGACTTATAAGTTGGGAACTGACAACTGTGCGAAAGGCTTCAGTGTCTATCGTCAGTTATGGCATTCCTTTGACCTCAGAATTTATAAAATTTATAAAATTAAAACTGAACCCAAGCATACCACTGCAAGACTTCAAGACAAGGTGAATTCATTCTCCGACCATAAATAATAATTAAAAATCTAACGGTACTCCGGATTAACACTGACATCGGGACCTCAGTCACCTCAGTCCCCTGTGACCATGGGTGGTGGAAAGCATCCGAAATGTGGGGAATTAAAACCCATATAAATTAAAGGCGATAAAATCCGTAAAACTAGTTTTAATCAATGTGTAGTGTTCGCGTAAATATAAGAAACCATAATATTACTTTCTTTTTCAGGTTCAAAATTAGCAACCCTCGAAAAAGTGCAGTTGAGCGGATGTGCAGAGACAGCCAAAGAATGCGTGTTCAAAAGAAACAGTAACTTCACATTAAGCCTCGACTTCACGCCTTGTTAGTAACAACTTATGTAGTAGTGATTCAGCAGTTTCATAGTAAAAGTAATTCTTACTTGCAGTGGCTTAGAATCAGCCATTTGACTGCTGTAATAAACCACTCCTAACACGTATTTTAAGTTTACTTAGTTAAAGGGATATTTTTCTTCTTCTCTCTTACGTGATTGATTGATTATGTTTTACATGGAAGAGCCATGATGCTGCTATATTATAGTTGTAGCACGAATAAGTCGGCTCGATCGGAAAGAACCACGTTCTTACAGAATACTACCTTTTATCTATAGCTAGTATTTACAGAATAAATATCACTTTTTTATTTTAAATATAATTTAATTATAATTTTTTACATCGTAAAATAAAGCGTGTTAATTTTACTAGAATAACTTACTAAACTGATAACAACTTAACTATTCCAGCAAAGGACGTGAAAGTCATAGAAGCAGAACTACACGGTGTGATCATGAACATGGTAGCGCCGTTCCCGCTACCACAACCCGACGGCTGTAAAAATAACGGACTGACGTGCCCTTTGAAGGTTTGTTTGTTTTACAAAAAATATATTAATTATATGCAGGGGCGGAGCCATACCTCGATTTCTTGTGGGTAAGACGACTTTTGGTCAAGGCAAGGTTCCTGGCGACGACTAAAGATTTTTAATACAATACAATACAATACAATATTCAATACTTTATTGAACACTAAGAAAACAACATAACAAGAAACAAACAAAGAGAGAAACAAAAAGCGGTCTTATTGCTATGCAACAATTTCTTCCAGACAATCTAAATAGGAAATAAGAATAAGTGAAAAGTTAAGTAATGGGTAGGGAGCACTATAAATAATATTATAATATATGAATACAAAAGTAAATTAATAAACATGCCGGAATTTACTTAATTGACAGACTAGTGATTATAAAACGATAGGAATAGATACAAGGAGGAAGGATGATTTAAAAGAAAAGATAATATTTTTAACTTGGTTTTTAAAGGAGTCTACTGTTTAAGGAATTCCGAAGCTTCACTCCAAGAACTGAAAAAGATTTACTGTAAAATGTATAAGAGTGCAAGAGACATAGAAGGGAAAGGTTTTCTAAGGATCGAAGGGAAAGTTTATGAGAGGAGCTGAGAAATTGGAAACGTTTTTTAAGGTAGGGAGCACATGATATATTAAATAAAACGCTGTAGAGAGCGGAAAGGATGTGAGTATCCCTACGAAGACGGATTAGAAGCCACTTGAGCTTAGTGCAGTATTCTGATACATGGTCATATTTACGAAGTCCAGATATGAACCTTATACTTAGATTTTGGAGTCGCTCAAATTTGTTAAGTTGCTCTTCGGTAATGTCTAGATAGCTTATGTCAGCATAATCGAGGATGAGGAGCAGTAAAGATTGGGTAAGCATAATTTTGGTGGAGATGGTTAAGAAGTAATTCATTCTTCGAAGTGAACTATAAGCTGCAAACATTTCACGAGACACTGCGTTGATTTGAGGAGACCAAGAAAGGCTAGAATCTATAAAATAACCTGTTTATTCCAAATGAAAATGGGATATTTTTTTAATTAAAGGAAACTGAGCATAATTATCCGTCAGGGATGCAGACTTTTGAAAAGAAACTGAGCTAAATTGATTTGTCAGAGATGCAGTTTTCTGAATTGAAAGGAAACTGAGCCAAATAAAAGATCCGTCAGAGATGCAGCCTTTTGAGTTGAAAGGAAACTGAGCTTAGCGTTGCGTTGAGTTATTTTTTGATGCTATTACTGACAGCCTTAGCAACTTTTCGCACGATTATGGTCTGATTTTGAGAGATTTTAATATTAATTTAATTGACACAGAAGATGTGAAGACCAAGCGTTTTATGGAATTTATAAATTATTTTAACATTAAACAATGAATAGATAAGCCAACACATTTTATCGAAACTAGTCAAACTCTAATTGATGTTATCTGTACTGATGCGCCAACACAAAACGTCATAATTGATCATATAGCTGACTTAGATAATCATGCCTTTCTTACATGCGAATTACATTTTAAAATAGACAAAATACTACCTCGGACGTTAGTATATCGACCCCTAAATGATATCCTACTTGATTATTTTGAACGAGACCTTCAGATAATCCCATGGGATGTGATCAGTTGTACCGATAATGTCAATGAAATGGTACACTTATTTAATCGCTATATCCTAAATTTATTTGACTTGCATTCACCTATCAAAATAGTTATACTCAAGGATCGCCCTTGGCCCTGGATAACCAAAACCATAAAATTAATGATGAGTTTACGCGATGAAGCACGCAACAAATATCGATGTTCACAGTCGCCCAGTCATAAAAATTATTATAAACAATTAAAACATCAAGTAAATGTCGCACTATACCACGAGAAAAAAGCATATTACAAAGTGTTCATTAATAATAATATCAGCAATCCAAAGAAGCTATGGTCAAATCTGAAGGCGTACTCGTTACCACCGAAAAACGAATACGGCCTACCACATTTATTGGATTCTGATACTATTAATTCACATTTTTCAAATATACCAGGTTCCTATAACGTAACTACGTCAGATCTTACATATTTTGAATTTAATAGATTTACATCTAAAACTTTTTTGTTGAAACCGGTATCTCAAGATATTACTTTGAATATAATTAAAAAACTAAAATCTAATTCACGGGGAGTTGATGGTATTAACCTAGATATGTTATTAATGACCCTCCCACAAAGTCTTGAAACTATTACCGCTTTGATTGACCTACCGATAACTACAAGTACATTCCCTGACATCTGGAAACTAGCCTTAATACGTCCTCTTCCAAAAAATGCCAATCCTGCTACCGTGACAGACTTACGGCCCATAAGTTTGCTACCCTGTATATCTAAGATATTATAAAAAGTTGTTTATCAACAATTAATTTCATATCTAGAAAATAATGCTATACTGCCTGATCTTCAATCGGGTTTCAGAAAGGGACGAAGTTCTCCTACTGCCCTATCTGACGTAGTAGGTAATATATTGGAGGCCCAAGATACAGGTCAGGGGACTATACTCGTCCTATTAGATTATTCTAGGGCTTTTGATATCATAAATACGTCTTTACTTTTGTCCAAAATGTCGTTTTACGGATTTGACCCCAGGACTATAAAATGGTTTCACAGTTACCTTAGTGGACGTTCACAGTAAATTACAATTCAATTAAATGGTCAAAACTGTGTATCTTCTCCGCAGCGGATCACGCGTGGTGTTCCTCAAGGATCGATTTTGGGTCCCGTACTTTTCGCGTTATATATATCAGACATTAGTAACTGTTTCCAATATTATAAATATCACTTATTTGCAGATGACACACAGATTTATAAGCCTTTTAAGCCTAGTCATACTACAGAAGCTATTAATGAACTCAACGAGGATTTGGATAAAGTAGTAAGGTGGTCAGAAAGAAACTGTTTAGTGTTGAATTCATCAAAGACAAAGTTTTTAATTTGCGGAACGAAACAACAGATTCAAAAAATAAATAAATTTGTCCCAACACTGTATATAAAAGGCACGGTATTAGAAAGAGTCGATATAGCATGTAATTTAGGAATCATAATTAGCCCCGATCTCAGATTTTAAGATTATATCAATAACATTGTTAAGAACTGTTTTTATAGGTTAAAAATCCTGTACAGAATGCGTGAACACTTAAGTATAGAATTACGAAACGGACACCCTAGTACTATCAAAATTTTATTATGCTGATACGGTTTATGGGCCTTGTTTACTGTCACGTACCGCACACCTTATTCAACGGGTCCAAAATGCTTGTGCGAGGTTTTGCTTCGATAAACCGCCAAGAGGTCACGTAAGCCCATTTCTTGACGACAATAATATCCTTAAAATGGCTGCCAGACGCAAACTTCACTTATCTTGTGCACTTTTTGGCGTCATAAAGACAAAAAACCCAAAGTATCTTTTTAGTAAGTTAGACTGGTCTCACGAGCATAGCAAGTATCTCACCCGCGCTTCATCCTATAATAGGCTCAGTATTCCGCGACATTCTTCTTCAGCCTTTTGAGGTTGTTATAAGTATGCAGCCTCCCATTACTGGAATAATTTACCTCCTCCACTGCATGACCTAAACACATTAGCCACGTTTAGAAAGCACTTAAAATATCTCCTAATAAACGAACAGAAGGACATAGTTAATAAATAGGAGTATTGTTAAAGAGGTTAGACGTTAGCTACTGATATTCCGTTTACATATTATTTATTATGCTATTACATATTATTATTTATTACAAAAAGCCTATTAAACATACATATCTATGTATGTGTATGTATGTATGTATGTGTACGTATATAGATATATATGATTATAATTTTATAATATACACTGTTAAATTAAATGATTACACTTACTAATGTTCCCGTCACGTCGCACGTAGCGTTCAGCAACTTACGCTCAGCACAACTATACAATACGTATTTTCCATTTTGTTATTAACATTCATCAGTTGTTATTATCATATGTCAACACTTACGGCACGGTCTCCGTAGGACCGTATGGGGCCGACTGAAAATCAGCGTCGCTATCCCGCGGCTTATGCTGAGGCGGTCCCTTCCGCCACTTCATCTGTTTCGATTATTAAGTCATGAATTGTTGTTATATCCTCTATTTTTTTTTTGTTTATTAATTTTCTTGTGTTTCTATTTCTTTTATTTTATTCTTATTCGTCTTAATTTTGTTTATTAATTTGTGATTGTAATCTGAAGTGTCGGAATAAATGTCTTAAGTCTTTATGTCTTAATAGGTCCGTCAGAGGTGCAGCATTTGGAATTAAAAAGAAACTGAGCTAAATAGGAAATTTTGAATTGAAAGGGAAGATCTGTGGGAATTCTGATTAATTGATTGTGGGAATTTCGGAAAAAAAAACTAACTGAACACTATTTTAAAACGCTACTGTACACAATGTTATATGTTTTTCCATTCGGGGAAAGAATGTGGAGATTCTGGGCATTTGACACACGCGAACATGCTACATACAGCTGACCATGAGAGAAGCACGGTTTTTCTAAGTTGACCCCCGCTATTTGTAACGTGTGCCCTTGCACTTTATTAATTGTTATTGCAAAACTGAGCTTAATAGGGAACTGCAACCCTTTGAATTGAAAAGCAAGATCTGTGGGAATTATAGGGATCCGTGGTATAATAACATTTTCACCATTTCCTACGCCTGTCAAAATTGTAGCATCGATTATATGCCTTATGTTATGTCCTAGATGTGTCACACGCAGCCTTGTCCCGTTACATAACCGAGGAGCATCTAAATTTCGCATTAGCATGACTGGGACGCTTAATTTTAATTGAAGCTTATGTGAGGGCACACCTGACAACTCTACAGAATTTAGAAACTCTGCGGGACATGAAGTGCTCTGTTCTGTGTCCATAACTGTGTCTACTGACAAATACTCTGTTATTTCTCTTGCTACTTCGCTTAATAATTAATAATTCGCTTAATTTTTTGGTGCAAGAATCGCCCTTTCACATAACAATTTGTCTTTATGTATGTTGTTCGTTAAATCTGAATAAACGCTCGCAATTAATTCGGAATGACTCTATACTAAATTACAAAAATCTCTCGTCAATTTAATGCAGCCCTCAGCATCCGTTTCTAACCGCACATCGCCAATTTTTAATAGTGTGTCAGCATGGTTTCCAGCATTGATATTATTATATAAATGCACTTTCATATTCGTAGTTAAACTGAATTTTGTCACCTTGTTCCATAAAATACACGACTTGTGGTATGCTTTAATTTCATCTGCAGGTGTGCCCTTTTGAATGACAGGTAAAGTTTGGCGAAAGTCACCAGCCAGTAAAACCACCATTCCTCCCATTACATCGGTATTGCTGCGCAAATTCTGGAGCGTTCGATTTAGAGCTTCTACAGCTTTTTTATGCGACATTGTACTTTCGACTCGCACTAAAAGTTTGCATTGTCGTAGCATTATACCTCGTGCACTATTTTTACTAAAGTTGCAGATTGGCGATTCTTCCTGGGCTAGATTTAGAGGGAGTTTTAAAACAGAATGTGCAGTGCGGCCCCCGCTTAGCAGCGTGGCGGCTATACCGGAGGAAGCTACGGCCACAGCAATGTTTTTATCTTTCCGTACTTGCGCTAATAATAAATTTAACAAAAATGTCTTCCCAGTTCCTCCAGGGGCATCTAAAAAGATAAGTGCACCATTTCCAGATTCAATTTGTCCTAATACTTTGTCAAAAACTCGTTTTTGTTCGGGAAGCAAGTGGGGTACAAATTCGACTACTTGGTGCTGCAAAGCTGGTATATCTAAGTTTGTTTCACGTATAATTTCAACACTTAGTTCATTTTCGGTTGTTCGCTGAGGGCTTATCATTCCAAAGTCGCTTAATTTTTTGCCTACCATTGCCATTACTTTATCTTCAATTTTTCCAAGTGCTTCATGTCATGTTCGCGTGTGTCTGCTGTAACCTTCGCAAAATATCTTCCAACGTGTACTCTTTATATTTGTCCCACAATTCATGTGCATTATATAGTCCGCAAGATGATATGAGTGTTGCATAAAGATCCCTAATTTTGGCTGGTGACTGGCACTGCACTGCTTTCTCCATGATTTCATCCCAGTAATTATAGTTTTCTAAAAGATGCAGAGCTTCACATGCTTCTCTATAAGTTGCGCATTCCTGACCGTTGACAGTTTTAAAGTCGAATAAAATTATTATTTACGGATTTTATCGCGTTTAATTACTTTAATTTATTTTTATTATTATCCCGACGTTTCGGGTGCTTTACAACACCCATGGTCACGGGGGCGACAGTCCCCCCCCGTGACCATGGGTGGATGGGTGGTGGGACCATGGGAAGCACCCGAAACGTCGGGATAATAATAAAAATAAATTAAAGTAATTAAACGCGATAAAATCCGTAAATAATAGTTTTATTCAATGTGTAGTGTTCGCGTAAATTTAAGAAATCATTATAGTTTTAAGGTCTTTATATCTTGTAGGACCCCAAACATGGTGCAGCAACAATCGTAAACAGAAACATTCAAAATTAGTTACATGGATGGTATACACACGACCAAGGGCATCTGATGACTTTACACCGGACCAATTTGCAACAGGCGCGCCTTGAGTTTTCCTTTTTTGATGGTTACAAGTATAATAGCGGGGGACTTCAGAATATAACAACGTTTTTGCAAAGGGGTCGGTTTGACAAAGTTGAAAGAAGGCTGTTAGTGTAGTTTTTGGCGGTGATGCAATTCTTGGAAATTTCTTTCGGTGAAATATACATGCTGTCCATTTTCTATGTGCATAGCAAGGTGAGTAACTGTTGTGTGCCTTTCGTGTAAAAGGAAGCCAAGGAGACGCCACGCTGCCTCGTTACAGCTGACATAACGCCAGGGCGTAAAGGGCTTGAAAGGTCTGTACTTCATTAACGGGATTTGCCTCACCTTCACTCCTGAGATTAAATATTGCTTGGTCGCTTCCTTTATTTATGTACTTACAGATATACTTGATTGCGCGGACAGAGCTACATGCTTCTACATTAATGTGCGCATTAAACATTTCACAAAGAATGGGCGAATACGGGACAATCTAGCTGTTATCTAAGGTTTCGAACGCTCCGGAGCTAGATTTGATTGTAACTTTTATGCCACCATCTTCGGGAGCTCTGCGTCTGTATAAAGGGTAGCCATTGTCATTGTGCACTGTTTCTTTTAATAGCTGTTTAGGGAATTTCTTTGCACTCCTTCTTTCATACATGGCGATATTGAATTTCGTGCTCCACATGGACCGTGAATCATATTTCGGACGATGGTATCATACAATTCTTTATCTTGCTCAGGATCCGGAATCTCGGCGATTATTATGTCGTCTATTTGGTTGGGCTGCAACTTCTCTTTAAGCCATATTACAATGTGAGCATGCGGTAATCCTCTTTTTTGCCATTCAATTGAATACATGAAGCATTGCACCTCTCCGAAAATTTTCCCTTTGTTAATTACATACATTAATTTTTGTTTGATCTTATAATCTAAATACTCTAGCATCTAAATCGTGTCTGTCAGTACTTTTTTGGCCCGGCATTAGCTCCTCAGTTATTTCTTTCATTGTGGGATTGCAAGTAAAAGTAACAAAAAGATCACGTCTTCCGTAAGTTCGTACATAGGCGAATGCGTCTTGTGTGTACTCATGTAGGTAGCGGGGACTGTTAACGAATGATTAGGGCAGAATTACCATTTTACTTAAATCTCTGGGGTTTACATTGGCGTCGCTAGAAACTGCATCTTGTAAATGTATATAATTCTCAACGCGCAGCTTTTTTTGATTTAAAGATATATAACGGAGACGTTCACTTTCTACCTTCACACACATGTCTACCAAAAATTGATGAAATAATGGTCTACACCGGGCTAAGAGGTTAAAATCATTTTCTCGCAACATCATATGATACGCATAAAAATCCATACATGATACTTTTTTGTTCGGAGTAGGCTCCTTTGTGACAGAGTCAATAAGCGGAATTTGAAAATGATAACCTTCTTGTCCTTTGTAATAAATCAATGGGTATTACAGAGCGTCATAAAACTTGTGTGTATCGGCTACCCGTTGCAACGTATCATCACGTGCTCGCAAGACAATGTCTCGTGAAGAAAATTGATCACCACTAATTACGGCTGCTATTTCGTTTATCAAAGGTGCATTGTAGCGCCTTTCATGCTCTCCTCGAGGGGTCCGATCTGCGTGAATGACGACTTTATAATCCTATTCAGGTAGGTTTTCTAAATCAGTTTTAAATGTTTTGACTAAAATGTTACGTTCATGCAAGAATCTTTGAATTTTGAACAGCAGCTTTGCAGCGACGGTCTACCTCAATTTCTTCGTCACCCATAAAATATACTTGTAAAAATTTATGCTGTTCGTTTTCAGCTGGAAAAGGTGAACCTATTCTATGATAAATTTGCCCTTGCACCGTAAATGTAGGCGAAAATCCCGGCATTATTATTTCCCGGTCAACTCCGAAGAGCGTCATTTGAAAGCATGAGTTATATTTCCGGATCCTGTTTAAAAAGCGCCGTGACTCATTAGCATCATATAAAAAGAGAGTTTTCAAAGGTTCTTCTGGTTCCCCAAGTAACGGAAGAGACATTTTGCCATTGGAACAGCACATGCCTGCGGTCTCATCTTTCCATTTTAAGCGCTGCAAAATCGACACGCCATGTCCATCAGTCCGATACCAACTAACCTGTGATTTTTATAATCAATCAAAGCATCATAATTGAATGCTGCGTCATTAAAAACCGACGAATTGTTTCTTTGAAAATTTTGTCGACGTTCAGCTTGGAGCTGTGCATTTCCATCTCTTCGCGCCTGTGTCTGTTCTGGTGTTTCATATGCCCTTATAGTAGATAGAGTAGTTCAGCTTGCTCAATGAGTCTGTGTTTAGTTTCATCAGGTGTTTCCGTGGCTCTTAAGGCGGCATGACGTTCCTCTTGTTCGAATAGCCTTTGCTGACTTTGAGCAGGTGTTTCAATAGCTCTTAAAGTAGCTTGACGCTCTGCCTGTTCAAGACGCCTTCGCTGACTTTGAGAAGGTATTTCAGAAGCTCTTAAAGTAGCTTGACGCTCTGCCTATTCAAGACGTCTTTACTGACTTTGAGAAGGTGTCTCACATGCTTTAAAAGCAGCTTGACGCTCTGCTTGTTCTTGCCTTCTCAGTTCAGCATCTTCTAAAGATTCTAGCGATCGAGCTACGAGTAATCTTTTTGCTTGTCTTTGAGAAGATACTCTTGAAAGGCTAGACCTACGTTTGCGAGTCATTATGAAGTAACAAAAAACCTATTTATAAAAAAAACGTTAAAATGCCTAAAAAAGAATTAAATTTCCTTTTAAATATTTTTTTTTAAATCAAAACAACAAAACCAATTCAAGACACAACACGAATCCGAAAACGTTAACCAAAAAAAATCGAATCAACTTAAACCAACTCACAAAACAAATCGCAGAAAACCGAAATTGAAGAAAAAAGAAGTAATTGTATATGTACCGTGTACACTATCTATACTATTAATATTCCTTTCAAATATTGTTAAACAACCTAAAACAACGAAAACCAATTCACGATTCTAAATAAACAAAATCCAAAATCAAAGCCAGAGTCTAAATATTTATAAAGGAATACCAACCAAATCAACAAAACCGATCAAAGAAAATACACAAATCCGAAAACGAAAGCCAATATAAATCCATTCATCCTTAACCAAATCACAAAGGAAATAACAAACAACCGAAATCGAAAGCAGGTAGTCGAATAAGCTCCAAAATAGAAACAATTTAAGCGTATAGGTACCGTATGCACTATAAGTTGACGCGCGGCTCAACGGCGGGAGTTTAGTACATGTCAGGAAACATTTCGTTACCGCGTTTTAAAAACCTAGTAATGACATCTAGCGGAATCAATTTAAACTATGTATACGTTAGTTAATAAGAACTCTTAAAACTACTACCGATACCTAAAACATCTCATTCCCGTGCGAAAATAGAATATTTCCCACGGGAACGGGAATGAGATGTTTTTCCGCGGAAAAAAGTAGCCTATGTCACTCTATAGCTTCCATCCCGTGGGAAAATTGAATATGTTGCACAAGTTTGTCCTTCTTTCACGTCGCAATAGAGCGTTGGCATGACATGATTTTTTGTATGGGGATAATTTGATGGCTGTCTACAGCCATCAAATTATCCCCGCCCTTATTAGAACACTAAAATAGTTCCTAACAGGTGACATCCATAGTAATTTTAAAACTAATATTTAACAATTCAACCGCGTAGCGAGGTCGCTTACAGACTACCCGTTTATAATTATATTTTTGCCGTATAACTTTAGCCGTAATGCCGCCTAAAAAACAAATAGCATCGAATAACAGCGATTCCTCGGATAATGAGGGCACACCTGATGCTGAGTTGGTTTTATTGTTAGCTAAATGAGATGCTTTATTTCAAATAGTGCAAAAAATATATGATATGTCCTCGGACATCCACACAAACACTTCCACGATGGAACGTTAATGCTTTACGTATTGAGTTTAAACAGGTCTTAGATAATTATAATTCACATTTATTAAAAATAAACCCTATCGCTAAGCCTGACTATAACAGCCTCATTGCGTTTGAGTCTCTTTGCGGTAGAATAAATAGGCTTTATTTACAATATTCGCAATCTAATTCACAAAGTACTAGTCGTATTATATAGTAGTACACCATCTAACGCAAGATTTACACTTCCGCCTATCGAACTTATGACATTTTCGGGTGACATTCGCTCATGGCCTTTATTTTATGCTAGCTTTAAATCAACCGTCCATGACAACCCATCGCTCACCGACGCTGAAAAGTTATACTATTTGCTAGGTAAACTAACAGGCAAAGCCCTATATGTATGCTCAGGTATAACTCCCTGCGCTGAAAATTATAAAATTTTATTGCAAGCACTCGTTGACAAATATGAAGACCGGCGTATGCTAGCCTCCACGTATATTAATCAGATGTTCGAATTTAAGCCATTGCAATCGGCCACCGCAAATAATTTTGATTTATTTACTGATAAATTTATAAGTGCAGTGCGCGCTTTACAAAACTTAAAGTTGGATAATCTCGCTGACTTAATTGTTCTTCATATCGCGCTTAAGAAGCTGGACCCGGATACCATTAGCTCTTTCGAATACAGTCATAAGTCGATAGTACCTAACTTTGATGATTTAGTAAATTTTATTAAGACCCGCTCCAAAGTTTTGCAACGAACCGATTCTAGTACAAATTCTAATAGCGCACCAAACAATCGACGAGGTAACGGTAATAACCGTCGCTGTAATAATACTTCGTCGCCGACGTATTAGGCGTACGTAAGCACGACGACTAGTTGCTCAAAGTGTCTGTGCGACAATATTGTGCATCAACACCTATTTAAGTGTGCAGACTTTAATAAAATGACGCCGCAGGAACGATCTAAATGCGTTAAGAGTAAAAATGCATGTGTGAATTGTCTCAGTTTAGGTCATCGAGTGTCTAGTTGCTCTTCAAATTATAGTTGTCGAGTTTAAATTTACTTAAACATCACACATTGTTGCACTTCCACCACAGAAGCGATAATGCCTCCCCTGCACTGGTGCATTCCCCACCGCCTCAGCCAGTTGTGCTAAAGTCTACAGCTCCCGCGCCCGCACACTCGCCACCCCTCACCGCAGGTGCGCGTTCGGACGTCGCGCTGTGTACTTCGTTCGCGAGTGTTTCTCAACGTTCACCGCCTCCCGCGCGCGCAAGTCGTTCGCAGAGAACTGTTTTATTATCAACCGCTCAAGTCTTTGCACACGATGCTAAGGGAGAGAAACAAATTATTCGTATATTATTAGACTCCGCAGCTCAAAGCCATTTTATTACTAAAGAGTGCTGTCATCGTTTAGGCGTCCAACAACACGATACCGAATGTACTGTAGTAAAGGGATTCGGTAGAGTTGAAAAAATTGTAAAATCGAAATCGATTGATATTAAAATTTTCTCACGATTCGACTCGAATATTAACTTCAATATTTCAACGCTAGTTGTTGATCAAATCACTGATTTGCCCACCGCTGTGGTAGACACATCTGTCTTATCACACTTCCATGGCATAAGGCTTGCTGATGAATGTTATAGCGTGCCTAATAAAATTGATGTTTTGATAGGCGCATCCCTTTTCCCGCACTTACTGTGTCCAGACGTAATTTATTCGTCTAACGACTTGTCCGGGCCCTCAGCTTTGAATACGATATTGGTTACGTTATTATGGGCTCAGTGCCGACATTTCAGGTAAATCATTCCTTAATGTGCTGCTCAGTTCTAGAGTCTCCTACCGTTGACAAATTAGTGCAACGATTTTGGGAGCTTGAACAGCCACCCTCCGCACCGCCCATTGAGTGTCCTTCAGACATTGAATGTGAAGAGTTTTGTAAGTCTACGACATCCCGGGATCCTTTTACTGGTAGATACGTTGTCGACCTGCCATTTAAAGATGACGTTTACTCTCTCGGAGATTCTTACGAGACCTCTCGACGACGATTCATGTGCTTGGAGAGGAAACTTCAAGCCTCGCCTACATTAAGGTTAACATATGATGACGTCATAAAGGAATACTTAGCTAAAAATTATATATCCCCGCACCTCCGTATGACTCTCATAAACCCGCTCCAATATATGTCATACCGCATCATGGAGTCTTACGCGAAGATAAGAAGTCAACACGTCTGCGCATCGTCCTGGATGCTAGCAGTAAGACTAGCACTGGGCGAGCATTAAATGATATCCTGCATTCAGGACCAAATTTGCAAGGCGAATTGTTCAATATAATTTTAACTTTCCGCTTACATCCAATCGCTATGACAGCCGACTGTCGCCAACAATTCCTGCAAATAGTTGTTCGCGATTCTGATCGTCGTTACCAATGCTTCCTATACCGCTTCCGTCCACAAGACCCACTTGTGTTGTACCACTTCAATCGTGTGTGCTTCGGTTTAACTTCGAGTAGAAGTAAAGTCGAGACGAGAGTAAGACAGCTCATTGATGACGACGGCGCAAAGTATCCACCTGCGAGTCGTATCGCATCTACTTCGCTAAATATGGACGACATCGCGTTCTCTATGCCCAGTGAATCCGAGGCCAGTGAGATCTCTCGGCAGCTGATAGACTTATTCAAGGGTGCCCAATGGGACCTGATAAAATGGCATAGCAACCGTCGATCTGTTTTAGATGACCTCCCTACTTCCCATAAAATTACAGGAGAAGTAGAGACCGATAAATCAATGCCACATAAAATACTAGGCTTGCATTGTTCTACCGACAGTGACGCCTTTTACTTTAAGATATATGTTCTCGCTGATGTGACGTGCACTAAGCGCGCCATCTTATCTACTGTTGCCCGCCTGTGGGACATAATGGGTTTCGTTGCTCCCACAGTCGCGTACGCCAAATTGTTAATAAAGCAGCTTTGGCAACTTAATTTAGATTGGGACGAGATACCACCACCGCCAATTATTAAGATGTATAGGCAATTCTGTGCTGAATTACCAGCTCTTAATGATTTACGTATACCGCGACATGTTGGTGTATCCAAAAACTGTACTGCGTAACTCGTGGGGTTTTCCGACGCCAGCGAGCACGCATACGGTGCCGTAGTTTATATACACGTAAAGAGCGTCAATGGTAACACCGTCCAATTGATTTGTGCAAAGCCTAAAGTCGCACCGACAAAACCACTATCTATTGCACGCCTTGAGCTTTGTGGAGCGGTTTTACTATCAAAATTGCTTCGCAGAATACTCGACAATTATTCTCTTGACCTTGCAATATCAGTCTATGCCTTTGTAGATTCAAAAGTAGCTCTGTACTGGATAAAGAGTTCGCCACACAAGTGGCAGACCTTCGTTGCAAACCGCGTTATTCAGATTACCGATAATATTCACGCTGATAACTTTTATCATGTCGCAGGTACCGAGAATCCCGCTGACATACTTTCACGTGGCGTTACGCCAAATAAATTAGTTTCAAACCCCCTGTGGCTCCATGGGCCTCAGTGGACCTCATTAGATCCATCTCAATGGCCTCTTCGTACTTTAGACAATGAGGTTATTGCAGACATGCCTGAGAAGAAGATTTTGTCACAGGCTGTGTGCACATCCGTCTGTAATTCTGCGATTTATGAGCTCACACTCCGCATCTCTTCTTGGAGTAAACTTCTACGTATAATTGCGTACGTGTGTAAGTTTGCTAAATTATTGCCTCGCCGCAGCACTACTGTAGTCACTGCTGATGATCTTAGTTTCTCTGAGGTTATAATGCTCCGCGCCCTGCAAAAACAGCATTTTGCAGTGGAATATTTAAATATTGAAGGTAACCTTGCCCAAACCTTGCAAAAACCTTGCTCACCCGCTTTCAATCGTTTAAGGCCTTTTATTGAGAATGGTTTGATCCGCATTGGTGGTCGTCTTTCGAACTCCGCGTTAGATTACACGCAAAAACATCCAATTATACTCCCGTGCAGTGATCATGTAGTGAACATGATCATTGACTATTATCGTATTAAAAATTTACACGCTGGGCCTGAATTGTTGTTGTCATTGTTCCGTCAAAAATTTTGGATCCTTTCCGCACGCCGCACTGTGAGAAGCAGAATCCACAAGTGTAATATATGTTTCTGGCTTAGACCCCGTCCAACTTACCCTTTGATGGCTGATCTTCCCCATAGTCGTGTAAGACAAGCTATTAAGGCATTTACACACACGTGCTGCGATTATGCCGGTCCCATCGCATACACTCATGTACGTCGTCGTGGTGTACGCAGCGAGAAGGCGTACTTATGCGTTTTCACATGCCTCACGATTCGAGCTGTGCATATATAAATCGCTATAGATCTTAGTAGTCCTAGTTTCCTCGTCGCGCTTAAACGTTTCCTCTCTAGACGAGGACCGATTCAGTTTTTATATTCGGATACTGGAACGAATTTTAAAGGTGCCGCTTCGTACCTTCGCGATCTCTATAAATTTCTAAACGTTGAATACCGCCCAAAGCTTGAGCAAGAGTGTGCTGAGAATCGTATAACATGGAAGTTCATCTGTCCCAACTCTCCTCATTTTGGAGGCGCCTGGGAGAGCATGGTCAAGGTCGTAAAAACGCATCTATTCCGAGTTATCGGACATCAGTTGCTTTCATACGAAGAGCTTAATACTGTTCTTGCGCAAATTGAGTGCTTGCTAAACTCGCGGCCCTTGACAGTATTAAGTTCTGATCGCGCAGAGCCTTCAGCTCTTACTCCGAGTCATTTTTTGAATACCGCACCTTTATTGTCATTACCCGCACCCGAAGTCAAATCTGACTCTACCAGTCTGTTACACAGGCATTCTTTACTGGATAAATTAGTTCAGTCGTTTTGGGATCGGTGGAGGACGGAATACCTTCACGGATTACAAGTTCGTCAGAAGTGGAACACCCGTCTACGGCTATCGTACTAGGCACGGTTGTAATTGTGATAAATGATAATGAACCGCCCCTTGCTTGGCCATTAGCGATTGTCGAGTCTGTTCATCCTTCGAATGATGGCGTAGTTCGAGTAGTGACCGTGAGAACTACTACGGGAACATACCTCCGTCCTGTTGTTCGTATCTGCCCTCTCACACAATAAATCACGATTATTTTAATTACAATTATTTATCTACATTAGGAATTAAGTTTATATTTATATATATTAAAAGGGTGTTAAACCGCAATATTATATTTATGTATACATTTCCTCGTTTACCAAGTAATGTTAGTAGATGAGAAATGCGCATTGAGCGCATCCTCTCACTTTATATACCGCTTATTTTATTGTTTCTTTTTCTTTTTATATTACGGTTGTCTTTTAAAGGTGACCCTTTAAGGGCGGGAGGAAATGGTAACGCCAGTTAACAAACTACTTTATCAATATTACATTACATATCGCATTGAGTTCGCCCTAAGTCATATCTACTTTATCAACATAACGAAATGACTAGTGCGTATTTGATTCCTTCCTTCCTTCCCTTTCCTACCGCACGCGCTGCCGCCGAGGTGAAGAAAAGGATCTCATCAAGGTCATTAAAAGGGTTGTTTCGGATTTTAATGACTGCTCTGACGACATGTTGATATGATTGAAACAGTCATTCACTTAAATTTCTAGCAACTAAATGTTGTCGATGTGTAACGCAATGTACAGCAAGCACATCGGAAGTTACGCTATGAAGCCTTTTTGACACCCCGTCATTGCTGGAGCACCATCTGTAGCAGCTGATATAATATTGTTCAAGAGAATTCCCTTTTCATTTCAAAATGTTTCCAGTGTTTTAAATATGGTTTCTCCTTTTGTGTCTGTCTCTAAATTTCTAGCAAATATTAGTTCTTTTTCATCTTTAATAAACCTCACGTAAGACAGCAACAATGCTTCATTAGTTGTTAAAGTGGATTCATTCAACTGTATTCAAAATTAACTAGTCAGATGATTGCACAAAGAATCTTCAATGTTTTAAGCCATTTCATCAATTTGTCTTTGTACAGAACTATTTCCCGCCGTTTTATGAAGCACAGTGGTTATAACTTCTTTTATTGCCAGCAAAATTAACGTTTTTCCGATGGTATGTAGTTTGCCTGTTTGAGCAATCAACAAAGAGATATTGCATAAAGCTCGAAGTCCATCATCGTCTTGCTTAGCAGCCACCGAAATAAGTTTTGATACACTTGACTGAGCATTATGCTTCTTTTCCAGTTCTTGAAAATAGGCTACATTTTTGTCCTTCTTATCTGGATGCATTTTATTAAAATGATCTTGAAGTTTTGAAGATTCCATCGCATCGTTAGAAAATTTTTTCGAACAATGAAGGCAGAAAGCAAAGTAATATATAAGTCAATGGCACAAAGGCCAAGATGGATTTGTCGAATTTTCTATGAATCTATATTTAAAATATTCTGCACTATATTGCCATCTCTTCTTTTTTGATTCCGACATGGCTTTGTTTTTACAAATATGTATGTAAATAAAGTGTTGAACTTAAATACTTGTTCAAAGATTACGCGCGAAACCACCAATGAAAAACTATTACGAGCATTTATATAAGATTTAAATGCAACACGCACCGACAGGAATAAGACAAACACGCCCAACTCGTTTATCTTTTTCGACGCTCAATTGTTCTAAGCAAGTTAAGATAAGTATCGATGAACCAGCCGATTGCTACCGAATTCCACCAATGGTGTTATTTAGGAAAAACTTATTACAAATTGATTGCGTACGACATATGGGCTATCCTACGAAATCTATGTTAAGTATTTCTAGTTTATATACCATCATTTAGGGGAGAAATATAAACTAACTCGTTTTCCAGGCAGACGTTGTTCTGCCCTTTTCGACGATCCTTTGTCATGTCCTGTGAAAAATCCTTAAATTCGCAAAAAAAATTTGTGGGTCAATCATGGGAAATAAAACTATCCTATCTCTCAAGTTGGACCAAACTGCACACGGTGTGGAAATTTAATTAAAATCGGTTAAGTAGTTCAGGAGTCCATCGCGGACAAACAACGTGACACGTACTTTATATATATTAAAAGATATTCGATATTGAGTAGTAGGTAGGTTTTAATTTTAGTAAATTTTAAAATATAAAATATCAAAATGAAAATTGCAAATCAACCATCACCCCTAAACCACGCCAAAGCCCCCCACTTTTTTCTGGGCCCCTTAACGCCCCTCTCCTAGGTCTCCAAAGCTCACAAGTGGGCGTTATCGCCCACTTTAATTTAATTAATTTTTTTTAATAAGTTAACTTTAGGAAAGACTGGTTTACTCGAACACATTATTTCAGACATAATATTGTGTTATCTATATATAAAAATCAATTCCTGTTCGTTAGTCTCGCTAAAAGTTGAAAACGGCTCGAACGATATTAACCTCTCAATCCCCTAGCGGTCTCATGAGACCACGGCCATATTCCGTCAAATTCCAATGGTCTCATGGGACCGCACCCACCCAGAGCACTTGACCTATGAAAACTTATATATAGAGACTAGTTTTCTGTGAAGAAGTTTGGCATTATAGAATCAATATGAAATTTTCTATCTTCTAATGCAATAAAAAAAACAGTTATCTAATGGACAATTATTTATAATCTACGTTCATTTCGTACGCCATTTTCGCGTGAATTTTATCATGTTGATTTTTGGATTTTCTAGTGTTTATTAGAGTTTTAGTATAGTGTTTTATTATTTGTAATGAAAGTTTTTGCGTACATATAATTTATCTTTTTAGGTAAATAATTTCGAGTAATATATATTGAAATAATTGTGATTTTCACGCTGCCGACATTCGACATTGTTACCAAAATACAATAAAATCTTTTTGTAATGAAGTAAAACCCGACTTTCGTTTAGACCACAGAATAGGGAATTTTGTATAGATTTTATAATGCCAAATATCTTCATAGAAAAATAGGCTCTAAATATAAGTTTTAATGGTTTTAAATGCTGTAGGTGGATGCGGTCGCATGCGACCGCTCGGGATTTGACGGGCGCATCCGACTGCATGGGATTTTTATTGTGATTGAAAGGTTAATGAACTTTTTTTTGCGATTGAGTGGGTCCTTGGATGGTTTAATGGTAAATAATGGAGGGCAATTTTTGAGATGCATCCATTTTAATCTCATTTACATTAATGTCGGGACAGTGGCGAAGCTAGAGCTCCAAGCTAGGGCAAGCCCAAGATATAAATTGATAAGAATATAGGTAGATTGTTTTTTTAGCAGTATTATAAAAATACACCAATCTTGATCTGTCTCCACGCTTCAGTTTCATATTCAGTGCTGTCAAGGACGTGTTTAATAAAGCACACAGAAGGCATACCACTGCTAGATAGATTGTATTACATATCAGCAATTGCATAGCTTCGGTGGCTTTGAAGAAAGCCGTTTGGGTTTGTTTAAGCAAAAGAAAAGAAATATTTACATCCAATACAATACATGAACAAAAGTAAAACACGAACAAAGTACAAACAAACTATGTAAAAAATTTAAAAAAAATATTTACATTCTAATGGATAAGAGATAAGATAAGATAAGTGGAATCGTCTCGCTTTCTTATGGAAAGATTTAATTACGTCCACGTAAAATTTTGTTGAACGTTTTAATTGTACAAATAACTGTTTTTAATTGAGATAATTGATAAGTCTGAAATACACTCTTAACCTTGTGTATCTCAACAAAGTTTAAAGATTTCCTCTCCGATTATCACTTTAACACACTTCAATTCATCACAAGGAACACTATTATCCTCCATTTTCATTAAAAATCTTTAAAAAGCATAAATTTTGAACTCGTAATATTAAATCGCTTAAGATAAGCACACAGAGTAAATAAACATTGAAACGTGAAATGAACTTGCAAACGTATTGCCCGCGCGCCTCCGCTTTTAACAAATTTATTCCCAAAAGCCTGGCTTTAAATCTTTTTATTTTTTTTCGCCCGAAGCAAATATGGGCAACCCTCCGGAAAGCGGGGGTGAGAGGTTGGGAATGCTCATAGCATACCACGCGGCCGGCTGCGTGGTTATGTGGTGACTTTTACCCACTAAACCCAACCTTTTAGGAATTGGCTTAACGATCTGACTAGAGATCTCTAAGCCGTATACGAACGCGACCCTCCTTGGCAGAAAGGAGGGCGCAAGCTTTAAATCTCTATACTAATTGCTATATATACAATCGTAGTTATATTTCACTATAGAATATTTTGCCATAGGTTAGAAAGAGAGCGATCGTCTTCTCGAAAGCCCCGTAAAAAGCCCACGCGAGCGAGGGAGACAACTATTAGCTCTATTAAAACTCATTTTTTATGACAGCAGCAGTATCGCTAAGGCAATTTACGAGGTCATCGGTTGACATGTGTCGAACAGTGGAGTGCGCGGGAAATTTGAAATAGCTTGAAACATTTTACGAGTTATTTTATTAGTTAATATTATTGATTGATATTATTGATTGATTCAGGTTTAATAAGGCAAGCCCGGCTTTTCGGCTTTAATGGCAGCTTCGCCACTCTGTCGGGACTTCATCAGGATAATGTCAAATATAATGGAATTGCTTATTCAAATATAACTGAGAACTTCATAGCAACTTGTGCATACGCTATATTTTTGGCTTGCGTAAGTTTAATCATATACCACAATTTTGCTCAAGACTTAAGTGGCTAGACATTCATTTTCGTTGCAAGGAAATGACCGCCGTGCTGTCTCAATGCATGTTAGTGAACTTAACATGTCTTCGAAATATTCATTTTTTTCTTATTTTCAGACATGCAAGTTTCCTCACGAAAAAATGAGCACTTCAAATTGCAATTAACAATTTCATTACAGCCGGCGGGGATTTTTCCGGCACCGGTCGTGTTCGTGTTAATTCACAATGTCCCGTCAAATGTCCCGAATTTTCTCTAACCTCCCTAGTCTGTATTTCTACTGCTGGTTCTGCTGTTTAGATATGTACATTTAATAAAAGGTAAAAGTCTTGTGGGAAAGTTCTTCCACAATTTAATTTCCGCAATCAGTTGTAGGTACTGTTCTTTTCTCCACTCCACCTTCTACAGTCACGCACACAGAGAGAACATTATAATGGGCGTCAATATTACGCCGTTCCTAAGCGAACGCGTAGATTTTGACTTGCGCATATTTAAAATTTGAATATATGCTCTTAAAATAAAATTACATAAGATTTATCTGATATTTTCCAGGCCGGTCAAAAAGCGAGTTACGTGATGACGCTGCCAATTTTGAAATCGTACCCGAAAGTGAGAGCCGTGGCCAAATGGGAATTGAAGAATGAAGACCATGAAAACCTCATCTGCATTTTGATTCCCTTAAAAATTAAATAAAGGACCACACGCTTATTGCTTACTTAAACAGGACACTTTTGTTAATGCCGTTAAGGATATTTTTAAGAGAATCGGCAAGTTAGGTTGTGGGCTTAAATACCATTTGTACTGCTTTAAAATAAGAGTGCGTCAGGCATTTTACAGTTAAGGAAAAGGATCCACTGACAATATAATACAACTCAATATTATTAACTAATAAAGCTTTACGGAATTGTGTACGGAAGGCGGTTTTTGAATCTCAACAACAGCGCCACCTGCCGGGTAAATCTTTGAAATTCTCGCCTTTTCTCCACTATAATATGCATATATTAAATATAAACCTTCCTCTTGAATCTTTCGGTACACTGACGAAAATCGCATCAAAATCTGTTACGTAGTTTAAAAGATCTAAGCCTTCACAGACGGCGGGAAGAGACTTTGTTTTATACTATGTAGAGATTAAGTTATTTCTGACACTAAGCTAAATTTTGAGTCACTATTTTACGACTTTTTTAATAGTATAGAGTGACAAACGAGCACACAGTACACCTGATGTTAAGTGGTTGCTGCGGCCCATAGACATTTACATCTTTCCTCGATTACGAATCAAAATGCAGATGCATTGTCATCTGGACTAAGATAGAAAGCCTCGTTTCCAGTAAATAGGGTCTCCGGTTCTCTACACTCACCATACGAAACACAGCAGCATTAAAGAAACATAGCAGCAGCGTTAAGCTACTATTTTACGCTGGTATTCTGTGAGAGCGTGGTCCTTCCCCGGTCGAGTCAAACCATTCGTGCTACAACTATATTACTAATACAACTGTAGCATCTCTCGACCTCGTATAAAACTTTTTTATTAATTCGCTTTTATGTGGTTGATTTTAAACTTTAACAGTGGTAGAGCCAAGCAGCAGCATTTGCTGTTGCACGTATGGGCCGGCTCACACCGGGGTGGTACGACGACCTCACAGAAGAACGGCGCGAAGTAGAAGCTTTGCTTCTGCAGTTCGTCTGGTGAGCGTAGGTGGCCGGAGGCCCAATCCCCCCCCCCCTAACATGGTAGCGAAGTTAAATATCACTACCGCAGGAGGATACCAGCACCCCCCGGTGACGAAGAATCCCTCGCTGAGGGAGAATCCCTTGCTAAGCATCCACGCCCAAACTCCCCTACTCTTCCTGAGCGTGGGTGCTCAGGCTGCCCCTCGTATTTGGGGGGGGGGGCGAAATTCCGCTTGAGACTCAACCCGCTCGGGGCAAACGGAGCAACAAGTCAAAGGACCCCTGCTACGCTATCCGTGGATTTATGCAACATCAGGGGACTTCATTCAAACCTTAACGCCGTCCACTACCATCTCGAAACAGCGAAGCCAGCGTTGCTCTTTCTAACCGAGACACAGGTGTCCTCTCCGGCTGATACTTCATATTTCTACTACCCGGGGTACAGATTAGAACACTCTTTTGTGCCCCGGGCTGGAGTTTGCGCGTACGTCAGAGAGAATATCTGCTTTCGAAGCCTCGGCAGCCTTGAAGGTACGGACCTGTCCATCTTAAGGCTATGCGTAGACAGCGACGACCATCCCCGTGTCTAAGGGTGCCTATATACGTCCCATAGCAGCATAATACCAATACAGACCGACTGATCGAACACGTCCAGATGGCTGCAGACTCCGTGCTACAACAGGTCCCATCCGCAGAGATCATGATGCTTGATGATCTTAACGCCCACCATGCTGAATGGCTTGGTTCTTATTTAACCGATCATGCGGGTAAATATGTTTATGACTGCTTTGGCATATGGTCTGACATAACTGGTTACCTTGCCTACGCGGATCTCAGATGTGAAAGATCATGTACATTTCCTGTTGGACATTCTGCTGACCTCTCATCCGGACGAATATCAGGCCTCCGTTGATACCCCTCTTGGCTCCTCGGACCATTGTCTGATCCGGAGTACGGACCACTCACGCTCCAATCGCGGTTGCGTACTACAGGTTGCTCGTGTTTGGCATTATAGGTCAGCCGATTGGGACGGGATGCAATCTTTTTTGCACACAAAAGCTTGCTGAGCACGTCTTTTTAGAGGCCATTTGGCCTTCTCTTCCAAGTGACCACGAAACTGCATGTCACTCGATATGTCGACGCCAAGGATTCCAATACTGGCTGAGACAACAAGGAGAGTGCCCTGAAACTGAGGAGATACGACGAAGGGGTTCTTTTTAGCGGTAGACGCGCAATTTTGTGTCTTCTGGGGATTAAACTGGACTAGATTTAGTCACCCCCAGTCCGAGATTTTGTTCAACAAAGTCTTGACTTCAGACACAAGTTTGTCCCGGTAGTTGGCGACGTTTTCTCGAGAAATATTGGCACGGCCGGTGTATAAAGCATCACCAGTGCTGTCGTCTGCATAGCAATGAATGCTACCGATTTGCAACATATCATTGATATGCAGAAGAAACATCGTTGGTGATAGCACGCAGCCTTGTTGGAATACCAGCGTTAGTGGGATTGTAATTGGAGCATGCACTGTCTATTACAACCTTGATGCTCTGATAAGCAAGGCAACTGGTGATCCAATTCCACAATTTCTCGGGAAGCTCATAGGAAGGAAGCTTCGTAAGAAGCGCTTTCCGCCAAGCCCGATCGAAGGCCTTTACTATGTCCAAACTAACGCCAACGCCTCCCCTTTGGACTTTACTGCCTTAGCCCATTTATGAGTTAGGTAACTAGAAGATCACCAGCCGAGCGACCGCGACGGAAACCGTACTGCGGTTCACTAATCAGTTGGTGATCCTCAAGGTACCGCATGAGCTGGCTGTTAATAATAGATTCCATTATTTTAGAGAACAAGGAGGTGATGGCGATAGGCCTTTAGTTGGACGGATAAGAGCGGTTACCTTTTTTAGGGATCGGGTGCACGGAGGCTGTCTTCCATGATTTCGGGACTACGTCTAGGAAGTAGGAGTACCGGAAAAGACGCGTTAAGACTGGTGCCAACTCCAGAGCATACGTCTTCAGCACAATAGGAGGGACGCCATCAGGCCCACTCGACTTGTTGATGTCCAGGGAGAGGAGTGCTGTGCGCACCGAGCGTTCGGTAAACAGCACATCCTGCATGGAGCTCTAGCACTGCGGGATAGTCGGCGGTGTGTGCCCGTCGTCACTAATAGTCAAGTTAGACGCAAAGAGAGAGCCCAGTAGATCGGCTTTGTCCTTTGCGGCATGGGCCAGTGAGTCATCCTCCCTGTGCAGACACGGAAGAGATGGCTGGCAGAAGTTCCCTTGGACAGTCTTGGCGAGAGACCAGAGTGCACGTGTTTCCTAAGGAAGACGAACAAGTTTCTCGCCAATTCTGCCGATGTGCTCTGATTTTGCCTTGACAATGACATTTTTGAAGGACCTGGAAGCAGAATTATACTTCTTTTTAAGATCGCTGGTATTAACATTCCAAGACGTCGATGCGCGAGCCCAGGCCTGGTAACACTCCTGCTTATAACGTAATGCAATTTTGCAGAATCGACCAAACCAAGGCTGGTTTCTGCCTTCGATAGGTACCACAGATGATGGAATAAATAGTTCCATTCCCTGTAGCACCACATCAGCGACAGAATCAGCAACAACGCTGGGATCATCTGGCGAGAAGCAAACCCGCTTTCAAGGGTAGGATGCAAAAAAGATCACATCCCGTCCCAATCGGCTGACCTATAATGCCAAACACGGTGGCAACCTGCAGTACGCAACTGAGATGGGAGCGTGAGTGACACCGTACTCCGAATCAGACAATGGTCCGAGAAGCCGAGGGGCATCAACGGAGACACGATATCCGTCCGGATGAGAGGTCAGCAGAAGGTTAAACGAGAACCAAGCCTTTCAGCATGGTTGGCGTTTAAATCACCAAGTATGACGATCTCTGCGAATGGGACCTGTGGTAGCACGGAGTCTGCAACCATCTGGACGTGGTCGATCAGTCGGTTTTTCGGTTACCGCTCTGGGACCTATATAGGCACCCGTAGGCGCGGGCATGATCGTCGCTCTCTACACGTAGCCAGAAGATGGACAGGTCCGTACCTTGAAGGCTGCCGAGGCGTCTAAAACAGATATTCTCTCTGAAGTATGCGCAAACTCCAGCCCGGGGCACAAAAGAGTGTTCTAATCTGTACCCCCAGGTAGTAGAAATATGAAGTATCAGCCGGAGAGGACACCTATGTCACGGTTAGAAAGAGCAAGGCGGCTTCGCCGTTTCGAGATGGTATTGGACGGCGTTAAGGTTCGAATGAAGTCCCCTGATGTTGCATAAATCCACGGATAGCGTAGCAGGGGTCGCCTTTGTCTTGTTGCTCCGTTTGCCCCGAGCGAGTTTAGTCTCGAGCGGAATTTCGCCCCCCCCCCATAACACGAGGGGCACCCTGAACACCCACGCCCAGGGGTGGGTGGATTTTGTAGGAGGGGCGGGGGGGAACTGCAGAAGCAAAGCTTCTACTTCACGCCAGTCTTCTGTGAGGTCGTAGTACCACCCCTGTTTGAGCCAGCCCATACGTGCCACAGCAAAGACTGCTGCGTGGCTCTACCGCTATTAAAGTTTTAAATCAACCACATAAAAGCGAGTTAATAAAAAAGTTTTGTACGAGGTAGAGCCATGCTACAGTTGTATCAGTAGTAGTATATATGTATGCTCGTTTTCCCCCTCTCCTATAAAAAAAAACTTCAATTCGCGATACTTGCTGGATACTTGAAATTTTGAACATAGCTCAGAATCGTATGACAATGTAAGAATATGAAAAAAAAAAAGAAACAGAAGGCAAAGTTTACACTTTCTTGTCTGTTTTAAAAAACACGATTTATATTTTTTTGCCGATTGACTTGTTACTATAAATCTTTTTATACAATGCAAACCATTTTTACGGATCTTTATGGCACAATTTTCTCCTCAAACATTACACAACACAATTTTTATTCTGTTATTTATAATTTAAACATTACGTAATGATTTTTTAAATTTACGCGAACACTACACATGGAATAAAACTATTATTTACGGATTTTATCACGTTTAATTCAACTTTAATTTATTTTTATTATCCCGACGTTTCGTTAAAATAAATTAAAGTTGAATTAAACGCGATAAAATCCGTAAATAATAGTTTTATTAAACATTACGATTAAATATTTAATTGTAAAATCATTGGATCTTTTCAATGAAATATAGTTTTTATTTAACACTAAATTACTTTGCGTGTATAACTTAGGTATGTTTTTAAATTGTTTTATAACTAAAATAAAAATTACTTAACAATTTCATGTTTAAACATAAATCACAAGCATTTCCCAGTTATTTTGTAAGAATTTAAAAATTAACAAATAACTGCAAAAATCGTTAATTTTTCATATACTTTGAGTATTAAACCAACTGGAGAGGCCATCTGCATTAATTCCTAAGCAAAAAAGTCTGTCAATGTCAGGGGGGCGCAAGAAAAACACTACTATATGCTTCACTACAAATGCAAAATTGAATCGCGTCACTACACACACATACTACAGCATGTGTTTGTGTTCATTGCATTTACGCATACCATCAAATTGTACACGTGTCGATATAATGGTGTCGCTGTCTACATACGTAAGCAACGTAAGGCGAAGACTATGTCGATATTATTTATCGATAAATAAATCATCATAGTTCGTATAATTTCAGCGTTGGTAAAGGTGATTTTTAGTATTTTTTCTTTCATTGCCTACAGCCCTTCACAAGTCCGTTGCTGAACATAGGCTTCCCACAAGGGGTGCCACAAAGCACGGTTCTGATCCACCTCCTGCATCCATCAACTTTCTGCATATCTAAGCAGGTCGTCACTCCATCTATTGGGGGGGGGGTAGCCCTGCACCTCAGACCAGTACGTGGCTGCCGCTTGAGAACGTTTTTCCCCCATCGGTTGTCGAACTATATGGCGAGCCCATTGCCACTTCAGCTTACTAATCCGTTGGGCTATGTCGAGCTCTCTGGTTTTACTGTGAATATCCTTATTTCTATGTTTATTATGCAGAAAACCTCGAGCATAGCCGTCTCCGTAGCTCGTTGAGTGACTTTGAGCTTCCTCATACGGCCAGCAGTGAAGGGTTTTTAGTGTTATATAAAATTATGATTTCATTAGTAAATATAATTATGACCAGTTTTGAAAGCCTGAACAAACTCAGATTTTGATTCAAATTCAAAAAGTTGGCTATAGGCACTTTCCACGTTGTGTCGGTATAACCGAGCAATAAGAACTTTAATGCGTTAGTAACTTCACCTAAATTATCGGATATTATATCAAATCCGTAGTAGACATAGCCATAATGTCTTTGACTGCTAGCATGCTATTCCAAGGTTGATGAATATAGACTGGTAGCCGTATTGTATGCAATCGCTAAGGTATTTGAGTCGATTATTTCTAAATAGGTTTATAATCAAGTGAAGTCGCAGCTTACTGAAGCTCAGCATGGTTTTCGGCCAGATCGAGTACTTCGAGTAAGTAGTAAGTAAAGAGAGGGAGTAATTTATTGTCTTTTATAAATTATGTGGTGCCAGCAGTGGATGCTGGGAGCTGCCAGATGGATACCACATATTTCGATTTTCGAAAAGCCTTCGATACCGTTGATAACGACATCTTTTTGGTAAAGCTTGCGGAGTTAGGTTTTACACGTAGCTTACTAGATTTCTTTGCGAATTATCTGAGTGGACGTCAATAATACGTAGATTTCGCAGATTTTGAATCGCAGCCGTATAGTACTTATTCAGGAGTGAGTCAAGGGAGTAATGTTGGCCCTTTAATATTTATTTTAATGGTTAATGTTCTTCCTACAGTTGTTGAAGAGGCGAGCGCTATTTGCCGATGATCTTAAATTTTTTTTGAAAGTATCAATGCTTCTGACTGCCAAAGTCTGCAAAAGGATATTGACAGATTGGCACAGTGGGAAATGGAAAACAAATTTAATTTCAATGTGAATAAATGTTGTATCATCAGTTATGGTCGTGCAATAGCCCCTCAGAAGTATGCTTATGAAATGAATGGCCTCGTAATCCCGCGTGTTAAATATATTAGAGACTTAGGCGTTGAGATGGTACCGGAACTTAATTTTCGTAAGCACATTTTAAATATTTGTAAAAAAGCTTTTAGGAGTCTCGGCTTTATATTAAGGCAGTGCAGGGATTTTCAGAATTTATTACTATTAGAATTTTATATAATGCTCTCGTAAGAAGTCAACTTGAAACGAACGCAAGTATTTGGAATCCACATGAAAGCAAGTATAGTGTCATGGTCGAAAAAATTCAAAATAAATTCACGCGATTTTTATACTTTAAGCAATACGAAATCTATCCTTGTTTTCCACTGATGTAGCAAAGTCTGTTTGTACTGGGGATGGTTGGTTACAGCCGCCTGAGTGTGAGGAGAGACATCACGCCTATTAAATATGTGTGGAAAGTATTACGTGGATGTATATATCACCCAGATGTGCTCGCTGCGTTAAAGCTGCGGGTGCCTAATAATTAGGTGTGTTCTCGTCGTCGTCGGCCCCATTACTCCTCGTGCCCGCTGCTAGGACGAAGTTGCTTCAGAATGCACCATTGTCACATGCTATACACTATGTTAATATCATCTCACAGGATATTGACATATTTGCATGTAGTGTTTAAGGTCTCTGAGACCAAGTAGTTAGGAGTCCTAGTTGACCAACATTTGTCATGGCATAGACACATTGAATTAATCATGATGAATAGACTTATGAAGCTTACATGGACATTTAAAATACTAAGACGAAAAGGTTACTATACCAAATATATATTGCTTTGGCTCAAACTATCTTAGTATATTGTATTCCTGTATGGGGTGGAGCTACAAAAACCAAATTTCTAGAAGTTGAAAGGGCACAGAGAAATTTACTAAATATTACGCATTATAAACCATAAATATTCCCTACAGAAGATCTTTATGCCATAATTAATGTACTTATTGTTGTGAAACCTAGTACATCTTATATTCAGTTCTTAGACTGCATAAAGGTATAAAGTTTAACCGTTGTATTGTATCCAAAAGAAGGAAAAACGTAGTAGCTATAGCTGTCGCTGTTAAAACTATTCAGCGCACCCTGCCATGTATGGGTTTAAGTGTTTTAGGTGAATATGTGAGCGTCATGAAGTAAACTTTTCTTTGTTAGTATAAGATATTATAAATTGCAATAACTGTCCAAATTTGCAGAGAAGGTTCAGAATAAGTTATACACAAAAATAGTGAAAAAAAATTAATAAAAAAATTAAATTCGTTTTATTATGTTATATACATTTACGGTTTTTATTATATATATTTAACATTATATATATATATATATATATATATATATATATATATATATATATATATATATATATATATATATTCACTGTCCACTGTCACTCACTCACGTGTAGTGGTAGAAGGCACCACGTGTGCACTTACTTTCAGTAACGGAGTTTGGTTTCTGTGGGTGGATGTGGGTGGTAAAAAAGTCTAATGAGATACTTCTATCCTTTTCTAACATTTTGTACGACTTATAAGCTCAATACTGTGCTGAAAGGCGTAAATTACGTTTGTTCATGATAATATCGAGAACTTCATACATTATTTCAGATTTTTTCTAGGCCTAATGTAGCAACAATTGTATTATTTTATCTGTTGTATTATTTACAGATGCCTCTCCGATGCCATTAAGGACAATAGCCTTCCGACGATGTCACATGTTAATAGTATCAACATTCTTTATGCACTCATAAACGTACTGCCATAAAATATTTAGTACTTTGACAAGTTCCTTAAAGTATGTTTAAGATAGATAACACCATCCAAAGTCCACACATTCTTTATTCCAAAATGTTTCCGAGCTCTTTTATATATTGATTGCCTGTTTTTAGTAAGGCTAGGAGGAAAATTCTTCCTGGACTTGAGCCAGTGTTGGATTTATTGGAGTTGATACATCCTTCAAGCTTTTGTCAAATACGGCCATTTGACTCCAGCAATCTTCCAACTCTTTTTACATATTCTCTACATCCATAACATTTGCTATTATTTAAGCACTGATTTTTACGAAAGTTATTTACTAAGTGATGAGTAAGTAAACAAGTGAACACTGTTACGAATTGAGGTTATGATGGTAGGTGAATTATGAGTACTTACTTAATGATTTAAATTGTCATAAAAGAGATGCCGGAAACCCGGTTGCCATTTCTTTTATTAGGGGGCATTAGTTCTGTCCTTAATTCATTTAAGGTAGGTAATGTGTACACAAGTTAAACAAAAACGACGGCTCCGTAGTGCAGTGTCTGAGCATTGAGTTGCGGCGACGCAGGTTTGAATTCCGCACGGAACAGGTATTTGTATACCTTACAAATATTTTTTCTGGGTCTGGATGTATATCTTAGTGTAATTTATGTTTGTAAACTGCCTCCAGGATACAGGTGAAAATTATAATTTGGAGGTAACGTTTATGTATCAAATTTCAATACATTTGTTGAAAATGGTATCACCCAGTCAGCTTAAAAACATGACCAGTAATTAATAAAATCCTTGTTACTTTAACCTTGTTAACTCAGCGCTGTAGCTGGAAGAAATGAAGTTTTCTTGTTATTTCATAGTCTCGCCGCAAGTCTTTTTTTGTGGAGCGGGCTCTCGGGAAATCCCCGCTTTATGTATTGTAAATTGTAAGTACACAGTTTAAAGAGAGTCTAATGAAACTGTGATAAGTATAATATGAAAGACTACATGCATGTGTCATTTGTCTTACGCGTAAATATACGTTATTTGATTGTTTTAAGAATTGGTTGCCTGTGGCAAATTAAGTACATTTAATTAGTTAATTGTAATAATCTTAATAAAGTTAATTGTAACAATACGTCTACTCGGCAATTTTTTTTAAATTAATTTATAAAATTTGGTCGATAAAGACAAAAGTCGAAGAGTACATTCTGCCGCTTTGCCTTGCGTAGGTGGACCACGAGAGCTTTTGATGCCGTCGAAATTTAGGCGGTGCTACAGTTCCCTTAGCGGTACCAAATTGTCTGTCATTATATCGAAGTAGTAGTAAGTAAGTGTTTGTACAGTAGGGCTACGATGACTATTCCAATGCACACCCAGAGTACGAAACCTTTACAACTGCAGAGAGGTGTACTCGTAAGACAGTATGACTTTATATTCCCTAAACTCTTATCGCTGCATTGAAAGACTTTTTCAAGCTACTGGTCTGGAAAGGATACGGTATCAACATCAATTGCTAGTAGGTACATCACTCACCTTCTATTTTCCTTATGGCAGAATCGCTGGAAGACCTGGGCTGAATCCTCAATGACCTCAACAGTGTCCCCAACGGATAGGCATGGACAAAACAAAGGTCATGTGTAACATTCGTGTCACACCTATGCTGGTAGTTGTTGGGACTACTATTACATGAGTAAAGAAACCGACTCCTTACTCCTTACTTTATGCTACCACGCTCGAAGTTGTCGACGAGTATGATTACCTAGGATATATAGTCCGACTAGGTAAGTCTAACTTCGATCGAGAGATCAATCGACGGATTCGGTTGTGCAGATTACGACAAAACTTAAAAACAAGATTGTACAACCAGTGCGTGTTGCCAGTGATGACTTATGGATCTGAGACGTGGTCCCTTACTGCTGACCTTATGAGGAAACTCAAGGTCGCTCACCGAATTTTGGTGAAGACTATTCTAGGGGTTTCTTTGCGTGACAAACTTAGAAATAAGGATAATCGCAGTAGAACCAGAGTAACCGACGTAGCCCAACGGATTAGAAAGCTGAAGTGGCAATGGGCCAGCCATATAGCTCGAAAAACTGACAACCGATGGGGAATTAAGGTTCTCGAGTAGCAGCCTCGTGCTGCTAGACGAAGTATAGGGTGACCCCCCACTAGATGGAGTGACGATCTGATAAGATATACAGGAAGTCGATAGATGGAGGTGGCTCATGGCCAAGCTTTGTGGCAATTCTTGTGAAGGGATGTAATGATGAGTAATGATTCTCATTGCGCATTTTAAAATCACCAATCAATATTTTGACTATAAATACCGTTAAAACTACTTATTTAAAATCTTACAAATTACTCGTGTTAGAAACAATTTAAGGTAAATATTCCAACCGTCAATGACATGAAGAGAGCCATTAACACGTTTTTATAAAGTCACTTTCTTTTTTACGTACTAGAGAACTAGAAAATCAACTTATTATATTAGCGTTTTATGTACTGACTTTACGCAATGATTTATTATAAAATGAAAATAATAACTTTAACTTTGGTTGAGCTTTTATAAATTGAGTGGGAGAGGGCGCAATCCGATGAAATTAACACGGGCTCTAACGGTATGGTTACGCCACTGCTGAAAAACTAGTTTACTTAACAAAATTTACTCAACAAAAAATAGTTTAGCAGAACAAAATACATTTATGTACTAACTAAATTATAAAATAAATGTACAAATTATCAAATTATATTTGCATGACCAAAATATGTTATCACTTTGCACCCTTATTTTTTTAGTCCACCGTGTTATCAAGTATTATATATGATCAAACGAACTTCTCCAAGTGAAGTTCGATCAGTATTATATGAATCGGTTCATTCGAAGATATAATACGAGTATTAACAACGTAGTTTCCTTATTCTACAAGGCTAAGTCGCACCTTTAAAGATTTTTACTCTACCCACATCAAAACAATTGCCCCTTTCCACTAACGTCTCTCGCCGTCCGAGCGTACTGCCTCATTCTTTTAGAGATATTATTATAATCAAAAATTTTTGTGAGTTATTGGTGGGAGGAAAATTATATCTTCGCATGAAGCGATTCATATAATACTGATCGAATTTCACTTGGAGAAGTTCCTTTGATCATATATTATATTTCATCGCTTCATTCTTCGGAGATAATATTAACAACGTGGATGTTTAGAGCTTAAATTTTTGCTTATTGGGTTACTTATGTGTACTTTGAACTTTAAAAGAAAAATCATAAAAAATGTAATTTATTAGTTCGATTGTAACAAAATAACGTACAATTATTCACTTGTCTATCTTATTTAATAAATCAAATAAAATTATTTAGGAGGACAGTTCTCGCAAACCTATTTTCGTCAATAATTTGGCAATGATAAAATTTTGCAAAGGTCTCTGATGCTTACGACCAACCAATGTTTTCTGATCGTATCTAGAGAGATTCCAGCGGACCTAGCAGCCGAGGGGACAGCATGGCACGTGCTGTGTGCACTAAGTACAGTCACGTCCACGCCGCTCACCGCTAATACTTTCTTAATCTACCTGCTGATAGATTGAGCAGTGGCCGCCTTGTGTGGCCGCCTGTAGGTTAGCAATAGGTTCCGACAATCTGCGGGTCTTATTTTATTTGTAATCTCTAAATAATCTTTTATTGCCGTGGCTGGACTGGCTGGATTTTTAATTTTAATAAAATAAGGTAAAATTAGAAGGGGTAGCTGATATCCCGCTGCCGATGTTTTAATTATATCAGTGATGCTGATTCTAACATCTGAACGCATCTTAATATTGTCTTATCGTATTAAAGATAATGTTTGAGCTCAGGGTGTTGTGCATAATACCATTAATACTGCAAATTTTTTGTGAGTTTTTCAATTGAAGGTGTTTCATTGGGAACCCAATCTCCAACATGATTTAATATAATTTTTGGATCCCAAGTACCAGTATATTTTGAAAGGGCTGGTCTTAACTTGAATGCGCCCTTTAAGAAATTTTTTATTTGGTCTTTAGAACCTAAGCAGTTTCCTAGAATGAATGATAAGGCTGACCTGTGGTTATTGAGCGAACATTGACGGTATAGAATTTGCGTAAGGATCTAAATTATTTTTATCACAAAATTGCCACCACAGCTTATACGCACGCTATACTGTAGTATTGTATTTTTCGAAAGCGGTGCCGTCATCACGTGAACAGCGGGTGATTGTGTACCTCTTCTTACTACTGAGAGCCTCGCTGCACCCAGGGTAAGTTGCTTGTGCAGGTGATGAGGAGTTCTGGAAGAAGACCGTAAGAGATGTCTCTGAGGTTTGAAAAACATTATATCTGATCTGAGTAAGTTATTTAACATGGTGTACCAAGGTTGGGATGGCTAATAAGGAAAGACCAAAATGCCTTCGGCTTATCGCTTATGATTTTTTCCAGACATTTGATTAGATTTAAGTATTTAAAGAAAAAGGTGGAAACGCATAGAAATATTTGTATCTCCAATCAATAGTGAAAGCATCTACTAATAAGGCATCTAGATCCGGTCTCCAAGACACATAGGTCGTGCATTTATCATTGGCACGAGAAGCGAAAAGATCTATTTCTGGTTCCCCCAATTTTTGTATGATCTCTTATAAGCGTTATCACTTAGCTCCCATTCTGTATCTAGGTTTAGTCTCCTTGATTCTTGGTCTGCTTCTACATTTTCTTTACTATTTATGCCAAATGTTTCGCTTCTCACACCATTGCTATATTGATTGAAATAACTCGTTCAAATGGGGGAATTGGATTCCTCCCATTCGATTGATACACCTTATAGCTATTGTATTATCTACGCGCAACAAAATATTACAATCCGACATATCCCTAAGAAAACATTTAATACCTAGAAATATGGCTAGTAATTCTAGGAAATTGATATGATAGTCGAGTTCATTGTATGTCCATCCTCCGCCAACATGAATATTATTACAACAATCACCCCAACCTGTCAAGCACGCGTCTGTAAATATCTCATAATTAAATTTAGTTATACTAAAAGAATTTTTGGTTAAAAATACATTATTTTTATAATAATAATAATAATAAAACATTTATTCATTACCACCAATAAAATTGCAATAAGCACAGAAATAACCATAATTACATATTGTAGTAACGAATAGGCTCTAGCTCAGCATAAATGTTGCAGTTGCCCACAACGCTGTTATTCTGCCAGCGCCCTACAAATGAAGAGTACAGTACGCGCGCATGCCTGCTTTATTACCTTTAATCACAACTGTTCATATTAAAGTACATCTCGTATTTCGTAGAGTATTCGTCTTATATTTTTGAAGCGCAATATTTACCGTATATTTTACCGCAGGACAAGCGGCGGCCGTGTTTTAGTTAAGAAAGAGAACCTTTGTACTAAGTGAGCTGTATGATTTTGTTTATCTATGGGTAGACTTATAGAAAGTTCCGTGGAATCAAAAATAAATCCCAAATATTTGCAAGATATATGCTGGCCTAGACATATATTATAATTAATAACAAAACAACATTGTAAAAGATGCACAGTCACGTTAACGTTGTCTAAACATTCATTGTAGTCTTTCCCTATACTAAGAATGTCGTCAAGATATATGACAGACTTATATCCTCTGCTTCTTAAGTTGGTTATTACATCTTTCATTATCTTACTAAATGTTCTAGGTCATACGGCATGGCATTTAATTCATAAAGGGTTTTAACTAAATTTTCATTTTCAAATTCAAATCTTAAAAATTTGTGATGACTTGACTTAATAGACATTAGTAAGTAAGCCTCCCGTAGGTCAATGGTAGCCATGTAATCATTACGAGGTATTAACTTTGAGGCCGTTCTCTAATCCTCCATTTTAAAGTGAGATTTGCAATGAACTTATTAAGGGACTTTAAATTCAGAATAAATCTTTTATCTCCGTTAGGTTTTGGCGCTAAGAAAACTGAGGATATGAACTGGTTCTTTGACCGATAACACTTTGATATTGCTCCTAAGTGTAATAAATTACTAATAGCTGAGGAATTTTTTTGTTTATCTTTTGATGACAAAGTTGAATGAGGTAATCTACATTGAGTAATTTGTCTATTAAATGGTATTGTAAATCCAACCCGAATCCATCTTAAAATAATTTTATTTTTTATCTCCCGTATATTATAATATTACATATAAATATTGTAATCTTCCCGAATGTACCTGTTTAACAGCTGAACTGGAGCACGGTAAGATTTGTTGTTACTCCAAGACCTCGTTGTAGACCTCGTGATACACCTGAGAGAGTTGATCCCTGCGGGTCCCCGATGACAACTTCATTGGCCCTACCGCCCCCCTTGTTCTGCGAGCGAGAAGGGCCTCGCCAGCTTTTCTGGTAACGATTGTCTCTTGAAGACGAACTTGTTATCTGTGTTGTGAAAGGTTTTGGGTTTGTTTTCTTAATCTGAAAACCTTGTTTTTCGATGGCTTTAGACGCCTTAATCTTTTCAGGAGGCTCAATGCCAAAAAGAGTTTCATCTCTTTCACTCTCATGAATGACTCTAAGAAAACACTTGTCTAATCCGGGTGTCACCAATTTAATTCTGGTTTGGGTCTCGGAGTGATGGAGGTCGGATAATGTACGGTGACCATCAGATAATTTTTTTTATCGCTTGACCTTTATTGTCTCCGATGAGAAGTAAAGACATAGCTTTATTAACGGTAGTAATACCTAAGCACAGTCTTTGCTGATCGACCTCTATTTTCGTGTCCCTATTTCGGGCTGCATTGGTAAGTGCGTTGCAATTCGGGATTCCGGTGTTTCAAAAGCTTGCAATTTTCGGGAATTGAGTACTCTTTTAACAAGTTTTGTCTTGTTTCCTTAGTAAGATCCTTACGTAGAAGAGAAAGCCAACGGTGGGCAAGATCCTGGTGAATATTTTCACCATATATTTGCTCATCACTATCCGTATCACCCAAAGCTGACAATAGTTCAGGGTCTAATGTAGGAATTGTTTCTTCCGCTTTATCTTCATTTGTCAGCAGAGGATGCTCATCGGAGGGAATGGATGTTACCATGGTGTCATCATTTACGACCTCATCATTTATTACTGTCCTTAGTTTCGTTATTTACAACAGGAAATAAAGTGTATATTTCAGAGGTAGATAACAAAACATTTTTATGATAAGTATCTAAATTAACACAACTTTAAACTTAAAACTGACGCTTTAACATATTTGTACATGAGTATTTAAGTTTATATAACCTTCGTGCTAACTCTCGGCTAGCCCCCCGGTTAGGATACCTTCGTACTGACTCTCGGCCAGTCCCCAGGTAAATTTGTATTCGTGTTGATTCATGATCAACGCTTGGGTTTTTAGTCTTAACTTATATTTTTAATGATCACTCAGGCACTAGAATCGAATTACTTAACGGTAACACTTACCAAAATTTTCTTCGGCCTCAGAAGAATCGGAGTAAACAATGACTAGTTTATGTCGCTTTCGTTCTTGTTCTTCCAGTTTTTTGATTTTCTTTTGATAATAACCAATTTTGTCTGCAGCACTGCGTTTCAACATTTTACTATTCTAAGATAATTAAATAAGGTGTGCACTCTGCCTCGTACGAAAAAGGAATGAGGCAGTACGCTCGGACGGCGAGAGACGTTAGTGGGAAGGGGCAATTGTTTTGATCTGGGTAGAGTAAAAATCTTTAAAGGTGCGACTTAGCCTTGTAAAATAAGGGAACTACGTTGCTAATATTATATCTGAAGAATGAAGCGATGAAATATAATTTTTAATAACGACTGATAACGGGTGCATTTAGGCAAAGGGGCCAACAAATAATTAGGCTAGAATTTGTACAGTTATACAAAAATGTAACGGATATAGATACCCTGTATACACAACTTACAGGAAAATATCTATACCACGTTGAAGGTTTTGCGCCTATTCAAATTTGAAGGCACCATACATCCATTTTTATGATGTCTGGGATAAACGAGATAGTGTTACCGCCATTTGTTGGAAACCATTAAATCTTTCTGTCATTTTACATTAAGTCATCTTTTAGGACGAATATTCCTTTGTGGGAGGACACTGTGGGAGAGGTCTACGTCCAGCAGTTAACTTTTAAAAGACTATGACGATAATGACCTTTCATGACACTCGAGGGACGTAAAGGGATGACGAATTCTCTTAAGCCACTATAAAATGGCAAAAGTTAATTATTTTTTAAATAACTCATCACTCGTAGTATTATTATATAACTACTTAATAGCTGTTGATTCAAAAACGTTTAAAAATTCAAGGTTACATTCCCGATATAAAATATTCTCACGTTTCGCATAAATAACTTAAAAGTTCAACAACTCCTTCATTTGTTTGTCAATATGGTAACAGAAAAACTGGTTGAGGTGTTGCTATTTGAAATAAACTTCCTTAATTTTTTGCAGCCTTTAAAAAAGCTGTAGAATATTATAACTTTATTATATTAAAAGGACTCTTGTTACATAAAATTATGTGTTCTTTTTTAAATAATTCTTTGAGAGTGATATTATTTTCACTGCTGGAGGAACCTCAAAGTCGCTCAGCGCTGAAATCTTTGGCCTGGTTTTGTGCTGCTGCTCATCATTTCTTAGGTAATTAACAGCGTGTAACACAGTGATCAGTGATTGCGAAGGGTGAAAACTGGTAGCAATTACCAAATGGTAAGAAACACACTGAACCTTAAAGTTAAGTTGAAGAGGTCAAATTTAATAAAGTCAAAGCCCTGTTCCCCTCGTGTTTCAATCCAAAATCCGAAAAATTTCAGCTCGAATTACAAAAGTGTTGTCAGAGCTAATAATATTGCAATACAATGGATAATATAAATGACAAGCTCAAGAGTAGTCAGGAGAGTAGGAGTTGACTAGTTTAGTAGAGGAATAGCAAGTGTTTAGAGCATTGCGACACATCTCGTCACGTATACTTCAAACATTGAAAACAAGATGATGTACAACTAGTGTTGCCAGTGATGACATGTGGATCTGATACGTGGTACTTCATTGCTGGCCGTGTGAGTAGTGTCATGCGCGATAGATCTATTGAAGTGGCAATGGACTAGCCATAAAGCTCGAAGAACCAAAGTTACGGGTTACCGTTACAGCTTATTAAAATTCACTGCTGAACATAGGCCTCCTCCATTGATCGCGTCATAGTGGGATATTTGCCAGATCTGATTGGCTTCCGCAGTTTTTGTTGCTATTAGGAAGAGCTATTCCCACCTTCTAGTTTGCTTTCCACTGTCGCGTCTTACGACACCCATGGGACGATTTGGGGGCAGTAGATATTCTTACACCTACCATACCTTATAATACTTAACAGTAATTAAATTAATTTAGAGGGTATTATAGTGGTTTAACATTACGTTGCAGAAATACTTAGTGGTTTTTCTACATCCGTTTAGGATGCTGCGGAAATTACTGTTGGCAGCACTGTTCCATAGATTTCGATTGTTGATCGCGTACTCTACTATACGCATTGCTTATACGTGATGCGTGTGTGCGCTTTGTTCGCTAGACGTATCCAGTAATTTATTTATACTCTTTGCTAGCTACCTATTATAATAGCGATTATTATACCCTTATACTTGTACATTAGTACTAGTTCTAGTTTAATATGTGTTCCACTGTGTTTTGATTTTGCGCTTTCTGTATAGGCCATAGATTACTGTGTATATACTAGAGAAGTATCGGCAGAGAGTATTAAGTGCAGTTCCTGCCCAGGACAGTTCTTTGATGAGTAGTAGGTATTAAATTAGTTTGTGTGCAGCTTGTGTCCTCTTGTCTTAGTAGTCTGTGAGTGTTATTCCCAACCCAGACTTTTTTACTACACCTGTGCTTCAAAAACTAATAAACAGTATTTCGCTGTATGCTCTGTGCAAAGAAAATTTAATCGTTGCGTTCAAAAATAAACTAATTTAAATAATTTTAAAACTTAAATGTGAAACGTAATTCATACCCATTTGTAAATATTATGTTTTTAGTTTTGCTTAAGCAAGGTAATAATATAAATAATTTAGAATAAAAAATATTCTTATTATGCAAATTGATGTCTAACTTCTTTATTGGATGGACGTGTTAATCGTTATATGGTAAGTATTTTTTTGATGTTTTATACGTTAACATAAAACTTTCCTTTTTTAATTTTTACCATAAAATAGGTAAAACAGAGTGGATAAATTTGTATGTGCGAGAAATCTTTTTCTTTTTTAATCTTTTGTTGGTATTTAAAATTTGAATTATGTTTATGTTAAATATTCATCACTTTATAAAAATAGGGATAGAGCCAGAGGCGATGTTGCCCATATTTGCTTCGGGCGCAAAAAAAAAACCACACCAACTACTTACCATCAGGTGGACTGTGTGCTCGTTTGTCACACTGTCCTATAAAAAATATTATACAACATGTACGAACAAGTTTTTTTTTTTTTGTTTTATACTGTGCACTACGATGGAACTAAGAGGATTGTCAAAGCTTTACCGATGCGCGTGTCAGATAGAGGTAATATTCATAATTTTAATTTAATTAAATTAAAAGTTTAATGGTCGAGTTTCCTGAAAAAAGTTTTCTATACGTTTAAATACTAATTCCAATCACGAACTTAACGGGAACCACAGGGATTTTGTTACATGTTATAATAACACAGTAGAGAAGCTCTGTCGACATTTTGTCAACTTTTTTCCTCTATGACCTGTTCTGTGTGCATCAGTAAAACGTGTTTTGATTGTAGATATATATACTTGGCTAACTTGTTTTCTTAACTTATTGCTAAAGAAAAGATCTAAATGAGGTTTATACAAAAAATGTAATGTAGTATCTATTCATCATATTATTATGGCGTGTCTGGAGATGTAATTATTTTCCTCTTAACTCATTCTCGACAACGATATTGCGCACAATGCGCACGCTTCTCTGAACATAACAATGCATCATTTAGATTGAAATCAGATTTAAAGTTAATAGTTATTAATTATCCTCATTTAGTCTACTGTTGAACATACCTCCCAATAGATTGCATCGTAAGGGGGATTTTTGTCAAAGTTGTCACGTTTGGCAACCGGGTCGGCAACCACAGGTTTTTTATTTTCTGGTTGGTGTTAAAAAGACGTTGCTGCCCATGTTCTGTTTCGTTTAACTCTGTCGCCTTTTACGACACCCACGGTACAATATTGGTATAAATGTGGTAAAAGTATAAAATGACTTTCAATAAGAGTTACATGTGATCTATATTGAATAAAAAATGATTCTGTTCTATTCTATATCTAGTATAGTATAGCTGTATAGTGGGTGAATCGTATAAATGACTGCCTCGTTGGTCTAGTGGTTGTAGTAGTGCGACTGCTGATCATGAGGTCCTGGGTTCGAATCCCGGGTGGGGCCAAAAAATTAATTATTGAGTTTTTCCGTCAAGAAATTCTCAGTAGTTGCCTGGAGTCATGAAGTTTGCGGTGTTTCACCCCCCTGCCTCGGAAAGCACGTAAAGCCGTCGGTCCTGCGCCTGAGCTCTCTCCGTTCGTGTCGGTTTACTGTCTCAACGGATTATGAGAGTGAGAGAATAGAGAGTGCACCTGTGCTTGCGCATACACTTGGGCGCTATAATACTGTCAGCGCCGATGGCTAGTCTCCGTTGAGGCTGGCCGCCGAAATTCATTCTGGAGGACATTATTATTATAGTGGATATTCTTACGCAGTCAATTACGGTCTGCTCATAGGTATTATTACGTTTTTGAGCTTCATATTGGAATTACCACAGCTTATAGACACTGTCTTTAAGCATTATTTACTACCATTATTTAATGCCCGGTTCACATTATTCGAGTAGCATTCCAGTCTAGCGATCGATTCTAGTCCTGCTTCCAGCTAGCTCATTCCAGCGCCACTGGAATTTTGTGGACGGCTAATCCAGTGCTGGATTGAACATTGTACAGTGAACATGCGTTGTTGTTTTTTTAGAAACACGTATTGTTGTAGTTCTATAAATTCCTAACAATGAAGTTACCTGAAGTCCAAACTCCTTCTTTTGTTTCTTTATACAGAGATAAAAATGAAGGGGGTACTTCTAATTTTATTTACGTTGAATGTTATTCGAAATTAATGATAAAAACTTCTCAAAATTTTCTTCTGTAATTCTCATTGCTTATCTGTATTTAGAGAGGAATCTTCTGACTTCAGCTGTCGGAAAACATTGTTTAGCTTCCTTTTATATTTCTTTAGCTTTCCAATTTCTCACCTAAATAAGTCTTAATTTTTTTATTCTATTTATAGGAGTGGAGCTCCCATGGCGCAAAAAAACGATTCTTTGAAATCTATCTAATCCGTATTTTTTTCGGCAATATTTGTAGCTCAACGCAGACAAGGTTTATAAACAATAAAAACAGAATTTGATTTTTTTTCTTTTACTATCTTATCAATTCGCTAATTTACATCTGTGCAATGTCACATCATTTGATTCGGCCCTAGTTTATTTATTTATAAATTCAAGCACAAAGTTACACATGGTGAACTTAATGCAACAGGGCAGGCCATGGGGGTTAACCTCCATGACGTAGGACATTCTCTCTCAGTCAACCATTAGGCTAAACAGATATAGACATACAAGAGGCGGAGCAGCAATATATATACATATATATCATCATCATCATAATCATTACAGTCCTACACAAGTCCACTGCTGAACATAGGCATCCCCCAACTAATCCATCGACTTTCTGCATGTCTTCCCAGATCGTCACTCCATCTAGTGGGAGGTCGCCCTACACTACGCCCACCGGTACGAGGCTGCCACTCGAAAACCTTTCTTCCTTATCGGTTATCGGTTCTTCGAGCTATATGGCCGGCCCATTGCCACTTCAGCTTACTAATCCGTTGGGCTATGTTGGTCACTCTGGTTCTGCTGCGGATATGCTAATTTCTGAGTTTATCACGCAGAGATACCTCGAGCATAGCCCTCTCCATAGCTTGCTGAGCGACCTTGAGCGTCCTCATACGGCCAGCAGTGAACGACCACGTCTCAGATCCGTAAATCATCACTGGCAACACGCACTAGTTGTACAATTTAGTTTTCAGAGTTTGAGGTATATCTTACGAGAAGATATGTCGTAATTTCCCGAACGCTGCCCAGCCGAGTTGATTCCGTTGATTGTACTCCCGGTCGAAGTTGGAGTTACCTAGTCGGACTATTTGTCCCAGGTAAACGTACTCGTCAACAACTTCGAGCATAGTGCTCCAAACAACTACTGGCATAGGTGTGACATCGACATTAAACATATGATCTTTGTTTTGTCCATGTTCATCTTAAGACCTATCCGTTGGGAGACACCATTGAGGTCATTGAGCATAGTGCTAAGGTCCTCCATCGATTCTGCCATAAGGACTATACCGTCGGCAAATCGAAGGTGTGATGTACTCGCCATTGATGTTAATACCGTACCCTTTCCAGCCCAGTAGCTTGAAAACGTCTTCCAATGCAGCAGTGAAGAGTTACGGGGATATACCGTCACCCTGTCTTACATCTCTCTGCAGTTGGATAGGTTTCGAACTCTGGTTCTGTACTCGAATAGCCATCCTAGCCCTACTGTACAGACACTACAGCACTTAATACATACTTAATACATATAAATATCAATTTGGAAATTTGGATTTCAGATACTCGGGAGCACATGGATCGTTCAGAATTGTGAAAAGGGTAGAAAGTATTCTAATGGTGGCCACACACGGTCAGTTCAACTGATCATTCCAACTGATTAGTTCAAACTAAAACTGTTTTTTTAAGTAACGGATTTTCGATTAATCTATAAATAAACTTATAAGTAAAACTCCGATATTAATATATTTATAATGATCGATTTACCGAAAATCCACTGTGGTCGCCACAACATATCCGCACTGACGGATAGGCAGCCAATTTAGCTGAGTACGAGGGCGGCGCTGAAAATTTCGGGAATCAAGGAAGTGACATAACATTACTATTTAAAAATGTATTTATTGCTTTTCGAAGTATTCTCCGCGAAATTTGACACATTTTTCCATACGGTAGAACCAATCATTGAAGCAACCATTCCATTCGGAAGGTGGGGTCTCCAAAATGGCCGCTTTGTAGACGTCCACAGCTTCTTCAGGTGATGAAAATCTCTGTCCACGCAATTTATTCTTTATTTTAGGGAAAGTATAGAAAACATTACGGCTTAGGTCGGGGCTGTACGGCGGATTGTAGACAAACAATCCGCCGTACAGCCAAAAAAAAAGTCGTTTTGGAGACAATCGTGGCCACCATTTTTTTTTTGCAACACTCCGTGAACGAACAATTTTTTTTGGCTTTAACTCATTTTCGAACACCCAAACTCCAGGATTCGTCACCTGATACGATGTTGTATACAGCATTTGAGGATTCTGCGTGGAATCTTTCGAGAGTTCTGACGCACCAAGTAACGCGAGCCGCTTTTTGCTCTTCACAGGGCGAATGCGGTATCCATCGGGAAAACAACTTTTTTACACCTAATTGTTCATGCAAGATTATTTGTATTTGATTCATGCCAATGTCTAAAGTTGCTTGAATTTCGCGGTGTGTCACATGTCGATCTTCCGCAATCAGCTTACGCAGAGCATCAGCGTTTTCTTGGGTGACTAAAATTTTTGGACGACCTTGACGGGGATCATCACTGAGCTTGACACGTCCACGTTGAAATTCAGCAAACCAGCGATAAATTGTGGTTTTGGATAGAGCTTCATCACCAAATGCAGAAATCATCCGATCAACACACTGTTTTTGTGTCAAACCACTTCGAAAGTCATAATAAACCATCGCTCTTGAATTTTCTCGAGTCAATTCCATTTTCTGAACGACTAAACAAGTTTGACAAAACCTTGTGATAGGACCGAGAATCTTTTTTTAAATAAATAAATGGTATTCGATTTTTAAAACCAAGGAGTTTTCAATTGAAAAGATTTTAATATGACAGGAACAGTGGAAATATTCCGTACCTGATACTTTTAGTGCAGCCTAGTACGAAAAGAAGATATATTTACGAAGAGCATAAATGTATCTGATGCAGTTGTTAAGCAGACGATCCAATATATTTCTCATTAGGATCATTAATGACAATGATCAAAGCGTGTTAAGTTTTAAAAATTAATATTATGTAAGAAAAAACTAACTGAACACTACAAAAACGAATGAAATCCACACTACATCATTTTGTAGTCTCGTGACTTCTTGTTGTTCTTATGTCATATATAGACATATTTATAATATACAACTAATACCCGGCGCGTTGCTGGCCCAAAAGAAATAGTTGTGTAAAATGTTGTTTTAAATTTGGATGAGTTATATTTAGATAAATTGTAAGGTATACCTAATACGCGCCCCGCCTACTGCAAGTTAATTGTATTATGCCTATAACCTTCGCGGAAATGCAAATAATAAGGTGAAAAAGTACCGCGATCTGATGAACTGGCAGCGCATAAAATACGAACAAAAAAACATAAATTGCTGGTAGTGCGCGGAATGGAACGACACTCGTCTACTCGTCTTGCCTGATTGCCTTTTGGGAGCGTCGGCCGCGACTTTTCTCATTCGTAATAATACCACAGAATAAATAATAGTACTACGTAGTAACACTCCGTGTCTTGTGTGTATGTCGTGTCGATGTTTGGGGGACTTGCCACTTTTGGCAATAGCAATAGCTTTTGGGTGATTCGGGACTGCGCAATCTAGAGATGGGTCGTGTTTTTTATTAGTGTTACAATCAAGTGGACAGAGAAGTCCTATGTTGAACAAATACCTTTATATCATAAGCAATGGAATTTTGAAATTCAATTTTTTTTTGTTTTTTGATATATTATTCATCCAATAAATTGAAAAGGTGACCTGCGTAGTTAGGTAAGTTGGATTTTAGTAAACTTTGCTAGCTAAACTAAACTAGAAAATATAATATACAAAATAAATGACAAAATTTAAAAATCGTACCCGATAAAATTTACCTATTTAACAATATAATCTATTATTAACTTCTGATCATTCTACCTATATTTATTTTATGATAAAAAACCAAAGACGTATAACTTAATAAAAAAAACCAACCGCGCGAACACAGAGTAGCGCACATTTTTTGTTTGAAATAGCTGATCTAGTACGTAAGTACATGTTATTTTAATGGATTGCACGCAAAAAAGTTTGCCTCCATCAATTTATTTATCCTTGGTAGATTAGTACTTTCTGCTTTTACGAATTCGTCTTCCATGATGCCTCTTCAATAAAATTCGGAATAAAACTCAATAATCTTATTGATAAGTTGAATAATTTCGAAATAACAAAGTACGTTAGCTAGCTCTCTTAATCAGTGACAAGGATACTAATACCCTTAGGCGGTATCAGTGACGTAACGACATGGTCTAATATGTCGGACAGCGTTTTGCAGATTTGAGGCACAGACAAAAAAATATTCTTAAAATTGAAATATAAAATTTATAATGTTTATAAAATTAAACAGAAATCAATATTTCTCGTTTACTTTTTAAAGAATTTATCATAAATATATATTTTTGATTTTATTTTACATGGTGTAAAATACCCTATTATAGAGCACATCACTGAGGCATTTTTTTATTGTAGGAATTTCACTAGAAATCCAAAATTTTCAATGATGTTGCATTGTGTAGCAGATAATTTCAGCTCAGTCCCAACTCATAACTAGCGGCAACTGAGTCACCATTTCATTTTGCTCGTGATGGATCTTAACAGTGTTAAATACTATACAAGGGCGACTCTGACAGTTTTAGAACTGGCCACTTGTAAACGATACAATAAAAAAATAAGTTCAAATTTTGAAAATGGAACTCTTTGCCAATATTGAGTACTTGGCGACATCAGACGTGGAATTACTGGGTCACCCGTCCTATAGCCCCGACCTCGTACCTTGCGATTTTTATTTATTTCCGAAAATAAAAGAAAAACTTCGAGGAAAACATTTTACGGACGCCGAGGAAGCAGTGGCGGCGTTTCAAAATGCCGTCAAAAAGAGCCTTAAGGACAAGTAGGCAAAGTGATTTTCTCAGTGGTTCCATCGGATGCAGCGATGTATTGATGTCAATGGACACTATTTTGAGAAGATATAATCTAAGAACTTGCTAGTTCGTTCAGTTTTTGATTTTCTTTTTTATAGTTAAGAATTTAGGAATATATATATCGACTCCACCCTAACAAGGTCACCTCAAATTAATGAAGTTATTACGAAAATGTTTGCAGCTATAAGCTCTCTGCGGAGACTTAGAAATTTTCTCCCTACTGCCACTAAAGTTACGCTTGCTTAATCCCCACTTCTGCCTATACTTGACTGTGCTAATGTTTGCTATCTGGATATTACCGAAGCGCAGTTAATTAAAATTGTTGATGACAATCCAAAGTTTATGCTTACGATTCATATTTGGTCTCCGTAAATATGATTACATTTCAGAATTTCGATTCAGAATTTCAGAATTTCGTAAATGTCTCAAGTGGCTGCCGATTTGCCTTCGCAGGAATACTCACATTCTTTCTGCTTTATACAGCATACTGTTCAATCCCTCCACTCCATGTTACATGAAAGACCGTTTTGAATTCATTTCCTCCTCTCACGATCATCATTTACGTCCCACTAACAATTCTCGTCCTCTTTTTTTCTTAAAGAATATTAACAATGCTATAAACATTACTAATATTCCCTTTAACCACTCGTGGTAAGCTTAAATTGCTTGTGTTACGAGTGGTTCACGCCAGTAGTCGAATGGTGGATTCCAACCCACGACCTTTTTGAGTTCGCGGTCCGCGCCTTGCCATTAGGCTACTGTCGCTTATATTACTTCAATAAATCATTTTCCGTTACAGCTGTATGCTTGTGGAACTCCTTGCCCCTTTTTTCCTTCAAAAATCTACTCAAAACATTACCTGGAACTCTAATATTTCCCATCATAATTTCCTTCCTCAAATCTTGTGTGTGTGTGTATTATGTTACGAGCTTGAGGTTCGTGACAATAAAAACTGCCGACTGAATTACCAAAATTAACACTTAAATCACCGAACACCAATTAAAACTTAAAAACACTAATAATTAATCACACTGATTCACTTTATTTCGCTCCGAAGCTTCGCTTGTCTCGCCCAATTCAATACTGCCCGATCGTGGCAAGCAGCGGGTTTAAATACACGTTTACACCGAAACTTCCAGAATATTCCCGTAGATACGGGCGCCGACCAACCAGACGCAATAAGTTCGAGTGTGGGGCTTCTAGAAAGCTTAGTTCTTCAATTCAATAATAGATGGCGCTGTTGGTTGAAAGATTAGTCATGTCATTTTCTGGAAAGCTCTCCTCGCTCTGTTACCCGACACTAGATGACGTCAACTTAGGTGCGCAACACTGCCTCCTCCTAAGACATGCACGTCCCGAGCATTATCGGCCCCATAATAACGCGCCAGGCGATCCACATTGACAATCTTAGGAGTCCCTCTTGCGCCTTTTATCCGGTAGGTTACATCGTTGATCCTGGTCACAATCCGGTACGGTCCGTCCCATTTAGCTTGAAGCTTAGGAGATTTCCCTTTGCTGCGGACTGGATTGTGATACCGGGTTTTCATCTTTTCGGACATTTTCTGGCCCGATTGTCTGGCGTGCTCATAAATGTCATTCATTTTGTTCCGCAAGTCATTTGCATAATCGGTTATACTGCGTGGCGCATCAGGTGGTGTCCCGGTGATCAGGTCTGCAGGCAGCCGTAATTCTCTTCCAAAGTTTGCGAAAGCTGGTGTTACTGATGTACTTTCGTGAACAGCGCTTCGATATGACAACAAAAACGGTTGTATGTGCTTGTCCCAATCTAGTTGTCGAATGTCTACAACTTTTGCTAGGTACCTCTCCAATGTCTGATTAAATCGTTCTACCATTCCATCAGATTGCGGGTGATAAAAAGTCGCACTTGTTTTATGAGTACCCATAACTCGGCAAGTTTCCTGGAATATTTGAGACTCAAAATTCCTTCCTTGATCGCTGTGAATCTCTAAAGGTACTCCAAAACGACAGAAGAATTCATGAACTAGTTTATCTGCAACTGTTGAAGCTTCTTGATTTGGAATGGCGAAGACTTCTGGCCACTTAGTGAAGTAATCCATCACAACCATGAAATACTTGTTACCGCTTTCACTCTCCGGAAACGGCCCCGCCACGTCAATGGCTATTCTCTCCCATGGTGCACCAACATTGTACAACTTCAATGCACCTCTACTACGAGTCTGATGTCCCTTTACAGCCGCATAAATTGTACATTTGCGACACCAGTCCTCGACATCGTTTCGACAGTTGACCCAGCAAAACCATTCTCTGATCTTCAGTAGAGTTCGTTTAACTCCCAGGTGGTCTCCTGAACAATCATTATGGTACAGCTGTAGATCATCCGGTACTTTAGCTTTAGGGGCAACCATTTGCAAATGACAGCTGTCTCCCCGAACATTTTCCCATTTACGGCCTGGAACTCCATCCTGAAGCAGCAAGCTGTCCTACTGGGCCCTTTTAGTGGTCGAACTCATCGCTGAGGTATCGCTCCACTTGGGCTTGGGAGCACTGGCCTTTATCCATTGCAGAATCGGCTTGATGTCCGGATCTTCCTGCTGTGCACGTTGTAAGCTGTCCTTCCACTCGTTGCTGAGGTGGTCTGTCCTGAGCATCCTCACTTCCTTACTCTCTTATCTAGTACAATGTTTGCAATCTTCAGGACAAGGTCTTCTTGACAATGCATCGGCGTTGCCATGAGATTTCCCGCTGCGATGTTCGATCTCAAAGTCGTATTCCTGCAGTAGTTCAATCCACCTCGCAGCTTGTCCTTCTGGATTTTTAAACTGCAATAGCCATTTTAGTGCAGCATGGTCAGTTCGTATGTGAAATTTCCGCCCCAGAAGATATTTGCTAAAATGCTGCAACGACTTTACCACAGCTAGCAATTCGCGTCTTGTGACACAATAGTTCCTTTCCGGTTTTGACAACGACTTGCTTAAGTATGCTATCACGACCTCTTGGTCACCATTCAGTTAAGACAACACACCGCCAAGTCCTATATCACTTGCGTCTGTGTCAACTATAAATTCTTTGCTTGCATCAGGGTATCCCAAAATAGGTGTTTTACACAGACGCTCTTTGAGCTCCTGGAATGCGATATTGCAACTTTCATCCCAGCAGAAATGTCGCTTCTCCTCGGTTAGCTTGTGCAGAGGTTTGGCTATATCTGCAAAGTTCTTCACAAATCGCTGATAATAGGAGCACAAACCCAAAAATGCTTTAACCTGCGTCTTGTCTTTTGGAACCGGCTAATCCTTGACAGCAGCGATTTTCTCCGGATCTGTGCGGATATCTTCTTCCGACACTACATACCCCAAAAAGTTGACTTCTTCGGACTCAACTTGAGGTTGGCACTCTGAATCTTCATGAGCACGCGTTCCAGGTTTTGAAGGTATTCCTCAAACGTGCGGCCCACGATGATAATGTCGTCCAAGTAGACCAGACAGGCATCGCCAATTAGCCCGGTAAGTACAAGCTCCATCAGCCTTTCAAACGTTGCTAGAGCATTGCACAATCCAAACGGCATTACTTTAAATTGCCACAGACCCTTTCCCATCGAGAACGCAGTTTTCTCCTTGTCCTTAGGGTCAATTTCAACTTTCCAGTAGCCACTTTTTAGATCCAGCGTGCTAAACCACTTTACTCCTGTAAGCATGTCCATCGTGTCATCAATTCTTGGTAAGGGATAGCTGTCCTTCTTTGTAACGTCATCCAGATTATTCCCGTAGATACGGGCGCCGACCGATCAGACGCAGAAAGTTCGAGTGTGGGGCTTCTAGAAAGCTTAGTTCTTCAATTCGACACTAGATGGCGCTGTTGGTTGAAAGATTAGTCATGTCATTTTCTGGAAAGCTCTCCTCGCTCTGTTACCCGACACTAGATGGCGCTAGTGCCAGACGTCAACTTAGGCGCGCAACAATATATTTATATATTTTTTTACTTAATTTTCAAATTTATGTACACTTGCCCTATTTGCAATTCACTGTAAACACAGTTCTTTGCTAAAGATGGGTTGTCTGAAAGAAATCGCTTCCAGAGCGATAAGACCGCCTGTTGTACTTTCTATATTTCATTTTGTCTCTTCCTTATGTGTGTTAGTGTACAATAAAAATATATTGATTGACGGGTGATGACCTGCTGCAAATAAAAGAACAATAACTAAAACAGCTCATAATAAATATGGTCACTTACCTGGGAGAAGTGGCAAGCGGCCTCTCTCTTGACGGCTATAAGGGCACGATGAAAATTGCGACGACGGTGGCTAATTTTTTTTCTTTGCGCCCGAAGCAAATAATGGAAACCCTCCGGTAACGGGGGAGGGAGGTGGTGAATGCTCATAGCATACCACTCAGCCGGCTGCGTGGTCATGTGGAGACTTTTACCCACTAAACACCACCTTTTGGGGATAGGCTTAACGATCTAGCGAGAGATCTTTAACGGACGTGACCCTCCTTGGCTGAAAGCCAACCTGAGCGGGTGACCTGAGCCGCCAGGAGGCAGTTCAGGTCACCAGAAAGCTTGGGGGGGGGGTATACTGCGGTACGACGGTGGCGGCGCGCGTTCTTTTATAGCTTCCGCCATCTCCCCTTTCTACTTGCCGGAGCGCACCTCTCATTGGAGGACCAAAGATGCCTCCACCAGTATCTAACTCCTTCTTACTGGGCAGGCCCGTGCGGGGAAGGAACAGAGGAGATTATGTCAGGCAACCCAACTAACAAATACGAAATGCAAGGGTGCGCGTTGGCGCAACCAAGTAGTGACTTAATTTTTACAATTTCACAATCGTTATTTGTCTTTTTGTGGATAATTGATTTTTGTTTTTATTATTTACAGATCGTGTAATGTATAGCCAGAAGTGTTACAGTCATTAAACCTATTTGAAATGGACAAAGTATATTTCTTTGTAAACGGTCACCGTTATACTGTATGTAAGTCAAACTTATTTTTTTATATATATAAGAGGAAGCAAACGAGCACGCGACTCACCTGATGGTAAGTGACTACCGCCACCCATGAAAAACTGCAACACCAGGGAAATTGCTGATGCGTTGCAGGCCTTTTAAAAAAGATAAGCCTTTTTTTGACAATGCTTAGGTGGTATCGGTCCGGAAAAATCGCTGGTGGTAGTCGATTACACAAGGAAGTTATTTTGTACGTTTTGTACATGGTAGAGCCACGCTGCAGTTATATTATGGTTTTAGCACGAACGAATCGGCGCAACCGGGAAAGGAACACGCTCTCACAGAATACCAGCGTAAAGTAGCAGCTTAATGATGCTGTGTTTCGTATAGTGAGTGTAGAGATCCGGAGACCCTCTTTTACTGGAAACGAGGCATTCCATCTTGGTCCTCAGGGGTGACAACGCATCTGCATTTTGATTCTTAATCGGGGATAAATGTAGATGCCTATGGGCCACAGCATCCACTTACTATCAGATGGACTGTGTGCTCGTTTGTCACCCTTATTCTATAAAAAAAAATAAAAAAAATATTCTATTCTATTCTAAGGACCAGTGGCGAAGCTTTATAACAACGACGAAAATGTTTGCCTATTCTTATAGGGTTGTCACCTGATGCACATGAAAATTTTTAAGGAATAAATAAAAATATTATAATGTAGTATACAACAATATGTGTATTCATTGTAACTTAAATTAATATAGCAACATGTCTTTTAATTGTTATTTGAATTGAAACTGCAAAAATTTGTATTGCTTATTATTTTTATATTATTTCTTATGGAAGCTTGCTGTGTGGCTATTTACAATTTAAATGAATTTTAAGGAAATAAATATTCTTACAGAAGCTTCATATAATTTTATCAATATAATTTTCGTAAGACAAATTATTAATGAGTACGAAAAATCTGTTAGTGTTAGTAATGGCTGTGATGGTGTAGTGGTGTCGCGGCTGTGGTAATGATGCTCGTCATGGTGGTGGTATTAGTGACGGTGGTGGTGCCAGTAGTAGTCCACTGCCCACCACCACTACCAACTATCCTACCAGAACGATCACCCCCACCACTGACATCGTCATCATCAATACTGGCACCACTACAATCAAAACCACCCCACCATTGTTTGACGATTATATTCCAACTATATGCATATATGCATATAGTTGGAATATAATGCATTGGTACCAGGGGTAAATAGTAATACCTTCTTGCCTCACTATTGCGGCGGGGGTGTGTTCCAATTTACCGTGCCGCATCTAGTCAAAGGCGACGCCCTGTCTCGATTAAGATTCAAAATACGAATATGCTGTAGCTCCTGAGATCTTGGTATACTTTATTTGCAGTTTGCTAGTATTATAGTTGAGCTAACTACGTGGAAGAGATATGCTATAGCTATATCTTAGTAGTAGCACGAACCGGTCGGCTCGACCGTGGAAGTACCACGCTCTCACAAAATACCAGCTTTAAATAGCAGCTTAATGCTATTGTTTAGTATGGAAAGTGTAGAGGACCGGAGACCCTTTTTACTGTCTTTTTACTGTGTGCTCAAACACAGTCAACCTGATGGTAAGTAGTTGCTGTGGCCCATAGCCATCTACATCTATCCTCGATAACAAACAAAAATACAGATGCGTTGTCACCCATGAAGACTAAGATAAAATGCCTCGTTTTAAGTAAAAAGGGTTTCTGGTTCTCTAAACTCACCATACGAAACACGGCAGCATTAAGCTACTATTTAACGTTGATATTCTGTGAGAGCGTGGTACTTCCCTGGTCGAGCCGACCCATTCGTGCTACAACTATACTACTAATGTTCTTGGACCGTTTTTTTGCAAAATAACTGCGGCATTGCTCTGTCTTGTTTGACCCTATACCTCTTTTTTTGGTTGTCTTATCTGCTGCATTATACAAGCATAGCAGCGATTAGCTCCTTATTTAAGCTACTCCATGAAAATCCATTCCATTAGACTATGGAGACCAGGTGACTAAAATGAAATTGTTTGCAAGTTTGAGCGCAGATTTACTACGTCTCGTCGGTGAAGGAGAATTAATATTTATTTTTCACCGTCGATTAAGCTTTAAATGTTATTTTTAATTTTTCGTTGTTGTGTTATGCTGTTGATTTATTTTCTAGCTGAATCAGAAGTTGGTCCGTCCACATCATTAAATGATTACCTCCGCGACTGTCTTGGTCTATACGGCACTAAGTCGATGTGCCACGAAGGTGGTTGTGGAGCGTGCGTGGTCTCCGTGAGCCAGTTGAATCCTGTGTCGAAGGAGAAGCAGGTGTTTTCAGTTAACTCTGTAAGTTAAAAAGACAATATTGTTTAGATTTGTGTTTGTTTCATATATTTGTGCATAACACATATTGGTTGGTCCATTTTTTGTATACGTACTACTCTGCCACTGTTAAATAAACTTACTACATAAGTTGACTATATAAACCCTCTTCGATGGCAACTACTAGTGAACGGAAATAGTAATGATAAAAATTAAAATAAATTACTAAGTACTCGACGGCGAAGGAAAACATAGTGAGGAAACCTGCATGTCTGACAAATTAAAAATTATTTCGAAGACGTAAAGTCTGCCAGCTTGGGGCACCGCGGCAAACATTCACTTTACCTATAACCCTCTAAAATCTGTGAGAAGACCTGTGCCTAGCAGGGAGGCGTATGTAGGCTGTAAATTTACTTTTATACACTACTCAACGCTAACTTCAAGTTAGTAACTGGTCTGAAACAAATCTTTTATACTTTTGTAACTATATAATATAATTGTATTGAAGAAATAAATTGGTAATAAGTAATCATAGAATAAAGCTGTGGAATAGTGTGGCCTTCCAGCACAAGTATTTTAAATACCTAAAAGGAGGTACTAACAATTTACAACGCACTTATTACAGAATAAAAATACTTAGTTTTGCGTGTTTTAGTGTTTGGTCCACATTCTGTCCTGTCATCAATGGGAAATAACCACGATAGAGGGCCTGGGCAACCGCAAAGATGGTTACAATCCGCTGCAAACTCGACTAGCCATGTTCCACGGCACGCAATGCGGCTACTGTACACCTGGGTGGATAATGAGTATGCACAGGTAAATATTATTACGACAGCCAGTTGCCATATTTACCTTAACCGTGTAAGCGGTATAAGAATATCCACTAACGTATATCGTCGAAACAAACAAGGAGATTGGCAGCACTTTATACGTGGTAGAGCCGCGCTGTAGTTATAATGTTGTAGCACGAATGCGTCGGCTCGACCGGGGAAGGACCACGCTCTCACAGAATACCAGCGCAAAATAGCAGCTTAATACTGCTGTGTTTCGTGTGGTGAGTGTAGAGATCCAGAGACCCCTTTTTATGAAAATGAGGGATGACAACGCATGTGCGTTTTGATTCTTAATCGAAGATAAATGTAGATGTCTATTTGCCACAGCGTTCACTTACCATCAGGTGGACTGTGTGCTCGTTTATCACCCTTATTCTATAAAAAGCAGCATCTTCCTAATAACAACTAAAAAAACATATGTGCATAATGACAGACGCTCTGGGAAGTCTGCAGTCTGCGAACATGTTCATGATCGTCCCAGCCATTATATTAGATTTGATAAATCACAAATCCTCGCAAGAGAACACCGATTCCTACCAAGGATGATACGCGAGGCTACTGAAATTAAAAAACATCCAAATTTCAATAGAGAAGATGGATGGGTGCTGCCATCTGCTTGGAATCCTATAATTAACAAAATTAAACCCAAACCCATGCATACCACTGCAAGACTTCATGATACTACAAGCTCGTTTTGGGTAAATCGGACCAAAAATTAATATTCAAAAACTGAAGGTAACCGGACTATGACATTGGGACGTCAAACATCTCAGTCCCCCCCGTCACCATGGGTGCTGTAAAGCACACGAAACGTCGGGATAACAAAAATAAATTAAAGTTGTAATTAAACGCGAAAAAATCCGTAAATAATAGTTTTATTCAACATGTGTGCAGTTCACACGCGGTAAAAGTGAAATCTTCAAAGGAAATGAAATATATAATAAAAATATTTCACAAGTGCGGCATAAAATATAAGAAGAATAAGAGTTTAATTTTATGGCAAATTATGATACAATCCTTATCTTTAGACTTAATTTTAGTGTTATAAATCGAAAGAATATTTTCTTTCGAGTAAAATTGCTTTATAATAGCGCCATCTACTTCATTTTTTAGGTAAAATAATTTTATCGAGCAAAAATTGATTGATTCAGAAGGTATACGTAAAATAAACGCTAGATTTTTGTTTCATTTTTTATTTGTTAAATTTGTTAATTTATTAAATAAATCAAAAATTAAAATTTTGTTTTTAAAAGAAGATAAAAAGACAGTGGTCGAATGGTGGATTCGAATGCACAACCTTTTCAGTTCGTGCTCTATACTGTATTCTATCTCATTCTTTCGCATTCTAAATAATATAAATATACATATAGTATAATATGTTTAGTGTCGCTATTTCGTTCATCGAGTTTCAAATCACAATGATTCTAAAGAAGTTTCCACTTCAAAGAACTGCTGTTGCTAACCAACCTGAAAGCGTGGCAACTGTAGCAAATATTCCCTTATGAGGTTTATGGAGCCCTATGTTCAGCTACAAACTTTTTATAGGCTGTAAAGATAGTGCAGGTACCTATTTCCTTCAAGATACTAGCCATACGAGGACGCTCAAGGTTTCTCAGCAAGCTATGGAAAGGGCTATGGTCGGGGTTTCTCTGCGTGATAAACTTAGAAATGAGGATATCCGCAGTAGAACCAGAGTGACCGACAAAGCCTAACGGATTAGTAAGCTGAAGTGGCAATGGGCTGGCCTTATAGCTCGAAAAACCGACAACCGATGGGGAAAAAAGGTTCTCGAGTGGCAGCTTCGTACCGGTAGGCTTAGTGTAAGGGTGACCCCCCACTAGATGGAGTGACAACCTGGTAAGACATGCAGGAAGTCGAAGGATGCAGGTATGTTAGGACCGTGCTTTGTGGCATTCCCTGGGGAAGGCCTATGTTCAGCAGTGGACTTGTAAAGGGTTGAAATGATGTTATGATGAAGAAGTTATCACAAGTTTTCATTACATTAAATACATACTATATTTCCTATTCTTGTCACCCTTACTTAAGAGCAAATATTTTTCTTTAAAATAAAAGGGGACTACCCGTGAGGTACGAGTATATCCCGTAGTTTTAAAGGTATCGTGAAACATACATACATCGAAATAAGAACCTCTTCCTTTTTTAAATTGGTTAATAGATTATTATAGAACCCAAGGGAGATCAGTTCCGAAGTGCTCTGGCCGTTCTAAGACTATGCTGTGTTTGAAACTTTTTAGTATCCTTTTATTTAATTTAAAATGTGCTGTAGTTGTAAAAAATGTGTTATAAGCTCAAAAGAACTTTGCGTTATCTTAGTATTTCTTTTAGAATAGAATAGAAATGTTATTCAATATAGATTATTAAATAATTCTTATTGAAATCTCACTTTTTTACTTTCACCACGTTTATTGTATATAATATATTCTCTCTTTTCTTTATTTAGTTTATACAAAGGCGCACAGAAGAAATTAACAACACAAGAGATAGAGAAGTCATTTGGTAGCAACATATGCCGCTGTACCGGGTACCGACCCATCCTGGACACGTTTAAAAGTTTTGCCACTGATACAGAGGTTCAAATTCCAAGTGACATAAAGGTAAGTTAAGAAAAGTTAACTTTCAAAAGTAATAACTGTTTTTAACTTTTTATTCGAGTGAAGTAAAAAGGTGCATCAGGTGAACAGCCATATCATTCCACCCAAATAATTCACAAACTAAGTTACTTATTTTGGTAATAATAAAGTTACTGAATATATACTGAATCTGTGAAGAATTTGGGCTTAATTATTGACAATAGGTTATCATGGGGTCCTCACATAATGGACTTAGGTAGAAAAGTTTATTATGCTTTCCACTCATTAAAACGTCTTCAAAGTTTTTTACCCTTATAAACGAAAATCACTCTTGTTCAAACCCTTATTTTGCCTATCTTAGATTACGCTGATGTCTGTTTTTTGGATGCCACAGAGGAGCAATTAAACAAACTTGAGCGATTACAAAACCTTTGCATTCGGTATATTTTCGGACTCAAGAAGTTTGACCACGTCTCTGAATATAGAAAGCAACTCAAGTGGCTCCCGATCCGATTTCGCAGGAACACTCGTATCCTTTGTCTCCTTTTTTAACATCCTACACAGCCCAAACTTCCCTACATACCTCCGAAATCGATTTACCTTTCTTAAATCCCCAGATACAGTTTGTAGATCACACCTTAAAACTCTCTTAAAATTCCCATCCTTTAATACTCATTCATATTCCCGTTCATTCTCCATACAAGCAGTAAGACTCTGGAATTCGCTTCCTACTGATATTCGAGAAATCAAAACACTGACATTATTCAAAAAACGAGTGAAAGAACATTATTTATCGCTGTCTTCTGTGTAAGTCTCAAATCTGTGATATGTACTATACTGTTACAAATATGTGCATGTACATATATGTATGTATGTGTGTCTGTATATATGTTTATATATTTAATTATGACTTTATATTATATTTAGTATTTATGTATGTATTAATGTTTGTTTAAATATGAATATATTCATGTATTTGTATGTATATGTATATATGTATATATATATGTATATATATATATATATATATATATATATATATATATATATATATATATATATATATATAAAGTATTTGAGTTGACGTATATATTTATCTTGCACCCATATGTGTAGTAAAATAACAAAGTGCACACCTTATAATCATTTAGTAATCATATGTGTTTGAAACTGGCCTACTGGAAGAAATTTCATTGTGAGAAGGCTCTACTTGCCTTTGTACAAACTTTGTATTATGATGTGTCCTCTCCCTAACTTGTGTGTACATAAATTGTGAAATAAATAAATAAATAAATAAAGTTAACGTTACATATTGCATAATAACATAGGTAAGACTTCGGAGCGACTAAAATTCATTCAATTGTCCTTCGACTGGACACGTCTCCCCGCACTCGCACCTACAGCCCGCCCGCCTCTACATGAATGACATCCAAAAAAAAAGGGTCTCTACTCTCTACCTGCCTGATAAACAATGGCGGGTGCGTAGCTAGACGATGCGCAAACGCAAGGGCTTTTTCAAATACTCAGAAATAGTTGCATTTGAGTAATAAACGTGCATTTTAACCTTAGAAACTTGCATTTACCATTAGAAAACTAATACGATGTAGAATAACACAAGATTTAAAAAAAAGTAGGATTAAGAGGACGATTTTTCGAGAAATTTTAAAGTTATTGTAAAAAAGATGAAAAACATACCAGATTTTCATCAAATAGGTACCTCTTTATTCTAATTTTATGGCGTTTCTTTTTTTAGAATTATTTACTTTATTGGCACGGCTTATTATTAACAATCATTTAAAATTTTATTCCACTTTGGTAGGACATTCAGTTTAAAAGTTATAACCATTTATTTAAATAGGGTTAGCAGCTGCAATTTCAAATTTTAAAATATTCATAAAAAAAATAATTTTTTTACATTTTTTTTAATAATTTTTCCGTCTATGAAATTATATGTAGTTTCCCTGGTTTTGATATGTGCACTTTATAAAGACTCACACTATTTATTTTCTTTGGGATTCTTTTCTTCATTTATATTCTATAGTACGTTTCTAGGGCAGGCGGATAAAAGTACATTGACCTCAAGTATTATGTTAGCATCGAAACAAAACGACAGTTATTGCTTCCATACATTTCTTTGTATATTACGTATCGTTATGCGCTAAGCGTGTCTCATGGTACGGGTAGGGTTGCCAGGTGAGTTGCGAAAAAAAATACCGGACAACCCCAAACGGGGGGGGGGGGTTGGTTGTAAGCTAGTTCGAACAAAATACGGGGTTTTTTATACTAATAGTTTTTATTTATTAATCTACATCACATAAATCAACTTAATTAGTAACAAAATATAATGCAGTCATAAAATTGTGGTCGCCAAGACTATGCTTACTTTCAGAAAGTCTTTATTAAAACAATGGTATTAATATTATAATCTACTACTTACTTAACAAAATAAAGGTAGGAACTTCAGAAAAAAATAAAATCACCTAAAACTAGATAGGTATGTTTAACAAAAATAATAGGAACTTCTAATGAACAAATAATAAAGTTAAATCATTCTCTAAAACTAATTTATGTATGTTGTACTGTACCTAGGTACTACTTTTAGGTAGTACCTACTTACTTCTTTTTAACATATTTTGTATTTGACGCAACCGCTTTCAATAATGTTTTATTTGATACAACACGTTCTTTAAAATCAGTGCAGCTTGAGTTTATGTTGAAAAAAACACACAGTTCACTTTTCACAGTCTCTAGACCAAGGCGGTTTCGTTCATTGGTCCATATATTCCCCATCACACTGAAAATGCGCTCGACGAAGGCGTTCGATACAGGAATGCTGCATACATGTTGAACCAATTTGAGAAGATTTGGCGCTGATTCTTTACTAAAAAAGCTGACCACATATCCACTGACTTTCCCTCCAGGGACTGGTAAATACTACTAAGTATAGCCAACTCTGAGTAGAGTGCTTCCGGTGGAGTGTCGTTGCTTCTCGTTAGAGTCCACAATTCAATTAGTTGGTCCAGAGTTGGTAGACCGCGTTCAAGGTTCAAGCAACTGAAGCCTCTGAACACCGAGTTTTCGAACTGGAACCACTTTTCCAAATAAGCAACAGCTCGTTGATAAGCAATCAGGGCGTGTTTTTTAAACTCCTGAGTTTCTTCATCCGATAGGTACTTTTTGTTCATGGCCATACGCACTTTCATTCCGAAGTGTTCATCATAAATTTTTTTCGCTATTGTGTCCCGGAATTGTGTCATAATATTGTGTAGACTGAAAGCTAATGTGTCGTTATTTTCCAGTAATAGTAACACTTCCTGGAATGACGCCATGAAGTTGTGCGTGAAGTATAGATAGAGTTCGGTATAAGTTGGGTTCGTTTCTGTTGTGGGATTATCTTTTTTGGTCTTTTATACTAGCCCATATAGCCGGTGAACAATTATTGACGCCTAGTTCGAGAAAGTATTTTTTTAACGGCCCCCACGATGACAGAACTGTGGTAACACTAGTGGGTACATGGCGAAGGACCTCTTTGAATTTACTTTCATAAAATTCAAAGCACTCTTTCAGGTCTTGTCTCTTCTTTGCTGCATGGGAAAATTCTGAAAATGTTTTCAGAACGATGTTTTCTACGTCAACTGGCAACATCTTTAAAGCATTTTTGGCACAGTTATGAATTATATGATCAATGCAATGGGCAGCGATGATGTTACTATTTTCTTCCTCTTTCAGTTTCTGGTACACCGAATTATTCACTCCATAATTAACAGAAGCGTTATCTGCTCCATACGCAGTTACTCTGCTCCAAGAAAGATCTGCTTCTGTTAAGACTTTGGACAGGTGATTTTTTATAGATCGCGAGTCTTCGAATGGATCTTCGTAGAAATCTAAAATTTTTCGGCACATTCCAGATTTTGCTGTAAAATACTGAACGGCAACTGGGAACAACTTCTTGTTTCCTTTATTCCACGCATCAGTAGCGACGGAAAAAGGCATGACTTCTTTCAAATCCTCATGGACCAGTTCCATTGAATAAGGGTACAGAACTTGATTCAAAATGGCAGTGCATTTGGTGCGCCCTCCGGTCATTTGTTTTACGATTTCCGAATCTGTGATGGTTTGTTTTCTGACCTTTAATGAACAATCTTGAGCCAAATAGGAGATGTGATGTTTTACAGACTGAAAAATATCTGCTAACTCGGCAAGGCTTACATTTTCAGTCTGTGCGCTTCCTTTAGGCGTAAAGAAAGAGTTCATTCTTTAGGACTTGGCTTGCGCACTTTCCGCCTCTTTATGCTTTTTTGTAGAGGAATGCTGGTTCACCCTCTTCAAACCTTCAGCCACAGCAAATTCATTTCTACAAATTTTACAGTAAGCTCTAGTGTCGACGTTGGCTTTAGTTATCCAAGAATATTTATTTTCCCAGTCTTTATTATAATGGCACATTCGTCTTATTTTCTTTGGCGGTGTTGCAGAACTGGTGGAAGCTTCTTCTTCCTCCATTTTCCATTAGCTTTGTGTAAAACTCAACAAACAGTCAAAAACACAAACATACACTCAACTACGACGAACAACTTTGCTTGTTTCAACGAGTAGGTACTTAGGTCAACTGCGTAAACACTCCCGAACGTTGCGTAATCTAATTATCGACTAGGTAAACAAAACTCGAAAAATCAAAACAAAACACACCGGACGCGCGCGGGTGGGGGAGTAGACGCAGGCAGCCAGTACAAGTGAGTGAGACGGGTATACAGTGGTGAAGTGAGAGCCCGCAGATGCAGATACAAACAGCAAGCGAGGAGCGCGCGCGAGTTTTGCGTTTTAGGGATTTCATATGCCTTCTTTTGTAGGCGCTTGTGACCAGTAGTACCGACTTTCCTCAAAATACCGGACATTGTTCTGTCCGGTATGACCATTTATATTTTACCGGACAGGCCTCGAAAATACCGGACTGTACGCTTAAATACCGGACATCTGGCAACCCTAGGTACGGGGTAGGGTGAAGGAAGCGGTCATTCAGAGATAATAAACCTGTTTCGATGCGATTTGCGATAGGTCTCACGCCGTGCGGATTTGAGAAAGCGGATGGAGCAGAACTCATTTCCAAAGAGTATAATAAGTATCATTCCTCATTCTGCCTTTGGACGCGCTTGCGTGTAGATTTAAAATGATTTAAAATTTTCGGTTATAGTAGTTGTTTTAATTTTTATTAAGTTTGTTTTGTTAGTTGTATTATTACGTTTTGTATTAAAGTTTTTGTTATTGTTTTGTGAGTATGAAATCGAGTCCATCGACATGAAAATCACATAAAGACTTTACGTCACCACGAAAGAAGCGGAAAGTGTCGCATATTTCGGAAACCGAAAAAATAATGATTGTAAACATCTATAAATATGTAAAAGAAATATGGTCTAGTGACCTATATCCATCCAAAACGGATATGAAAAAGAAGACTGCCGATATTTTAGTTTATAATCAATGTGACGGACTCTTCTACGTTTTCATCATCATAAATGATTCCGAAATAGATACAGATGAATAGTCTGTCAGGTGTCTCTGACAATCTATTATGAGAAGTTTTGAAGACTGCCAAAAAGTAGTTATGTTTTATATAACTACCTTCCTACCTACTTATTAAAATAGTTACCTACTATTAACGCAATAATGAAAATTCTAATAACTCGTGATTTATAAATAATAAACATAAATCAATATTAATTTGCCTTTTTATTCGTTTAGGTACAGGATAATCTTCTTTCTTTATTATATAATAATAGACATAGGGCCTGTAAAGAACTTCGCACTCGGCAGCCTTATCTTTCACTCTGATGATGTATGTAATGATAAAAGGATAAAAAATGAACCTAAACAAAAAAGATTGCCTACCCCAATGATATCGTCAAAGGTCAATGTACTTTTTTCCGCCTGCCCTAGAAACGTACTATAATATATAATGAATTACTCAAAGTCTGTTTGATAGGTATATTCCTTTTTTTATTTTAGTAAGATTCTCTCTATCAATATAAAATTTTTTATTTGCCCAATCAGTCACATTAATTTCTGATAGTATTTTTACTTTCTGCGAATACGGGTGCTTGTATATTGATCTTTGAAGCTAATCGATTAATTAGGTCGGGTAACTGAAAAACCTATGTTGTTTATTTCTTAAATAATATCTGGTGTTGTATTCTCACTGAGAAAACTCTAAAATTTTTTCATATTGACGTCTTCGTAAGATGAATTATTATAATACCCAATATGTTTACCGTGACTGCAAATAACTTATTGCTTCATTGAAAACAACTTAGTTTTCTTAAACTCATTCTAGAGCACCCAAATGACTAAACAGCTTGGTGCACCATCATTGTACCTGTGGTTACTTTTAGGAATGTTGGTAAACTTCTTGCTTCTATGTCATTTCTTGTTAAAATGCGAATGTCAATATTCACTCTAGGTCCTAAGGCAGGCTAAGAATGATTTTAATAAGTCCACGTCACTGCTAAAGTCGACTGCTTGATCTGCTGTTCCTTTGAGAACAGCACCAACTTCATCCGGCGCCCATTTGCCGTGTCCATCTTTTAAGTAGTTCCAGGTCACAGATTCCTCAGATTATTAACAAACTTAAAACTACACCTAGAAACAAAGTGAAAACTATCAATCCTTTATGTTATTATGCATTAAAGTAGCATTACTACTATATTGTCCTAGTATTCTTGTGGAAAAATTCTCAACCACGGGTGGGACTAGAACCCGTGACCATACAGTTCGCAAAGTAAAAATGCACAGTAAAAAATAACAATAAATTGACATGAAAATATTCTAATGCCATCGTTTTGACATCATCACCATCACAAAAAACGACCGTATACGAAGGTTAAAATAAAGAAGGTTATAATTTTTAACAAAATCATTACACTCAATAATATGGATGATAGGAAAGAGCACGATTACAGAATAATCACATCTCGTGAAACTTTACTCGTAAATATTATTTTTCCACGAACAATCGTGAACCTTCCGCGATATTTGCTAGCAGACTGAGACTTGTGCTGGGCGCAGCACTGCTGTATATTAACGTTCAAGCCCATACGCCGACTATAATTTAGATTTCCATTAAAACCGATGGTAATCAGAAATGTTTTTTGATAAACATTTATGGAATAAAATTTCATTACATTGTGGAGTTATGTATCGTTATTAATTTTGGGTGTAAACGTTGTGCTTTTTAATAACGTTCATAGTATAACCATACTACGAATTTTTAATATTTAATATTGCTATTTTTGGTTAAAAAACAAAATTTAGGAGAGTAGTAAATAGACACCGACGAAAATAAGAATTATTGAAGCTTTTTATTTATAATTTACTTACTACGTTTTTTTATTTGTAAATATTAAATGCACGTAAGCATAACCTTCTTACATTTGGATCCCTTTATGAGAAATATAGATATTTAATTAAAAAAAAACTTTTCTCCCGGACGTGTAATGTGCACTAAAAAAGAGAAACATCCCGGTATTGATAGTTATTATCATTTTATCAAAGCTTTGATGTCAGAAAATCTTTTAGATGTATTTTAATAAAAACATTCTCAAAATTATTTGAATAAAAGAACAAAATTTCACTTTACCTGGTGTATGTGGACTATGAGAAAGCCTTTGATTCCGTAGAAATTTGGGCGGTGCTACAGTCCCTTCAGCGGTGCCAAGTTGACTGTCGGTATATCGAAGTGCTTAAGTACTTATACAGTAGGGCTACAATGGCTATTCGAGTACAAAACTAGAGTTCGAAACCTATCCAACTGCAGAGAGGTGTAAGAGAGGGTGACGTTATTTCTCCGAAACTCTTCACTGCTGCATTGGAAGACGTTTTCAAGCTACTGGACTGGAAAGGATACGGTATATACATCAATGGCGAGTACATCACTCATTTCGATTTGCCGACGATATAGTCCTTATGGCAAAATCGCTGGAGGACCTAAGTACTATGCTCAATGACCTCAATGGTGTCTCCCAACAGATAGGTCTTAAGATGAACATGGACAAAACAAAGATCATGTTTAATGTCCATGTCACACCTATGCCGGTAGTTGTTGGGAGCACTATGCTCGAAGTTGTTGACGAGTTTACCTGGGACAATTAGTCCGACTAGGTAAGTCTAACTTTGACCGAGAGGTCAATCGACGGATTCAACTCGGCTGGGCAGCGTTTGGGAAACATCATCAAACAACATCTTCTCGTCAGGTATACCTCAAACTCTGAAAACTAGATTGTACAATCAGTGTGTGTTACCAGTGATAACTTACGGATCTGAGACGTGGTCCTTCACTGCTGGCCGTATGAGGACGCTCAAGGTCGAGAGGTGGAGAGGGCTATGCTCGGAGTTTCTCTGCGTGATATACTCAGAAATGAGGATATACGCAGTAAAACTAGAGTGACCGACATAGCCCAACGGATTAGTAAGCTGAAGTGGCAATGGACCGGCCATATAGCTCGAAGAACCGATAACCGATGGGGAAAAAAGTTTCTCGAGTGGCAGCCTCGTACCGGTAGGCGTATTGTAAGGCGACCCCCCACTAGATGGAGTGACGACCTGGTAAGATATGCAGGAAGTCGATGGATGCAGGTGGCTCAGGACCGTGCTTTGTAGCATTACTTGTGGGAGGTCTATGTTCAGCAGTGGACTTGTGAAGGGCTGTAAGGATGATGATAATGACGTAGAATTACCGACTCTTAGTCGCCTGCGCGATATTTTATACTGCTATAACGTGTGGGAGACTACAGTTCCACTCTCATTTCTTCGTTTTTTTTTAACTCTCATTCCTAACATTGTTATAACTCTACTTATTTTCCGATCTACTACAGGACTTGGAAGATCTACACGAAATAAAATGTATCAACAAAACTCTTGATAAATGCAATGTCGATGATGAATGGTGTGTAATAGAAAATTCAAAGGAGTCAATGTTTCAAATTGATTTGAACGTATATCGCTGGTATAAGGCGTTTACTGTAGAGGAGGTTTTCAAGGTAAATTTCTTGGACCACTATTATATTTATAGTTTATGTATATTGGTAAAAGTACCAATGCCTTATTTATATGAAATACATGAAACGGTGTGTACTTATTTTCTCAGATGCTTTGGTAGTTATTATTAATCTTCATCATCAGTCTTTAGAAGTCCTCTGCTATATATATAAGAAGATATATAAGAAGAGAGATATAAGAATATATAAGATTCCGCCCTAGTATCGAGGACTTGTCTTAATCATTACAAGTGTAGCACTACCAGTTATCAGTCTGGGTATTTTATGCCTGGCGAAGAAAAATGGTAACAAGCATCTAACGGAAGTCATATTATCTTTCAGGTATTTCCCACAGTCAACTCATATGATATCCACCATATCATAACATAAAAATTAATAAAAATCGGACAAGTGCGAGTAAGACTCGCGCCCCGAGGGTTCCGTTTAATCTTAATTATATTTAACGATCATTGCTATAGCGAAAAGGCAAATAGGAACTTTGTTATCTAAAAACTTCTTCGTTACGTTGGTCAACATCACGGGCAATGATATAACTGCAAACGAAAGTTTGTAATAGCGAAAAAAATATTTGATGTCTACTACAAATTAACTTTTTTCGGAATTTTACCTATACTCGTGCTGGGAGTACTTGCTTCTAGCTTTCACAATTCTAGGTCACTGTGAAGTACTCTATAGATTATGATGAGTGAGTTTTCGAGTATCAAAAATGTGACGTCGGTGGCAGTATCCATTTATTTTTTTCATCTTCAAGAGACTGCACACCTTAGTATTTGACATTAATTTCAGCTTGGTACCTGTATCCATTCTTCATCATAAGGTCTTGAACGGACAGGCGAACAACAAATTGATAAGGTTTCTGATTATTTCTAACCGTCTTCAGACGTCTAAATAGTAAGAGACGACTAAGAAAAATATCTGTAAGTTCTCTAATCTCGAGATGTCTGATATTGCAATAGCCTGTCCAAGTATGAGATCTCATATCCAGCTGATAATTGGTTACTAAATCACCAGCCAAAATCTCAAAAAAACTTATGATTTCAGGTACTCTCAAAAGAAGGCACGAACAGTTACCGGCTCGTTGCAGGCAATACCGGGAAAGGTAAGTAAATGTGAAAGTTCTTCTGTTACGGATTTTAATTATTAGAATTAGTAGACTATGGCAGAGATATGTTTCAAATTTATTTATTTTTATAAAAATGTCTATATTAGATAGCGCGATTTAGGCTACGGTATATTTCGCTTGTGGCGCGAGAGCAGCGCCGCAACGGAAATATTATGAATTTGATTGGTTTATCAAAACTACCTTCAAACCTAACGGTCGGCTTCGACGTCAAAAGTGTTACGGAATAAATGAATTTCGATATTTTAAATGACTTTTTTGAATTAAAAACTTTCAAATTTGAAAAACAACTATGCCTTAAGCTCCTGATTCATTCACGAAGATTATATTTTTTTGGCAATTACTTAAATACTTTAGAACTAAGTTTAAGGTTATCTTCATCATTATATACGTGGTAGAGCCATGTTATATTAGTAGTATAGTTGTAGCACGAATGGGTCGGCTCGACCGGGGAAGGACCACACTCTCACAGAATACCAGCGTTAAATAATAGCTTAATGCTGCTGTGTTTCGTATGGTGAGTGCAGAGAATCGGAGACCCTTTTACTGGAAACGAGGCATTCCATCTTAGTTCTCACGAGTGACAACGCATCTGCATTTTGATTTGTAATAGAGGATAGAAGTAGATGTCTATGGGCCGCAGCAACCACTTACCATCAGGTGAACTGTGTACTCGTTTGTCACCCTAACCTATAAAAAAAATCCAAACATGAAGACGACTTAAACGTTTTAGTAATTTTCATTTCCAAATAAATTTTTAGGCGTTTACCCATTAACCGAGGAACCAAAGGCTTACATAGACATATCGTCAATAGAGGCTCTACGGGACGTGACAAGAGCCGCTAACCTGATATTAGGAGCAGGGATGTGTCTGACCGACATGATGAGGCAGTTCAAAGTCCACGCCAGGCTTAACGATGACTTTCAATACTTGGAGCTGTTCTACAAGCACATGGAATTGGTTGCACATGTTCCCGTGCGAAATGTAAGTTCGCGATATGTATTGGAGGAAAAATCTAGGTATTTGAGTCTAGCTGGTTTAGCAGAGTCAATCAGACGGTGTATAATGGGATCTCCTTGTATACCTTCCAATGATGCCATGTTTGTCTTGTTTAAATGTGAACGATATCGAATTTAACTTTTTCTTTAGATGAAAGTGTCATCACGTAATAAATAAACATATTATAAATATTTATTTGCAAGAACCACGGTATGAGATTTTACAATTTAGACATACAGTGCAGTCATGATTCGCTAACAATATTACATAGCATGCCAATTATAATTATAAATAATATGAATTCACTAATATCAATATCTTTCGCTTGACAATTTAAATAATACATGTTAGTTTATCAGTCGGGTCTTACGACGCCTTATATTAAAATAAGTTTACGTCGGTATAAGTTTTTGAAACAGTAATTTGTTACAGAAACGGGCTTTCCACGCATTTCGCAATTGGGAGGGATTGTGAGTTTTTTTTTTTATAGAATAAGGGTGACAAACGAGCACACAGTCCACCTGATGGTAAGTGGTTGCTGTAGCCCATGGACATCTACATCTATCATCGGTTTCTAATTAAAATGCGCTGTCACCCGTGAAGACTAAGATAGAATACTCGTTTCTAGTAAAAAGGTTCTCTACACTTACCACACGAAACACCATTTCTGTGAGAGCATGGTGCTTCCCCAGTCGAGCCGACTCATTCGTGCTACAACTATACCAGCAATATAGCTGCAGCATGGCTCTACTACGTAAAAACTATGACTTCTCTTTGCCACCATCCCAACTTCTAATGTTGCATGTCTAAAGGCAACCAAAGAATTCCAAATTTCTTGAGTAAAGCTATTATAATTGTTCTTGAGTTGTTAAAATCTGAAAAGTGTTATTTTTCTTAGTGATTCAATAACTCATTGATCAAAAATCTAGTACACTTATGTAGTACACGTAGTGACTAACATACTTAAAATTTGGTATTAAGGTAAATCATTTGGCGTTGTCACCTTTGCAGTCTATCAATAGTCCCCTGCTGCACATAAGTCTTTTCCGAAGATTGCCTCATAAGAAAAAAATCCCGAATGTAATAATAATAATAATAATAATAATAATAACGGGCTAATCTCAGTCAGCCTCTCGGGTCATCTGAGGCGACTGGGACTACGTGGCGGACCGCTCCAGGTTCAAATGCAGAAGGCGGTGCTCCTTGATACTGCCCGCATCGTCCGCCGGTTTCTTTCCGTTTCACCCTAACCCTTGGCCGTTTGGTCTCCCCTGCCGAGGGCTTCCATCTGGTTGGGCTTTTATTTATTTATGTATTTTCGTATTTATTTTATTTTATTGATATTTATGTATATTTATCTTTTCTTTTTCGTTTATAATTACATATTTATACATCCCAACCAGATGAGAAAACTATATAGATACCCCACACATAATAATAACTTTCCCCCTAACCCTCGGCCGTTTGGTCTCCCCTGCCGAGGGCTCCCATCTGGTTGGATCTTATTTATTTATGTAGTTTTTGTATTTATTTTATTTTATTGATATTTATGTACATTTATCTTTTCATTTTAATTTATAATTATATATTTATAGAACCCAACCAGGTGAGAAAATTATATAGATACCCCAAATAATAATAATTAAAGTGCAGCCTCCGTAATTACTTCCTGGCGAGATCGGATGATCCATTCTATAATGACGTTATTTCTAGTGATAAAGGACTTACCCCTCTATCCTTAGCCAACGAGCAATGGCAAGACCCGGCAGTACAGAGCATTTCCGACCGGGAGACCGTATGGAAGGAGAAGGAGCTCCATGGGAGGTACTACAGGGCTTTACATGAGCCTCACGTACATACAGCAGCCTCCCCCAACTGGCTACGTTTCTGTGACCTTTTCGGGGAAACCGAGGGTTTTGTCTGTGCAATACAGGATGAGGTTATTAAGACCAACAACTAACGGAGATACATCCTAAAGGATGGCACTGTCGACGTCTGTCGAGCTTGTCGCCATCCCGGGGAGTCACTTAGGCATGTCATCTCCGGTTGTTCGGCGCTTTCTAACTCTGAGTACTTGCACAGGCACAACCTAGTAGCCAGAATTCTACACCAGGAGCTCGCTCTGAAATACGGTCTCGTGGACCGAAAATTGCCGTAGTACAAGTACTTGCCGGAAGCCGTGCTCGAAAATGACCGCGCCAGGCTCTACTGGGACCGGGCCATCATCACAGACAGGACTATTCTTGCGAATTAGCCTGGTATTGTGCTGATGGACCGGGCACAGTCAAGGATATTTTTGATCGACATTACCATTCCGTATGACGAGAACCTCGTGAAAGCCGAAACAGATAAACGAACAAAATATCTGGACCTGGCTCACAAGGTGATCGACATGTGGGGTGGTATTCCGACCGAAATTATTCCTGTCGTCGTCTCTGCGAATGGGCTAATCCCAGTCAGCCTCTCGGGTCATCTGAGGCGACTGGGACTCCGTGACGGACCGCTCCGGGCTCAAATGCAGAAGGCGGTGCTCCTCGATACCGCCCGCATCGTCCGCCGGTTTCTTTCCCTTTCCCCCTAACCCTCGGCCGTTTGGTCTCCCCTGCCGAGGGCTCCCATCTGGTTGGATCTTACTTATTTATGTAGTTTTTGTATTTATTTTTTTTTATTGATATTTATGTACACTTATCTTTTCATTTTAATTTATAATTATATATTTATAGAACCCAACCAGGTGAGAAAATTATATAGATACCCCAAATAATAATAATAATCATAATAAGGTGATGCCACGCGCTCAAAATGGATGTCGGGGCGGTGGTCGTGGAACCAAGGAACCACTCCTCATTGACGCGGTCATTGGCAAAGTGGTGAAACGCAACCGTCGGAACTTCTCCGCCGCCTGGATAGACTACAGAAAAGCATTCGACTCGGTGCCCCATACATGGCTAAAGAGGGTCCTCGAGCTGTACAAGATTGACTGTACAGTTAGAGACTTCCTCGAGCAGTGTATGGGGCAGTGGAGTACGATCCTCTGTTATCTGGGCGAGCGGATGATGGCTGCGGAGAACCACATAAGGATAAGAAGGGGTATCTTCCAGGGCGATTGAGTCCAATCTGGTACTGCCTCTCTCTGAACCCTCTCAGTACCTTACTGGAGGGCTCCGGGAGAGGATTTCAGCTACGGAAGGGAGGAACAAAAGTGACCCACCTTTTCTATATGGATGACCTCAAGTTATTCGCCTCCAGTCGCTCCCATCTTATGGAATTGCTAAACATCACTTGTGAATTTAGCAATTCTATTGGAATGGAGCTGGGGACGGATAAGTGTGCGGTCCTTCATGTTGAAAGGGGAAGGGTTGCTAACTCTGAGGGCATAGATTTATCTATGTCCGTCAACTTAAAGACCCTTTCCGAGGCTGAAACATACCGATACCTGGGTATGTCACAGAACATCTGTATCGATGAGGCTTGTATGAAACAGTCAGTTTGCGACGTGTTTTATGGACGCTTGACCAAAGTGCTTAACAGCCTTTTGTCCGGTGTGAATAAGACACACGCATATAACGGTTGGGTCATGCCTGTCCTCATATATACCTTTGGCATACTCAGGTGGACTCAGACCGAACTTAACGCCCTGGATAGAAAAGTCCGCACTACCATGACGTCCCGTAGGATGCATCATCCGAGATCGTCGGTAATGAGGCTGTACTTGCCGCGAAAGCATGGTGGGCGTGGTTTTCTGAGCGCGCTCACCATGCATAATCGCGAAGTGTGCAGCCTCCGTGATTACTTCCTGGCGAGATTGGATGATGATTTCTAGTGATAAAGGGCTTACCCCTCTATCCTTAGCCCACGAGCAATGGCAGGACCCAGCAGTGCTTAGCATTTCCGACCGGGAGACCGTATGGAAGGAGAAGGAGCTCCACGGGAGGTACTACAGGGCTCTTCACGAGCCCTTCGTAGATACAGTCGCCTCCCTCAACTGGCTACGTTTCGGTGACCTCTTCGGGGAAACCGAGGGGTTTGTCTGTGCAATACAGGATCAGGTTATTAAGACCAACAACTATCGGAGATACATCCTAAAGGATGGCACCGTCGACGTCTGTCGAGCTTGTCGCCATCCCGGTGAGTCACTTAGGCATGTCATCTCCGGTTGTTCGGCGCTTTCTAACTCTGAGTACTTGCACAGGCACAACCTAGTAGCCAGAATTCTACACCAGGAGCTCGCTCTGAAATACGGTCTCGTAGACCGGAAATTGCCGTATTACAAGTACTTGCCGGAAGCCGTGCTCGAAAATGACCGCGCCAGGCTCTACTGGGACCGGGCCATCATCACAGACAGGACTATTCTTGCGAATAAGCCTGATATTGTGCTGATGGACCGGGCACAGTCAAGGATATTTTTGGTCGATATTACCATCCCGTATGACCAGAACCTCGTGAAAGCCGAAACAGATAAGCAATCAAAATATCTGGACCTGGCTCACGAGGTGACCGACATGTGGGGTGGTCTGCCGACCGAAATTATTTCTGTGGTCGTCTCTGCGAATGGGCTAATCCCAGTTAGGCTCTCTGGTTACCTGAGGCGACTGGGACTCCGTGACGGACCGCTCCGGGCTCAAATGCAGAAGGCGGTGCTCCTTGATACTGCCCGCATCGTCCGCCGGTTTCTTTCCCTTTCCCCCCTAACCCTTGGCCGTTTGGTCTCCCCTGCCGAGGGCTTCCATTTGGTTGGGCTTTTATTTATTTATGTATTTTTGTATTTATTTTATTTTATTGTTATATATGTATATTTATCTTTTCATTTTCGTTTATAATTATATATTTATACATCCCAACCAGATGAGAAAACTATATAGATTCCCCACATAATAATAATAATCCAGACCGAATTTCGGCCACGGCGGCCTGCCTCAATGGAGGCTAGCCAACGGTACAGGGCAGGATTACAGTGCCCGAGTGTATGCTCAAGCACAGGTGCACTCTCTATTCCCTCACTCTCATGATCCGTTAGGACGGTAAACCTACACGACCGGAGAGAGATCAGGCGCAGGACCAATGGCTTTACGTGTTTTCCGTGGCACGGGGTTGAGACACCGCCAACTTCCTGACTCCGGGCAGCTACGGAGAATTTCTTGACGGAAAAACTCAGTAATTGATTTTTTGGCCTGATCCGGGATTCGGACCCAGGACCTCATGATCAGCAGTCACACTACTATAACCGCTAGACCAACGATGCAGTCAAAACAGTGTCACAGTTGTAACGTTGGGTAGGCAACTGCAATTTTTCATTATTTTTAATATCCCTCTGCCGGCTCTCACGACACCTACGGGATTATTTGGGGTCCGGATGTGGAATTCTCTTAGGCCACCGCTACTCGTCTACTAGTATGATTAAAAAAAAAGATTTTTATTTCAGATCGGCACTATAGGAGGTAACCTGGCTATGAAAAATGCACATCACGAATTCCCTTCCGATATATTTGTACTGTTGACCACCGTGCAGGGTGTAGTCACGATCGGTAATAATTTTTTTTCACACCAAAATTAACATCAAGGTATATAAGAGTAACGGACATATGCAAACGCACAAATATAATGATCGAGTTTCACCAAGTGACAACAATAGCAAGTGTAAAATATGCACGAAAGGTTATTTTGGGTTATTAAGGTTATTTGGCCGTTTTAAGTTTTCGCTGAAAACGGGTCCTTTTGATAAGACGAAACTTTATTGTTTGATTAATAAAATCTCTCGACCGAATTTCGGTCACGGCGACCTGTTTTAGTCCCAAGGGAGGCTAGCTATCTACGCAGGAAATAATTATAGTGTCCGAGTGAATGCCCAAGCACGGATGCACTCCCATAGTCCGATGGCACGGTAACCCGACACCACCGGAGAGAGATCGTGCTTTCTGAGGCATTATTGTGAAAAAAGGAGTTGAGGCAATGCCGTCAACTCATGATGACTCCGGCTGCTACTGGGAATTTCTTGACATAAAAACCCAATAACAGATTTTAGCCCGACTCAGGTTTCGAATCCGGGATATGATCAGGCAAGTTAGACCTTTCACTGTCCCCGTGCATTACATATAACGCATTGCTATTGTCTTACTATTGTGTCTGTAAATCGACAGTGAATGTGCTAAGTTTGATTATGTAGTTAGTTGACTTTCTTTTATAACATCTAGACAAGGAAAGTAGGATGATGATGTCTCTAATTATGTTTGTTTTGTCTTATTTATAGTGAACAGCAATCTTGAGAAAACTGAAGTAAATATGGAGGATTTCTTGAAGTTAGACCTTCGCAATAAATTGATATTGGATGTCAAATTACCGCCGCTGTCCTCTAGCAATATAATTCGGACGTACAAGGTATTCTTCAAGTTTAAAGTTGGGATAGGTATGTTAAGGCCTAAAATTAGAGCCGGAGGTAAAATTTTTGGAAATATAAAATTGTTGATTTTTAGGGTCAAGTTCTTAGTTCCTTGTGGACACAAAGCACACAGTCCACCTGATGGTAAGTGAATGCTGCGGTCCAAAGACAACTGTCTTCATTTATCAAACAAAATACATATGCGTGGTCGCCCCGGACGACATGCGTCTTACCAATAAAGGGCCGTTCTTTAATGACGTAAGGATGATTTCGGCGATATTTTACCTCTCCCCTACCCCCATGTAAGGGTACGTAAGATTTCTCGAACCGCCCTCCCTCTTCTTACGTAAGATTCTATCTGTTGAATAAATTCTATCTGTTAAATAATTTTATCGCGTTTGTTTCACCAACTTATAAGCTGGCACAAAACTTGGCAAAAATACGGTCACCATTGAGAGGACATACCAGATCACACACAAAGGATTCATACCATTTTGTTAGTGAGATAAAAGACCTACATCTCGCTGACAATGAAACTATGGTCAGTTTTGAAGTTCAGTCACTATTCACATGCCTACCTATTGAAGACTGCATCTCAATTGTGACTAGGAAGCTAGAAGATAATAACATGCCTGCTGAATATGCAGTATTACTCAAACGCTGCCTCACATCTGGCTATCTATTGTGGAAGGAAGAGTTCTACAAGCAAGTAGATGGTGTGGCGATGGGCTCACCCTCATCTCCCATAGTCGCCGACATATTCATGGAGGACTTCGAGGAGAAAGCCCTTCTTACTGCTCCTGTCAATCCAAGATTCTACAAGCGGTACGTAGACGACACTTTCACAATTTTACCATCTGACAAAGTAACTGCATTTTTAGACCACCTTAACTCTATAAACTCTAAAATACAATTTACAATAGAGTTAGAGGCAAATAATTCTTTAGCTTTCCTAGATGTTTTAGTCATTCGAAATTCTAATAACACTATTGGTCACACTGTGTATAATCTCACCATCATCCTTCACAGCTAGGTACCGTGGGTAAATCTTTGTTTCAGAGAGCACGAGGGATCTGTGACAGAAAACATCAGGCCGCCGAGCTTCAGCACGTCAAGCAAGTATTGCAAGACAAGCTTCGGGTCCCGCGCATACGTCACAGTGACCGAGTGAAGCCGTCCACAGTCGAGCGTGTACCTGCTGTACTACCATGTGTCAGAGGAGTCACAGACAAGGTTGGCTACATCTTGAAGCGAGCTTCCATTAAACATACTACAAGCCGCCGAAGAAGATTGGTCAATTTTTACCATCCGTCAAGTGTAATATCCCTCTACAAGATGCAGGAGTGTACAAGTTAGATTGTGAATGTGGTATCTCTTATATAGCTCAAACAAAAAGATCGATAAAAATCCGCGTAAAAGAACATATAGCTGACGTGAAGCACCGACGCTCCGGGAAGTCTGCAGTCTGTGAACATATTCAAGATCGTCCCCAAATTTACATCAGATTTGATAAACCACAAGTCCTCGCAAAAGAAAAACGATTCCTACCCAGGATGATACGTGAGGCTATTGAAATTAAAAAACATCCTAATTTCATTAGAGAAGATGGATGGATGCTACCATCTGCTTGGGATCCTATAATTAACAAAATTAAACCCAAACCCAAGCATACCACTGCAAGACTTCAAAATACTGTAAGCTCGTTTTGCGTAAATCGGACCGAAAAATTAATATTAAAAAACTGAAGGTAACCGGGCTAACTATGATATTGGGACGTCAAACATCTCAGTCCCCTCCCCCTGACCATGGGTGCTGTAAAGCGCCCGAAACGTCGGGATTTAAAATAAGTAAAATCAGTTAAATAATCGCGATAAAATCCGTAAATTTAGTTACATTCAATGTGTAGTGTTCGCGGAAATTTAAGAAATCATTATAAGATTCTATCTGGTTTTTCAGAATAACAAAATGTTAGAAAAGAATCAGTTACACTGAGTTACACTAATACTCACAGTTTGATGTAAATCAAAGATTTTTATTTTTTAACAGATAATTTAGTTTATATGTTGCCAGGTCGAGTCGTCGTAGGTGGCAACCGAACCTCCACCGGAGATTCTTAGCACCCCCTGCCCCGCCGTTACCATGGTCGCCACCGTAGTCAGGAATAGCGGGGCCGCCGGGGACTGGGGGCCGTCTGTTTGTGTATTTATTCATTGGGGGGTTATTTGCCATAGTTGCCACGCTTGGCGAGCGGGTTGGCAACCGCAGTTTTTTATTACGTCACAGTTGTCATCAGGAAGACGCTGCTGCCCATCTCCTGCCTGTCTCCCTCTGTCGCCTCTTACGACACCCACGGGAAGATATGGGGTAGTGGATATTCTTAACCGCCACTACACGGCAACATATAACGCACGCACCCTGAGGACTGACGAGAAGATACTGGAGCTGGAAGAAGAGGTAGACAAGTTGCGCTGGCATATTATTGGATTATCCGAGGTCCGAAGAGAGGGGGGAGGACACGGCAATCCTCGAGTCCGGCAACTTGTTCTATCACCGGGAGGGCGACCATCTGTCCCAAGGAGGTGTCGGATTTATCGTCCACAAATCTCTCGTCAACAACGTTGTAAAGATTGGGAGTGTGTCGACGAGGGTCGCGTACCTGATACTCAGAATCACCAAACGGTATTCGCTGAAGGTCATTCAGGTTTACGCACCAACCTCGGCACATCCCGATGAGGAGGTGGAGGAAATGTATGAGGATATTTCCAGAGCCATACATTCCTCCAAAACCTACTACACGGTGTTGATGGGAGACTTCAACGCAAAACTGGGCACAAGAGCAAGCGGTGAGCTGAAGGTAGGGAAATTTGGAGTAGGGCCACGGACCCGAAGGGGCCAGCAGCTGGCCGACTTTATGGAGAAAGAGGGACTCTTTATGATGAACTCTTTCTTCCAGAAGCGGCCCCACAGGAAGTGGACCTGGTCGAGCCCCGACGGTTCGACAAAAAATGAGATTGACTTCATTATGACGACCAGACGCCAACTGTTCAGTGATGTCTCAGTGATCGCAAGGGTGAAAACTGGCAGCGATCACCGAATGGTTAGAGGCACACTGAACCTAAACGTTAAGTTGGAGAGGTCTCGTCTAATGAAGTCAACGCTCCGTCCCCCCTCGTGCTCTAATCCAGAATCCCGAAACCTTTCAGCTCGAGTTACGTAACCGCTTCCAGTGCCTAGAAGATTGCAATGCAGTGGACGATATGAACGACAAGCTCGTGGAAACTGTCCATGCGGTCGGAGCTAAGTTCTGCAAGACCCGCCGCAGAAGAACACAAAAACTCTCCGATCACACTCTTAATCTCATGGCTGTTAGACGGGAGATGAGGCTGCAATTGTCAACAGATTTGACAGCATACAGGCAACTGAACAGACAGATCTCCAAATGCATACGGCGAGACTTACGCAACTTTAATACTTCTCGTATTAAAGAAGCGATCGAGCGGAACCAGGGCTCCAAAGTCTTTGCCAGAGATCTGTCTGCCAGAAAGAGCCAACTGTCAAGGCTGAAGACTGAGTGTGGCAACATCGTTTCCGGGACACCTGAGATTTTGAGTGAGATTGAGAGGTTCTATGGGCAGCTGTACACATCATCGTTGGAGCCACACGCAAGTGTGAGTAACGATCCAAGAGCAAGTCTTATCCGACACTATTCCGATGATATCCCGGACGTCAGTCTAAGCGAGATTAGAATGGCTCTCCAGCACCTTAAAAACGGCAGGGCCCCAGGCGAGGATGGAATTACAGCGGAGCTTCTGAAAGCGGGTGGAACACCGGTACTTGAAGTCCTTCAGAAGCTCTTCAATTCCGTCCTCCATGGTGGCACTACTCCAGAGGCGTGGAGCAGAAGTGCGGTGGTCTTGTTCTTTAAGAAAGGCGACAACGCTCTCTTAAAGAACTACAGACCGATTTCCCTTCTGAGCCGCGTCTACGTGCTGTTTTCGAGAGTCATTACGAATCGTCTCGCACGCAGACTTGACGACTTCCAGCCTCCCGAACAAGCCGGTTTCCGAAAAGGCTTCAGTACCATAGACCACATACATACCCTGCGGCAGATTGTACAGAAGACTGAAGAGTACAATCTGCCACTTTGCCTGGCGTATGTGGACTATGAGAAAGCCTTTGATTCCGTCGAAATTTGGGCGGTGCTACAGTCCCTTCAGCGGTGCCAAGTTGACTGTCGGTATATCGAAGTGCTGAAGTGTTTGTACAGTAGGGCTACGATGGCTATCCGAGTACAGAACCAGAGCTCGAAACCTATCCAACTGCAGAGAGGTGTAAGACAGGGTGACGTTATATCCCCGAAACTCTTCACCGCTGCATTGGAAGACGTTTTCAAGCTACTGGACTGGAAAGGATACGGTATTGACATCAATGGCGAGTACATCACTCACCTTCGATTTGCCGACGATATAGTCCTTATGGCAGAATCGCTGGAGGACTTAAGCACTATGCTCAATGACCTCAATAGTGCCTCCCAACGGATAGGTCTTAAGATGAACATGGACAAAACAAAGATCATGTTCAATGTCCATGTCACACCTATGCCGGTAGTTGTTGGGAGCACTATGCTCGAAGTTGTTGACGAATACGTTTACCTGGGACAAATAGTCCGACTAGGTAAGTCCAACTTCGACCGAGAGGTCAATCGACGGATTCAACTCGGCTGGGCAGCGTTCGGGAAATTACGGCATATCTTTTCGTCAGGTATACCTCAATCTCTAAAAACTAGATTGTACAACCAGTGCGTGTTGCCAGTGATGACTTACGGATCTGAGATGTGGTCCTTCACTGCTGGCCGTATGAGGACGCTTAAGGTCGCTCAGCGAGCTATGGAGAGGGCTATGCTCGGAGTTTCTCTGCGTGATAGACTCAGAAATGAGGATATCCGCAGTAAAACCAGAGTGACCGACATAGCCCAACGGATTAGTAAGCTGAAGTGGCAATGGGCCGGCCATATAGCTCGAAGAACCGATAACCGATGGGGAAGAAAGGTTCTCGAGTGGCAGCCTCGTACCGGTAGGCGTAGTGTAGGGCGACCCCCCACTAGATGGAGTGACGACCTGGTAAGACATGCAGGAAGTCGATGGATGCAGGTGGCTCAGGACCGTGCTTTGTGGCATTACTTGGGGGAGGCCTATGTTCAGCAGTGGACTTGTGAAGGGCTGTAATGATGATGATGATGAATTTAGTTTAAATTAAAAATATTAATTAATTTGCAACCTTCCGCTAACTAAATACAATGATGTGTCTTACCTGGATTGAAGAGCAGGTCCGTAGAAGGACCACGCTCTCACAGAATACCAGCGTGAAATAGTAGCTTAATGCTGCTGTATTTCGTATGGTGAGTGTAGAGAACCGGAGACCCTTTTTACTGGAAACGAGGCATTCCTTCTCAGTCCTCACGGGTGACAACGCATCTGCATTTTGATTTTTAATGGAGGATAGATGTAGATGTCTATGGGCCGCAGCAACCACTTACCATCAGGTGGACGGTGTGCTCGTTTGTCACCCTATTCTATAAAAAAAAGAGCACCTCCCGCCCTCCCTCAATTGCATGCATTAACTCCGTCACCACTAGTCCCAGCACCACTACTCCCTACACCACCACTCCCGGCACCACTACTTCCAACACCACTATTCCAGGTAAGACACACCATCGACGATAATACGACACGTTTTTCGTCCTCACCTAGGCATCCTCAGGTGATGTATACTCTACGGCGGCGTAAAGTCTACATCACCTGAGGATGCCTTGTGTAGATGCTCTTCCTCGGGAGGAGCTCTTCAATCCAGGTAAGACACATCATTGTATTTAGTTAGCGGAAGGTTGCACAGTAATTAATATTTTTATTATAATGGATTTCCGCAAAGTAACGCCTTATTCTATCAATTAGTTTAAATTCTTTTATTGCTACCATATATTGATTACCATTATATTTTTTATAGTATAAGGGTGATAAACGTGCACACAGTTCACTTGATGGTAAGTGGATGCTGTGGTCTACAGACATCTACTTCTATCCTCGATTTATTTATTTTTATTTATTTTATTGAATAAGGTACACAAACAGACAGTAGTTATATAAAGGTCTAAAATTAAAAGTATATTTGTGTCGATCTAAACTACAATCCAAAAAAGTGTAAACGGCATAATAATATAACTGCAGTTATAATCTTAGTCTTAGTAAAAATAAAACAGATAACAAATACATTAAATGTTAAGAGAAACACGTAAATTTCTTTTAAATCTAACCAGGCTACTATCGAATATATCTAGATGTACGTTACTACGCTTAATCTCGCCGTAATCACGGCACATTTTAACAACAGGGTTGAAAAAGGAAGTGTTATTCTTGTGTACGTCTAACCTGAAAATTCTTTGAACACGTTGTCGTCGTAACAGAATTGAAGTTAATTAGCCTTAGTAGCTCTGGGCACTCTATACGAGAATGCACAATCGGCAAATTGTCTCCTCAAAGATAATCGATATCCTCAATTACAAATCAAAATGCAGATGCGTTGTCACCCGTGAAGATTAAGATGAAATGCCTCGTTTCCAGTAAAAAGGGTCTCCGATTCTCTATACTCACCATACAAAACACAGCAGTATTAAGCTGCTATTTTACGCTGGTATTCTGTGAGATCGTGGTCCTTCCCCGGGCGGCCCGACCCATTCGTACTACAAGCATTATATACTCGTAGCTGCAGTGTGGCTCTACCACGTATATATAGCTGCAGCGTGGCTTCACCACGTATAAAATGTTTATATTTAGCTAAAGTATGCAATACAAGGATCTGGGCTCCGAATATATTTTTGTCCCTTTCGGTGTCGAGACCCTAGGTCCGTGGGGTCCTGGCGCTATAAGCCTTTTTAAAGAAATAGCAAAAAGGTTCATCTACGTCACAGGAGACCGAAGAGCTGGCAGCTACCTCGGACAAAGAATTAGTCTAGCTATTCAACGGGGAAACGCTGCCAGTACCTTCGGAACCTTGCCTAAAGGACCTACTTTTTAATAATATATTTTAGTTATTATAATGTATATTTTTAAGGTTTTTAGTATTAGATTTAGAATTTAGAATGTTGTTTGTATTATGTTATGTAATATTTTAGACAACTAGTTGAGATAGCATGTAGTCTTTGAAACATCATTATTATAATTAAAAGAACGATTAAAAATAATTGTTGCTTGAAATAATGATTTCATAATTTTACAAATTTTATCGAATATAATTTTAATTTTTTTAACCTTCGAGAAAACCATTCGGCATCTGAAATTGAACTAGATTTCTAATATTAAATTTCAACTTACAAAATAATACGTAAGAATGGGTTTTACCGCTCTCACCATAAGAAAAGGGCACGTAGAGATTTTTTAATCACCCCTCCCTCTCGGGATCCTTACTTAATTAATGAATGGCCCCTAAGTAGTAAATAAAAATCAAATACTTAGATCCCCTCATGTACCTCGATAATACAATGTATTGTAATTTTCAAAAAACGCTATAAAATCCAAAACTGTAAGCTTCAAACAATCTACTAATATCACCACTAATCTATTAGCAATTTTTAATTATATTTATAAATTAGAGAACATCATGTTTAGTTGAGTTTGAATGTGTTTATAGATAATGCCGCGAGCCCAAAACGCCCACGCGATTGTCAACGCTGGATTCCTATTGCATCTGAACTCCTCGAAGAAGGTGACGTCATCTTGCATCGTTTTCGGCAACATAGGCCCAGACTTCATTAGAGCGAAAGAGACAGAGAAGCTTCTGTTGGGACAGGACCTGTACAGCGACAAGACGTTACAACAAGCATTGGCTACACTGAATAAGGAAATTGTGCCCGTAGACATGCCACCTGAGCCGTCACCATATTGTAGAAAAATGATTGCTCTAGGATTGTTTTATAAGGTACTTATTCAATAAGAGGTTGGGTTTGGGTCTTCGATCTGCAAACACTTCCTTCTTCCTTGCCATAACTTACCATTTGTGGACCTATTTGCAAGATCGTTGTGTCCTTTGAAACTAGAAACCGATAAGATTAGAGATTTTTAAAAGCATTATTAGAATTATGTGTACGACTCGATTGAAATTGACCTGGCATCGATACAATCATTCGTTATCAAAATAATAATATTATTAATACCATATTATGCTAAATAGAAAAGTTCATTACAAAAACTGTATAAAAAGGGTTATTATGATATAAATGAATACATGGTTGTTAATAACCCCTGGGAATGAGGTGGTCGCTTCCAAGCTGTTTATAAAATAAATTTTGTAAATATTCTGTGACCCTTGACAAAGTCCCGCTGGGTTTCTTGCTGGTTCTTCTCAGGACAGAGTTTTGTTCGAACCAGTGGTAACGTAAAATATTGACTTTCAATAAGAATTACTTATAATCTATATTGAATAAAAAATTATTTTATTTTATTTTATTTTACATGCGTTCAGTACAATATAAAACCGTACACACACATCCGTACACATTTGCAAACGTACGCATACACACGCATGCACGAGCAAGCAGTTTTGCACGCTCGTCGCATGCACGCACTCTCGCAAACAGTATCCAACAAAAACTGTAGGCTCATAACCAGGCTAAAACTACGTAATTCTTGAAAATTATATGAGAAGTGTTGGCAACTTTATTACTGGCAACACCGGTCCGCCCCTCTTCGAACGCAACCTAAGAGAAGTGGGAAGGAAAATGTTATAAAATAAGGTGCATCGCGATTATAAGAGGTTCTGTTCTGATAACACGCGTCGAGTTAGTCTCAGTTTAATTGTTGTGAATACAAAAAAACTGTAATATGAAGTGATCTGTACAAATATTAATTGAATAAATAGGTTGTGTCGTCAGTACATATTATTTACGTTAAAATTCTTTCTTTGTGTTAACATCAGAAGTGGGATCATAACTATAGTTCACGATGGGTAAACGCAGTAAAGGTACTAAAAATTCAAAGCGTAAGCAAACACGTGTCTCAAGACCGACTAGCGCGGGTACTACTACATCAAGTAGCACAATCAGTGCGCAGACTCCATCACCTCAACCAAAGAGAAAGGTATCCCATAGAAATGCCGTTGCAACTGTACGTACGAACTATGCTTTTATTTTGAACAACATTATTCCTGAATTCGATCCATTGGTTGATAACATAACCTCTTGGCTCAGCGTTATTCAATATTATGCAAATACTTTTACATGGTCCGACAAAATGATACGTTATCAAGCTCTGAATAAGCTTAAGGGATCGGCTGAAGTCTGGTATGACTCTTTAATAATGCAATATAATATACATATACATGGCCGTAATTATAAAGCGAAGGTTTTAAAGTCGACCGGAACGTTTGTGCGAGAGACCTCTCAAAAATCATTAGTTCAAAATATGCCAATTAAGTCGACAGCACCGGTAGTATTAGCATTAGAGCGGCCTAACAACCAAAATTGAAGATTCGGAACAATTGCACATTCATAGGCCTATGAAATGTTTTGTGTGTGGTGGCAACCACAAAAGAAGTCAATGTAACACAATGTAAATGCGATTATTGCGGCAGACGGGGTCATTTACCCGTGAATCTGTATGCTACCATAAGAAAAATTTGCTTAAACCTGAAAGACAAGAAGTGAAATTAATTTCGTCTATAGATACACGAAAAAAATTATAAAGAGGGTATATATACATAATTTTTATCACAATGGGTGCGTTTGGCAGAAAAAAGCGCTACGTTGTAAGCAAAATGGCGATCGTAAGCGGTAAGCGCTGCCAAATCGTAAGTAGCTATTTTCCTCCAGGACACGATGTTAGTTTTAACCGGGGGAATCTAACCTAATTTAAATATATGTTTGTAAAGTATTCATATTAAAAACTTACCAATCATGAGTTTTTAATAGCATGTATATGTTTATTCATGTCATTATATTACTTAAAACTAATATTGCACAAAACAACTTATAAACTCTACTTCAAAACAAACAAATTAAATAAGCAAAATGGCGGATTGTGTCAGCGCTACTGAAGTAGCAATCGTGTCCTGGCCGAAAACTATTTTAGCGCTTATAAGCGCTTGCTAGCGCTTTTTTCTGCCAAACGCACCCAATGCGTTTATTGATACCGGAAGTAGTTGTTCATTAATATCGAAGGAATTAATCAAACAAAATTCTTTAGACACTATATTACTAGACACCTATTTTGTTAGAGGGGTTTACGCAGCAGTGTTCACAATTCGTAACAAGGAAGATAAATATGCATTTGAAAGTAGATTCAGTGTGCGTATATGATGTAGATTTTTATGTCATTGACGGTTTAGCCGGGTGTGATATTTTAATTGGTAGAAACGTATTGGAACATCCCAATATCGTGTACTTTCGCATAGGCAGCATGTTTCAATTTAGTAAGGTGAACTCGGGAAAAGAAATTTGTCAAACGGGTGACCACATCGGAACCAGTTCAATGTAGACCCTAACGATTCTCACATTCTGAACACAAAAACTATGAACTTTTAGGTGGTAAAGTATACAGAAGGACATCCCAAGGTCGACGTTGGGTAGTACCAAAAAGATATATATGGCAAATCATTAAATGCAATCACGATGATTTAGGTCATTTTGCTCTCTATAAAATAATTGAACGTATATAAAAAATTGTATTAGTTGTATATATTATAAAAACACAGGTGGTCTCTAGGAGGGGGAACTATTATCATTGCCGAAGTATGCACAACCATTTCATACACTGTACTTAGACTATTTAGGTCCATTTGTAAAAACATGTAATAAAAATAAATATTTTTTAACTATCGTAGATGCCTTCACAAAATTCTTTTTTATACCTGCAGTACGAAGTACCAAATCTTCAGCCGTAATAAAAGAACTAGAGATAATTTCAAAAATGTTCGGCAACCCTAAAAGAATTATATCAGATGCAGGAACATGCTTTACGTCGTATGGCTTCAAACAATACTGTTTCAATAAAAATATACGTTTGCAAACTATGGCGACGGGCATGCCCCGTTCTAACGGTCAGGTTGAGCGGTTTAATAAGACTATTTTGGAATATTTGAAAACTATGGGAGCTCAATCAACTGAGGATAGATGGGATCAGCACATTAAGGAATTACAGCAAGGCTTAAATAGTACCATGCATAAAACCATTAGGGCAGTTCCTAGCAAAGTTTTCCTCGGGTAAAGACTACGTACAGATAGTGATATGTTAGCTGCGGAACCTGATGGTGTGCGTAACGTTGATGTGACAGAGTTTCGAAAGAAGTTGATAAAAATATAAGTAATTCTGAGTCTCAAAAGGAAAGGTTCCATAACATACATATACATAAACACTCACGCCTGTCACCCAGAGAGGTAGGCAGAGACTACGGACTTTCATTTGGCACGATCCTGACGCACCTCTTTCGCCTCCTTTACATCCATATATCTACGCATACATGCTCGTCGGTTAAGGGTACTTCTAACGTGGCCCTTTTCAAAATATCGCCAATTTGGTCGATAAACTTTTTCTAGAGCGTCCGTTCCCGACTCGGCCGTTCACATCTGCCATATAAATTTGCTTTGTCACTCTTTCCTCATTCATTCTTTCTACATGACCAAACCACCGAAGCATTCCTTTCTTAATCCTGGTCACAACATCATCTTGCATACCACATTTATCTCTTATCATGCAATTTCTCACCCTGTCATTCAGATTCAACCCTAGCATACTCCTTAAAGACCGCATTTCTACAGCATTTATTCTACTTTCGTGCTTCTTCTGCCACACCCAGCTTTCACTACCATAGATTAAAGTAGGGACTAACACAGCATTATGAATTACCATACGTGCCTTTTTTGACACATTCTGGTTCTTCATAATAGAGTGTAGTGCCCCATTCCCTCTATTCCCTGCATTTACTCGTCGTTATATATCCCTATCATATCTACCATCCCTGCTAAATACACATCCCAAATACACAAACTCATCCACTTGCTCAATTAACTCTCCTTCTATTCTTATTTCACATACCGTTTTGCTTTCTTCTCTTTCAAAAACCATCACTTTCGTCTTACTTGCGTTCACTTTCATTCCCCTTTCTTTTAATTCCCAGTTCATTAATGTAACCATCATTTGCAACTCTGCCGCCGATGACGCAAATATGACTTGATCATCGGCATACAAAAGGCATTTGACGGTTAACTCGCCCATTCTTAACCCACATTCTTCATCTTTCAAAGTTTGCAAACACCTGTCCATAAATAGGTTGAACAGCCAAGGGGAAGCTACACAGCCCTGTCTGACACCTTTTTGGATGCCAAACCAGTCCGAGTAGACCCCATTGATCCTGACACAAGCACTAGAGTCCCTATAAAGAGACCTTAATGCCTGTATCAAACCAGCGCTCAACCCATATGAGTTCAGTGTTTGCCATAACACATTCCTGTCCACTCTGTCATAAGCCTTTTCCAAGTCCATGAACGCACAAAAAACTTTCTGGTTTTTGGCCAAAAACTTCTCCGCAATCATGCGCATGGAAAAGACTTGATCTGTACACCCTATTCCCTTTCTAAAACCCGCTTGCACATCCCAAATTTTTCCATCAGTTTCTTTCATAACTCTTTTAATTAACACCTTAGCATACAGTTTACCCACAATACTAAGCAAGCTGATACCACGGTAGTTTTTGCAGTCCTGCTGTGACCCTTTTCCTTTATATATTGGTACTATAACTGATTTACACCAGTCATCCGGTACCCGTTTTAATTCCCAACATAAATTAAACAAGGTGTACAGCAGGCCTGCCACCACTCCCTCTCCAGCCCTTAGCATCTCGAGTGATACTCTATCATATCCAGCTGCCTTACCTGCTTTCATGCTTTTCATTGCTTTCATTATTTCATCTAAACTTATCTCCATACCCCTTTCCACTTCTTTCGGAATTTCTAGTTCATTTAATTCAGACGACTCTTCACTCATAAACACGCTTTCAAAGTATTCCTTCCATCTGTTTAAATTCGAAGCTTCATCATTCAGAATACATCCATTCTCGTCTCTTATAGCATTCATTATAGGCTGTTTTGTATTTCCCCTGGCAGTTCCTACGAGTTTCCAGAACATTTTTATGTTAGCCTGGAAATTATCAGATATCCTTCTATTATTCTTATCCGTTCTTTCTTTCTTTTTCCTTTTAACAACTTCTTTTACTCTCTTATTTAGACGTCTAAATTCTGCCTTTTTTCTTTCAATCTCATCATTCATACCAGAAGAATTACCAGCTTTGGTTGCTAGTAAATCTAACCATGCTTTCTTCTTTGATTCAACTTCCACCCGTACCTCATCATCCCACCACAACGTATTACTTTTCGTTTCATTTGTTCTCTTACTTACACCACATACTTCAGTGGCGGCATCTACCAAACCTTTCTTAATATTGTCCCACACAGTATTCAAGTCTAAATCATTCATACACAACTCATTCAAACATCTAATACTTCCTCTCAGTCTACATTTATACTTCTCTTTCACATCTTCATCTTGTAACTTCTCTATTCTTATACGCTGTAACGCAATGGTAGACACAGATGTCCGATGCCGCCAACGCTTGAAAATACCATTAATTCGACATAAGACCAAGTAATGATCCGTCCCTACGTTGGACCCCCGGTAAACCCTTGTATCTACGACTGCGTTCCTCATTCTTTCATCCACAATTACGAAATCTATCATGCTTCTATCATCACCTCTTTCCCATGTATACATGTGAATCTTCTTATGACGAAAAAAAGTATTCGTCACAAAAAGATTCTTTTCCACACATACGGTGAGGAGGTCTTCACCATTCTCATTTATACTTTCATCACCAAACATTCCCAATATCCTTTCATAACCAGACCTCTTCACCCCAACCCTTCCATTAAAGTCTTCTAACATAATAATATTTTCATTTAAATTTAAAGGTTCCATAAGTTTAGGAAAAAGGCTAAAAAGAAGATACAAAGTCAGAGTAACCAAGGGCAAAGTAGACAACTTTTACCCATATTTAAAGGGTCCATTTAAAATGAAAAAAGTTCTGAGTCATGATAGATATGAGGTGATGGAGGTAAAAGGAAGTGAAAGGTCTCCTAAACCCTATACTGGCGTTGCAGCCGCCGAAAATATAAAGCCTTGGATAAACATTGCAGAACTGAACTGTGATTGATCTTATACCGAATATATACCATATAGATATCGAGATGATAAGATATTTAGGCAGTTCAGTACGTTTAAGCAAGATGAAATGCCTTATTAAACGTTAGTGGAATGAACTTGATACATTTAAGTGACTAAAGACTAAAGGTCCTTTAAATGCAAGTGATTCCGGCAGACAACTGGAATGAACGTGGTACATTTTAGTGAGAATAAATGTCCTTTAAATACAAGTGATTCCTGCAGACAACTGGAATGAACTTGGTACATTTTAGTGAGACTAAATGTCCTTTAAATGCAAGTGATTCCGGCAGACAACTGGAATGAACTTGGTACATTTAAGTGAGACCAAATGTCTTTTAAATGCAAGTGATTCCGGCAGCCGACGAACCTGGTATCTTAGGTGTGACAAGCTCCTTTAAGTGCAGGTAGTCTTGAAATTGCTCTCGAGTTTATGTAAATAAAAAATGTGTAACTTGATTGTAAACTTTGATTATTAACTTACGTCATGATCATTTTATAACAAAAAAATGGCCATTGACCGCTTTATAATATTTATTTATCAGAAACAGTTTATTTCTAATCAATTTGTGTCATTTCAGTATTTTAAATAGATTCGTGAAGTTCCTGGAACAGGAACCATGCAGGATGGCAGTGTTGGCAACTTTATTACTGGCAACACCGATCCGCCCCTCTTCGAACGCAACCTATAAAGTGGGAATTATTTTATAACATTTCCCATGTTATAAAATAGGGTGCATCGCGATTATAAGAGGTTCTGTTGACACGCGTCGAATTAGTCTCAGTGTAATTAAGTGTCGTGAATACAAAAAACTGTAATATGAAGTGATCTGTATAAATATTAATTGAATAAATAGATTGTGTCGTCAGTACATATTATTAACGTTAAAATTCTTTCTTTGTGTTAGCAGAAGTATTTCTAAATTTCTAGGGAATCACATTAAATCCACCAATCCGCACTAGATTTTTTTAATTATTTTTATTAACCCAAATTAGCACCATTCTTGAATCTTCTCTCCTTTATTAAATGTCCAGCTGTGTGACTTTAGTAGCAGTAATTTATTCTTTGACATGATTTTTTACCTTAATTGTATTGATTTTCAGGCCATTTTATCGCAGTGTCCGTCTGTAAACCCCCGATACAAATCCGGGGGCAGTATACTCGAGCGTCTGTTGTCCAGCGGAACGCAAACTTTCGACACTGACAAGTCACTCTGGCCTTTGAACCAGCCTGTTCCGAAGCTAGAGGCGTTAACTCAGGTATATTAGTTTGTTTTTAGACATGGAAAATTTTTCATATAAAATATGCGACCAATCATATTATTAAACGTACTGTGTCAATTTTCAAAAATATTATGTAAACTTAAGAGCAAATGTCTAAATATCTATATATAAATATATTGCCTTGATAACCTGGTAAGACATGTAGGAAGTCGATGGATGTAGGTGGCTTACGACCATATTTCGTGGCATTCCATAAGGAAGGCGTGATGAAGATGATAATGATGATTGTATGAAGATTTGAGGATAATAGGACAATGAATATAAATCAGCCTTAAGAGCATTTAAAAATACTAGTGATCACCTAGTCGTCAAAATAAACAAGTGATCGAACTAAATTTATAAAATTTTAGGTTTATATATTATGCTAGCAGTATATCACTATCAGCTGCACATATGTGTAAAACACATATATCTAATATACAAAATATAAATTAACGTTTTTTTGCCCTGACATACACACTATAGAAAAAAAGAACGTTTCAAACATGAAGTATAGAGGTAAGGAGGACAATCTCCCATAGGAGAATAGTTGAAAATGTGTCCATCTTTAAGCAGTAAATAACTGTTCAAAAACTCTCCACAGCAACGCTCGAGTAGCTACAGGGTATGTTAAAATACGTTGAGAATGGTTTTGAAAATAAAAATTTTGAATGCAATAAAATAATAATTGTAAAAAGAATTATGGTGAAAGTCTGTGCAATAAAAAATTATAAAAAGTTCTTTAAAATTTAGACTATGGCTACAGTGGCGCCACCGTTATTTAGCACTTTCCTACGCACACTTTTTTATACAGAGTCTGTACTCCTTACCTCTACACTGCATAGTTTGAAATCGCACATAATTCCTTAACCCATTCTCTGTCGCTGTACTCAAACGAGTACAGTTATTTAAAAATTAATTTACTAAATCTGTGAGGGTTTATTAGTTTTTATTTTATTAATTGAAATAGAGGGTAGACTCATATTTTATTTGAGTCGTGCAAATTGAGGGTATTTCTAAAATATGTGTCGTTTGGAGCAACCGGATTTCATGTTATTGGACTAGCGTGGAAGTGAGTAGTATTTTTATGATATTTTATTATTATTATTTGTGTAAATGTTGTTTTTGTAATAATTGTGATTAGATATAGTGTAGTCTATAATGTGAGTTACAAATTTGAAACACTTATTGTTTATTACTAACTTTAGATGAAGATTTTTACTAATGTACTCAGTTGAGTTACTGGTTACACTGGTTACTTCAATAGATAAAAAATACAACTTTTTTTCAGTTTACCAACAATGAGTCGCAAGATGTTTTTTGATATAAATAGCTTTATAGGACCTGAGGAAGCAATTGCAGAGTCTGATGATGATGACCGTGAAAATGATTTGGTGATAATACCACCTGATTCCTGTATCGTGACTGACGAAATGGAAGAGTCTGATGAAGATAGGGTTGTCGGAAGCCTAACATTCAGCAGTGGCAGTACACTTCAGCCTGGAGAAAATGTTCACTATCCTATACTTTTGTCCATCAGCATACGTCTGAGGTGCAAGACAAACAAAATGCTATAAAGGAACATCTGAAAGACCAAATTCTGTACAGATTTTTGCAAAAATACTGAATGAATAAGTATTACAGCTCGTATTATGTAATAGTATTTTGTATGCTAATCAAAACAATAGACACTCTTTTCAACTTGATTTACCAGACCTGAAGAAGTTCATTGGTATTTTGATTTTGTCGGGATATCACAAATTGCCTCGGGAAGTAATATATTGATGACTGGATGAGGACGTCAGAGTTGCTCTAGTTTCAAGAGCTATGACGAGGAATAAATTTCGTAAAATAAAAACGTATCTTCATCTTGTGAGTAACGATGAAACATCAAATTCCAGAAATAAAATGTTCAAAATTAGATCCCTAGCCGACATACTGACGACTAAATTCAATGAATGGGGCGTATTTGTACTACTAACTATGATTATTTTGAACCAGTGAGCACGGTATAAAGATGGTGCCCAGAAATAATAGAGAAAACCGATGTAAGGATTCCGATTTTATTTGAAAACTACAATAAAGGTGGAGTCGATGACCTTGATCAGTCCATATCATTATACAGGATCGGGATTCCTGGTGGTGAGTTTTATTTAAAAGTGGTGGTGAGTTTTATTTACATACTTGTTGGACATGGCAGTTTCAAACGCTTGGCGTTTACATGTTTATGAGCAAGGATGGATGGATGGATTAACTTTTGCTTCGACATAGTCTTGCCATATACTATTTGCGACAAGAAACTCTAAAAAGAGCCAGATCATATTCTTCTTTGATCAAAGGACTGACACAAGATGGTTCAGGCCACTACCCAAGGATGCTTGAAAAGCAATTACGATGCCTCATTTGCCATGCAAGGGTCCGATAGGGATGCAAGAATTGTTTGAAAACACTCTGCATTGAAAAGTCATGCTTCGGAAAATTACACATATAAGTGGCCACTGTAGGTACTCAAACAAGTACACCCCTGAAAAAGTATAAAAAAATAATTGAAAAAATTTTTTGTTTCATTTTATGTTTTCTAGTCCCGCCCAGATTAACAAAATAAATATTTTTCGTTAAAAACGTTTTTTATTTGATTTTGGCCACTAATGGGTTAAAGCTACAATGGCCGCCGACGTACCAGACGGGAGTGACCATAAGCAGGCGTTCCCCTGTTGCTTCCATTTTTTTTTTGTTCTACGCTGTATGCTTATTATCATAACATCTTGATTTTCGCGGTCTCACGGTCACAGAAATCAAAATTTTTTTTGGAGTTCTCAGTCAAAAACAGTTCTAATATGCCAGCACTTAAGAGCGCATATTCAAATATGTCCAAGTCGAAATCTACGCGATCGCTTTGGAACGGCGTAATATTGACGCACACTACAATGTTATCTCTGTGTGCGTGTCAGTGCGAGCGTGAGGCTATAATAGTTGCCTAACGACGACTACGAATCACTTTGATCGTTGATTATATACCTGTCTTTGATACTCTTCGAACTAAAATAATAAAAAAATAATTTCCATATAAGGGCTTACTTATATAGTGTATAGAAATCGGAGGCTAATATGTGGAAATTGTTTTAGGTATTCTTTTAGTAAATTGAAGTCGGCTTTACATTTTCACCCTATTGAGTATATTATAATATGTATATGTTCTAATTGAAAAATATGTATTGTATAAAATATATATCATTTGATAAACTTTTATTCTGTTTCATAATGTAAACATAATTCATCAAACTAACAATTTCATCAGTGTCGGCGGGGATTAGTGTTGCCAGGTCTAGCAAGTAAAATTTCGGGACGGAAGGTAAAAATAATCGGGGATTTGGTTTTCATATCCGGACAACTAGAATGACTACAAAATATAGGTTTCTTTGTAGCCTTTTGTGCTTTATTGAGAGCCGTGGTAGCTCAGATGGTCAACGCTAACTGTAAATATGCGAAGATGAAGAAGATGCTGTAAAAATGCGAGTAATGCGAGAAATTGTGACTGTAACTTTACTTTTGTGCTTTATAATTATTATTCGAGTCTGATCTCATGAACGAATAACTTTTCATCCAAACATCGTAAAAACTGATTTTTTTTTCATTTTAGGCAAATTCAAACATTTTTGAACTACTTGTTTTTTTTTTGCAATCCCTGAATTTTTCAAATCACTCATTTTAATATAATTCTGTTTAAAACTTTTGTGGTTTTTTTTCGACTGGTGAGACAATGTCGTAGTAAAAATATTTTAATGTGGTAGTAGCTAACAGATATAATCATTTTTGCTGTCAAAATTATGGATTAAAGTATAGGAGAAGAAGGTTAGTGAAAATCGGGACATTTGGCGTCCCGTTCAATGATGAATCGGGACGTGTCACTAGACCTTTGAAAATCGGGACGTCCCGCGCAAATCGGGACACCTGGCAACACTAGCGGGGATCGAGCCCGGATTGTTCGCGTTTACGGCGAGCACTACGCCATTGAGCTACTCAACTCAAGCACGGCTCATATGTTTTATATCTGGGGGCACGGTAGTGCCCCCGCCATGTAGACCAAAACAGCGGCACGGCCGTATCACTTGGTTATTTTACAAGTTATGTTTTTGATGGCATGTCTTTGTTTAATCATAACGTTATCTCCACACTAGGAATTTTTCCTAGGTACATACATCGTTGGGGCAGTTTAAATACATTAATTTCACAAGGACAAACATTCACACCTGGAACAATTATTTGTAGGTAATACAAATTTTTGTTCCATGTGGGATTCGAACCTGCGGCGCTCAGCGCTACAAATCATTACCAAGTCACTCCGCCACGGAGCCAAAGGTGAAAGCCAACGATTTTGTATTTTTACTTGATCCGAATTTCTTACGTTCAATTACTAATTTCTAAAAAAAATATGTATGAAATGAAAATTTGCCACCATTACATCATTTAATATTTAAATATTACAATCATAAACATATTTCAGAATTACTTACTACCAAAAATATCGCTTATAAAAGTGAATCGTTTAAAATGCTCGATGGTGCTATAGGTATCTAGTTATAGTATGGTGTAGTATAGCCCTATCGGTGTATCAACGCGATCGCGCGGTGTCGGTGAGAAAAAGTAATACATCCTGTCGTTGGGATTACCCGGACTCCCGGAGCTTACTGAATCGAACGGCGTCTCCGCATGATGTTTTATAGTATTTTTAAAATAATTATATAAAATAATTGACAAAATAAAACGAGCTAAAAATTTTTTTTCGATATTTAACATTACATGTATTTTGATAAAATAATTAAAATAGATATGTTTATAAGCAAATACATGGAAAAAATTACATTGAAGTAGACAGTTTTGGTGATTTTATAATATTATTTTATAATATTAAATCGAAATATTATCGTAATTTAGGTTTTGCTATACCTTAAAAGACTATATATTTCATTATAATAACGCTTAAAATAAAGTATTTTAGCTTATAATAATGGTTGTATTCAACCTGAAAGATAACTCTGACGCATATTTTCGTAAAATGCTGTGAAGGGATTGTCTTCGCTCTAAAAAACCGTCATTAAAAACTATGATTTTGCATTGCTATGTACTAAATAAATACTTCATCTTTCTAAAGCCCTAATTTTCAGCAAATAATCTCCTCACGTCGTTACGATATCGCCTTTGGAAAAACCATAAAACATGTAGTTTTCGACGCGAAACGCATATTATGCCCTCTTAAAATTGCAATTCAGTTTCATTGATCCTGATGGGTATCAAAAAAATTTTTCTTGCCTTATACGTAAGGGATGAACCTTGAGCTACATTTCTTTCCTTTTTGCTTACGTGGCGTTCACTATGCGTACAATAAAACTAGTTCCAACCGCACTGTTACTTACTTTGATTAGATACCTGTCCTTAACATAGTCCAAAACTTGCTCTGAGACAGTTAGCAGTATAAACGTCAAAGCGACGATTATTGTTTGACATTACTTGTATAAACGTAAGTAATGTAAGTTTAGTTAATTTAATTTTAAGTATTTGTAGCACGTATTACATAAAATTTAATTATGCTAAATCTCACTCCTCAGGTTGCGCAAACTCTTAAAAAGGGGCACAAAGTTTTCTCTTCATGTATTATTATATATTAGTGATCGATGATTATAGATTATTTCCTCAAAATTAATTTTTTTATAATAAAAGTCCCCTAAGAAATCAACAAAATTATATGATAAAAAAAAAACTAAATTCCACACACATGTAACATAATATTAAAGGGATTCTATTACACAGTGTTCTGGTGAGGCAAAATATTCGTGCGACGTGAAGTGGTCTCCCCGTGACGTGCACGTGGCCTTCGTGCTCTCCGACGTCGCGCTTGCAGACATCGAGAGCATCGACGCCAGCGACGCATTGGTCAGTTTAATTGTCATACATTTACATTTTTTATTGTTATACATTTTCATTAGTTAGTTTCACTTCATCGTGCTTATTATATTAGTACCTGGGTAAACGAGCTTTGCTCGGATTAAAAAGATTTTTTTGTCTCAGGGATAACACCTATCTTGATAAACACTGAAAGTATCACATCTAAAAACTTAATTTCATCCAAATCTAGGAGATACATACTTACATACATATATTACGTGAATGCGGTTGCTAATGCGCCTTCTGGGCGTGGCTGTTATAGAAAATATCCCACTCATTGGGCAATCTGTGGGGAGACCTAGGTTCAGCAATGGGCTTTGATAGCCTGTATTGATGATTCTAGCATGTACTCGTATGACTGCCTTATTAGTTAAGTGATCGTAATTGTTTATGGTATATTAGTGATTGTATATACGTGGTACAGCCATGCTGCAGCTATATTAGTAGTATAGTTGTAGCACGAATGGGTCGGCTCGACCGGAGAAGCACCACGCATACCATCGTAAAATAGCAGCTTAACGCTGCTGTGTTTCGTATGGTGAGTGTAGAGAATCGGACTCTCTTTAGTAGAAAAGAGGCATTCCATCTCAGTCCTCACGGTTGACTACGCATCTGCATTTTGATTCGTGATTGAGGATTGATGTAGATGTTTATAGGTCACAGCATCCACTTACCATCAGGTGGACTGTGTGCTCCTTTATCACCCTTATCCTATTAAAAAAAAAGTGAGACTGCTGATTATATGGTCATTTCTTCGAATCCCGAGTAGCTCCGAAACTTTTTTCTGTATGTTTTATTTTGTCTGTCAATAATTTCTCAGCCCGATTTACGAAATTATCTGTGCTTCACTCCCGTGCACCTCACGTAAAGCCGTTGGTCTCGCGCCTGATCTCCCTCCGGTCATTTTAAAATGCCGTCCCAGCGGACTATGAGAGTAAGAGAATACGGAGTACAACTGTGCTTGCGCATAAACTCGCGTAATATTATCATGTCCTGCGCAGATGACCTCCCTTGAGATTGGCCGCCGTTGCCAAAATTCAGTTCGGGGGAAATCAGTTTTTTATATACATATTTAAAATAATTGTTCGCTCAAAGTATATAATACAATAAGGATGGCCAAATCATAATCCTAAAGTATCCTTCGGTCTCTTTTTGCCTTAAAAATAAAATAATTTTATTCAAAATTTTAAGCTAACACATTATTAAAATTCTTTCCAGAGACTTCCAGGTGTTATTGCATGCTTCACAGCCAAGGACATCCCGGGAAAAAACTGTTTCCCCCCACTGGATGTGTCCTTTATAGACGTCGAAGAGGAAATACTTGCCAGCTCGAAAATCTTATACCATGGGCAGCCAGTTGGGTTGATAGCAGCCGTGAACCACAAGCTGGCTGTGAAAGCGGCTGGACTAGTGCGAGTCAAGTACAAGAATGTTGGAGTACCGGTGTTAACTATATCTGAGGCGTTGGTGGCTCCAGATAAGGATAGGAGGGTAAGTATGCAGAATATTTGTAGTAGATATGCCTAATATACTCGTAAATCACAACCTAACGCGCTTCTCTTCTTCTTTTTCTAATCTATCAAATGTGTCTGCGGATATACATATATAAAGCTAGTTTCTTTAATGTTTTTCTTCCTCTAATTAAAAAATTGCTATGACCACACAACACAAAACACACGTCTTTCCTCAACTTCTCATCCATTCGATTTGATTACTGTATGCATTGGATTTCCATACCTCTAACACTGCATATAGTACAAAAAGGGAGGACACCTGAGACATACTATACTATATCGCTTGTGGTAAAGTTAGGCTTTGTGCCTATTTCGGCTGGTTACTGGATACTCTAATTGATCGAGAAGAATTACCATACGTTCCCGTTCGGTTTATATATATTTATATATATGTATATATATATATATATATATATATATTTTTATATATATATATATATATATATATATATATATGTAGAGCCGTGCTGCTATGTTTCGTATAGTATGGTGAGTGTAGAGAACCGGAAACTCTTTTTACTGGAATCTAGGCATATCGTGTTAGTTCTCAGGGGTGGCAACGCATTTGCATTTTGATTCTTAATGAAGGATAGATGTGCATGTCTATGGGCCGCAGCATCCACTTACCATCAGGTGCACTGTGTGCTCGTTTGTTACCCTTATTTTATAAAAAAAATTCTGAACGCAAACCGATACAGTTCAATTTTATTTATACGTATGGTGAAGTAGCAAGTATGTTTACTATAACTTACAGGATGACTGGCGGTCCACCGCCGTGCGATTAAGAAGTTTTCTTCCTCGTACAACTTCCTTGTCGAATCGACTACCACTAGAGATTTTTGCGGACCGATACGACTTAGGGACCTTCAAGAAAAGAGCCTACTCCTTTTAAAAGGTCGGCAACGCATCTGCAATTCCCCTGGTGTTGCAGTTGTTCATGGGCGGCGGTAATCACTTACCATCAGGTGAGCCGTGTGCTCGGTTGCCCCCTCTCATATAAAAAAAGGAAAAAAAAATAGTGTAGGTCTACTATAATTCAAGACATCAAGACGAGACTCGACCTTTCAATCTGGCTCACATTTATTAGAAAATTTGTTCATACTCACATTACGAGTACATACATACGTATAGCCATAATAGGCTACAGACGTATAGCCATAATCGCCACACTGCGATTATTGCACCTGCCAACGTTTTTGTAAGCGATGTTCCAGAAGTTTCCCACATTCTTTTTGCATACTTAGCAGTCATAAAAAGGAGAAAAAACTTAAAGTATAGATATTCCATCTACAGTATAATGGTTTGTTATCACCAGGTCCGTAAGGATGTGGCGATCATCGCAAGCGATTGTAGCAAGGACACCACACACGTGTTTCGTGGCAGCTACGTGGTGCCTGAGCAGTACCACTTCACCATGGAGCCGCAGTGCTGTATCGCGAAGCCCTCGTCACGTGGCATGAAGCTGCGGAGTGCCACGCAGTCGATGGACCTCACGCAAGTAGCTGTGGCGAGGATGCTACAATTACCGCTTAACAGGTTAGTATAGTATTTGGTATATCACGACCCATGGCCTCGTGTTCGTGTAGCCCTGTGTGTGTTCCTGTGTGGCGATAGTGGTAACATCGACAATATAAGACGTCAAGAAGCATTACCTAACACTTTGTGGTTATTGATAACCAATTCTAGCAACAGATAGTTATTCTGTGTTTATTTTCCTCTTTGTTTTTATTTATTTATTTATTATCTACATATATATATGTATGCGTATATATTTATATATATACCTATTTATTAATATGTATGTTTATTTTATTATTATTTTTTTATGTATTATTGTGGTATTTTAACAAATATAGTTTAGTTTATTTAGATATTAGAATGTAAGTGTAACATAAAACGCACCACCTCCTAATTCCAGTTTCTCCTTAGCCCAAAGGTTGTCTGGAAGAGATCGCTCTTTAGCGGTAAGACCGCCTTATTGTACATACGTATATATTTTCTCTGTAATGTATTTATTCGTTGTATATGTGTGGTGGACAATAAAGTATACTACTACTACTACTACTAATATTAAGCAATGTGTGTGGATCATAAACATAGGCGCAACAAACCACTCGAAACGATATGAGTATGAAAGGTCGCTGCATATGTAACGTGTTTTATCCCGGACGGAGCGGGACATCAAATTTTAGAAATATCGTTTCATAGAAAATGTACGTGATAATGCATACGTTACGGATGCACAGACGGGACGGGGACGTGGCATGAACGGGACTGGAAAAACATCGTAGGGGACGATATTTACCCCGTCCCGCCCGGGGCGTGCCACGTCCCGTCCGTGGTTCCGCTGCGTATGCACAGTCGCTCCGTTGGCTACGTAGTGCGCGTTCCGTACTAACGAACATAGACGACGAAAAACTAGTTGAATGTTTGCATAATATTGCACGACTAAAGTATTTGAACACAAAATATAAAAAAATTCTGTGGCGGAAAATTGAAAAAATTGAATCGAATTATGACTCACTGCAAACGGTTAGTTTTTATTTTATTTGTCATTTATTGTTTTCGTAGCTTTACAATAGACGAATAGATTAATAGGTAACAATAACAGTTGAACCTATTTATGCTCAAATCAAAAGACAGGTACGTAAATAAAGTAGACAACAGAATTCAAGTAAATCTCTATAAAAAAGGATATAATCAACTTTTTGACAGAGTATTGGTTAAAATGTGTTTGTAGAGCATTTATTGATAAGGGTGTTGGTATTCATTTATGCTAAAAATGCCGATTGAGAATTGAGAAAAACTTTGTAGAGAAATAGCAATCAATGCCAATTCTTCAAATGAAAAATCAATCTTTCACAACACTAGCACGTTAGTTTCAGATCACTGTCACGGTGCGTATGCATTAAACTCCCGTCCGTGTTGACAAACAACCACGTTCCGTCTCCGTCCCGTGCACGTTATGATTCCGTCCTGTATGCAGCGACCTTAAACGATCTAGCTGTTCCCCACCACATGCGTTGCAATGACATAAAATAGTTATAGGGGACTCTCGTACATCCGCCGCCCCCTTGACCGATAGTCGATAGTTCAGTCTCTCAGTCGCTTACGTACTTCGATGCGAAGATATTGTCGCTTTGTCTCACGATCTAAAATTACTTAGTGTGCCGATCTATTGTTTATTTATCATCTCGTGTATATTTTTTCTGTCTCTGTACTTCTTCCTTATTGTGAATAGTCCCGTTGCATCCTCCTTTTGTCTATTATTTCAGTTTAACTTTATGTGAACATTGAATCGCGAGTGTTAGTACATCTTTTATTTATACAACTACTACGCGCACCTAGTAGTTATCACATCTCACAACATTGTGGCGTCTACACTAGCTACTAAAGCTGGTAATGCTTTTAATGTGCATGATCATGAATAAATTTTTATCCAAGAACCAGATTTTTTATTTCTTTAACATCCCAACGCAAGGACAAAGAAGAGCTTGTTCCAAGTTGTTTCAGCCATGTTGTATATCGTTAGTTGCTCGTCGGAAAGAAACAGTTACTCTAATTTAGGTTTGGCTACAACATTTTTAAATATCTGTTGTTTATCATCTGTCACGATAAATACGCCTTACTCTTAAAAGGGGGTGCACGTAATTTGAATTTTGATATTTTTAATTGATTTATTTAAGTTTGTAATATAATAGTTTACTTTAAATATCATTTACGTGTGGAGAAAGGATTTGTGGAGTATATTTCGGTAATTGAAAAACAACAAAATAGAAGGGCAACTCCCTTCTATTTTAACTCCAAAAGGCTTAAAATATACGATGTATAACCAAAGGATAGAATATAAGGAACACCTTTACAGTTCAGCCTACACGACTTTCGAACTCCTTGCCTAATGAGATCCGAAAAGCTCCCAATAATTTGCATTTAAAAAGTTGTTGCGTAATCATCTATTAAAGACAACACTTTTGAAATGAAACATATATATATATATGGGTATATGTATATATACTATTTATAAATAGGAGATATTTCATAGTTTATTTATTTTATATATAAGTAAAATGTATATATTACGCAGTTTATTTTTATTTTACTTTATTTTTATTCTACACTACACCTACGTAAAATTCTAACCACTCCATGGGTTCCTCTAAGGTATTAAGTCGGCCCTTTGTATTCTTTTGTTATGAGGCCTTCTACACGATCGGGACCAACCACCGACCATCGTGTCCTTGTTCGGGTCAACCGATTTTCGTATTCATTCTACACGGTCGGGTGGTTGTTACTCAACTTGTCAGTTCTCTACGGCATTCAAAGCGTAAAGAATCAACTAAATTGGCTCCTTGTCTTTCGAAGCACCAAAAGATCGGTTTGGCAATAACTTTTTTTGGCTAGAGTCATCGGACACCAACTTCACCAAGGTCAACTCGACCAAGGTCACTATTGTTGGTGGTTGGTCCCGCCCGTGTAGAATGCCTTTAAGGAATATAATGAATAATAAGTAAATAAATAATACTTTTGTCGATTTGATAAGATTGCAAGCAAGTACAACACTGAATATACGTAGTTCCGGTTGAATCGCGGGTTAAACTGACGATGTACATGGGCTTGTAGTGTGGAGGTGTGTGTGCCCCGGGTGGGCGGGGCGTACGGTGGCAAGGCGTCCCGCGCGGCGCTGGTGGCGTGCGCGTGCGCGCTGGCTGCGAGCGCGCTGCAGCGCCCCGCATCACTCGTGCTGCCGCTCAAGCATAACATGACCGCGATCGGAAAGAGATCTGCTTGTGACTTTCACTATGAGGTACGCACGCACACACGTAAGTACACACATACACGCGCACGCACGTGACACTTGCTGGTGGCTGCTGCTCAAGCATAACATGACTGCGATCGGAAAGAGCTCTGCTTGTGACTTTCACTATGAGGTACGCACGCACACACGTAAGTACACACACACACACGCGCACGCACGTGACACTTGCTGGTGGCTGCCGCTCAAGCATAACATGACTGCTATCGGTATGAGATCTGCTTGTGATTTTCACTATGAGATACGCACGCACACACGTAAGTACACACACACACACAGGCGCGCGCACGCACGAGACACTTGCTGGTGGCTGCCGCTCAAGCATAACATGACCGCGATCGGAAAGAGATCTGCTTGTGACTTTCACTATGAGGTACGCACGCACACACGTAAGTACACACACACACACACACACACACACACACACACACACACGCATGCACGAGACACTTGCTGGTGGCTGCCGCTCAAGCATAACATGACCGCGATCGGAAAGAGATCTGCTTGTGACTTTCACTATGAGGTACGCACGCACACACGTAAGTACACACACACACACGCACACACACACACACACACACACACACGCACGCACGAGACACTTGCTGGTGGCTGCCGCTCAAGAATAACATGATCGCGATCAGAAAGAGATCTGCTTATGACTTTCATTATGAGGTACGCACGCACACACGTAATTACACACACACACATACGTAATTACACACGCACACACACACACACACACACACACACACACACACACACACACACACCAGTGGCGAAGGTTCCATTAAAGCCGAAAAGCCGGGCTTGCCTTATTAAACCTGAATCAATCAATAATATCAATCAATAATATCAACTAATAAAATAACTCGTAAAATGTTTCAAGCTATTTCAAATTTCCCGCGCACTCCACTGTTCGACACATGTCGACCGATGACCTCGTATTGCCTTAGCGATACTGCTGCTGTCATAAAAAATGAGTTTTAATAGAGCTAATAGTTGTCTCCCTCGCTCGCGTGGGCTTTTTACGGGACTTTCGAGAAGACGATCGCTCTCTTTCTAATCTATGGCAAAATATTCTATAATGAAATATAACTACGGTTGTATATATAGCAATTAGTATAGAGATTTAAAGCCAGGCTTTTGAGAATAAATTTGTTAAAAGCGGAGGCGCGCGGGCAATACGTTTGCAAGTTCATTTCACGTTTCAATGTTTATTTACTCTGTGTGCTTATCTTAAGCGATTTAATATTACGAGTTCAAAATTTATGCTTTTTTAAAGATTTTTAATGAAAATGGAGGATGATAGTGTTCCTTGTGATGAATTGAAGTGTGTTAAAGTGATAATCAGAGAGGAAATCTTTAAACTTTCTTGAGATAATACACAAGGTTAAGAGTGTATTTCAGACTTATCAATTATCGCAATTAAAAACAGTTATTCGTATAATTAAAACGTTCACCAACATTTTACGTGGACGTAATTAAATCTTTCCATAAGAAAGCGAGACGATTCCACTTATCTTATCTTATCTCTTATCCATTAGAATGTAAATATTTTTTTTAATATTGTACATAGTTTGTTTGTACTTTGTTCGTGTTTTACTTTTGTTCATGTATTGTATTGGATGTAAATATTTTTTTTCTTTCGCTTAAACAAACCCAAACGGCTTTCTTCAAAGCCACCGAAGCAATGCAATTGCTGATATGTAATACAATCTATCTAGCAGTGGTATGCCTTCTGTGTACATTGTTAAACACGTCCTTGAAAGCACTGAATATGAAACTGATGCGTGGAGACAGATTTAGATTGGTGTATTTTTATAAAACTGCTAAAAACGACAATCTATATTTTTATCAATTTATATCTTGGGCTTGCCCTCGCTTGGAGCTCTAGCTTCGCCACTGATACACACACACACACACACACACACACACACACACACACACACACACACACACACACACACACACACGCGCACGCACGAGACACTTGCTGGTGGCTGCCGCTCAAGCATAACATGACCGATCGTAAAGAGATCTGCTTGTGACTTTCACTTTGAGATACGCACGCACACACGTAAGTACGCACACACACACGCGCACGCACGAGACACTTGCTGGTGGCTACAGCACCCCGCCGTGCTCGTGCTGCTGCTCAAGCACAACATGGCCGCGATCGGAAAGAGATCCACTTTCGACTTGCACTATGAGGTATCCACGCACTCACGCACATAGTAAGTACGCAGATACACACGCGCACGCACGATACACTTGCTGATGGCTACAGCACCCCGCCGCGCTCGTGCTGCCGCTCAAGCATAGCATGGTCACGATTGGAAAGAAATCTGCCTGCGACCTGCGCTACGAGGTACACACATATGCACGCACACACGATACACACACTGATTGCATGTGCATGCCATCTATGCCAGCGTAAATTATGTTGTTTTGTGTTATTGTTTTCTTTAGTGGGTGTCTGAAGACTATTTTTACTAGAAATGAGGCATTTCATCTTAGTCCTCAGGGGTGACTACGCATCTCCATTTTGATTCTTAAACGAAGATAGATATCGATTATCTTTAGGTTACGGCATCCACTTACCATAAAATAGTCTGTGTGCTTGCTTGTCACCCTTATTGTATAAAAAAATAAATCATTATATACGTCACACAGCTAAGTGCTCATTTCTGAATAAGGTTCGACTTTTTGAAATAAATATAGTATTATATTTACTTTTCGTTGCCGAAAAATTAAAAAATAATAAAATACATTTGTCAAAATAAAGTAAATTTTTGACTTGCTATTTTTTCCATACGATATTATAGTCTTTGCAGCTTTTAGCGTCGTCTCACTTGTTATTGGTGGACACCTTAACATCACCTTTACAATTTATGTCATAAGATGTATAATTAGTTTTAGCGTCAGTCGCCGTAAAATCATCTTGTATATCTCGCTGTGTTTATAACCCGCTATTTTAGCATACAATAAAGTTTTAGCATACTTTATTACTATAAATTATGTTTGTACGTAATAGCTTAATATAAATTGCCGGTGGCAATCCTATTCCTGAGATGGTTTTAGCGCTCATTTCCTCATTTTTTCTTTCACTACCAAGTACAGCAGCAAATTTTAATACATTTAGCAAATTACAATAAAACCTGTTTATTTACCAAAACTGAAATAATAAATATGTAGTAATAATCTGAAAATCCTGTATTTTACCTGTAGGTGGGCGTAAACGACGATGGACTGATTAAATACTTAAATCTCATATACTACAGCGATTGCGGATGTACGTTTAACGACTCGATGGGGTCAACTATCGCGAACTTCATAAAGAATCTGTATGACAGCACCTGTTATAACATCACTGGGTACAGTGTACTGACCGACAAGCCTTCTAATACATGGTGCAGAGCGCCTGGTAAGTCACATAGCTTGATTAACAGTAATTTTAATTAGCATAAGCCATACAGCTGGATTTAGTTATAGATATCTTATCTTTTCTTTGTCTTCTACTAGGTTTTTGCCATTTTCGGAATCGAATATGTTATAATACCTTGAACACTATTAAGTTTTTTAGTTTGTCATATCATAGTTGTATTTCTTGAGTATATGATGTATGTTTTTATCTGTTTCTTTGTGACTTCCTATAGCCAAAATTGCTTAATAGGTTTGTAGCTATGTCGGTAGATTTGTCTTCGTCGCATTTTTTAGCCCAATTGCCATGTATGTTCATTACTTTGTTTTTCTATATAACTTTCCTAAATTTGTCGGTGAATTTTGAAGAAAGACATTGCAATCAATTTATCTAAATTTCTTGGATAGCATATACTATATTATGACGGCAGCATAAAACGAAAAGGGTGGACATTTAATGTCAAAACTAGCGACATGACCTAAAAATCAAAAAAAATTTGAAAGCTGTTAAGTCTCATGCTGTCTCTATCTCTAAGTTAAAGTGACTATGACACCATGAGAGATCAGTATTTGGGAATTACTTAATCAATTGGGAGCATTCGTTGTATTCACGATTAAATTCATTTCGGACTTTTCTAGTGCCTTGCCTTACAGCACCTATGGCCATGTGACGAAATAAAACACAATCAAGGCTTATAAAAAAATACGTGAAGAAACAAAACACAAAAAATTTGTCATTACAGTTTTATTATCCTATTATCTTAATTTCAGCTTCAACAGAAGCCGTCGCTGTGATGGAGCACATAATGGAGCGTATAGCGCACAAAACAAAGAAAGACCCCACCGAAGTCAGAATCACTAACCTGGCCGCTAAGAATGCCGTACTAAAGGAAATGATAGCGGCATTCAAAATGGAAACCAATTACGACGACAGAATGTCCGAAATCGCTAAGCACAACAAAGAGAACGCCTGGAAGAAGCGAGCTTTGAAGCTTTCGTTGATGTCATTTCCAATCATCTTTTACGGGAATTATCCTGTAACGATATCCGTGTACCACGGGGATGGATCGGTTCTTATATCCCACGGCGGTATTGAAATGGGCCAAGGAATCAATACGAAAGTGGCTCAAGTCTGTGCCTATGTATTGAAGATACCTTTGGACAAAGTAACAGTAAAGGAATCCGATAGTTTCGTATCACCCAACGCTATGGTTAGCAGTGGTAGTATAACCAGCGAGTGTGTCGCCTATGCGACTATTAAGGCTTGTAAAGAGTTGCTGAAAAGATTGGAGCCAGCGAGGAACGAATTGATTAATCCTACGTGGGAAGAAGTTGTCAAGAAATCATTCGATAATGGTATGATATAGGTTTTCTGTCAAGAAATTTTCAAAAGCAACCCGGAGACATGAAATTGGCAGTATTCCTCCCTAGTGCCTCGGAAAGCACGTGAAGCTGTAGGTCCTGCGTCTGATCTCTCCGGTGTTTCGGATTGACAAAAGCTAGAAGTTATCTAGAACAAGCTATTAAGTGGAAATTATTTTACTGTCCACTTTTTTTGTTTTTGAAGTCGCTTTTAGACTTATTTCTAAAAGCTGTTTACTTATTATTGACGTTTGATGTTAAGCGATAGCTCCGGTGGCAGTCTTTTTTGTATAGTCGTGGCGTAAGAGAATCCATAATATGATATGGGGTCGGCTCGGCCGGGAAAGGACCACGCTCTCGCAGAAATCAGCGAGAAATAGCAGTTTAATGCTGCTGTGTTTCATTCTGCAGTGACACATGTGAGTGATGAGAACCGGAGACCACTTTTACTGGGAATGAGGCATTCCATCGTTGTCCTCATGGGTAGCAACGCAACTGTATTTTGATTTTAATAGGAGATGAATGTAAATGTCTATGGGGTCACAACTACTTGCGACTGTATCTGATGAGGTAGGCTGTTTGCTAATTTGTCACCCTTATCCTATAAAAAAACACTAATCCATAACATCATCGCGTAAAACTGGGAATGGGCAACTTAATCTCCTGATAATAACTGAAAATAATAATATATAATAATAATAATAACCTACGGTTGCCAGCCCACTTGCAAGGCGTGGCAACTATGAATAATATTCCCTCCATGAAGGCAATCTATGTAAGCCTATGTTCAGTAGTGGACTGGCCTATGTTGATAGGCTGTACCTAATTAATGAATGTTGCCAGTTGCCACACTAAACTTTAATTAATGATTATTCGTTATATTTATTCTTTCGTATTATTAATCCGTATTATTTATTCTGTGATAAGTCCGACAAAGATAGAGATAGAGGTGTAGTTTGTTGATAGCTAAATGTAGGTAACAAGTAATAATAACATTAATTCTTCTGAAAATAAATATAAAAAATACTTAGTAAGATAGCGACCCGCCGCGGCTTTGATAAGATAGAATCTATTAACGTGACGTTATTCAGATTTATGATACTTTTGTTTTATCAATTTTTCGTTTTTAAAAATAATGATGGTTTTTGAATAAAATAAAGTCTAGATGATTCTTTACATCTCTCATCTGTTTGTAAAGTTTCATCACCATCGGTTTAGCCATTTCTGCCATTCCTATGATTATTCCGGACAGACAGACAGACAGACAGACGAAAATTATTTTTTTTGTTTATGTCTTACAGTTACAGCCTATATACGTCCCACTCCTGGGCACAGGCCTCCTCTCATTTCTGAGAGGATTTTTAGGGCAAGGAATAGTCCGCCGCGCTGCGCCAATGCGTGTTGGCGAACTTCACATGTCTCCGAAATATTTTTTCCTATTTCTCAGACATTCAGGTTTCCTTATGATGTATAATAATAAATCAGCACTTAAAATTGCAATTAACAATTTCATTGGTGCCGGCGGGGATTGAACCCGGTTTGCTCGCGTATTGTGGAATTTACAACGAGCGCTAACAATCTGAGCTACCACGGCTCCTTGGTACATAGGCTTGAACATAAACTGTCGTTTATGTCTTATAGTATAAATATATACCCCCTGAGTACAATAGCAGCAAGTTCTTTTAATATTACAGACAGATATTTTAATTTCAATCTTAACATCAATTTTAGGCGTTAACCTTCAGACAAGTTCTATGATGTCGCCTTTAGACTCCTTAATAGGCTACGATGTGTATGGAGTCTGTTGTGCTGAGGTATGCCTGGACGTACTGACTGGTCAGCATCAGGTTCTGAGGGTGGACATCCTAGAAGATACGGGTCAAAGTCTCAGCCCTAGCGTGGACGTTGGCCAGGTAAATTAATAAGGACATCGCTTATTTTATAAATATACGTAATAGATAGTTATTCTTCTTGTGGTCATCGGGGAATAAACTCACTTTTTGTTAGTGTTGATATCACCTATCCTGCGTAACACTGAGAAAGATCTCTAGCTCGCGTACCTCTTAAGACACTCATAGCCGCAGTGATTAATATTTATGGATATTAAAATTACCTACTTAGAAGAGCACCTTCCGCCCTACCCCAATTGCATGCACTATCCCCGTCACCACAAATCCCAACACCACTACAATAAGAAAGACTCACTATTGTCTATAATAGGACTCGTGTTTCGCCTCTAAGCGAGGCATCATCAGGTAAAACAGACTCTGCTGTGGCATACCGCTTAACAGTCGCAGTTGAGGGAATAATCGGCTCTTCAAATTAAGTAAAACACAATATTATTTTACTACGCAGATCTTAGCTAATTATTTTTAACTTATTATATAATATAATGATTTGTAAGGCTTGGTTATATTAATTTAAAAATATATATTCCCCCCCCCCCCAATGTTGGCTCCAACTGGGATTCAGACCAAGGTATACGGTGCCAACTGGAGGCAGATGGCGGATAACATAAGCTCCGTTATAGCCTAACAGCCCTATTAATAAACACAGACTTGAGCCAGATTAACTTTACTCCTAGTTTAAAGCTTAAAATATCTAATTTCAGTATTAATAAACATAGAGTAAGGAGGGAATAAACTAATCCGAATCTACTCTCGGAATAAAAGTTAATCTTTGGTGGTACCTAGTATAACGACTGAGTAAGCATAGACTAGTCGCGTATTTTGACATTTTGTAAAACTATACGTACGTTTACACGCGTTGGTACCCGTGTTAAATTCATAAGTTGTAAGCACTAGTAAGAAAAACAGCATAATGGATTAAAATGACAAGAAGTGATGTGGATCAGAACAAAGTGATTGCAGGTTTTTATTCATTATATGGATTTAGACAAGTGATTGGGGCTATTGATTGCTACATATTCTAATCCCGAAAGTCGCTGGAAACATCGGACAATACTACATAAACAGGAAAGGACACAGTTCAATAAATGTAAAAGTAAGTTTTATTCTCTGCCGTATAGGTACTTAGTTATTTTCTCAGATTCAATACAATCACGTCAATCTATTACTTCATATTAAAGAAGTTTTGAGTGCTTTGTTCCAGGTTGTGTCAAATACAAATTCAGAGTTCATGGATACAGTTGCACATTGGCAAGGCAGCACACATGACTCAAGAATATTTAAAAAAAGTCACATTAAAACAAACGTTTGAGCAGTCAGAATTTAAAGGCAGACTTCTCGGAGATTCTGGTTGTGCTTGTACTCCTTATTTATTCGCTCCTATCCTGCGTCCTAATAAACAAAAGGAAGAATGTACAACCGGTCGCACATCTGGTGGCCCCGTTACACTGTAGAACAATGCTTTGGAGGGAAGCAAAGGTTTCGGTGTTTACTGCGAGGACTAAATACTAAATAAGAGCATACAAAACTATATACATTGCAATGCAAAAGCAAGATCTGCTTGAGGATGTAGTATAAGGAGATGATGAAAATATATCAGTCACACAATTAGTAAATAACTCCGTAGAGGAAATTCTGTTCGGGCAGCATTTATTAACGATTTTTTTTTAAATGAATATACAATAATTACATGTACAAAAGATTTTATTTATCCCCTAAAACAAAACAAAATGGTTATTTAATTAATTTTGCCCTTCACGCTCTTTTCTTAATTCTAAAATTTCGTTACAAATAATATTAAAAATGATTATATTTAGAACTTAGTTTTTCCACCGAGTCCGAAAACAACACGAGGAACAAGGAACACAAGGAACAACACGTAACACTTATCTCTTGTCAAACTCAAAATATTGCCTGTCACTGTCATTAATGTCATCATCAAGCATTGAGTTCATTCACTAATCATTCACTGACTCACTCTTTTTACTTTTAAAATAAGTGGGTTGCCATAACGCAAGCGTTAATCCCGGCGTAAGGAAAGTATAGTTAGTCCGAGGTTACTCCATGCTTATTAATAACATTGTAATAACGAAGTAAATAGTTACTCTGAGATTAGCTAGTCCAAGTTTAACTTCGAATTAAGTTTGGAATAAGCAATTTTTATTAATAAGGCAGTAAGAGACTATCGTTTTACTTAAATATTTTTAATATTTGGTCACTAACATGGAACTGAAACTGAGACCGTTTTAAAAGATTTTGTTAAGATTGTTAATCTTAACCAAAATGTTCTAAAACTGTTTTGGTTCCGTTTCGGTTTTTGAAAAAAAAACTATCTCTATTAATTTTTCTTAAGGTAATAATAATAAATATTAATATAATATACTAGTGATCTGCCCCGGCTTCGCATGAGTGATATCTGAATTATACAATAGCGCCACCTACCGGGTCCAACTATGCCTATAGCTTTCACGGAACTGCAAGAAATATGTTGACAAAGTTTTACACAATCTGATGAATAGTATGGCAGCTAACAAACAAACATAATATTTATATATTAGAAGATAAATATTTACAATTCCTTATAGATCGAAGGTGCCTTCATCATGGGTCTAGGCATGTGGACCAGCGAGCGTCTGATTTATTCCAAGTCGGGCCGCTTGCTCACTGACTCCACCTGGACTTACAAACCGCCTGGTGCTCTGGATATTCCGGTTGACTTCCGTATCAACTTCCGGCGCAATTCTAAGAACGATGCCGGGGTCCTTTGGTCTAAAGGTTGGTTGCGCAATGATCCATTCAGATAGTGTTGGAAATAGCTTATATAGCTACAGGGCTATATTTCTGCTGTCCGCAAGCTATAATGCCGCTATCCAACAAAACCATATTTCAAAGTTAAGAACAAAAAAGCGCGGAAAAATGAAAAATTGATGCCGTTTCACAACTATAACTTCTATGCGAGAGTTATCAATATCAAAAATTAGATCCAGTTTTGCACTTTCAAAAAGCCATACTTTTACTTATTTAATAATGATTTAACCTTAACAAAAATAGCTTTTTGCGTTTTAGTTTAGTATTTTTACAATTTACAACTTATAAAACTACGACTATAATGCCGCTAAGCCTACTATAACGGCATTTTAGTGTTTGATTTTCATTTAATTTTATTGACATTAAAAAGTCTTAAAAAAATCTCTTCATTACTAAACTATAATGCCCCTAAATACTTTAACGTTGTTATAGCTTAGCATTATGACTCCGAGAACAAACACTATGCAAAAGCATAATGCAGCTAAAACCACGTAGCCGCACTTAAGACTAGTGACTTATAGGGATATTTTTTTATTGACATTAAAAATTCTTAAAAAAATCTCTTCATTACTAAACTATAATGCCACTAAATACTTTAACGTTGTTATAGCTTAGCATTGTGACTCCGAGAACAAAAACTATACAAAACCATAATGCAGCTAAAACCACGTAGCCGCACTTAAGACTAGTGACTTATAGGGATATTTTTTTATTGACATTAAAAAGTCTTAAAAAAATCTCTTCATTACTAAACTATAATGCCACTAAATACTTTAACGTTGTTATAGCTTAGCATTGTGACTCCGAGAACAAAAATTATGCAAAACCATAATGCAGCTAAAACCACGTAGCCGCACTTAAGACTAGTGACTTATAGGGATATTTTTTTATTGACATTAAAAAGTCTTAAAAAATCTCTTCATTACTAAACTATAATGCCACTAAATACTTTAACGTTGTTATAGCTTAGCATTGTGACTCCGAGAACAAAAACTATACAAAACCATAATGCAGCTAAAACCACGTAGCCGCACTTAAGACTAGTGACTTATAGGGATATTTTTTTATTGACATTAAAAAGTCTTAAAAAAATCTCTTCATTACTAAACTATAATGCCACTAAATACTTTAACGTTGTTATAGCTTAGCATTGTGACTCCGAGAACAAACACTATGCAAAAGCATAATGCAGCTAAAACCACGTAGCCGCACTTAAGACTAGTGACTTATAGGGATATTTTTTTATTGACATTAATAAGTCTTAAAAAATCTCTTCATTACTAAACTATAATGCCACTAAATACTTTAACGTTGTTATAGCTTAGCATTATGACTCCGAGAACAAACACTATGCAAAACCATAATGCAGCTAAAACCACGTAGCCGCACTTAAGACTAGTGACTTATAGGGATATTTTTTTATTGACATTAAAAAGTTTTAAAAAAATCTCTTCATTACTAAACTATAATGCCACTAAATACTTTAACGTTGTTATAGCTTAGCATTATGACTCCGAGAACAAACACTATGCAAAACCATAATGCAGCTAAAACCACGTAGCCGCACTTAAGACTAGTGACTTATAGGGATATTTTTTTATTGACATTAAAAATTCTTAAAAAAATCTCTTCATTAGTAAACTATAATGCCCCTAAACACTTTAACGTTGTTATAGCTTAGCATTATGACTCCGAGAACAAACACTATACAAAACCATAATGCAGCTACAACCTCGTAGCCGCACTTAAGACTAGTGACTTATAGGGATATTTTTTTATTGACATTAAAAAGTCTTAAAAAAATCTCTTCATTACTAAACTATAATGCCACTAAATACTTTAACGTTGTTATAGCTTAGCATTATGACTCCGAGAACAAACACTATACAACAGCATAATGCAGCTAAAACCACGTAGCCGCACTTAAGACTAGTGACTTATAGGGATATTTTTTTATTGACATTAAAAAAGTCTTAAAAAAACCTCTTCATTACTAAACTATAATGCCACTAAATACTTTAACGTTGTTATAGCTTAGCATTATGACTCCGAGAACAAACACTATGCAAAAGCATAATGCAGCTAAAACCACGTAGCCGCACTTAAGACTAGTGACTTATAGGGATATTTTTTTATTGACATTAAAAAAGTCTTAAAAAAATCTCTTCATTACTAAACTATAATGCCCCTAAATACTTTAACGTTGTTATAGCTTAGCATTATGACTCCGAGAACAAACACTATGCAAAAGCATAATGCAGCTAAAACCACGTAGCCGCACTTAAGACTAGTGACTTATAGGGATATTTTTTCTGCATCTATTTTTTAGGTTGATTACATGGCTTGAATGCCGCTAAATACAAAACATTAAAATGTAACGGCGTTTTAGTTTTAAAACTACCACACGATAGTTGAGGAAATCAAATAAAGTAGTAGCAACCTACAGAAATAAAAGAGCTTATTATATTTTATTTCTCTCTTATAATTATTAAAAAACATAAAAACAATCTTCACCTTATACGAGAATATAATGTTATCTTATGAAACGACCAAAAATATTTCAAAAATACCTTTTTAAAGCAAATTTTGAAATTATTTCACAATTGATTAAATGGACAAGTAACGAGTATGATGACGAATTTTTATTTTGAGCACTGCAGTTATCGAGCCATATATTCACATTAGTATCGTCTCGGTTACATAAAAGAAAATGGTAGAAGGCCGTCATGATGTCCTCTTGTTTTCTCTCTGCAATACCATCATGCCTTATGACTGTTAATGGCTTTGAAGAGGAACTGAATTTGCCTAGTACTGCAAATTTCTGATTGAGTGCCGTAAGGCGTCTGCAAAAAATTGCAGCTTTGAATTTGGACAACATAATTTCTCTTTCTATGTCTGCGCTGTAATATATTGTAAAAGCTCCTCCTTTTTTATATTTTTGATGATGTTATGCCCACTCCATACATACAGTACAGTCTAAGACAATCTGGTTACCGGCATCATGTGGTGTTTCATTTTTATGCAAAGTATAGGCTTCACACATTTCACACTCTTCATTACCCAAACGAGTAAAAGAAATATTAATTTTTTTTACGTGTTGCCTATATCATCATCATCATCATCATTACAGCCCTTCATAAGTCCACTGCTGAACGTAGGCCTCCCCCAAGTAACGCCACAAAGCACGGTCCTGAGCCACCTGCATCCATCGACTTCCTGCATGTCTTACCAGGTCGTCACTCCATCTAGTGGGGCGTCGCCCTACACTACGCCTACCGGTACGAAGCTCCCACTCCAGAACATTTCTTCCCCATCGGTTATCGGTTCTTCGAGCTACATGGCCAGCCCATTGCCACTTCAGCTTACTAATCCGTTGGGCTATATCGGTCACTCTGGTTTTACTGCGGATATCCTCATTTCTGAGTCTATCACGCAGAGAAACTCCGAGCATAGCCCTCTCCATAGCTCGCTGAACGACCTTGAGCGTCCTCATACGGCCAGCAGTGAAGGAACAAGTCTCAGCTCCGTAAGTCATCACTGGAAATACGCACTGGTTGTACACTTTAGTTTTCAGAGATTGAGGTATACCTGACGAGAAGATGTGTCGTAATTTCCCCGAACGCTGCCCAGCCGAGTTAAATCCGTCTATTGACCTCTCGGTCGAAGTTGGACTTACCTAGTCGGACTATTTGTCTCAGGTAAACGTACTTGTTAAAAACTTCGAGCATAGTGCTCCCAACAACTACCGGCATAGGTGTGACATGGACATTAAACATGATCTTTGTTTTGTCCATGTTCATCTTAAGACCTATCCTTTGGGAGACACTATTGAGATCATTGAACATAGTGCTAAGGTTCTCCAGCGATTCTGCCATAAGGACTATATCGTCGGCAAATTGAAGGTGAGTGACGTACACGCATTGATGTTAATACCGTATCCTTTCCAGTCCAGTAGCTTGAAAACGTCTTCCAACGCAGCGGTGAAGAGTTTCGGGGATATAACATCACCCTGTCTTACACCTCTTTGCAGTTGGATAGGTTTCGAACTCTGGTTCTGTACTCGGATAGCCATCGTAGCCCTACTGTACAAACACTTCAGCATTTCGATATACCGACAGTCAAATTAGCACCGCTGAAGGGACTGTAGCACCGCCCAAATTTCGACGGAATCAAAGGCTTTCTCATAGTCCACATACGCCAGACCAAGTGGCAGATTGTAGTCTTCGGTCTTCTGTACAATCTTCCGCAGGGTATGTATGTGGTCTATGGTACTGAAGCCTTTTCGGAAACCGGCTTGTTCGGGAGGCTGGAAGTTGTCGAGTCTGCGTGCGAGACGATTCGTAATGACTCAATCTTGTAGGCACTGAAAGCGGTTACGTAACTCGAGCTGAAAGCTTTCGGGATTCTGAATTAGAGCACGAGGGGGACGGAGCGTTGACTTCATTAGACGTGACCTCTCCAACTTAATGTTTAGGTTCAGTGTGCCTCTAACCATTCGGTGATCGCTGCTGGTTTTCACCCTTGCGATCACTGAGATATCACTGAACAGTTAGCGTCTGGTCGTCATAATGAAGTCAATCTCATTTTTTGTCGAACCGTCGGGGCTCGACCAGGTCCACTGCCTGTTGGGCCGCTTCTGGAAGAAAGAGTTCATCATAAAGAGTCCCTCTTTCTCCATAAAGTCACCCAGCTGCTGACCCCTACGGTTCCGTTGCCCTGCTCCAAATTTCTCTAACTTCAGCTCACCGCCTTCTCTTGTGCCTAGTTTTGCGTTGAAGTCTCCCATCAACACCGTGTAGTGGGTTTTGGAGGAATGTTGTTGTTTGGAGGAATGAATGAGATTTTGGACAAATGCATTACCGAAAGCATTTATGTAGATTAATAGTGTAATTTATTTAATATCATTTAAACTAATACTTTTAATACATCACAGATTCAAAATCATGCAGAAAAAAAGTTGTTTGCGTCACGAGACCGAAACTTTTTGGACCGACTTACAATTAATATTTATCCTATCTGTATCTGTATTGTTTACTAAACCGGCAAAAATAGTAATCGTAATTAATAAGGTTTTACCTTGAGTAGTTGTCAGCCATCGTAAGAATTGGCGGGAATGCGGTGCGTGACACGTCCTTCCCGTTAAACTTTAGTGAACTGCTTCATCAATCGAGAGAGAGAGAGTTCGGGATACCGCGGATCGAGAGTGAGCGATTCACTGTACATAACCGCGTTTTAGTGTAGTATGAGGGATACCTGAATTTATGTGATCGACGTGATAAGCAAAATATTTATATTTCATATTGATAATGCCGTTATTGGCGTATTTACTAAAAAATCTCTTAATAAAAACACATCTAAGTACTACGCATAAACGGCGCTAAGTGATATTAGCGACATTTTTGTCTAGTATTTTCATTTAACGGCTTTTTAGCGTTAGATTTAGAACACTGTAATTTGAAACAAATTTGAACTATAAAACCGTTAAAGTACTTTAACCTCATAATAGAGTAGGAAATTCTATTAACGGCAATTTAGTTATGCAACTGATGGAAAACACTCTAGGAAAAAGGTAAATTATCATCCCTTAGTCACTTTTTAGTTTAATAATGTTGTTTAGCTGCGCTTTAGCGTAGTAAACATATCGAAGAAGGCAACTTAACGGTGTTTTTCTTTTTTCTATCTCGGGATCCATAAATAGTAGAAAAATACTCCTTAGACAGAAAGATAGAGATTTTTTTTCTGATTATGGTGACATCAAAAAACGAAAATCGACCAGATGTGAGATAACGGCATTATTGCTTATGGACGGCAGATTTCAAAAAGTAGCCAAATAATGAACATTAAGAAAGGAATGCTTCGATGATTTGGTCGTGTAGAAAGAATAAATGAGGAAAGAGTGACAAAACAAATTTATATGGCAGATGTGAATGGCAAATTCGGGAAGGGACGCCCTAGACGAAAGTTTATCACCAAATTGGTGATATTTTCAAATTTTGAACTTAAGTTCAAATATATACCTATGTTATGACTTTTGATATTAAGAAAACCGCAGATCTGCGGGGAATTCCCGTTAAAGTTATTGCGTCTATAATAGATTCAATCGCACCTCAACTATCTATTATTTTAATACTAGTATCGAATCTGGTGTATTTCCTGATTTAATGAAGCATAGTAAAGTAATACCTTTATTTAAATCTAATAGTACATTGTGCCCCGCCAATTATAGACCTATTTCTGTATTGCCAACACTTAGTATATATTTTTTATTTTGATCAAATGTTAAATTTTTTAATGTTAATGATTTACTTAATAAAAATCAATTCGGTTTCACTAGGAGTCGCTCGACAACTGATGCTGGTGTTGAGCTGATTAAATATATCTTTAATGCATGGGAGAATTCACAGAATACTTTGGGTACATTCTTTGACCTATCTAATGCCCTCTACTCTATTGTGTTCGCATAAAACAATAATAAGGAAACTTCAAAATTACGGTGTAAGAAGTGATGTTCTTAAATTAATTATTTCATATTTAAGTAACAGAACGCAAAAAGTTGCCATTAATGAGTCATAGAGTTTCTTATAGTTACGCGAACACTACACATTGATTAAAACTACTTTTACAGATTTTATCGCGTTTATTTTACTTTTAATTACTTTTATTTTTAATTCCCGACGTTTTGGGCGCATTACAGCACCCATAGTCACGGGGGACTGAGATGACTGACGTCCCGATGTCATTGTTAAACCCGGAGTACCTTCAACTTTTTTTAATTATTTTTTATGGTCCGATCTATGCAAAATGAACTGACTATGTCCTGAGGTCTTGCAGTGGTTTGCTTGGGTTTAGTTTTAATTTTATTGATTATAGGATCCTAAGCAGGTGGTAGTACCCAGCCTCCTTCTCTATTGAAATTAGGATGTTTTTTAATTTCAATAGCCTCACGTATCATCCTTGGTAGGAATCGGTGTTCTTTCGCGAGGATTTGTGGTCTATCAAATCTGATGTCATGGTTTAGGATTACCAATTTGCTAACGACACTTTATTAATTTTCAAATTAAATTAAAACCACGATTATTAAAATATAGTGAAGTAAATAATGCTATATCTAACTTATTTAATTGTTTTAATGTTAATAATTTGCATTTAGATGGCACAAAAACTAAATATATGAAAATCATGACTCCAAATGTCAAACATCTAAATACCAATGTAACTTTTAATGGGGAGGAATTGAGTCTTGTCTTGGCGCGGAGCTTCAATAGGGCCCCCATATATCAAAACTAGTAAGCATACTCAGTTCTGCAGCATATGCTGTAAAAAAGATTAGAAATCTTACCAGTGTTGAAAACACACATTATGAAGTGATCAATTCTATTATCTGGCAACGACATATACTATACAAGTATTATGTCCAGCGATAGCTCGTGAGTCGACTTATGTGGTTCCGATAAAATATCAACGCTGCGGTAACTCTCTTACTATTACGTTGTGATATAGCTTAAAGACCTCGTTACAGTAGGTAAACGAATGTACTTGTACTGCCCCCAGTTACCCCGACAAGGCCGATTGCGCTACGGGTAGCCCGATTCGACGGGTAGCAGAGGGGAGGGTCCAAACGACCTATGGATAATTAAATTAGAACGGTTAGGTAGGCAAACACAAAACTTACCAACTTCCAGAAGTGTAGGGTCTACCACAAGGTGGCATCAGGGGCAAGTAAATGGTAGTTGGTGTGTAGTGTGGGAAGTGTATAGTGTAATCTGACGTCACCAATAGGTTCAGATAGCTGCACCACGTACGCCGACCGCTCCACAAGACGCTCCCCGCTATCGGATCACAAGGTTCAGCGTTCTCAGCGACAAGGTAAAAGTTTTATCACGCTATCAAACGAAGCACTAATAACTCGTCGATGCAATTAACGGCATAAAGGTTCCTTTAATCACTCTAAATATTCAACAGTAAATTCAAAATGGCGGGCACAATTAACTCAGATTTTAGGCACGTTTCCTTATTATTGTCCTTCAACCAAAACACCAGCCGTCCGCTACCGTATGCCAGTCACAAAACAATACTTAAAACTGTCACAACAATAATTATATAATCCCGGCTTCGTTATCAAGAAAACAAACAAATTAAGATAAACCGTAAAGCTCGCGAAGTATAATCGACCCGGGCTTCGACACGGCAATTGTATCAAAAACAAACGCGCTACCTCTGACCACTACGGCTTGCTCACCAAGAAGGTCGAGACCCGGCCGCATGGCCGTCGGCTGCACAGCTCCGCCTACCCTCGGCCCCGCCGTCAAACCGGACGCGCGCTAAATTATGCCTAAACAAACCCCCGTCCCGGACATAAGGACCTAGGGTCGCGACGGCACGTTGCAAAACCGAATCTCCAACCAAAACCTCGGCCACCCTAGGCACCCCATCCGGTCCATACGACAACTTAACAATGCGCCCACGTCGCCAATACAAAGGCAAAGCGTTAGGTTTTTTAACTAACACGAGGTCTCCAACCCGAGGAGGATCCGTCTTGTCAGACCACTTAACGCGCTGCTGCAAAAGATGTAGGTACTCCAGAGACCATCGGTGCCAAAAACTCTGAGTCATTTGTTGCAGCAGGTCAAATCTGCTCAACTGTGAAGAGCTTATTTCCCTGAGGGGTACTCGGGCAGGGCGTTGAGCGGCTCGCTAATCAGGAAGTGGCCCGGGGTTAGAACCTCCAAATCATTCGAATCGGACGAGAGGGGACAGAGGAGCCGAGGGTTGAGGACCGCCTCAATTTTACAGAATACAGTGGCAAGCTCTTCAAATGTCAAAATCGTTTCGCCAATAACGCGACGGAGATGCGTTTTTGCAACCTCAACCACCGCCTCAAAATACCGCCCCAGTGTGGGCAAGCCGGAGGGTCAAATTTGCACTGGATGCCCTTCTTGGAAATCGCATTAGCTAAATAAGTCCTGTTTCTGGACAGCATTTCGACGACCTCTTTCAAATATCTATCCGTGCCCTTATAATTCGTTCCGCAATCCGATCGGAACAATCCGACAGGTCCGGTAAACGATAACGTATAAGCGATACGAAGCGGCTCAGCGTGGCCACAAAGGCTTCAGTGCTGAGGGCACTTACAAGTTCTAAGTGAACGGCCTTAGTGGAGAGGCACACGAAAACGCACAGATAGGCCTTATGCGAACGCGCATTACGAAGGTTGGAGGACTTGACGAGGAAGGGGCCAGCAAAGTCGGTTCCGACTCCAGCGAATGGTCGGATGGCCCTGACGCGGTCGGGTGGTAAGTCACCCATCATCGGCTGCGATATGGTGGCCTTCAATTTATAACAAGGTATGCACTTAAGGATGACGCTCCGAATGGTGCGTCGGCCAGCCAAAATCCAAAACTCCCGCTGCAAAATAGCCGAAAGAGCGTTACACCCAGCGTGGCCGAATAAAGGCGCCGTCCTTGGGGACGGGTAACGGGTGTCCCAGTAACGGGTGTCAAGCCCCGTATGGCAGTTGAGAATTTTTCAAACGTCCGCTAACGCGCAGCATCCCCGCGTCGTCCAGGAAGAGATTCAGGCGGGCCAGAGCGCTCTTGACAACGGGGTCCCGCTTCAAGGTGTCAATCACGGGTTCAAAATGCTCCACTTGGACCATACGGGTCCAATGCATCAAAGCTTCGCCCCGCTCGCTAGGGGACAAAACGGAATAAGAGATTCGGTTAGACGGGTCTCTTAAATTGCGGACAAATCTACGCAACCAAGCAGTCACTCCTAAGAGCTTATCGAGAAAGCTATACCGTCCTAGCAGGGAGAAATCCTGAGTGGGCTTATCCTTGCCCACTCGGGCTCGTAGGCCAGGCAATTCAATAGGTTCAGAGTATTTATTCCGGGGTCAGAACGACTGAGACTCAGACAACCAACTGGGCCCCCACCACAGCGGGTGGTCAACCAAAGAGGGTGCTTCACAGCTGCGAAAAGCACAGTCTGCGGGATTCAACTCCCCCTGGGACATGTCTCCAGGTTAGAGGCGTGCCAGAATTCTGGATTTGAGACACGCGGTTCGACACAAAGACCTCAAGATTGTCAGGTGCAGCTAGGAGCCAACAAAGTACTATCTCACTGTCCGACCAAGTACCAAGCAAGTGTAACATCGATTACAGACTTCAAAGATGAATGAACGTGGTTGAGGAGTCGCGTGAGAAGAGCGGCTCCGGACAGTTCCAATTTAGGGATAGTTAAGCGGGACCTAATGGTAGCAATCTTGCTTTTAGCAAGTACGAGATGGACGGAAGTATGGCCAGAAGAGCTCACAGTCCGCAAATATACGACAGCAGCATAGCCTTTCTCAGAGGTGTCGCAAAATCCATGCAGGGTAGCCCTGCATTTCCTGGGAGGGAGAAAGCACCTTGGCATGGAGACCCGGTTGATATCCGGAAGGGAGGACACAATGGAGAGCCACTCTCGCAAGAGAATACCGCTTATAGGGTCGTCCCAACCCAACCCGGATATCCAGAGCTTTTGAAGAAAGCACTTAGCCAAAAAAATGACCGGAGTGATCCATCCATTAGGATTGAAAGTGCGGGCTACAGTCGACAGCACAGAGCGCTTGATCCATGATTTAGGTGGGGGATCGAGTTTGAATCGATACGTGAAGGTATCCTGAACCGGCTGATATTGAATGCCCAGCACAGTCGACAAATTAGGATTGTCAGGGGGCTCGAATAGATGAGGGTCTTGTTGATCCTCTCCTGGGAGGTCCTTCAAAATATGAGGGGAGTTTGACAACCACTTGCACAACTCATAACCTCTTGACTTCAGGATGGCAATCAATTCGTATCGCAATGCAAGAGCCTCCTCGACGGTGGAGGCGCCCGTGCAAATATCGTCCATGTAGACCGAAGTATCGAAAATAGAAGCCCCCGAGCGTATCTTAGACGCTCTCTCTCAGCGAGTTCGAGGAGGGTTCGCATGGCGATATACGGGCTGGACGGAGTCCATAGGTGGTGGTGTTCAACTCAAATACCTGTATCGGATCGCTGGGATTCTCGCGCCACAATATCAGCTGATATCGACGGTCATCACGATGGACCACGGATTGTCCATACATCATCCGAATGTCGGCTACAAAAACAACTTGGTGCCGACGGAAGTAGGTCAAAATGTCGGATATGTCCTTGATCAATTTATGACCAGAGTAGAGACTGGTTCAGGGACACACCATTTGACGAGGGGGCGGAGCCGTCAAAAACTACCCGAATCTTACTCCAAGGGGTCCTCAAGACCGCATGGTGGGGGAGGAAGTAGTGCTCCTGTAACCGCCAGTCGAAGTGGGATGGTGACATGTGACCCAGCTCTTGATACTTGCGCATGAACTCGACATACTTGTCGCGAAAGGCTGGGTCGCGCCACATACGGCGCTCCATAGAAAGCAACCTCTTTTCGGCCAGAGTACGAGATTGGCCCAAAGGGGGCCGTGAGTCAAGAAAGGGTAAGCGAGTGACAAAACGACCGTCGACACGCCGACCGGTATTGTTCTGGTAGAACAACTCGCACTCACGGTCCAGAGGGTTGACTCGAGGCGCGTGTGGTAGCTCCTCAATTTCCCAGAACCGCTGGACGCCTAACAGGATGAACCCCAGCACGTAGGCCCCCAGCAACAAATCTATAGGCCCAGGTTGGGACCATTGAGGGTCTACCGGTTTCAAACCCGACGCACAACGAACCACGCTGTCATTTATACGGACGTTAGGGATAAAACCTACAATGTCATCGAGGACATTTACTTTAACTAAAATACGAAGGTATTCGCTGGCAGAACCAAACACCAGCTTTGCTTGTCCCCTAGGAGCAGGAGGCTCGGCACCTCCGATACCTACCATTAGACGTGATTCAGAGCTCCAGGGGAGCCCCAGTCTTCCCACCAACCAAGTGGACACGCCCACCACAGAGAGCGGGTCGGTCATCTGAGGCGGTGGAGATCACAGAACCGGTCCAAAGAAACTGTGCCCAAATACAGTGGACATGGCTGACAAGCCATCGGGCTGTAGGGCTCATATCTCGCCTAACAGGATGAACCCTAGCACGTAGGCCTCCAGCAACAAATCTATAGGGCCAGGTTGGGACCACTAAGGGTCTGCCGGTCTCAAACCCAATGCACAACGAACCACGCTGTCATTTATACGGACGTTAGGGAGAAAACCTACAATGTCATCGAGGACATTTACTTTAACTAAAATACGAAGGTGTTCGCTGGCAGGACCAAACACCAGCTTCGCTTGTCCCCTAGGAGCAGGAGGCTTGGCACCTCCGATACCTACCATTGGACGTGATTCAGAGCTCCAGGGGAGCCCCAGTCTTCCCACCAACCAAATGGACACGCCCACCACAGAGAGCGGGTCGGCCATCTGAGGCGGTGGAGATCACAGAACCGGTCCAAAGAAACTGTTCCCAAATACAGTGGACATGGCTGACAAGCCATCGGGCTGTAGGGCTCGTATCTCGCCTAACAGGATGAACCCCAGCACGTACGCCCCCAGCAACAAATCTATAGGTCCAGGTTGGGACCATTAAGGGTCTGCCGGTCTCAAACCCGACGCACAACGAACCACGCTGTCATTTATACGGACGTTAGGGAGAAAACCTACAATGTCATCGAATCAATACTTAAAACTGTCACAACAATAATTATATAATCCCGGCTTCGTTATCAAGAAAACAAACAAATTAAGATAAACCGTAAAGCTCGCGAAGTATAATCGACCCGGGCTTCGACGCGGCAATTGTATCAAAATAAACGCGCGACCTCTGAACGCTACGGCTCGCTCACCAAGAAGGTCGAGACCCGTCCGCGCGGCCGTCGGCCGCACAGCTCCGCCTCCCCCCGGCCCCGCCGTCAAACCGGTTTCCCGCTCGGAACGCGCGCTAAATTATGCCTAAACAAACCCCCGTCCCGGACATAAGGACCTATGTCCGCGAATAAATTGGCAAACGGGATAGGGTCATTTGTAACCCTTATTCTATAAAAAATGTTTTGTAGAAGATGCGACTTGCATCGATAAATATAATTTTCTCCTGCTTTTTCTTACATTGCTGGAAACATCCTAGGAGTGCAAATCTATAATATGCATATGGTTAGTACCATAGGTTGAGTATATTTTATACTCTTAAAATAAACATGTTGTAATATAAGAGACTATGTACGTTCCTCTGCACACAAGCCTTCTTTTATTCTTAAGGGCGTTTAGGGAAAAAATGATAAAGCTTTACTTTCTCTGCTTGTATTTAAATTGTGTCTTTTATTTATTCTGTGATTGTGTGTGATGTCTACAGCCACAGGTGAGCCCGCGCTTGTATTATCTGTGGTGGTAACGTTCGCACTCCACGAAGCCATCCTTGAAGCCAGGAAGGAGTTTGGTTATGTAGACACTGAATGGCTGAATATTGGTAAGTTTAGTTGTGTATTGTTTTGTAAAACATGTAAATTCATCATAAACCTTTTTGTGATCTGTTACATATACCACAGGCAAGATTAAAGACATTGGTTTTGTTGTTAGTAAAGAACAATGCTTCTAAATTATTAGACTTACCACCAAGTGGGATTGTGTTCAATTACTGACTTCTAATAAGTAAAATATATAGAAGTAGTAGTAGTGATAGTAGTATAGTAGTAAGTTTGAGAATACATATTTCTATCTTCATTTGTAATTTCCCAAACACTGCCCAGCCGAGTTGAATCCGACGATTGATCTCTCGTCTCAGTCGAATTTGGACTTACCTAGTCGGACTATTTGTCCCAGGTAAAAATACACGTCAACAACTTCGAGCTTAGTGCTCTCTTAACAACTACTGACATAGGTGTGACATGGACGTTACACATGATCTTTGTTTTGTCCATGTTCATCTTAAGACCTATCCGTTGGGAGACGTTACTGAGGTCATTGAGCATATTAGGAAGGAAACCTATGGATGCAGGTGGCTCAGGACAGTTTTTTGAGGCATTCTTTGCTTATGTTCAGCAGTGGTCTTGTGAAGGGCTGTAATGATGATGATGATGATGTAATAATGGCGTTGTCGCCATGCACAGTTCCCTTCACAGACTTCAAGATCCGTGGCGAGTATTATTACATCAGGTGTACTGTAAGCTCGTTGTCTGTAATCATATAATACTTCCTAAGCTAAGCCTAATCTACATACTGGAATTATGCAAGAAAGAAACGAACTACGAACAAATGGACTGCTCGGTACTATAATATTTATTTTCTTTCATTTTGATTGATCTATATTTATCTTTTTTATATGTTTCAGATACTCCATACTGTGTCGAGAGTATTATGAAAGCGATCGCCCCTAAAATAAAAAGTTATAAGCTTAATTAAAAAATAATATTTTATTGTAATTATACAATTTTTCTTATAAAATTGTTATACATACGCATAATATTATATTAATAAAGTTTATTATTTTTAAAAGTTGTAATTTATTTATTATAACCCTTTTGGACATATCGTAAGAACATCCAGTATCAGTATCATAGGAGGCGTCAGAAGGAACCGAAAACTAGAGATGGGCAGCTGCATTTTCCCGATGACAAATGAAATTATAAAAAACTACGGTCGCCAATCGAATCTAAATACAGCGCACAACTGCCACAGGCCGCGCTGCAATGAGGACTAATATTCTATCACTAGATGTCGCTATACAGCGCACAACTGCCACAGGCAGCGCTGCAATGAGGACTAATATTCTTTCTATCACTAGATATCGCTATACAGCGCACAACTGTCACAGGCCGCGCTGAAATGAGAACTAATATTCTTTCTATCACTAGATGTCGCTATACAGCGCACAACTGTCACAGGCCGCGCTGCAATGAGAACTAATATTCTTTCTATCACTAGATGTCGCTATACAGCGCACAACTGCCACAGGCCGCGCTGCAATGAGGACTAATATTCTTTCTATCACTAGATGTCGCTATACAGCGCACAACTGCCACAGGCCGCGCTGAAATGAGGACTAATATTCTTGCTATCACTAGATGTCGCTATACAGCGCACAACTGTCACAGGCCGCGCTGCAATGAGGACTAATATTCTTGCTATCACTAGATGTCGCTATACAGCGCACAACTGCCACAGGCCGCGCTGAAATGAGGACTAATATTCTTTCTATCACTAGATGTCGCTATACAGCACACAACTGCCACAGGCCGCGCTGAAATGAGGACTAATATTCTTGCTATCACTAGATGTCGCTATACAGCGCACAACTGTCACAGGCCGCACTGCAATGAGGACTAATATTCTTGCTATCACTAGATGTCGCTATACAGCGCACAACTGCCACAGGCCGCACTGCAATGAGAACTAATATTCTTTCTATCACTAGATATCGCTATACAGCGCACAACTGTCACAGGCCGCGCTGAAATGAGGACTAATATTCTTTCTATCACTAGATGTCGCTATACAGCGCACAACTGTCACAGGCCGCGCTGCAATGAGGACTAATATTCTTGCTATCACTAGATGTCGCTATACAGCGCACAACTGCCACAGGCCGCGCTGCAATGAGGACTAATATTCTTTCTATCACTAGATGTCGCTATACAGCGCACAACTGTCACAGGCCGCGCTGCAATGAGGACTAATATTCTTGCTATCACTAGATGTCGCTATACAGCGCACAACTGCCACAGGCCGCGCCGCAATGAGGACAAATATTCTTTCTATCACTAGATATCGCTATACAGCGCACAACTGTCACAGGCCCCGCTGCAATGAGGACTAATATTCTTTCTATCACTAGATGTCGCTATACAGCGCACAACTGTCACAGGCCGCGCTTCAATGAGGACTAATACTCTTGCTATCTCTAGATGTCGCTATACAGCGCACAACTGCCACAGGCCGCGCTGAAATGAGGACTAATATTCTTTCTATCACTAGATGTCGCTATACAGCACACAACTGCCACAGGCCGCGCTGAAATGAGGACTAATATTCTTGCTATCACTAGATGTCGCTATACAGCGCACAACTGTCACAGGCCGCGCTGCAATGAGGACTAATATTCTTGCTATCACTAGATGTCGCTATACAGCGCACAACTGCCACAGGCCGCGCTGCAATGAGAACTAATATTCTTTCTATCACTAGATATCGCTATACAGCGCACAACTGTCACAGGCCGCGCTGAAATGAGGACTAATATTCTTTCTATCACTAGATGTCGCTATACAGCGCACAACTGTCACAGGCCGCGCTGCAATGAGGACTAATATTCTTGCTATCACTAGATGTCGCTATACAGCGCACAACTGCCACAGGCCGCGCTGCAATGAGGACTAATATTCTTGCTATCACTAGATGTCGCTATACAGCGCACAACTGCCACAGGCCGCGCTGCAATGAGGACTAATATTCTTTCTATCACTAGATGTCGCTATACAGCGCACAACTGTCACAGGCCGCGCTGCAATGAGGACTAATATTCTTGCTATCACTAGATGTCGCTATACAGCGCACAACTGCCACAGGCCGCGCCGCAATGAGGACAAATATTCTTTCTATCACTAGATATCGCTATACAGCGCACAACTGTCACAGGCCCCGCTGCAATGAGGACTAATATTCTTTCTATCACTAGATGTCGCTATACAGCGCACAACTGTCACAGGCCGCGCTTCAATGAGGACTAATACTCTTGCTATCTCTAGATGTCGCTATATAGCGCACAACTGCCACAGGCCGCGCTGCAATGAGAACTAATATTCTTTCCATCACTAGCAGTATCAGAGTTCTTACATAGCAGTGTTGTGAATGAGGATTTCTTTTAAGTAAATAAATACTTGTGTTAGAAATCTCCCCTCTCCGTAACATTGTTTAATGAATACGATTGTGATACCTACTTACTTCAATACTTAACCTAAAAACATATTTTTTAATTATTTTTTATTTAATTACTTGAAACTGAGTTGAAGTTATTTGTTACACAATGTCATTATAATTAAGAAGTGTCCTTTTCATTATAAATTATTGTTTACTAGAACAAGTAAATTTACAAAACAATGTCTCAGTAAATTGCTCTTTAATTTTTGCATTTTTTTAATTTTTCTTCTGTTATGATTATCGTTAGGTTTATTTGCTTCTAATATAATGAATATAAAGTATAAATATTAATTCAGATGGAAATATTAACTCGACATTTTTCGAACAAGTTTTCCCGTTTACCCGCCATTAATTTTATCTCATTACTATGTGGCGCCGCCCTGGTGGCAGAAAAACTCATTGCGTTGGCGGAATACACACTCGAAATATTTTATTTCTCAAACATTTAGGTTTCCCCAAGATACGAAAATATCTTGGGGAAATATTATATATATAACTGTGTAGTGGTATTAAGACCAAAACACATTGTTTCTATAATCGAATATTATGTAACAACTATGAAATAATAATACTCACTGAGACCTGGCTAAATGATTCTGTTTCGAGTAGTGGACTTTTTGACCCTAGATATGTAGTACATAGGACATAGACCTCCGCCAGTAGTACCATGAAATAGGGAGGGGGTTTTAATAGCAGTATCTAAGAAATTGAAACAGCCAACTTTTACCATAGCCTTATGTAACGAACATTCATGTGATCGTAAATGAAAAAATGCTCTCAGTGAAATTATTTGTTTATTGTGTAAGTTCTGAATGTCTATGAGTCCCCTTATTCCTTCTGAATATATGAACGTGGATGGTGTTTTCTATATTTATTCATAGTGGTGTTAATTAGTAAGTAAAGTAAAGTAAAGTAAAGTACGCGCTGCTAACTAAGTTTCGAAAAATTTTAGATACGTTGTAATTTTCTAAGGTCTGTCTGTGACCATTTATTTATTCCAAAAGAATAGTTTATAGAATAGGTTAGATACAGGTACTACAAACGTGTTAATTGTGTTTCGGGATTTCAAACGTGTATTTAATATTTCATGCAATCTCAATTTAAGCGGTCGCGTTAATGCAGACTTACCCTGTGATGTATTTGCTGCGATTGCTGATACCCTAAGTATTTATATCCTTCGTTTTGATCTACGGAACCAATAATCTGGAAGTTACTGAGTTGATAATTATTAGATTAAATCTGCCCTCGGTGTACTAATTGTATTTTACACGTCTCAGACCAAATTCCATATGAATGTCATCTAAGAAACTCTGTGTTAAGTCTGCTAACTTATAAATATCGTTAAGGGAACTACTTAATAGTTTTATGTTGTCCATATATAGAGTGTAATAAGTATCTTCATATTTAATTTTATATTCCATTTTGTTGTGATTTATAATATTTGAGAGAGTGTTAAGTGCCAGGCAAAACCATAACGGGCTGAGAAAATCCCCTTGAAATAGACCTCGCTTAATATTATACTGTTTACTCACCTCGTCTTTCGACATGGGTTTAAGAAATATTGAATTTGATAATAATATTGTATTTTTAGCTGTAATGTTTTTCTGTGTCATCATTATTAACAATACATAACATACACGACATAACGTATGACATAACATAATTAGTCATGTCAATAAAATAGTTATTAAAAGTGGTTACTTATCATAAGGGTTCGTTAGGTTTTATCACTTATTTTTAGATCCTTAATATTATTCAATTTCGTATTAGAAATTTCTATTTTTATGGTGAACCATGTTGCCCTGCATTTATTTTTACTGTTACTTAAAAATTTTATATTACAATTTTTCTTGAATTTTTAGATACACTTTTTAATAAATGAGAATATTTTTATAAATGTGGCGGCGCTGTCGTCGCGCCATAAACAAAACACACTGAAGCCTAAATCGCGCTATCAAAGTTAAGAATCATAAACAGTATATTATATTATAGAACAGCTCCGAACTACCACATGGAACGTTGGCCACTCCCCGGGCAGAACACCTTACACGGCGGGAGATCTCCCCTTTTCCCTCCATGGCCGTATTAGTGACCACCCGACGTGATCTGAACACGCAACCAACAACCTTCGGAAACTACACTTCATGCCTTCGTCATTATCCTCAAGAACCCCTACCACTCACTACTGAGAATCGTCTTCTGCAGTCTTCAGTTCCTGCAAACCAGTCCAATTTGTCTTCATCTTGACTCACCGCGGATTTATAAGGCAGACTTCTGGCACTTCCTCCGGTATATCGTTCTCACCGGCATCACTTGCCAGTGCCGTAGTACGGCATGCATTACACATCGGCATATCATTCGCACCGGTGTCACTTGCCCTTACGCACACAGAATGCATTCCCTACCGACATTAAGGATGCACCGGCAATCGGACTGCACTGTCGACCTCCGATCTGAGCAATGATGTTACGTAGCTGTCGTCGCGCCACAAGCGAAACACATCGAAGCCTAAATCGCGCTACCAAAGTTCCGAATCATAAACAGTATATACAGTATTTAAACAACAAGTAACAAAAACCCTGTTGGTCGTTTTAGGGACGTATAGGTGTACACATAGGCATGACAATTATGATAATGAAATTTTTTTTTTGGTTGCTTTAAATGGGGTTTTTGGGTTTCTAATAAGATAACTTAAGAAATATTAAATTTCCAAAAATGTTATTTGCTTCTGAACTTACTGACACGTGCCGACATAATATTATCTACATCATCATCATCATCATCATTACAGCCCTTCACATGTCCACTGCTGAACATAGGCCTCCCCCAAGTAATGCCACAGAGCACGGCCCTGAGACACCTGCATACATCGACTTCCTGCATATCTTACCAGGTCGTCACTCCATTTAGGGGGGGTCGCCCTACACTACGCCTACCGGTACGAGGCTGCCACTCGAGAACCTTTCTTCCCCATCGGTTATCGGTTCTTCGAGCTATATGGCCGGCCCATTGTCACTTCAGCTTAATAATCCGTTGGGCTATGTCGGTCACTCTGGTTTTACTGCGGATATCCTCATTTCTGAGTCTATCACGCAGAGAAACTCCGAGCATAGCCCTCTCCATAGCTCGCTGAGCGACCTTGAGCGTCCTCATATGGCCAGGAGTGAAGGACCACGTCTCAGATTCGTAATTCATAGTCGTGTAGTGGCGGTTAAGAATATCCACTACCCCATATCTTCCCGTGGGTGTCGTAAAAGGCGATAAAGGGAAATAGGCAGGAGATGGGCAGCAGCATCTTCCTGACAACAGCAACTGTACGACAAAAAAAAACTGCGGTTGCCAACCCGCTCGCCAAGCGTGGCAACTATGGCAATATACCCCCTATGAACAATTACACAAATAGACAGCCCCCAGTCTCGGCGGCCCCGCTATTCCTGGCTACGGTGGCGACCATGGTAACGGCGGGGCAGGGGGTGCTAAGAATCTCCGTTGGAGGTTCGGTTGCTACCTACGACGACTCGACCTGGCAACATTTAACGCACACACCCTGAGGACTGACGTGAAGATCCTGGAGCTGGAAGAAGAGATTGACAAGTTGCGCTGGAATATTATAGGATTATCCGAGGTCCGAAGAGATGGGGAGGACACGGTGATTCTGGAATCCGGCAACTTGTTCTATCACCGGGAGGGCGACCATCTGTCCCAAGGAGGTGTCGGATTTGTCGTCCACAAGTCTCTCGTCAACAACGTTGTAAAGATTGGGATTGTGTCGACAAGGGTCGCGTACCTGATACTCAGAATCACCAAACGGTATTCGCTAAAGGTCATACAGGCTTACGCACCAACCTCGGCAATGATGGTGCCGTAAGCCTGTATGACCGTGGAGGAAATGTATGAGGATATTTCCAAAGCCATGCATTCCTCCAAAACCCACTACACAGTGTTGATGGGAGACTTCAACGCAAAACTAGGCACAAGAGAAAACGGTGAGCTGAAGTTAGGGAAATTTGGAGTAGGGCAACGGAACCGAAGGAGCCAGCAGCTGGCCGACTTTATGGAGAAAGAGGTACTCTTTATGATAAACTCTTTGAGAGAAAGTGGACCTGGTCGAGCCCCGACGGTTCGACAAAAAATGAGATTGACTTCATTATGACGACCAGACGCCAACTGTTCAGTGATGTCTCAGTGATCGCAAGGGTGAAAACTAGAAACTAACAGAAAACGATCACCGAATGGTTAGAGGCACACTGAACCTAAACGTTAAGTTGGAGAGGTCTCAACTCATGAAGTCAACGCTCCGTCCCCCTCGTGCTCTAATCCAGAATCCCGAAGATTTTCAGCTCGAGTTACGTAACCGCATTCAGTGCCTACAAGATTGCAATGCAGTGGACGATATGAATGACAAGCTCGTGGAAACTGTCCATGTGGTCGGAGCTAATTTCTGCAAGACCCGCCGCAAAAGAACACAAAAACTCTCCGATCACACTCTTAATCTCATGGCTGTTAGACGGGAGATGAGGCTGAAATCGTCAACAGATTTGACAGCATGCAGGCAACTGAACAGACAGATCTCCAAATGCATGCGGCGAGACTTACGCAACTTTAATACTGCTCGTATTAAAAAAGTCTGTAAGGTCTGCCAGTAAGATCCAACTGTCAAAGCTGAAGACTGAGTGTGGCAGCATCGTTTCTGGGACACCTGAGATTTTGAGTGAGGTTGAGAGGTTCTATGGGCAACTGTAGACATCATCGTTGGAGCTACATGCAAGTGTGAGTAACGATCCAAGAGCAAGTCTTATCCGATACTATTCCGATGACATCCCGGACGTCTGTCTAAGCGAGATTAGAATGGCTCTCCAGCACCTTAAAAACGGCAGGGCCACAGGCGAGGATGGAATTACAGCGGAGCTTCTGAAAGCGGGTGGAACAGCGGTACTTGAAGTCCTTCAGAAGCTCTTCAATTCCGTCCTCCATGGTGGCACTACTCCAGAGGCATGGAGCAGAAGTACGGTGGTCTTGTTCTTTAAGAAAGGCGACAACGCTCTCTTGAAGAACTACAGACCGATTTCCCTCCTGAGCCCCGTCTACGTGCTGTTTTCGAGAGTCATTACGAATCGTCTCGCATGTAGACTCGACGACTTCCAGCCTCCCGAACAAGAAGGTTTCCGAAAAGGTTTTAGTACCATAGACCACATACATACCCTTCGGCAATTGTATAGAAGTCCGAAGAGTACAATCTGCCACTTTGCCTGGCGTATGTGGACTATGAGAAAGCCTTTGATTCCTTCGAAATTTGAGCGGTGCCACAGTCCCTTCCGCGGTGCCAAGTTGACTGTCGGTATATCAAAGTGCTAAAGTGTTTGTACAGTAGGGCTACGATGGCTATCCGAGTACAGAACCAGAGCTCGAAACCTATCCAATATTATCTACGTCACAGAATAAATAATAGTCTACGGCCAGGCCTCTATCACTCTTGCTACCTACGTGAAATAATTACCTAAAATCGCGACGCGCCCGGGCGAAATAATGCAGTCAGGGCTAGCGCGTTGGAGGCGATTGAATGTTAGTTTTTTTTAACGCTGTTTAAGTATATAACTTTTTGCAAATATTATCGAAATAGTTTTTGTTTAGTGTTTAGTATATATAATTTTAGAATAAAGTAGTTCAAAAGTTTTAATGTAATTTAAGAACTATATATTATGTATAAAACCCATTATTTAATAAACTTTAATATGGCTAAACGTCGTTCCTACTATAATTGTTGCGTGGATAGACGCTAAATGACCAACAAAATATTTCAGATATATCTTTCTTTATTACCGAATGATTTTATTAGGAAGTTATGAAACGTGAATTTATTTAATTTTTATTGTTAGATAGGTATTTATTGCAAAAAATAATTAAGTAACAATTTATTAAATATCTACGAATTTTATTACAAAATTTAGTGGAAATTTACTTCACTATCCAAGTATCTTCTTACGTACATATACTTGCCTTTTGTATTAAAATATTTTAAGCTGTTTATTTTAGCTTAAAATATTTTAAGCTAAAATATCACAAAACACTGAAATCAAAACTTTGTTTACCAACTAAATTTTTAACTAAATAGAATACGTTTACATTTCTGTTAGGAATCGTATTTCAAGTTTATTTGTTGTTTACGCTATATACCTTTTCCTTCCAAGCCAAACGTCGAATGGCCTTGCAAGTTACATGCGTTAGGCATCGCAGAACTCAGGTAGGTGCGAAAATATGGTGTGTATTTCACCTAAGTAACCTAATTAATATTTCACAATGTATTTTGTTACTCTTTATTGACATTCCTCCATAACAACGGAAAGTCCACCATAACGACATAACATTACGAAATTTTTTATCGATTTAGAAAATATCAAAATTATGTTATAGAGTATAGTTGCCGACACGAGTGGTGAGCACAGATAAACTGTGGTGGGAGGTAAGTACACTGTCGGGCAAAATTATTTTGTACCTTCATTATTTCAATCCGTAATTTAATATTTTCGGCGACTTTTATGAAAATGTTTACTCGAACACATCAACTTTTACTTTGATACAGTAATGTTGCAGATTGGTGGAGCCACGTGTTTAAGGCTGCCGAAGTCTAGTTCCCCGGTCGAACCTTAAACCTATTACGCGAGATATTAATCTAAGTGGACTGTATCTACAAAATGCTTCTATGCTTATATAACGACGACTATAGCATGCGGTACAATGCACTCGCTCTTCCCTAAAATGAACTATTATTTGCCAAATCGATGAAAGGAATCCTGCTTGATTAGGAAAACACAAAATTGGAGCGGGTTAAAACAATTAATGGGGAAAATGTTGACTCACCGGGATGTTTCTTCTATGCGGTCGAGCACTATAACTGCGACTTCTGGAACACTCCGGAGAGAGGCGGTGCGCGACTATATCTCACACGAGGTGAGGCGGGTTTCCTGGAGCTCGACTGCTTCCAGGCTAAAGCGGTTTCTACTAGTGATGTGTTTCCAACAACGAGCGCGGCGGGAAGAGAGCTGCGCGTCGGTCGCGCGTGCCTTATATATCCTCGGTTCCGATGATTACGTGATGTTCTAGAATCATCTTCTTTCCCCTCCCACCCCACCACCCCGATGTGTCGATAGGAGGGTATGAATGATATCGTTTTGGAAAGGGATAACCGATTTGGCAGCCTACCGTCAAATAAAATAAATACGAATGGTTTTCCGCGCAACCATCTCCCCCGCCCTTGAAGGATCTCCTTCAAAAAATAACTAAAACAACTAGAGCTAAGATCAACTAACAAATAACTAACTAACGCTAAGATTACCTAAATTCAACTACAATTTTAATCTAGAAAACTTAATTTAAATTATGGAAGAGGCAAGGGGCACAAACGGACAACAGGACGTAGGTAAGACCCAACCGTGGTCTTAACGCGAGCTATCCTAATTACTCCGTCGGAACCGGGAAAGACCTCTTCGAGAATTCCTAACGGCCAGTGGAGAGGTGGCGCATTCTCCTTAGTGAGCGCAACTACAGTTCCTACAGCTAAAGGCTCAGTTGCTGTGTTCCATTTTTGCCGAGACTGCAAAGTATGCAAGTATTCCATCCTCCATCGTTTCCAAAACGATTGCACTAACCGGTCTAATAATTTGTAGCGTGCGGAAATGCTAAGTCTGTTCTCATCCATATCTGCGGCGGGCAAATACTTTAAAGGCGTTAAATTCAAAAAATGTGCTGGAGTTAGAGCCAGCGGTTCCGAGGGGTCACTAGACAACGTCCGACAAAGTGGGCGGCTATTCATTACGCATTCAATTTGAGCGAGCACCGTACTTAGCTCTTCGAAGGACAAAATTTGATCTCCTATTACTCGGTATAAGTGACTCTTTAGACTCTTAATCTGGGACGTTCAGAGACCACTCAATGCGGTTCTCGGCTAGAATGTGAGCGAACTCCGAATTATAATACTTGCTAGCTAAGAGCTCATGTAGTTCCGATAGAATACGTTTTGCACCGACGTAGTTCGTACCGTTATCCGAATATAATTTACTTACAGCGCCTCTACGGGATAGAAATCTTTTAAATGCACCCATAAAGCCTGCTGTGCTTAGATCACCAACGAGTTCTATATGCACCGCTCGAGTAGTTAGACGTACGAAAATGCAGACGTAAGCCTTTGTGGATCTTACACCACGCCTGCGAGTGAGCGTGACCTTAAACGGACCAGCGAAATCAGACCTGGTGTGCGTAAAGGGCTTTACCGATGGTATTACTCTACAAGATCTAAGTTCCGCCATTTCCGGAAATGACGGCTTGGGGCGTGCCCGAAAGCAAGCTATACATCTGTGCACCCGATTGCGTATTAAACTACGTGCAGAAAGAATCCAATAATTCTGACGCAAAATCGACATCAACAAGTCGGGGCCAGCGTGCTAGTTCAATTTATGATGGTAATCGACTAATAAGTTCATGATATGGTCTTTACGCGGTAAAATTATAGGGTGCCGTTGGTCGAAACTCAATTGCGAGTTGGACAAGCGTCCACCTACCCTTACAATCCCATCCTGTAAAAATGGCTTAAGGCGTTGAAAGGCGCGACTACAAGCTCTATTCGATTGTAATCTTGTAATTTCTTCAGAGAAGTGCGCTCGTTGAAGTTCACGTAATACTAGCGACTCGGCATAGTTGTAATCGGACGCTAAGACATACGAACGTCGCGATCAAAGCTTCGCGAATCGACAAACGTAAATTACGCTACGCAATAATTTCGACCAAGAGGACAAGCGGTTCGCCAAAGCAATGATTGGAGAAACCTCGCTCGAAACGTTCGCCACTAGAGCGTGCGTGTCTCTTCTCTTCCGGCGGTTGTGACACTGACGAAGGTTCGAAATCGGTTATTGGCCATTGCGAGGGATCCAAGTGAACCCAAGAAGGTCCGTGGAACCAAAGCGTGTGGTCCATTATTTGCACCGGGGTGAGTCCACGGGATAGACAATCGGCAGGGTTTTCCGTACCGGACACGTGATAAAAGTTCCGCGTTTCTAACTCGTCTTGGATCTTGGCCACTCGGTTCGCGACAAACGTATCCCAACGGTGGGGTGAAGAATGAACCCAGCATAAGGCGACGGTGGAGTCGGAAAAGGCAAATATCCTTTCTATGTGAACTCTATCCCTACATGCGCTGATAACTGCGGTAATAAGCTTGGTGAGTACTAATATTGCGCAAAGCTCTAAGCGTGCCAGAGAGACAACCTTACGGGGGGAGACTCTCGACTTAGAACTAATGAGGCTAATCGAATTTCTACCATTATTCTGAACGTGGAAATATACAACGCCCCCGTAAGCCTTCTCGCTGGCGTCTGCAAACCCAACGACCGTTATGACGCTATTTCTATCTACGTTTATATGACGCGGTATTTTAATTTCTCTTAGTAAAGGAAGTTCCTCTCTAAAACGCTGCCACAATCGAACAATGCTGTCAGGCGGCGAGTCGTCCCAATCGCATTCAAATAACCAAAGTTGTTTAATCAAAAGCTTAGCGTATAATACCACCGGAGCTACGAAATCCATGACGTCCCATAATCTAGCAACGCATGACAGTATTGTGCGCTTTGTGCATTTCTCTATGGGCGGATTTACCTTAAGGCTAAACACGTCGGACTCTGGTGACCAACACAGACCGAGCACCTTGTGTGTATCAGAATCGTCGAATTCCTTTATCGCCGAAAGACGGTGTGATAGTGGGATTGTATCTAAAACCGGACGCGAATTACTAGTCCACTTCACAAGATCGAATTGACCCGATTTCATGAGTTTTATAACCTCGGCGGTGGTTAGGGCGGCCTCCTCCACGCTATCGACCGAGTACACAAAATCATCCATATATAATCCGCTCTCAATTGCCCTCTTAGCTTTAGGATAAGAGGGACCTTCATCGTGGGCGAGCTGTTTCACCGTGCGTAACGCATGAAATGGGCTCGACTTTAAACCAAAACAAACGCGGTTAAATTCAAACACCATTAGAGGTTCCTTTGGGTTGAAACGATATAAAATGCGTTGGAATCTACGGTCGCATTCACGGACCCCTATGCAAAGAAACATTTGGCGAATATCGGCGGATAGTGCTATACTAAACAAACGAAAATTGGCTATTATATTAAATAAACTGACCTGTAAATTTTGCCCACTATAGAGGATATCGTTAAGCGACAGGTGAGTGCTAGTTTTAGCACTAGCGTCGATCACTACACGTAACTTAGATGTAAGTTTGTTCTCCCTAATGAGCCCGTGGTGTGGTATGAAATACGACGGTGTGTCTTCGTAGTTATCTAATTTCGAAGCCACAAGTGATATGTAACCTTCTCTTATATATTCGTTAATGACGCCGTCGTAAGCTTCCTTTAACTGGGGTGAAGCGAGCATCCTACGCTCCAAGCTGTAGAAACGTTTTTCCGCCATTTGACGCGAATCGCCGAGGGATAAAACATCTCCTGTAAAGGGTAGCGCTACACTATATCTACCGTCGCGATCACGAACGGTCGTGCGGACGTAAATTTCCTCGCATAACCTGTCATCTGAGCTAGCTATGGGTGGGACGTTCACCTCCTCCATCTCCCAAAATTTGCGGACTAACGACTCGAGCGGTTCGACAGCCATACCACAATAAGAGGTTGCCGAAATACTATCTATGATGGGGGCGGAGCCAATGATAACATAGCCCAATACGGTTTCTAGTGCGTAAGGCGCGGTATGCGAGGAGTTGCCCCTGACCTTATTGTTTAACAAAAGATGAGGGAAAAGCGATGCTCCAATGAGCATGTCTATGATTCCAGGAACGGCGTAAGTGTCGTCCGCTAGAGTCAAATTTTTAAATTCAATCATTGCTGAGGTGTCAACCGAAACGGTTGGCAGCCGTTCAGTGACCCTATCCACTACTAGTGCATTTATATCAAAGTTAACATTACGATCTATCCGAGAATAAAATTTTAAATTTATATATCCCTGGGTAGCTTTACTAGTACCTCCGATGCCTTTGACTACAGGACATGAAAGTGACCTATTTATTACTAAGCCTAAGCGCTGACAACATTGTCGTGTTATAAAGCTATTTTGGGCTCCGCTGTCCAGCAGTGCACGGACGCTTTGTTCGTTTCCACGCGAATCCCTAACCAAAATACGCGCCGTACCCGGTAACACGGTTGAAGGAGGTTGTGCTCCCATATTCGCAAATGAGCACAGAGCGACATCACCAGGTCGACCGCCAGAATCGTTGACTTTAGTAGGGGTGAATTCCTTATCCGCTTTACTTGACGCCGCTATGTTGCTATTTTCAAAATGTAATAGCGTGTGATGTTTCCTGGCGCACTTGCTACATACGGAACTCGAATTGCATTTTGCAACTAACTGCTTATCACTTAAAGCAGTTCAGACATAGGTTGTTTGTCTTTACTAATTTATAACGTTCGCTTGGTGAATATTTACGAAAAGTCGCACAATTATATAAATTACCGTGTTTATCTTTACATACGATACAAGTATGCTGAAGTGATGTTGACGTAGCGGTTACGTACGTTTTTTTTTTTTTTTAGAAGTCTCAGTTCATCTGCTGTTATTTATTTTACAGCACCATTTATTTCTGGGTGTTTGTAATTCTTTTATTTTATTTTTGTGTTTTAAGGGTTAAAGGTTTATGTTCAAAATTCTTGCGACAAATCTATCCCTAAATTACCTAAAAGGATATCTACTAAAACACCATGGTGGACTAAGGAACTAGACGAGAAGAAAAAAGAGGTTATTCGGAAAAGGAGAAGGGTCAGATTCGCAAATAAAAATAGAAAACAAACAATAATTGACGAATATATACAGGCTAAAACAGAATATAAAAATCTTCTCACTGAAACAATCACATCAAGTTGGAAAGAATTCTGCAGTAGGCAAGATCGGGAGAGCATGTGGCAGGGATACAGGGTCATACGTAAATCCAACAAGAAATCAGAAGATACTCTGTTAAGGAAGACGCCGAACGGTACAATAAAGACCCCAGCAGAATCAGCAGAGCTATTATCCGAAACCTTCTACCCAACGGACGACACTGAATCTGACGAACAAACACATGCTGAAATTAGACGTAATGCTGAAACACAAAGGAAGGAATGGGGCAACAATAAAGACTCTATAATAGAATTCACAAATACTGAACTACAACTGATTTTCAAAACCATGAGTCCAAAGAAATCACCGGGAGAGGATGGTTTAACTGCAGATATCTGCTACAAAGCCTTTATGGCCACTCCTACGGTTCTCCTAGCTATCTTCAACAGATGCTTGGGAATCGGATACTTCCCAGGAGCTTGGAAAAGAGCAGTAATCAGAGTTATCCCAAAAGCAAACAAAGAGGATTACACCCTTCCTAAGTCATATAGACCTATAGGACTTCTTCCCGTTCTGGGAAAGGTCTTGGAAAAGCTGTTCGTCAATCGTCTGTCGTGGCAGCTGGGATCGGAGAACAGAATGAGTAGTCGACAGTACGGGTTCGTTGCGCAGAGAGGTACCGAAGACGCTTTATACGATGCGCTAGAGTTTATAAAGCAGGGCATAAATAACAAGGAAATAGTTGTAGTCGTCTCCATAGATATTGAAGGTGCCTTCGATAACGCCTGGTGGCCCGCCATGATCAACGAGCTTGAAAACAAAAAAGTAGATAAATCCATATGCAGATTAATAAGTAGTTATCTCTCTAACAGGCTTATAAAACTTACGTACGCAGGTAACGAAATTATTAGGCAAACCAATAAGGGATGTATACAGGGCTCTACCTGCGGACCACTTCTTTGGAATTTACTACTAGACCCACTACTAAGAGAAATTGAGGAAAAAAGGAACACATATTCAGGCATACGCGGACGACATTATGTTAATATCCAAAGGGAAAACAGCAAAAGAGATCGAGAATGAGCTTAACCCGATTTTAAACCATATACTAATGTGGGGCAAGCTGCGTAAAATGAAACTGGCAGCCCATAAAACTCAGGCCATTGTAGTAACTAAAAAGAGGAAATTCGAGAACCCAAAACTAACACTCGACAACATCGAAATAAAATTTACTGATAGTGTCACGATTCTCGGACTCACAATAGACGTCAATCTTAATTTCATAAAACACGTAGATAGAACTTCAGAAAAAGGCGATACAGCTTTACAAAAAAGGTGGCAAGAACAGCGAGAGCGAACTGGGGACTTAACACAGAAATTCTCAGGACAATTTATATTACTGTAGTTGAACCTACAGTCCTTTATGCTGCAGGGGCCTGGGGGTCTGTAGCAGATAAAAAGCAAATAAAGACTAGGCTCAACAGAATAACCAGGACATTTAGCATCATGATAAGCAAAGCACACCGCACATCCTCCATGGTCTCTTGTGTCACATTAGCCAGAATCCTTCCCCTGGATTTAAGAGCAAAAGAAAATGCTGAACTGTACAAAATAAAAATAGGGAAACCACTTCCGCAATTACCCGGCAGGGAGCTAGCGAAACCTGTTAGCCCATACACTCTACCTCACCCAGCAGAACGACAAAAGCTATCATACAATTCAATCACAACCGTACACGAATTAAAATCTATGGAAAATGAATGGCCTTGTATCTACACGGATGGCAGCAAAATAGCTGGTAGAGTTGGCGCTGCCATTACCTGTTGGAAGGAAGGCCGGGAAATATACAAAGCGGTTACGTACGTTAACGACCCTGCTATTTTAGATGGTTGAGTCTGTCTACGGTCGACGCACCTTTTAATCTCCTGTTTAACGTTCGGAGAGCGCTGCATCACCTTTATTTGATCTCGCACGAACGATGCTAATGAATGAAAGGAAGGCATCTCCGAGCTACGATGCTCCGTTTCAAACGCACGCACGGTGTCGGGGTCTAATTTCTTTAGTGCAATATGGAGAAACACCACGTCCATAAGGTCATTAAATTTTAAATTCTTAAGTGCAGCCACCGATGCCACAAATTTATCTAGAAACTGCTCTAAGCCGTTGATGTTCGCGGATGATATAGGTTTAAGATCGAATATCTGGTTCAAATATTCGGAAGCTAACATTCTCCTATCTTCATATTTAGTTTTAAGCGTTTCGAATATTAATAAGTAATTGTTTGCTGTAGGTGTAAAACCAGAGCAGATCGACTGTGCCCTGCCACTAAGTTTACTAATTAAATAATATAATTTTTCAGCGTCCGATAACGATGGGTTATTGTGTATATTGTTTTGAAAACTACTGAAGAAGAAGGGCCATGTCTTAATATCACCATTGAATACCGGAATATCTATTGGCGGCAACCTAATTGAGTCACGTGGACGTACCTGTATTTCCGGCTTTGCTTCGTTTTGAGATTGTAGGAGTTTTGCCGTTCTTTTCACGCGACACAACATATCTTCGAATGCCAGCAGTGGTTGGTAGTTCACTATGTATTTCGGGTCGATTTGTAATTCCAAATGATTAATTTGGTCTAATATTCTTTCGTAATCCGTCCGCAAAGAATCCACCGTTTCAATTTCATTCAGAAAAGTTTCCCGCACCGCTTCTACATTAATGTTCTTTACGTGATCGCTAATGCTTGTATACGTGAAAAAAGTACGTCCCTCTTGGTATAAAGCGTTTTAATTTTAAATTCATTTCCACTAACTGCCATTTTAAATTATTATAGTGAAGTTATATTAATCCATTTTCACACGCATAAACGATGGACGATGGACACTCGGTATGCCGTATTACGTAATTAAATCGAACACCTGTTACAGTCGAGGCGACGCGTTGCTCGCTAAAACTCAATATTTTTATCAAGATTGTCGGGTAAGCGTACCAAACGGTTGCTATCACACTGTTTCAATTTTAAAGCTTTAAATTTAACCAAATACGAGCGCTATGAAATAAACAATTCTGTTTGCGAGTGCCTAATCAAAATTTAAATTTAAACGAACACTATTTACACTATTTACGAACACTAATTATTCGACCAGAAAATGGTTGGATGACCACTAAACACCAGTGCAAATCCGGCTCGAAGGACCATAAAATGGTGGAGCCACGTGTTTAAGGCTGCCGAAGTCTAGTTCCCCGGTCGAACCTTAAACCTATTACGCGAGATATTAATCTAAGTGGACTTTATCTACAAAATGCTTCTATGCTTATATAACGACGACTATAGCATGCGGTACAATGCACTCGCTCTTCCCTAAAATGAACTATTATTTGCCAAATCGATGAAAGGAATCCTGCTTGATTAGGAAAACACAAAATTGGAGCGGGTTGAAACAATTAATGGGGAAAATGTTGACTCACCGGGATGTTTCTTCTATGCGGTCGAGCACTATAACTGCGACTTCTGGAACACTCCGGAGAGAGACGGTGCGCGACTATATCTCACACGAGGTGAGGCGGGTTTCCTGGAGCTCGACTGCTTCCAGGCTAAAGCGGTTTCTACTAGTGATGTGTTTCCAACAACGAGCGCGGTGGGAAGAGAGCTGCGCGTCGGTCGCGCGTGCCTTATATATCCTCGGTTCCGATGATTACGTGATGTTCTAGAATCATCTTCTTTCCCCTCCCACCCCACCACCCCGATGTGTCGATAGGAGGGTATGAATGATATCGTTTTGGAAAGGGATAACCGATTCGGCAGCCTACCGTCAAATAAAATAAATACGAATGGTTTTCCGCGCAACCACAGATATTCATGTCCTTTATTTTATTATGTACTATAAAGTATTTAATGTATACCTGGTGGTTAGAATTGATTATTTTATTAAGAAGAAGGAAGAGGTGATATGCCTTCCATAAAATCTGGTGTTGCGGTGCCCCGTACAGTAGCTACTGAGACATTAGTCGCCTCAGCAGTCTGTTTATATACGTCTCTGATGTTTTTCGCAGTACCTAATTTTTTCATGTAACTAAACACTGAATATAAAATTTGTCGGGATTGTCTATTTAACACCGAATTCTTCCTTCTCTGCATATTTAGACCAAAATCTGAACACTCAAATTATAACAACAAAAATAATTAAAAACAAGAAATAACAAAAACAATTAATAATAAGGAATACACAAACAACAATTAACAACGAGCTGATAAAAACAATTAACGAAAATAAACTTATTAAAAAAGTTATCATTAAAATTATTGCTCTGAAGTGTACGGAAGCCGAATGAAACGTTCGAAACCAATAGACGACGAGAATCGACTAATGAACCAATCACGTTGAACGTTAGCGTGGTCAACGTCGTATCGACCAATAAAAAGTGTGCTCACGACTTATGTCGGCAGTTATACAATAGCTTTGTCACGTCTATGTAAACAAACAAGCATCAAGCACCAGTAGTGCGTTAGCACTGATATTGATGGTTGTGTTTTATATTGCGAAATTAATATTCCGCCGTAAGTGACTTGTGTGCGATGTCTTACTCAAACGAGGCATATTTTAATATGTTGATGTGTCTCGGGAAATGTAACTGTTATTATGCAGCAGCACTAAGACTTTACGGGGAGTGCTTTGCTACTCCACGAAATATACAATTCCCGTCGGCGATGACGTTCCAAAGACTTCACATTCGTATGTACAATACTGGCAGTGTGCATGGCCGTGATCAACAACGTACAGATTCAGGAAGACCGAGGATGTACGACGACGACATCGAGGAGCACATTCTCGACATATTTGAAGAAGATGCGACGCGGAGCACGCGCTCGGTTGCACGTTTTTTTTTTTATAGGATAGGGTGACAATCGAGCACACAGTCCACTGATGGTAAGTGGTTCTGTATTTGAGATGTAGGAGGGGGACCTTTTTGCAGATGGCTCTAAAACTAGATGTGAACCATATGCGCGTTTGGAGAGCGCTCAAAGATGATGGCCATTATCGTCGAGTTCAGTGTCTTCTTCCCAACGACTACGAGCCGAGAATGGATTACTGTAGACGGTTACTTGATAAGGTTGAAGGAGATCCTGAGTTTTTGAACCGCGAACTTTTTACGGATGAATGCTCTTTTGTTAGAACAGGTGTATTTAACGCTCATAATGAACACGTATGGTCAACGATAAATCCGCATTCGTATAAACCAAGCCACTTTCAACACCGATGGAAAATCAGTGTGTGGGCGGGAATTATAGGTGACAAAATTATTGGTCCGTATTTCCTTGACCACACAATGAGCGGTGAAAACTACGGACGTTTTTTGCGAGAAGAACTAAGCAATGAACTTGACGAAATAAATTTAGACCTCGTTCGTCGCATGTGGTTTCAACACGATGGTGCTCCACCACATTTCTCCCGTTGTGTAAGAAGTTTTTTGGATACTGAATTCGGTGAAAGATGGATTGGCCGCGGTGGACCGGACAACTGGCCGGCGCGATCACCTGATCTCACACCATTAGATTTTTATCTCTGGGGTACGATTAAGGAGACTGTATTCCAAAAAACATGCAATACCGAGGCAGAAATGCGTATGCGTATAGTCGCAGCCTTTGAAAAAATAAAGTCCGAAATGTCTGTTGCAACGCGTGCGTTCAGACATTATAAGTCGGTGTCACAAATGTATAGAGGTACAAGGTGGACATATTGAACAACATCTTCGTGGTCGTCAAGTAGACATATGGATAAATTAGTGTTTGACTATAACAGCTGTGACGTGACGAGGTCACGACCTCAGTGTGCAGTTAGTGTAGGTAAGACGCGCGCGCGCGCCCCGTCTTTGATGTACGTCACCGCCGACCGCCACCCGCCGCTGTCGATAATTCCAGGCAAAGGTAATCAATCCACATAAAATTTACAAATATTATTTAATAATTTAATTTGACTATTTTTATGTCGAGTTTTCTGAAGTAAAGTTATTTCTATACGTTTGAATACTGATTCTGATAACGCATTTAACGGGAACCACAGGGTTTTTGTTACATATTGTATAGAACAGCTCCGAACTATCACATATGGAGCGTTGGCCGCTCCCCGGGCAGACCACCTTGCCCGGCAGGGGATCTCCCTTTTCCTTCCACGGCCACATAAGTAACCTTATTCAATTTAGTATTATTTTTATAATATTGATACCGCAGTGCTCTTTTTATTCTATAAAAAAAATTTAAAGCTTTACTGACCCAATTTTTTTTTGATAACTATTTTTAATTAGCATTTTAATTTTTGGGAAACATAGATTATAGAAAAAGCAAAATAAATCATAAAAATTATTAAATGCAATATTTAGGTCAATTTTATATTTGTTTCACACCATGATTGAAACATATTGACATTCCACGAATTTCTGAGAATTACTTGAATTATAATCCCTTTTGTATTAAAAACATATCTTATTTACTGATTTTTTTTCTTGAACCTGGAAGCTTAATAACTGCACTGTATCATGGTGTGATAGAAACAAAGGCAATACTGTTGCAGAAGCATACTTAGAATGTGGTCTATACATGTCTCCTCTCTAGTTGGAACATTAATATGAATTTTAAACAGCAATTATGACATAAATCAAGCAGATAAGTGTTGGCTGTTCCTGGCTTAAGAGTATTAATATTCAGATCAGCAGTAATTACAACAGATGAACAGTAATGGACAATTGCTGCTTAGTCTGTGTGCTCAGTTTGAATTGACCATAACAAACACTATTTTTCATCTCCCAGCTAAGCACAAAACTACCTAGATGCATCCGAGATCGAAACATTGGCATTTGATTGACTACGCGATCGTTCGACATAAAGACATCTCCCAAGTTAAAGTGACTCGTGTCATGCGTGGAGCTAACTGTTGGACCGATCATCGACTATTGGTATATAAACTCAAACCCCAATTGCGTCCACCGCGGAGGGCTTGTAGAGCAAGACCTACTAGCTTCGATGTGGAGAACTTGCAAGCTCTTGAACGCACTATGCTCTTGACGCAGTGCTGCCACTTTAGCAACTTTGTCGCTAAATCTAACGAGTTTTTTGTTAAGTTGGGGAGTTTAATTCAATGTTTAGCGACAAAAAATATTCTGGCGACTTTTAGCGACATCTGCACTTACTTAAATTTTTGTTACCATCTGACTACTTTAGGCGTAAGGAATACTATACTCTATCCGTTAAAGAAATAATAAAATGTAAAGGAACCGAAACAAAGGTTCTCTGGATGTCGCTTACCGTGAGTTTTTACTGACGCGATTTTCACAAAAAAAAAATGTTTTAAACACTGTTTTCTGTCAATGTATCAAAAAGCATTTGCACAGTCAAAGAACATGTAATGAAATATGTTTGACAGTTTATTGTGCATTACATACTTTAACTTATTATATCTTTATAACTACAGAAACAAAATGTTTGAAAACAAAGTTGTAGAAATATTGTCATGTTGAAAGATAAGTTTGAATATCTGATAAAATTTAACACAGTTTTGTGAGTGCGAACGCCACCATCAACAAAAACATGTTGTTTGATTTATTTTATGCGATTTGTTTAAAAAAATTACTTGTTGGATGTTTCTCAGTGCAAACGTTCTGTTATACAATAATAAACTCATTAAAAAAATATAACTAAATTCCATCACGAATAAAAATAAATCACTTAACATGTACAATATTATTATGCTCATTTTGCTTATATATATATATATATATATATATATATATATATATATATATATATATATATATATTGTATATATGTATTATAAGAATATATAATATATAATATATAATGTTCGATGAATATACTGTTCGATTTTATCTTTGTTTCGCGTTTTTTTTTTAATAAAATTAAATTTAGCGACATTTGGTGACTTTTTTTGTTACTAAATTCATGTATAGAGACTTTTTTGACGGCAGTTACGGTAATTCAATGTGGCAACACTAGACCGATGAGAACGCCTCACCCTCAGTGCGCGCCATAGAGTAGAGTAAGTAATATACACAGAAAGTGCGCGGTGCGCGCTTAGCAGTCGTCGCAGATGGATGTTTAACGGCACTGTGGATACGAACGGAAGCAAAGAACGTGAGGTCCTGACCGAATTCTTATCACTGTACTGTGATTTACCATGTCTTTGGGATATTGGATCGGAGTTATATAATGACAGGAATAAAAAAATGCAAGCATGGGAGCTTTTGAAGGACAAGCTTCAAGAAATTGAACCCGAGGCAAACTTCGCTGCAACGAAGAAAAAAATTGAGCATATTATGCGATCGGCTTTCAAGAGAGAGCACAAAAAGGTGATTTTTTATAATACCTACTTTTTGTTTTAATAAAGTTTTTTCTTTCATTCCTTTTCTTTCTTTTCCTTCATTTGTTTCAAATAAAGAAGTTTATCCCGATGACATTATAGCAATTTTTTGCTAGCAATTATTCTATACTTTACTTAATTTCACAGACAAATATAGCATTAGTTTTTACTTACATTTTTAATGTAGATAATGATTTTAGTAGATAGACTACTAACATAACCTTTAAACGAAATATACACAATTTTCTATTCATCATTAACTGTAATTAAATAATTTATAAGTCCTTATAATAAAAACAAAAGGGCTGCATGATAACTAAGCCTATCCTTGTCTTGTTATTTATTTAGGTTAAAGAATCAAAACGAACGGGAGTAGAAGCCAATGATGTCCATGTTCCTAACCTGTGGTACTATAATTTGCTGCTGCCTATTTTTGACAAGAAAGATGAACAATCAAGATGCGGGGTGGACACGCTGTCCCGTGATGAATTGAGTACATAATTTTAATAATTTGAAAAATAGCCTAAACAAATTTTAAAGCAAATTTTACTTTGACATAATTTGCTCCTAAAACAGATAAAGGCGCTATATTTTCTTTAATAAAAAGAAGACAAAAGTTAGATTTCGTATAGCGTTTAATTACAAAATCATAAAACCAAATTACAAAACTATCTCACGAAATTACAAACTTCTAATATTCTTATAGTTTTCGTATAAATTCGATTGTCCACTAGATAGGTGATTGATGATTTTTTTAGTAAATAGACCAGAAGTCAATGAATATTTTATTTTAAAATAAAATTGGGTTACATAAATTAAAAAAGTAGGTACCTACTTGATGGTTGGGTGCTATAAATTATAAATTGGTCTTGACCAAGATTTTTTAAAGCAAAAAAAAAGTAAAATTTAAATGTTTCTGGTTAAGCATAAGTAAAGTTTAAATGTTTCCGGTGATGTATAAGGGGGAGATCCCCCTTTAAGTGTGTGTTCCCCCCCCCTATTTCCCCTGCCCCCCATCCCCCCTATAATGCCCCAAATTACTAAAGAAATATCATAAACAATTTTATTCTCTTCTTTCCATAACTATTTCAACCATTTTGTCTTGAAAGCATACTTTGCCAGTTGTATTAAAATAATCCATTAAGGTTTTTCTCACTTCCTGCCCCTCGTAAGTATTCCTTTCACCAGTGCGATGGAGAGGGGTTAGGGTACCTTGTTGTCGCCATTCTCCAGGTCTAAATATTTGATGTAAGTCTTCATAGTCAGCACTTGAAGGGGTCCAAAAAATTTTCGACTTTTGAACTTGACTTTTTTCGAAAGTTGTGTAACGCACAACTGGCTAGAACAATTACATCCAGGTTTTCAATTTTAACGCTAATAGGTTGCCTAAATACTACTCTGAAACGTGAAGCAAGAATGCCGAAAGCATTTTCAACAACTCTTCTAGCTCGGCATAGACGATAATTGAATATTCTTTTCTCCTTAGTGATGTTCTTATCGGGGAATGGTTTCATTATATTTGTTTCAAGTGCAAATGCACTATCTCCTAAAAAAACATACGGTACTGTTAAGTTTGTACCTAGCAGTATAAATGATTCTGGCAACTTAAGGTCATCGTTGATAAGTTTTTCATAGAACCTGGTGGCTTTGAGTATTCCTCCATCTGACATACTTCCATTTGAACCCGTATGAATACATAAACACTCACGCCTGTCACCCAGAGGGGTAGGCAGAGACTACAGACTTCCATTTGGCACGATCCTGACGCACCTCTCTTGCCTCCTTCACATCCATACACCTACGCATACATGCTCGTCGGTTAAGAGTACTCCTAATTTGGCCCGTTTTCAATAAATCGCCAATTTGGTCGATAAATTTTCGCCTAGGACGTCCCTTTCCGACTCTGCCATTCACTTCTGCACCATAAATTTTCTTTGTCACTCTTTCCTCGTTCATTCTTTCCACATGACCAAACCACCGAAGCATTCCTTTCTTAATCCTGGTCACAGCATCATCTTGCAAACCACACTCTTCTCTTATTACACAATTTCTTACCCTGTCATTCAGATTCAGCCCTAACATACTCCTTAACGACCACATTTCTACTGCGTTTGTTCTACTCTCATGCTTCTTCTGCCACACCTAACTTTCACTACCATACGTTAAAGTAGGGACCAACACAGCATTGTGAATTGCCATACGTGCCTTTTTCGACACATTTTGACTCTTCAAAATAGAGTGCAAGGCCCCATTTACTCTATTTCCCGCATTCACTCGTCGTTCTATATCCTTATCATATCTCCCATCCCTGCTAAATACGCAGCCCAAATATACAAACTCATCTACTTGCTCAATCAACTCCCCTTCTATTCTTATTTCACAAATCTTTTTACTTTCTTCTCTTTCAAAAACGATAACCTTCGTCTTACTTGCGTTCACTTTCATACCCCTTTCTTTTAATGATCCGTTCATTAATGTAACCATCATTTGCAACTCGGCCGCTGACGACGCAAGAATAACTTGATCATCGGCGTACAAAAGGCATTTGACGGTTAACTCACCCATTCTTAATCCGCATTCTTCAACTTTCAAATTTTGCAAACAACTGTCCATAAATAGGTTGAACAGCCACGGGGAAGCCACACAGCCCTGTCTGACACCTTTATGGATGTCAAACCAGTCCGAGTAGACCCCGTTGATCCTAACACAAGCACTAGAGTCCCTATAAAGAGACTCCAATGCATTTCATGACCCTTTCAATCAATACCTTAGCATACAGTTTTCCCACAATGCTAAGAAGGCTGATGCCACGGTAGTTTTTACAGTCCCGCTGCGACCCTCTTCCTTTATATACTGGGACTATCACGGCTTTGCACCAGTCTACCGGTACCCGCTTCAGTTCCCAACATAAATTAAACAAGGTATGCAGCAGGCCTGCCACCACTTCCTCCCCAGCCCTTAGCTTTTCGAGTGAAACTCTATCATATCCGGCAGCCTTACCTGCTTTCATGCTTTTCATTGCTTTCATTATTTCATCTATACTTATCTCGCTACCTCTTTCCTCTTCTTTCGGTGTTTCTACTTCACTTAGTACACACGTTGTCTCCTCACTCATAAACACACTTTCAAAATATTCCTTCCATCTCTTTAAACTCAAAACTTCATCATTCAGAATATAACCATTCTCGTCTCTTATAGCATTCATCATAGGCTGTTTTGAATGTCCCCTGGCAGTTCTTACAAGTTTTCAGAACATTTTAATATTTGCCTGGAAGTTATCCGATATTCTTCTATCATTCTTATCCGTTCTTTCTTGCTTTTTTCTTTCAACTACTTCTTTTACTCTCCTATTAAGATGTCTCAAGACTGCCTTTTTTCTTTCAATATCACCATTTGTACCACTAGAATTAGCAGCCTTTGTTGCTAGTAAATCTAGCCATGCTCTCTTCTTTGCTTCAACTTCCATACGTATCTCATCATCCCACCATAACGTATTATTTTTCCTTTCATTCTTTCTCTTACTAACACCACATACTTCGGTAACTGCATCCACTAAACCTTTCTTTACATTTTACCCATATGAACATAAATGAATTCGTAGTTTGCATTGACAATTGCAAACAACACCACACTAAATGTACCCTTATAGTTGTAGAACAATGATCCCGTTCCGGATGGTTTTTCAATTAAAATATGCCAACCTACACAGTTGTGAAATTGCCATTGTTCTTGAAAAGATTTCGCAGCCATATCCCATTCATATTTCGATGAGTGTAACTGAAACAAATATTTTTTTCAGGAATCCAGATCATCAGAACATAAGAAGGGCAGAAAAAAGTTTAATATCTTGGTGATTAAAAAAAAAAGAAATTAATAGATACTGCACAAGAATTATTACAAAGCGATAATAGAAAAGAAAATCAAAAGGAAATAAACTCATTTGGCTTGTACGTAGGAGAACAACTAGATCAGATTGAAACATTTCAACGCCAAGTGGCTGCGAAACTAATTTCTGATGTCCCTTTTCTTGCAAAAGCAGGGAACCTTAATTTTGATTCAAGAATCGAAACAAAACGATCTCGAAATTTCCCTATTTTTCAGATGTCATCATCACCACAATATACTCGACTATCACCATCCCCAAATTACATTCAGTCGTCATCATCTCCGTATCACATTCAGACATTAACAACACCACAACAAAGCCACCCATCACCATACCCAAATTACATTCAGTCATCATCATCTCCGTATCACATTCAGTCATTAACATCACCACAACAATGGCTTTGTTGTGGTCATGTTAATGACTGATTGAACGCCATCACCATACCCAAATTACATTCAGTCATCACCATCTCCATATTACATCCAGCCATCACCATCACCATATCCCACCCAACCATCACCATCACCACATTCCAACCAACCATCACCACATCCCTCCAAACCAACACCATCACCACATCCCACCAAACCATCACCATAACCACATCCCACCAAACCAACACCATCACCACATCCCACCCAACCATCATCATCGCCACATCCTACGAAACCATCACCATCACCACATCCCACCCAAACATCACCATCACACCCTAACATACCATCACATACGAATAGAATAATATATGAAGGACTGGCTAGTGCAATAAGTGAATTTGTAATTTTTGAAAAGGATAAATAAATGTCATTGTAATACACTACCTTGATTGTTTTCTTCAAAGCCTTGTATATCGCCCAACAAGTTTCAGGTATAATTTTTGAAAGCAATTGAAATGATGTAACTGTACTAAATCTCAAATCTTTATAACTTCTTCCCGTAGCCAAAAATCTTAATGTAGCTATTAATCGTTCTTCAGCAGACACGGCTTGACGCATAACTGTATTTTTTTTTGTAATCATTGGACGCACCATCTCAAGTAATTCATTAAAAGTATCTCGATCCATTCTTAGAAAATTCCGAAAGTCTTCAGAATCAAGAATCCTTAAAATATTGAGATGGTTTAAAGTAATGCGCTCTTTCAGCCACAATTTCATCCATTTTCTTTTTTTTCATCTTCACTCAAGCACAGAAACGTTAAAGCTAAACCGATTTTTTGTTGTTTAGAAAAGCAAGGAGTCATTTTTAGAAGTAACTACCTTACGTCTTTACTCTTTAAATACCAGAGACAACTGACAAGTTGAGTCAACCACCCGACCGTGTAGAACGAATACAAAAATCGGTTGACCCGACCAAGGTCACGACGGTTGATGGTTGGTCCCGACCGTGTAGAAGCGCTTTAAGCGTGCGACGAGGTTCGAACCGCTATCCACCTGGGTACCTCGTAACTGTAAAGCGGCTCGCTGGGCCAAACGTATATTACACAATGGTGCGAAATTACGCATTTATATGTATTGGAAGTCGCACATCGGCGAAATTCGTGCGGTATGCACCCCGCAGTGACCCGCAGTGCTGAGACTACTCGTCCCCCACTCATCTGCTTCACCCCCTCTAGTACATAAAAGTCGTCTATTCACCGCGTCTTAAATCGATATTATTATTTGGGGGACGAGGCTACTCGCGTCCGTAGGTAATACGTACTTGAAATCTGACTCTACGTGTCGCCCGGGTAGTGCTAAACGAGCAGCACCGATTCCGGTGGCCGCTGGCTTTTTGATTACTGTCCACCAAAGTCTTGTCGGCAAATTACTTTTTGATGATGATGATTTATAGAAGCCAGTCATTTGGATAGATATAAAGATAGACTGACCTATTATATATATATACTTGCAGATGTATAGATTTATACAAATGTATCAATAGTAAATAGTACTTTAGATCCTTATAGTGCAAACTTGTAATAGGCAATGATGTCTATCCTTTATAAGTAAGGATATACTAACATGTTACATAATATTACCAAATTAAAACTTAAAGCACTCTCGATTCGAGCACGATAGACTCTATTGCGTTTCCATTATTCATTCGACATAGCAAAAGATATTTCACCTAGTTATGTCAGCAATTTAATATCGCAAGCTATCTTATATTTTATAAAATTAGTTACTGTGGTCGGCAGGCGTCTAGTGCCCACTTTTTGCGGACACGCACACTAACTCATCTAAGTTTCGTCGTAATCAAAAAGATGGTAACAAACTGTCTAGTGGCGGTGTAAGAATACCCTCTACCCCATATAATACCGTGGGTGTCGTAAGAGGCAACAAGGCCAAACTAAACCAGGAGAAGGACAGCGGCGTCTTTCTAATAAAAACTGCTGTCGCCAACACACCTGCTAACCGTGGCAACTATGGCAGTCTACGGGGGAAGCTTATGTTCATGTTCACTGTGGAACTTTGATAGTCTATCGGTAACGAATGAATAGCAAAGGGTACAGGATTATATGCAGGATTTTTCAACAAGAACTTTGTTTTCTAAAACAAAATAAAACAAAGAGTTTAGATGAAGATGATTCAAATTTTTATTGTATTACGAAGAGAAAAGTTTGGCAATTATGAATGAAAAATGATATCCGGCAAATGTCCACCACGACCACGCTGACAGATGTCGATTCTTTCATTAAAGTTTTTAATCACTTTTTGGCAAAATGGCGGGTCTATTTCGTTAATCACGTCACGGATTTTGAGTTTTAAGGCCGCGATCGATTCGATTGGCTCCGTATAGACTCTGTCCTTAACATAGCCCCACAAAAAATAATCCAGTGGTGTTAAATCACACGATCTGGCTGGCCATTTAACAGCTGAATTTCGTGAAATTATGCGATAGGGAAATTTGGTTTGCAATAAATTAATCGTTTCGTTGGGTGTGTGACATGTGGCACCGTCCTGTTGAAACCACATGTGTGTGATATCGATGTCATCAATAATAGGCCAAAATTGAGATGTTAACATCTCGCGATAGCGTGATCCATTGACCGTTGCCGCATTTCCAGCCTCATCTTCGAAAAAAAAAACGGCCCAATCACGCCTCCAGACCACATAGCGCACCATACGGTGACACGTTGAGCATGCAAAGGCTTCTCAATAATCGCTTTAGGATTTTTCAGAAGCCCAAATGCGGCAATTTTGCTTGTTGACGTACACTGACAAGTGAAAATGGGCTTCGTCTGAAAGAAATATTTTTTCAGAAAAACCAGCGGGCAGTTCCTGAATGAATTGAGCGAATCTACGGCGATGTGAATGGTCGGTCAGCTTCAATTCCTGCACCAGTTGAACTTTGTAAGGCTTCAAAGCCAAATCCTTACGCAAAATTCGCCATGTGGTGGTTTTGGATAACCCCAATTGTTGAGAACGTCGAGGAATTGACAAATTTGGATCTTCTTCAACACTTTGGCTCACGGCTGCGATGTTTTCGGTTGAACGACCCGGTCGAACACGCGTTGGTGTTGGCACATTTTGTACCGAGCCTGTCGATTCAAATTTAACGACCAAATTCTTAAAAGCGGTCTCAGAAGGACGATTATGTTGTCCGAAAATATCACGAATTTTACGAAACGTAACTTTAACAGAACCACCATTTTCATACTGGATTTTAATTATTTTAATGCGATTTTCGAGCGAAATTGAATTCATTGTATCAATTGCCAAAGCATCTACTACGAATAGGTCAAAAAACTATATGTCAAAACTGTCATGTTGTTGGTGTTGCCCCATTTGAAATACAAAGTTCTTGTTGAAAAACCCATTAGAACAATGTACAAACAAATTGTTATTAAAATCGTTGCGAATAGATCAAACGTTTACAGCTCTACCCTCGATCTAAGTAACATACCACCGTATAATCACGATGTAAGATTGTAAGAATATGCACTAAATAAAATTTTATGAATCGTAAAAATTTATTTATATACAATATGTAACGTAATTAACGCACACCCTCAGACACCCCAATTAGTATATTATGTTATAATCATAATACATACACTGAATTTTTAGTTAAACATTTTTATGCACTGATTATTTATCAAATTAGTTATATTAATTCCGGAAGAATGTTGTGGTCACAGTACAAGTCCACAAACGTAAAGACTTTAACATGTTTGAAATAAAGTTCATTTTTCTTTATTTCTATTGAATGATTTTTATATTATTTTTATAATTAGTAATAATACAAATAAAACTGCACTCTTAAAAGTTTTTTGCCTTAAGTTACGGTCCATTTCAGTTTGTTTTGACTGTACAACAAGTATATAGATTTAGTATGACTGTGATTTACGTAGTTTTAATTATTTTTGGGATAAAAAATTACCTAAAAAATGTTAGGAATCAATTCAGTAAACGATTCTGAACAAACTACTTTCTCAAAGTGCGTTATTGTGTTACGTGTTGTATATATAATTTTCTCAGATAGATTTTTTTATATTAATATATTTATAAAATAATATAAATAAAATCTAAAATATACTACCCCATGTCTACATATACTATGTTTACATGTCTATATGTAGTATTTACTACCCCATGTCTACATGTACTATGTCTACATGTCTATATGTAGTATGTACTACCCCTGTCTTCATGTACGTGCTTGTAGTATTCTACCCCATGTCTACATGTACTATGTCTACATGTCTATATGTAGTATGTACTACCCCATGTCTACATGTATATGTATACATGTCTATATGTAGTATGTACTACCCCATGTCTACATGTACTATGTCTACATGTCTATATGTAGTATGTACTACCCCATGTCGTCCCATGGGTGCCGTAGGAAACACAGAGGGAATCAAACCAAAAGGGCGCCAGTGTCTTCCTAATAAAAACAAGAAAATAAAAATTACGGTTGCCAATGCGCTTGTCAATCGTGGCAACTATGGGAAATACCTCCTAACGAGTTAATCTATGGGGGGGGGGCTATGTTCATCAGTGTACTTCATAAGCTGTAATGACATAATTAAATAACAAATGAATAAACACTATTAGTAATAAACCGTTTACTATTAATAGAACACTTGAAACTAATATTTGTGCTACATATCAAAGCAACGTTCGCATTAAAATTTTATTCAATTCCTTATGAAACTATCTCTAGCATTGCGATATCTGCGAACTGCGTTATCAGTACACGCATTCCTTGCTCAATTATACAAGAAAATTGTTCAAGTAGTTTGCTAAGAACTCGGCTTGCCTTTTTTGTACGGACTTTTACTATGTTCACAGTTTTAGAAATAATATTCTGCGTAATCAATAGTCAATGAATAAAAACTAAAAGAAATATAATAAAAAACTGTAGTTGGCAACCCGCTTGCTAACTATGGCATATGTGGGAATATTTGTTCCTATTGTGACGGCCCAATATTATTATTAATAATTAAATTCAATATAAAGGGGCGTCAAAAATAGTCTTAAAATATATATATTAAGCAATAAAATTCATTAATAAGCACAAAGTTAATATAAATACATTTCAGACATTAGACCAATAACATAGTAAATTAAAGGAAAAAATATTGGCTTTCATAATAAATAAATTTATTATAAAAACTTGTAAAAAATATTTAAAACATGATAAACAATAGAAATACAAGTTTAAAATATTATAAAAATAAAGATAAATAACGTTTATAATATAATTAGAAAATTTGTTAAAAATTGTCTAAGTTGCGGGGGGAGTGCATCAAAATGGTTGGCACTCACCGTGCACGGCGTGTGTGGGGGGTGCCCCCCTTTTTTTAAATAAATGTAGGAGAGCGAAGCCCTTGTATCGGGTATTTTGTATAAATATATTGTGAGCCTTTTCCAAGCGGGAAGGGATAAATAATAATAAATTAATAATGTAAATCTGATACAAGTGGAATAGGGACGTTTTATGTTTTTAACCTTTCTCGAGCCCTGTCTTCGTGAACGGGGTTCACTTAGCTTATAAGGCACTACCAACAGCTTTCAATTGCTCTAGCGAATGTTCATTCTTAAAAAAGACACCTAAAAGAACTGAGTTACTAAACAAACACAACGTAAATAAGGGTCCTAACTAAGACGATCACGCCAAAAATATTACAAACGGCCTATTATTAAACCTTTTGAAAGATCATTTAGAAAGATCAAAACATATCTTATTTATCCTGGTCACATATATATAATTTTTATCGAAAAGGGGTAAATTAATTAAATTAATTATATTTATTTAATATAATATTTATTTTTATTGTGAGAGGGGGGGAAGCGTTACATTATGAAGGTTGGTTGTATGATTTGTTATGACGTTGTATGGTTTGTTATGGAGGAATCTGTGAGGAAAGCCTATATTTAGCAGTAGATTTATAATAATCAATAAAGATAACAGTAATAGTCCATGGATGGTACAAGTTGACAGCGTAAATGAATCCACCGCCCATAACATTACGTTCGACCATTGAATTAATGCGTTCGACTATGGAAAACGCACGGTATAAGCTTATACCAGATTTAAATTTTCCGCACCAACGAGAAGCAGCGTCTAAGGTGAAAGACATCTGATACTGCGTTAGTAAATCCATTATATTGACTGCCTGATTGATCTAGTGATCTAGTGAGTTTCCGAATTCGAATTCCGGGTTGGGCCAAAATTAGTTGTTGGGTTTTTCTATCACGAAATTCTCAGTAGCAATTTAGAGTCCGGTTGTGGTGTTTCATCCCGTGTAGAGGAGCGCGCAAAGCTGTTGGTCCTGCGCCTGATCTCTCTCCGGTCATGTCGGATGACTATAAGAGTGAAGGAATAGGAAGTGCATCTGTGCTTGCGCATACACTTGAGCACTATAATCCTCTCCCACATAAATGGTTAGTCTTCGTTGAGATTAGTCGTCGTGATGTAAATCTGTCTAGAGGACATTATAATTTATAACCAGTCCAAATGTCAAGGAATAACAAGTGTGGCAAATGGATAAATCCTCTCTGCTATGAGTTCTGATTTAAAAAGATTTAATCGTATTCTATTATTTATATTATAATATTTAATTTTTTATCCTTACAATTAGTTTTATTCATGCAATATAATATATATTTTAATTATTAATTATACACAATATTTAAAAATAACTATAATAAAGAAAAACTAGAACTAAAAGTTTAAATTGTCATATAGTCCTGCTCCCCGTGGTATAGTGCCAAGAACGCTGGCTGCGTTTCCTCGCTGAATGGCTATACTTAGCCTTTGAGCGAGGAAAGAACCAGCCCTCTTATCACCAGCAGCGACGACCAGTCGCAGATACATTTCCTTTAGGAACTTCACTGCACGTGGACCCCACGGACCGATAGTCTCTACAGCAAATGGCACAAATATGTAGTCCTTTCTCAAAGACTTATATTTGCGGCATTCACTTAATTTTTGATGTTTTAACAATACCTTATTGCAGAGAACCGGAAATCCTTTTCTTATAGAAGAGCGGCAAACAAGTATGTGGTTCACCTAATGGTAAGTGACTACCATCGCCCATAAACAACTGCAATACCAGGGGAGTTGCAGGTGCGTTGCCGGACTTTTAGAAAAGAGTAAGCTCTTAAAGTTCCCCAAGTCGTATCGGTCCGGAAAAACGCGCCGGTATGGTAAAGGCCTCCTCAAAAAATGTTGTACAAGGAAGAGAACTCCTAGTAAAACACACAGTGATGGACCGCCAAGCATCCAGATGACGTGGATGTTATCGTGAGTTTTGTTCGTGAAATTTGGCGGCTGGAATTAATCCGAAAAATTCCTGAGAGTATTCCCCGTGGTAAATGCGATAGAAAATGCAAAGGCATGCAACATCACGCCAGTGAATCGAGCCGATTTGAAAGAAATTGTTCGTCGACGCCGCTCGCTCTGCGCTGGATGTGGTCAAGCGGAAGGAGCTGGCACTGGGGTGCCCCGGCCCAGAGATGAGAACAGTATTTCATGTGAGCCCAAGGATTTCGATGCTAACTGAGATACGACACAATGGTTCTTTTTAGCGGTAAACCCGCAAACCTGTCTTCTGAGGGTTAAAATAGATTTACTCGTCCTCGATCTGAAACTTTGTTAAACAACGTGTTTACTAGAAACAAGGCATTTCATCTTAATCTTAATGACTGACAACGCATCTGCATTTTGATTCTAGGTTTATCTTTGATTGAGAATCAATCTTTTAGATGTCTATATGCCCCAGCATCCACTTATTTAGCAGACTGTGTGCTCGTTTGTGAAGATAAAAATTATAGTCAACAAGTTTTACTTGGGAGAGCCACGCTGCAGGTATATTATGGTTGTAGCACGAAAGGGTCGACTCGACCGGGGTAGGACCACACTCTCACAGAATACCAGCGTAATGCTGCTGTTTTTCGTTTGGTGAGTGTAGAGAACCGGAGATCCTTTTTACTGGAATCGAGGCATTCCATCGTAGTCCTCAGGGGTGACAAGGTATTTGCATTTTGATTCTTAGTTGAGGAAATGTGGATGTCTATGGGCCACACCACAGCATCCACCTACCATCATGTGGACTGTGTGCTCATTTGTAACCAATGCTTAATGTTTTTTTTAAATAAAATATTATTATATTATTATATAAATAAAGAAATTAATTATACCTGTATTTAATAAATTAAATACACAAATAAAAAATGTGCTAAAATAAATACAAGAGCTAAGATAGAGCAACACATACATAGGAAAATATTATAAAGCCATCAAACGTTAGTTATTTCTGAACAACTTTATTCGAAATCTCTCAATCTATCGACGACCTAAATAGCAACAAAGTAGAATGCATTTCGTGACACGTACATATCGACATCTAAGTGGACGCAGGATGTGTAGCCTAACCTAGGTCTTGTGGTCTATTTGAAACTACCAAATTTAGTATATAAGCTGCGTACGCGCCGATAATTGGTCATACTAGATTCTAACTCCAGTAGCAACAGTACTCAATAGCCATGAAATCCCTCGTGAGTATCTAACATTTATTATATACCTAGTTTTGTGTATAAGTAAATAATTTTTAAAATGAATATACTGTTTTATAATACGTTTCAAATATTCGATATAAAATCTCCTAACTAGTTTTTTCTTATGTACCATGGGCAATCACACTATAAAATAAAAAAATCTACAGTAAGTTATCAGTGGACTATTTCACTCAATAATGTCAACAAAGTCAAAACCTTAGCGATAACAATAGAGATTTGTCTAAATAGTTACATTATAAATTTTAATCCCTACTTTTACACCCTTAAAGGTGAAAATATTTCTTTAAATTTATGTGACCGCTTTATCATTGAGGTTTAGCCTATTTAATAAAAAAGTATCCTAATAAAAATCTGGTCACAATTGTATAGGATATTGACACGTAACATGTAAACAATCGAATTGAGAACATCCTGATTTTTAAAGTCGTCTAAAATTATCCACACCACAAACAATTTTACGTCATACTCGTCACCACTCCATGCCTCCGGAGTAGTGCCACCATGGGGGACGGAATTGAAGGACCTCTGAAGGACTTTAAGTACCGGTTTTCCACCCGCTTTCAGAAGCTCCACTGTAATTCAATCCTCACCTCTGGCCTTACCGTTTTTAAGATACTGGCGAGCCATTCTAATGTCGCTCAGACTGATGTCCTGACTGATGGGATATCATCGGAATAGTGTCGCATAAGACTTGCTCTGGGATCGTTACTCACACTTGCATGTGGCTCCAACGATTGTACGATGTATACAGTTGCCCATGGAATCTCTCAACCTCACGCAAAGTCTCAGGTGTCCCGGAAACGATACTGCCCCACTCGGTCTTCAGGTTTAACAGTTGGCTCTTTCTAACAGACAGATCTGGAGCCCTGGTTCCGCTCGATCGCTTCTTCAATACGAGCTGTAATGAACTTGCGTAAGTCCCGCCACATGCATTTGGAGATTTGTCTGTTCAGTTGCCTACATGCTGTCAAATCTGTTGAAGACTGCAGTTTCATTTCCCGTCTTACAGCCATGAGATTAAGAGTGTGATCGGAGAGTTTTTGTGTTCTTCTGCGGCGGGTCTTGCAGAACTTAGCTCCGACCGCATGGATAGTTTACACGAGCTTGTCATTCATATCGTCCATTGCATTGCAGTCTCCTAGGCACTAAAAACAGTTTTGTGACTCGAGCTGCAAGGTTTCGGGACTTTGGATTAGAGCACGAGGGGGACGGAGCGTCGACTTCATTAGACGAGACCTCTCCAATTTAACGTTTAGGTTCAGTGTGCCTCCAACCATTCGGTGATTGCTACCAGTTTTAACCCTTGCAATCACTGAGACATCACTGAACAGTTGCCGTCTAGTCGTCATAATGAAGTCAATCAAATTTTTTGTCGAACCGTCGAGAATTGACCAGGTCCACTTTATGCGTGTCACACATAAGAGGCAACAAAGACAATGCAGCATGATATGGGTAACAGCGTATAGCTTCTGTTACCAATCCGTCTGTATAACGTTGCCATTATGGTAAATATCCCCCATAGAAACAGAAACAGAAACTTTTTTTCATTTACCACTGGTTCGCGAAAAAAACCTCTGTCCTGGGAAGAACCAGTAAGAAACCCAGCGGGATAATTTTTTTTTCAAACATTAGCTTACAATCATGTTTACAATTAACAACACAAGACAAATTAGAAATAGCTTGGTAGCGATCACCCTTCCCAGGAGTTACTATCATCCATACATGCCTTAATATTATAATAACCGTTTTTATACAAACTTAGTTTCATAAAAATTTTGAACTTTGCGTATGACAAATTTTGTATATTTTCTGTGATTTTGTTGTAAAAGCGACATCGCTCCAAGAATGAATTACTGACTCGGTGCAGTCGAGTAACTGGTACCACTAGCTTGTGTCTGTTCCTAGTATTTACAGAATGAATATCACTTATTTTTGCAAAACTAATTTTAATTTTGTGTACGTACGTTACATTTTCATAAATGTATTGAGGGGCCAGAGTCAATATGTTAATTTCCTTAAATATTTGTCTCAGTGACTCTTTTGGTTTTAAATTATATATTGCTCTAATGGCCCTCTTCTGTAAAACATTATATGGGGAGGCCTGTGTTGGCAGTGAACTTTTAATAGGCTCTAGTGATAGCGGTAATAACGATGTTTCTTTTATGTTAGATAAGAGCTTTTTAACGTTAACTTAAAGTTAGCAACAACGCTATTTCAATAACGAGATTTTACATTTATAATAATTAGTTTACATAGCAAATGATGTATAATTATATTGATATGGTTTTCCACGATTGTTTAAAAGCGTTTTGCAAAGTTTTAGGTTGCGGAAACTTACGGTTCATGAGATATATTTTTTTAAACTTTTCATACAAATTGGCAAATAACACGCAATTACACCAATTACAAAATGAATTTGACAAATCATTGATGTCAAACGTCAATTAGTGTAGGGTTCCGAATATTTTGAAAGTATCGATACGTACTCGATACCAAGTATCGTATCAAAAGTATCAATACTACTTGGTATCGAGTACATTTCGTTAATTTTGGAGACTAGGGGGGGGTAAGAAGCCGGGAAGTTGTGCTCCGGCGCTCCGTGGCAGCTCCGGCGCTGCGGGATGAGCAGTGCCTCCGCCCTAGCGTAGGGAAGCGCAGGCACCGAGATCGCCGTAGCGGCTGAGGCTGGTCGCCGAAGGCGACCAAAAAGCCGAAGCTGCGAAGGCACTGCTCTCCCTCCGCGCCTCCGGGCTCTTATATACACTCTAGGGGTAGGGCAGACAAGACCACGTGGATAGTGGGGTGCTCTGTTTCGGTTTTGGGTACTTTTTGAATATTAAATAAGTAAGTCAATCAGTAAGTAAACACTTTATTGTAGTAAGAATTAGATAATACAGAAAGTTGCAAACAATAAAATACAAGTACTAAGGTGGAACTTAAATAGAGTAAACTTTATTCTACTTTATATACATATATAATTGCACTTATCAGCTCTTCCTATGCATCTAATTGGTTTGTCATAATTTTTCGTCTCCAAAATTAACGAAATGTACTCGATACCAAGTAGTATTGATACTTTTGATACGATACTTGGTATCGAGTAGGTATCGATACTTTCAAAATATTCGGAACCCTACACTAACTGACGTTTAACATCAATCATTTGTCAAATTTATTTTGTAAGTGCGTGTTATTTACCAATTTGTATGAAAAGTTTAAAAAAATATATCTCATTAACCGTAAGTTTCCGCAACCTAAAACTTTGCAAAACGCTTTCTTTTAGTGAGTACTATCTACAAAAAACATATGGGCTTTGAAATCGATGGTCCATATTGGAAAGATTAGCCAAGCATTATTAAAGACATTGAAGTAATATGTACTTACGTACTAGAACAGCTATTTTAAACAAAACATGTGCGCTACTCTGTGTTCGCGGGGTTTTTTTACATAGAATAAACACAGGTATAATGATCAGTAGGTAATAATAGATTGTATTATTAAATAGGTAAATTATATCGAGAACAATTTTCAAATTTTGTCATTTATTTTGTATATTATATTTGCTTATTTAATATTATATTACATAATATTATATCACAATTACATTTTAATGATATTTTTATCTGAATATTTTAAAAGGTATCTATCTAAGGTAGGTAGGTATCTAAGGTATGTCAAATATAAAAAACATACTAAATTTATATTTAACAAAACTTATTAATATAAAATTTAAATTACAAATATATTTATTTAAATTAGAATAAGAGTCGTTGATAAATGCTGGGTAGGTACGCGAGAGTTAAAAATCGACGAAGTAAACTCCACTTTGACTTAATATAAAAGAACAACGAGCAGATTTAAATATAAAAAATTGGCCCAATTATGATAACACGTATATGTTTCTACAAAAAAAATTGTGTATAATAATATATTCGTCCTATACTTAAGTACCCACAGAAATGTCGCATCTGAACAAATTAATTCCATAATCTATATTACATGACACAAGATGGCGTCTTAGGAATAACTTGTTTTATTATTAATTTATAATACTTTTTTATTCATTAAGTATCTTATTAACCGATGAAAAGTAATACCTTGGTTATTACTGACATTTCTTGAATTATTAGTGCAATATCAAAGTACACACGACGGCATATTTTTATCAAGAGATTTTTTTTAAATCAACATAACACATTACAACTCTACAAGCGCCTAGCGAGTGACTGATTAAAGTGCGGTGTATGCACCGCAGTTGAGTGTAACAGAGTAGCTGAATGCAGTGTCGCCTCTAGTACGTAGTACATAATAGCTCAATGATTAAAGATAAGTTAAAAACTACTGGTTCGATCCTGATTAAATATGTATGAGATCAGAGGAGTAGCAGCAGCTTTCAGATAAAAAAAATCATCAAAATCGGTTCACCCAAATCAGGTATAACACACATTACAAAAAACATACAATCGAATTGAATATCTCGTACTTTTTGAAGTCGGTAAAAAAAACGACTTGTTAAAATTTAATTGCTGAAATAAATAATAATAATAAACCATTTATTTAGTGATTAGATAAAAGAGATTTTGCTACTAGGGATAAGAGGATAGATATCCTTTCAAAATTCTTATTTTCAAATAATGATTTCTTAAATTTACGCGAACACTACACATTGAATAAAACTATTATTTACGGATTTTATCGCGTTTAATTACTTTAATTTATTTTTATTATTATCCCGACGTTTCGGGTGCTTTACAGCACCCATGGTCACGGGGGGGGACTGAGATGTTTGACGTCCCAATGTCATAGTTAGTCCGGCTACCTTCAGTTTTTTTTTAATATTATTTTTTTTATTCTTATTTTCAAGTTGATTTTTTTATTTTAACTAAAGAAGTAATAATAATGACATTTTTATAGGATAGCACACACTCCACCTGGTGGTAAGTGGTTGCTGCGGCCCATAGACATCTACATCTATCCTCGATTACAAATCAAAATGCAGATGCGTTGTCACCCGTGAGGATTAAGATGGAATGCCTCTTTTCCATTAAAAAGGGTCTCCGGTTCTCTACACTCACCATACGAAACACAGCGGCATTAAGCTACTATTTCACGTTGGTATTCTCTGAAAGCGTGGCCCTTCCCCGGTCGAGCCGAATCTAAACATTTTTTCTTCTAAGAAATGATAAGGGAGCTTATAAACTTTTTACTACAAAAAAGTTATATTAAACACACAAAATAAAACACTTATAATCACTCTTGATTGATTTAACAAATTAGACCATTCTAATTTGTTTTAAATATTTTCAGGTATTCTTAACTCTCCTAGCGATGGCCGCGGCCAAACCTAAACCCGGTGGTCTCCTTTCTTCCCTCGGGGGATTCCCTCGACGTAAGTCATACAGTACTAGTAAGTCACAAAAATCAGTGGCGTCATTTCGCGATTAAAATGTTAAAGATAAACTTTTAATATTTCCAGCTGTCCTCGCTTAGCTTGTTGCAACAGCCAATTGCATACGCCCAGCCAAGCTATGCCGTAGCAGCGCCTGTGGTCCACGCCGCGCCCGTTGTCCACGCAGCCCCCGTGGCCATCGCTAAGCCTGCCGCCACCAGCTACTCTTCCTTCCAACGGGTACACCATCTTTCTTTTCAAAAAATAAAGCCTGGCCAATTCTTTTTTACAAACAACAGTCGAGATATATCAAACAAGAGGGGAATTTATTTTTGATGTTTAATCTCTTCCTCATAATCATCAGCCCGTAAAATTCTACAGCTGGGCCTAAGCCTCTATCGTTGTAAGGAAACGTCACCTTAATCGCCACACTTGTTAGACAGATTCAATAATCCTAGTGCCAGACATCTTGCAACTTCTCCGACGCGAGTCTGGATATTTAACCTTTTCTAAATGAGATGTATATAACGCCATCTGTCGGAAGCCATAGAATCTTTTTGGTTATTTCCATAGTCACCGAATACCTACGAGACTATAAGAGGTTAGGAATTAAATTTAGGGTCACAAGCGATCACACAATCCATCTAATATAAAAATTGCAACAATGTTATTAATATTGCATATTAATTTCAGGTTATCCACCCAGTTTCCGTAGCGCAGATCCATGCCGCACCTGTTATCCAGGCCGCCCCTGTTGTCCACGCAGCCCCGGTTATCTCTCAACCCATCGTCCAATCAATCTCTCAGCCCATTTACCATTCAGCACCAGTTTTACAGTCCTATGCCCAGCCTGTCCTCCAGAAATATCTGTCTCTGGGCTCATACGGTCACGGATGGTAAGCGGGGTGCTCTTGGGTGCGTTGTAAATACTGGTTAAATACAATTTTATTATTTTAAGCGTTGAGATCATGTCCGTACTGTGGGCGTGGCGCAAATATAGTATTTCCTAATCTATACATTTTGAGTTTTATTGATTTTCTGACCTTCCGGTAATACATAAGGTACTTTCTTGGCCCTCAGTCTTTCGCCGCTGAGACCATAAGGTGTATATGTGTTAGAGTCACGCCGCAGCTAGATTATAGTTGTAGCACGAATGGGTCGGCTCGACCGGGGTAGAACCACGCTCTCACAGAATACCAGCGTAAAATAGCAGCTTAATGCTGTTGTGTTTCGTATGGTGAGTGTAAAGAACCGGAGACCCGTTTAACTGGAAACGCGGCATTCCATCTAAGTCCTCAGTGGTGACAACGCATCTGCATTTTGATTTGTAATCGAGGATAGATGTAGATATCTATGGGCCACAGCAATCACTTACCATCAGGTTGACTGTGTGCTTTTTTGTCTCCCTATTTCATAAAACAAAAGAACGGAAACTTCGTAAGGAAATCTAAACCTTAACGTCTGAGTTATAAAATATTTTGGTGTAGTCTCTCTGGTTTCTATGATGTTGGTGCTGTTAGCCTATTTTATTATTATTAGAAGCAATTGCTTCAAAACCCTTCTAAAAAAGAAAAGAGGCCTGTGGCAGTTGTGGAATGTATATCATGGTGTGCTTAATCTGTTACGATCACACTATCATTATTGCCCATTGCTAAATATAAGCCTTCTCCATAGGTTATCACAAAATATAGTCCTGAGCCACCTTCTTCCATCGATTGCCAACATGTTTCCCATAAGTTCGGTCACATAGGCCGGCCATATGTTACTCAGATATTTTTATTGTATAAGGCTGACAAACGAGCACACATTCCACCTGATGGTAAGCGGCTGCTGTGACTCATAGACATCTACTTTTGTCTTAGTTTAAGAATCAAAATGCTGAATAATCACCCCTGAGGATTAAGATTGAATGCCCAGAGGCTGATTAAATGTCGACAGAGCCCTAGGCTAGCACTTTAAGAGCGCCCCTCTGGTGGACATATATTATAAAACTATTTATTTTGCAAATAAACTATATTGTTTATTTTATAATATAGTTTAGTTGCAAAATAATAAGGACACGTAACAAACGGGCGTGAATGGAAAATGAAAGTGATTAAAGTAGGAATGCCAGATTGGAACAGCAAAATATCTAAACAAAATTTTAAAATATCGAGATTTTGGGTTTGTTGTCGGGATATAAATAAAAAAATGTAAAATAAAGTTTACTTTCTAAAATAATAGGCTAAAAAATCTTAACATTGTTGATACATCTATTTGGCATTGGACTTTACCGAGTCCACCAATTTGGATCCTTTATAGTGCTATAGTTTATAGTATATATTCCTTAAGTAGTACCTATCCAGAAAAGATTTAAAATCCAAAAAAATTCTTCAATGTTCAGTCAAAAGCAGCTGTAATGTAAAGATAAGCTTTTTGTCTGGAGAGTTTGAGTTTTGTCGGCAGTCTGGATGTAATTTAAAATGTCGGGAGAATCCAGACGAATCCCGACCATCTGGCAACCCTTGATAAGAGAGTGAGGGTGATGTAACATTCATAGCTGTGCGGACGACAGCACTGGTGATGCTCCATATACCGGCCGTGCTAATATTTCTCGGGAAAACGTCCCGAGTACCGAGATAAATTTATGTCTGAACTAGGGCCGAATAAATCTAGTCCAGTTCAATACCCAGAAGAAACAAGTTTGCCAATTTACCGCTTAAAAGAACCCCTTTATCGTATCTCCTCAGTTTTAGGGTACTACCCTTGTTGCCTCAGCTAATCAGTGGCGAAGCGTCCATAGAAGCCGAGAAGCCGGGCTTGCCCTATCAAACAGCTCAATCAATAATACCAACTAACAAAATAACTCGTAAACTGTTTCAAACTATTTCAAATTTCCTGCACGCTCCTGTGTCCTACACAGGTCATGACTTTATAGCCTTACTATGTAACGGCAAGTCTGCGCGATACTGCTGTCATAAAAAAGGAGTTCAGTTGAGCGATTAGTCGTCTCTCTTGCACACGTGGGCTTTATACCGGGCTTTCTAGAAGACGATCGCTCCCTCTCTAACCTGTGGCAAATTTTTTTGTAGTGAAATATAACTACGATTGTTTATATAGCAATTAGTACGGAGTGATAAGCCGGGCTTTCGGTGTGAAGTTAGTCGAGTGCGGGAGCACGCGGGCGATAGATACATTTGCAAGTTCCGACACACCGCCTGCAAATTTACATTCCCAGCTCTGGACTTAAGGTCCCAGTGTCAGCTCCTTCGACTCACTGGCACTGCGAAGAGATGTTACATCTCTGCGTATTTTATCGCATCTACCCCGCGAACACCCCCGTGGTTCCAGCCGCTCAATTTCACCATCGCACATCGTGACAAAACTCGCGATACCACGATTTAAGTTTTCTTCCTCGCTTCCTTGTGGAATCAACTACCACCGGAGATTTTTCCGGACAGATATGATTTAGGCACCTTCAGGAAACTTATTTTAAAAGGTCGGCAACGCATCTGCAATTTCCCTGGTGTTGTAGTTGTTCATGGGCGGCGGTAGTCACCTACTATCTGGTGAGCCGCATGCTCATTGCGCGCGATATTTTGTAACCTGGTGTCTCTAGGCACGTGCTCAGTTTGCCTTTAGAATAAACCGCCACTGAGAATGCCTCGTTTTCAGCAAAACGGTTCTCTACACTCATCATCCGAAACATAGCAGCATTACGCTGGTATTCTGTGAGAGCGTGGTCCTACCCCGTTCGAGCCGATTCATTCGTGCTACAACCATAATATAGCTGAAGT